>ML675613.1:27155967-27249428 GCA_007922155.1 Mesoclemmys tuberculata | reverse complement strand
TTACTAGTTCCACCTCACATCACCACTCTGTTTGATACACAGTACATAGCATATTTATGGTGAAATTAAGTAAAAGTTTATTTAACAAAGCATAGAGATTCCAGGTAGTAGCAAGGAGGGGAATTGGAAATAAATGGTTATATATAAAATAAATCATAACAGATTCTAGAGCCTAGACTTAATTAACAAGATACTCATGTCTTGCAGAATAATGCTCATCCAAAATCCTTGCAGAACTTTAGTCAGGCTGCCTATAATTCTTTTTTCATGAGATAAGCATGCTGTCAGTGTGTCCTTTGCACTTTAAAATATACCAGAACAATCCTTTGTCTTTATTCATTAAACAGGATCATCTCCTGCTATTTGTTCCTCCCTGTGATTTTTTTCCTCTTGCAGATCTCACAATTCCTTAACTGACAATTGGCTTTCTGTGTGCAAATAAGATATATTGTCAGGCACACAATACACAAATGACCAGAAGGGGAGATAGGTATCTGTTACCTATTGCCTGAAAGGAACATTTCTGAGGTATGTCACCGCCTGATGACCCACCTCAACTCCAAGATTGTAAGAACATAATTTTTAGTATTAATACATAACTCATTAAACATCATCTGTACATACATTTTCACAATTATGACAACCAATAGGCTGCTGGCTCTTGGTAGAAACCTTAAATGCCACCCTTTGGTGAACTATTATGCAAATATACGACCAAAGGAATCCCTGTAAAGCCCTAAGACTATGCATGGCTATAACTCCAGCCAGCTGGCACCACAGCGTCCCTGGGTTACTGTGTTCTCTTCTTTTTGTTGAATGAAAGCAACTTTTAATTATGCAGAACATGATACTGTCCTTCAAAGTAACTTCAAATATAAAAAGCCTCCCTTTTTCCTTCCCAAGTCAGTTACCGGTAGGGTTTACTTGTACTGTGTGATAAGATACTTTTAAGAATAATATGGAAAAGGCAGAATATATTTCCTTTTTATTTTTAGCTGATGTTGCCTAAAACACAGCCCCTTCTCTTACCACTGAAACATTTATCTTTGTTAAATTCAGCCCTAGTGTAAGTGGGTACAGCTCTGTTGACTGAAGTGGGAATTGTGCTTGCCTACATCAAGCATATCATTTGCAGGGTGCGTTCCTCACTTTTGTCTACAAAGGGGCTTTTGATGGTAAGGGCCAAACCTTCAAAATTTTTCTTTAGTTTGGATATGTATTCCACAGTTTTGAGATGTATCCAAAACTTAGCAGAACCTCTTTGCTCCAGAAGATTAGCTAAAAATCTTTCAGACATTTTTCACCTTAAGATTTCCAGTATTTTTTGGTTTGTCATGTATCCTTGATCATCAAATGTTAGTATTCAACTTCTGGTGCTGATTGAAACTTGGAAATGAAGAGATAAGCACATCTTTAAAAAGTCCTATTGACTATGGTAGAAGCCCTCACAGAAATAATACCACAGCATGGCAACTCTTTGCAAGATTGGACCTATGTTATATAGCTGTCCCATATGACATGACATTAGTGAGGCAAATTACAAAATATTATAGGTTCCTGCTGGTTTTATAACACTTTTTTCATCTTTGTGCATTACAACAAATATACACATTATGTAGCAACTATTAAAAACCAAAACAGATTTATTTTTATCTAGGGAATATCTGACTTAAGGCATTGTGAAGTTTAAAAGTCTATACAAATATCAATCTGAATGCTTCATGAAGGAAGAGAAAAGTTTATCAACATATTTAATAAGATTAAATAGTACTGTTGATTAAGTTTTAATTATACAAAATGCTTGTAAATTTATAGAAGATGCCTTTGTTAGAAAGATATATAATTTTTGATTGCTCATTTTGCTTATGCGTTAGGATAATTCTTCTGAACATTTGCAGAAGAGTGTCAGTAATATGTATTCATGTGTATTAGTAAATTAATTTTTCAGCTGTGGTACTTTGAATTTGTGTTATCTCTTAACAGATCAGAGTTGCATTTAAAAAAACAAAAACCAACAATCTTGCTGTAAAGATCGATTGTTCCACTAAAAAAAATCTTCATTATACTTCCAATAGAATGCAAGCTGTTCTTAATGGCATCTTTCACTTAATGTGTTCCAACACCTTTTACAATACATGTTTTTTCTTTAATAAACCTATAGCTTAGGAAACATGTATGTCTTTTATTATTTGCATTATGGTAGTCCCACAGTTGAGGATCAGGGACCCACTGATCCGGGCATTGTAAGGACAAATAATAATAATAAAAAAAAGCTTCTGCCCCCCAAAACTCCCAAATCTCTATGTCAGATAGGATGTATAGACAAACAGGTTTGAGGTGGCTTGGAAGGATAAGAGCCATAAATATCTTAAAATGTATTTAAAAGTAGATCCAGTATCTCCTTGTTTGATCTGAGAAGCAAACAAATTTTTATTCAAAGGAGTGACATTGCAGAAATTTCTGCATGTTTTGTCTGGATTTTAACAGAGGTCTTGTATTGCTAGGCCTGAGAGCCTTTATTGGTCCTAGACTCTTGTTGAAAAAGACTGAGATGTTACAGTGTTTAAAATGTCTTTACGTTTAGGTATAAACTAGAAGCATCCAAAGATGCTCTGTCCTTCTGTGCAATTTGTGCCTGTGAGTAGTCAGGGGAATGTTGTGAGGAGAAGGTTTGCATTGTACATTTTCTTGTGAGTGATACTATTATCCAATGTTCATTTTCATGCTGTATACATTTGTGTCGTCATTTAGCGAATGAAGTACTAGTGGTATGGAATAGTAGATATAGCTGTAGATCGATACCAGATCTTTGTCTACTGATACTCACTTCAGTAGGTTTATGATATTTAATCCTATGAATGTGAGCTCTTCAGATATATGATGTGTTATCAAAGTGACCTTTCAAAGCTGTTCTGTTCCTAACCAGCAAGCTTTATTGCTATAAGATCTGAAATGAAACTTTAAGATGGTGTGTATTTTGTTTGTGTAATGGAACTGTTTTATCAAGAACTCTAGAGATTGGATTTATATAGTACTAGAGGTAGTGAGCAAAGACATCTTGGCTGGATTTGAGCTTGTAATATGAGACAAAACCCCATCTGTGGAGGGCAAATATCAGGAGACATGTGACCAAGTAACCTTGAATAAGTGAGGAATTGCTAGAGTTTAAAATGATAGATCAAAAATTGAGTTTAGATCCAGGGTGAGGGGGAGGAGGGAGAAGAAGAATGAGGGAACTATCAGCTGCTATGATGTTTGGTTAATCCACTCTTTGAAAGAGAGTGATTTTTTTTTTAGCGGTCTCTTTTCATAGATGAAAGTTAATTACATATAGCATAATTTATGCAGAAATTTTAGCCTACCTGTCAGCATTTTAAAGCTCCAATTGGGGACATTTTTGGAGAATATTAGGAACATATCTTTCCACACCATTAAAGTAAATTGTTCCAAGAGTGCTTTCTGAGAGAAGTGAAGAATGTAAATATTTTGCTGAAAAACTAATGTTAAATGAATATAAGCCTTTTACTTTTGAAGCACTAAACTGTCATTCAGTCCACAAACAGCACTTAACTAGAGCTATGACTGTTATACTACATTTAAAAGAAAAAGAGCTGTTTAATATTTTTAAAATCACAACAGGGTTCTGTTCTCAGCACATAGAGAATCCAAGATGGTAGACTAGAGAGAGTCCATTTTAACAATTTGAGAAGCTATGAACGATTCTAAAACAATTGCTTACATCCTGTCTTCTAGGTAAGGAAGCTGAAATAGTGATGGTAATGTTATGAGTCTCTTTCTATATATGTTGCAGACATTGTCAAATATGCAAATTGTTTTTCTATACTGCTTTTTAGTGCTGATTGGCAGATCGTTTGTGACTTTTCTCTATTTTTTTTAATGAATAAGCTGGTTTGTGAGCTGCTCTTTTTATACTTCCAAAAACCTATCAGGGAATAACAGACAACTTTCCAGCATGCTTATTTATTAATAACAGGTTTCATTTGTTAAAATGGACATATGACATATGAAGAAATACCATATTAGGATAATATAGAAAAAATATTTCTCAGCATCCTTCGATTTGGTAGTGGGAGATTGTTTGCAAGGGTTTTGTGGTCTCAGTACTCGGTAGAGGTTGCATACTGCTGAAAAATCTCCAGAAACATTGTTTTTTTTCCAATCTTAGATTTATTTACTTTAAACATCCTGGACTTTTTCAGAAAAGGTGGAATACCAGAATCCTCTCTTTATGTTTAGGTTGTAGATGTGTGCCATCTCAGGATATGTCATATGATGCAACAGGTACTACCATTATAATCTGAGACTGTATGGGAAAACAGTTGTCACACAATAGACTGAGCCTGACATTTCATCTTTCATTTGTATCATACTGTCCAACAAAAGGAAGGTATGTCATCTGACATGGTTCTGTCAATTAAAAAAAATAAAAAGTATTGAAAAACATGTGACTTTGAAAGCACACATTTATTGAGCTGAATGGAAAATTGTTTGCTTGCCAGGATGGAGATACTCATGTACATCCTTCCGCTCAATCTTTTTTTAAGCTGACCCAAGCAGCAACAAATATGTAAGAACAAACAAAACAACTTTAAGAGCCTGGCTAAATTTATGATGAATTAATGAGCCAACAGACTAGCACAATACAATAATCATGGCACAGACGATCGCAGATCAACCAAGAGAAATAAATTCTTCTCTGTAGACTCTGTGAAACTAGTTTTTATGCACATTTTTGCCCTTGGTTCATAATTGAATTCTTAATTGTAAAGACTTTTTTGAAATAGCTGAAATCTAATTTTATTTATGGATTTAATAATGATGAATGAACTCAAATACTTTAGCATTCAAGGTCACTTGGGATAACCATCCTGAAGTGCAACTACTCATTTGAGACTTGTCAAAACTATTTAAACCTGTTGAATCTACAAAAGTTGGATTGGAATCTCACAATTACAGTCTGCCTACTGAAAGTGCTGATATTTGTGCTTCTAGTGCTGGCCAGGAATAACACCATACTGTTGTCCTCATGGTATTTCATCATTTCTGGTTCTGGTTATGTTCAGAGAGGAGAAGATAATAAAAATATCCAAACACTTCAGAATATCGGGGAAAATCTTGATTTGAGATTGATTCTAAAAGTGGACAAAGATGCAATTAGGAGGTTGGAGGAGTTGTTATATCTAAAAATTCTTCCATCTGTTGTGTTTAACTTGTGGGATGGAAGGTAACTGAATTATAGAATTTGTATCCTTTACAGTGGAGGTACTGAAAAGCTTTCCAATTGTATCCTTTCTATTTTCAGAAATCTCTTTTGTCTTCCTTGTCCTTCCTATAGAAAATACTTTGAAGACTACAAAGGTTGTAGCTGGCTAACTGCAGATCTCCTTTATACATACAAAAGACTACATTAAAATGTTACAGTTGTACACTTTTTTTTAGCATGGGCCAAATACATTTTCCCTAACCACATTCTGAGAAATGGCTGGACTGTTTTTGTAGATTTTCTTTTTGGTGGGGGAAAAAAATCAACCTGAGTCGGACACCTGGCAAGGAAAATTTCAGCCAAAGTGGTTAAAGTTTGTGGTTAAAATGATAAGCACTTAAAAACAGGATCTTGTAATAGAAAGTATTAGGCAACCTTAGTGATTCCTACTTGTGCTGCTATAATAAGGCAAGTTTTAAAGAACCTCCACTTTTAGCTTCAATTCGTATAAATTAACGTATTACTTGCAGTTGGAATTTTTTTGAAATGATGTTTATTTAAAACTAAATCCATTTAATATTATTTACTTTGTTTTAATAAATGAAAATAAATCCATACTTTTCAGATTGCCTCTTCCTACTAAACTTTATTAGAAGATCATGTTATATTCTTGTGGTCATCTAAATTTAACACAAGACTTTTGCTAAGAAGGTCACTGAACCTGCTTTCCTTTTGATCTTACATCCTTGCGGGTGCCTGAATATTTCTTCTGTAAGAAAAGTTTTACTGGATGAGTCAGTGCACTGAGTCATAGGCAGCATGAAGCCTGTAGTGCTGTAGACAAACTAATTGGTAACTGTCTCAAATTTAATTAAAGCACAGTTGTCAACTCTGTTACTGATTGACATCCCACTGCAGTATTTTGTTTTTTGCAAACTTACTTTAATTGTTCTTCAGTATTAAATATTTTGTTTTAAGGTCTTGTTTCTGTTGAACAGATCTATAGTTGTCTTTGTGCTTCCTTTCTACCCTATTAATGAACTGTATGCCATTTGTTCTTAATTTTTCCCTTGCTGGGTCACATCTTTAGTAATTATATTCTTTACCATGCTTGTGAGTTTACAGACTTTCAGAATCCTTGGAGAGAAATCTTTTTTTGATTTAATTTTTGCTCATTGAGAAGTAGCAATGATGAATATTTCTGATATGTTCCCCCTCTCTCTTTCCCTCTCTCTCCCTCCCCCCTCCACCTCTGTAACATCATTATGCACAATTCATTAAAAGTAAAACAGATAATTTTGTCTTGTATTTATCTTCAGGATAAACTTCTTATACAAACATATTAAAAAGAAATCCTTGATAGATACTTTTCCTTTTCAGTGTACATCATTTTAAACTAGTGGGTGGCTCTTCTTTATTCCAGTCAGTCAGTGGCCGCAATCAGGGACGACACTTTCTGATGTCAGCCAGCATCTACTCTCTCCTTTCTACCATCTCTTCACTGTTTTTTCCTGTCTCTTCAAGGAGCATCACAGAACCAGGGCCCTGCAGCACCTTGTTTTGTAACAAACATCTCCAGGCCTTGGAAGGACAGAAAAGCAGGGACTGTTGCCATCCTCTACAGCATATAAAAGAATGTGTCTGTCGGTTGCTGTTTGCTCTAACTGGGGAGAGGTAGGAAAATAAACACTTCAGTTAGCTAGCATTCAGTGTTTCTTAATGACCAGTCCATAGACGAGTACCAGTCCCTGAGATCTCCCTGACGCAGTACAGAAAGCCGGTCCCTGGTATCAAAAAGATTGAGAAACACTGTTCTCACCAAGGGCCAGATTCCTAGAATGCAAGTTTCGTATTGTGCAGACCTCTGAGGTGCATATTATCGTGGAAAAGCCTAAAGCTGCTTGTCTCCCTATCCTGTCTCACATATGGCAAAGACTGAAATTGGGGTAGTGAGATAGAAGCCTCTTCACATGGAGCCATAAGAAGAAAGTATGGGATGTGGTGATTCCTCCTCCTCCTCCTTCTTGCCACTTTTTCTAGTGAGAGTTGCAACAGCAGCATGCCCAGACTTCCCTTTCTTCTGCAACAGGTTCCAGCTTCTGGGAACTCCCAGGCATTCCCAGGCCAGTCAAGAGATATAATCCCTCCATCATGTCCTGGGTTGGCCTCGGGGCTTCCTCCCAGTTGGACATGCCCGGTAACGTTCCATAGGAAGCCTACCGGGGCATCTTTATCAGGTGCCCAAACCACCTCATCTGATTCCATTCAATCCGGAGGAGTAGCAGCTCTGCTCCAAGGCTCTCCCGAATAGCTGAACCCCTCACCTTGTTTTGGAGACTCAGCCCAGCCACCCTGTGGAGGAACTTCATTTCCACTGCTTGTTCCTGCGATCTTGTTCTTTCAGTCACTACCTAAAGTTCATGATCATAGGTGAGGATGGGGATATAGATTGACCTGTAAACTGAGCGCTTCATCTGAAAATTCAGCTCTTTACCACCACGGCTTGGTCCAGTGCCCACATCACTGCGACTGCTGCACTAATCTGCCAGTCAGTCTCATGCTCCTTGTTACCATCATTTGTGAACAAGACCCCTAGATACTTAAACTCTTCCAGGAAAGGCAGCTGCTCCCCCTTCACCTGGAGAGAACGCTTTACTTTATCCCTGGAAAGAACCATGACATCCAATTTGGAAGTACTGATTCTCATCCCAGCCGCTTCACACTCAGCAGAGAAGTGTTTGAGTGTGCATCGGAGATCACAATCTGAAGAAGCAAGAGGAACAACATAATCTGCAAATAGCCGAGATGCCACCTCCAAGTCCCAGTACCGGATAAACTTGCCAACTTGGCTGCACTTTGCTAACCTGTCTGTGAAGATCACAAACAGGAGAGGGAACAGGATGCACTTTTGGCAGAGTCCAACACCCACCTTGAACGAACTCGACTTAATGCCAAGAATACGGACACAACTCTCACTCTGGGAATGGAGGGTCTGGATAGCACGCAGCAACAGCGCCAGCACCTTGTATTCCTGCAGCACTACCCACAGGATGACTCAGGGAATGCAGTCATAAGCTCCAGGTCTACAAAACAAAGGTGATTCCTTGTTCGTTCTTTCCATGTTTACTGCTTTTCCTTTTGATCGACCTTTAGATCTAAAGGTCTTGCTAAATTAAATTATCTGAGAGAACTAGTGTGGATAAAAATGGATTTTGTTTTTAAATAAACTAATTGGATATTGTAATTTAAATTAATACATTTTTATTTTAAAACATATTTAAAATTAAATTTGAAGTTATGACAACATATAGTGAAGCCTAAATTTATTATAATATATTAAAATGATATAAAATTAAATAACAGTAAAAATGATAAAATAGTACACGTTCATTGACAAAGTTTTAAAGAGAGTCAAACAAGTGAGCTGGGTAGAAGTCACTGGTTAAGCACCTAGAACCAGTCTGTTGAAGTGGTAAACTAATTTTTGCCAGCTGTAGCCTCTTCTGCAGGTACAGAGACAATGTTTCCTTCATTTTAATTTATTCAGTTAGTTCAGTCCAATGACTAATTTATTCAAAGTTGAGAAGACATTTGGGAGTTTGAAAGAGAAGGAAAGCTTGTTTTCCCCTTAAATTTATGAATACAAACAAGTTTTGAGAGAATGAGATACTAGTTCTAAAACCTTGAAGGACATGGTAACCAGAAAGAATAAATTAAGTTTACTAACTACAAATGCGGCTTTTATTTAATAAATCAGCATTAAGTGCAAAACATATTTTGATAAACATTCATTTTTCTTATGTATCCAGCACATTTAAGGTAACTTTATTTATTTAACTAATGAAAAACAATTTTAAAATGTTGGTTTTGTGCACTAATTGTATTCTAATTTCCATCCAGATGCAGCTTGACACAAATCATGAATAAAAATGTAATCATTTAATACATAAAAAACCAGCATTTTAAATTTAATAAAAAGTAAAAATTGAGAATCTGAATAAATTGTATGTTAAGCTTTATAATTTCTTAAATAAATGTATGTAAAGATGGGATATACCTAATTGCAAATCAACATGTTTTAATAGTTACTAGCCAATGAGAATCAATTTTTCTTTAGGAAAATAACTAAAAAGTATAAAAGCAAACCAAAATTAAAATAGATTATTTAAATCAATGTTTCCTCTTCGCTGACTTAAATCAGGATTGGAATTGGTGATTTAAATCACTTTGATTTAATTCAATCCGTTCTGCTTAGAGCTGTATGAAAGCAGCACTGGTGGTCTCTCACAGCAAATCACAAGGGTTCACAAGAAGAGAATCTTTGGAAGTCACTCTAGACTAGAGGAGAGTGTGGTAGGAGACTGCCTGCTCCATTATTACCCCAATGGACCCAAACAGACACATTTAGAGCACTGGCCAATGACTCTTTGCATCATAAATTGTAGTAACCGTCTAGTGCTTCTGCTGTCTCCTGACATAATTTACTCACCTCTGAAACTTGGCCTCTGGTTGTTGATTTTTGTTGTTTGCTGTATTGCCGTTGATCTTTATCCCTTCATAACTAACCACATGCAACCCTTAAGCTGTCCAACCCGATTCTCCTTACCCACCGAGTTTCTAGCTTTTCTCTTCTCTTCTCTTCACTGTTATTCCAGCAATCCTTTCCACTCCCTCTCTTCAACCCTGAATTTCCCTCAAAGTCCCCATTAAGTTTTTGTAATGTAAGTAAATACAGATTTGTTTTAAAAAGAATAGCGTGGAACTCCCATGATGTGTGACTGCCATTATCTTGATTATTGTGAGATCTTGTGAGAATAGGCTTGCTGAGTGACCTTTGGCAACTCAACTCCCCTATCTGTGCTTGAATTTTTTTCTCTCTAAATTATGGATAACACCCCACATCACATGGATGTTGACTCTTAATGCATTTGTTTATGAAGGTGCTTGGATACTGTGCTGATGAACACCATCAGAATGCCTATAAAATATATGCATAAGAAAATTAGGACATGGGAATATTACCTAGAGATAACTTCTGAACATGCCACATCTTTCACAGTATTTCTTCACTTTCTGAGAAGGGTTAAAGCTGGAATATCAAGCTTCCTAAACAATCTATTCTTTAGGAATCCTTTAGGAGTAGATTGTTTAAAAACAATTTATTACATAGAATAAAACTTTGTTGAGGACCTCCCATTTCTGGTGGGACTAAGGAATATTTTCCCCTACAGCTAAAGCTTCCTACTGTATGGAGCAAGAGAAGGCTTTGATTGAAATTCATGTAACTTAGGCTATGTCTACACTTGCGAGCTTACAGCTGCACAACTGGACCAATGCAGCTGCACCGCTGTAAGAGCACTTGTGTAGCTGCTGTATGCCGATGGAAGAGAGTTTCCCATCAACATACTAAAACCATCACAATGAGCGGTCGTAGCTGTGTCAGTGGGAGAAGCTCTCTTGCTGACATAGCACTGCGCACACTGCCACTTATGCCAGCAAAACTTCTGTTGCTCAGGGGTATTGCTTTCTTCACATCCCTGAACAACATCAGTTTTGCTGATGTTTGTGGTGGTGTAGATACGGCCTTTGATTGTAAGCTCTTTAAAACAGGGACTGTATCTTCATGTTGTGTGCAATAATGACATTTGGTTTTAAGTTCAGCAAGATAGCTGTCTGATGAGCCCTGTTTACAGTCTCAAGCAATCATAGCTTGGAAACACATTCTTCTGCTAATGTAGCTTTGAGTACAGAGATAAAGGCAGTGGTGCCTGTGTAGGATCCTGTTTCCTCTCCTGCCTCCGCCTTCCCCATCTTTTACTTTCTTAGCATTTAAGATTTCTTTAGGACAGAGTATTGCTAGACAGAATGTATCTACTCTGAATTGGTGTGCTGAGGATGAGGAAATGAGTTTTCTTACCTGTTAATGGGATTTTTGCATCTCAGTACACCAATTTGGAACATCCCACTGGTAGTGGGATTTTCATTTACTTTAGTCAGAGAAAGTATTCTGAATCTTTCCATGTGCCAATAATGTCATGTGTTTTTTAAAATGTTAGTGCAACACAAGCACAACTTATTAGTTCTGCTGAACTTTGATAGTACATAATTTTGTTCCTTTTCTGTATTTTGGTAAAGCATACAGAGTTAGGTAAGTAAAGTGTTAGAGTGCGTTAACCATGTACTATTACATGTTGCAATTTGTTTTGTTACAGTCAATGGTGATTTTAACAAGTGGTGTAGGAAAGTTCTCTTGGCTTGTTCTTTCAAGTGGATAAGAAAAATACATGAGATAGGAGCCAAAACATCAGTCTTGAAGAATTTTTTGAGTCTCCTGTCTGCCAGTACGAGAAAACAATTAGAGAGTTAAGATTTCATTTCAGCAACTGTTATGCAAAAGTTCTGTCTTGGTAACCTAGGTCTATTGAGTGGGCAAGAGTAAATGCTCAGAACCTGCTAGAGCTGGCATTTAGAAAATCCAACGGATAAAATTTAACACCCACTGAGGCATGAAACTGAAACAATTAAGGTACCAGTTTTAGAGTGATTCCAGACAGATATTATAATAGTTAGGTTAATTTAATAAATACTCCATGAAGCACATTTGGAAACATGTTATGAGCACAGTGGGCTTTTTTGTTTTGTAAAAGGCTTTCCTAACTAATCTGGGAATCCCTCTTTCTTTCAGTAAGCAATCTTATTTGCATTAGGTTTTGTCTGTAAGTAAATATATTAAAGTAATTAAAAGCACTATAGTGGTAGTCAAGTTATACACTTGAAAGCAATTTTCTGGTTGATTTTTAAAAGAAAAATATATATTACATTTAAAATATATTAAAACATTATCATCACAAATATATCCCTACCTTCTCTTCAAGAAAGAACAAATCTTAATTACAATATCAAACTCAGTATTTTCCTTACCTTTAATGACTACAGCAAATAATTTAAAAAATTGTCTGATGAAGGAGATTTTTAGGTCAAGTATATTTTGCGTAAAGGAACATGGCTGATGCATGTGAAAATCCTATTTAATTTATCGACCTCACCAATGGACAGAACACATGGGGCCAAGTGTTGCCCCTCTCTTGCATCCATGAAACCCAGTTGAAGATGATGGGATAGACACACTGTATTAATTTATAAAAGAAAGGGGCTTATTTTCCCCTTTAATTTTTTTCTCTTTCGCCTTCCATCTGCCCTTTCTCACGTTTTGGAGATGACTGAGAAGCACTTCCTGATCTATGACTTTCTCTCAAAAGAACTATCAGAATTAGCATGGGCATTTGACCTCAGTCTGTTGCTGTGAGATTAGCCAGCAGTGCTAATGTCTAGGCCTGCAACTTTTTTGGAAAAGGCCCAAAATATTGACGATATCCAGATTTGATGGCATTTTCTCAGTCACATTTTCCATAATCTTTGAGACTTTGAAGTAATTTGCAAAATCACTAGTGTTTGAATGTTGCTTTCTTGGGTATGAACTGAACTATTGCATTTTGTCCTCCTCTCCACCAGTAGTGGAGTCATATATTCTCAGGCTATTACCAGTGAAAAAGGGTCTGGAGCAATTTTTTGTGTGTTGGTACAGACCTACTTCCTTTCTCTATGTATGATATCCTGTGAGAGTATGCTTTTGGTGCTCACCAATGATACTGTATTCTTTGGTCTTGGAAACTAACTGTGAAACTTAGCTGTGAAATCTACTGGCTCCTCTGATATCTGTGATTGGACTAGAATGAAGCATTTTAGGGATGTCACTAGTGAACCCCAAGAGCTGGTGTAATGCAGAAAAGCTAAAAAATAATTTTGTGAATGGCTAGTTAAAGCTTCTTTATTTGGTGAATGCTTCCTAAGTCCGATTTCTTGGTGACATCAACACATTTCTGTGCTTGCCTCCTCTTTGAGTTAATCTTTGCACTTCATCTTTAATGCTCTTTATATATACTTTCTTTTTATGTGTGCATTTTAATCACAAATCACAACTTAGGCCAGGTCTACATTACAGACTTTTGTCGATCAAAGTCAGCTTTTTGTGCCAAAATAGTGGTGATGAACACACTGCAATCCCTCCCCTCAATGACCCAAGTCCTCTGATTTTGTGACAAAATAAAACTCTTTAATGTGAGGTGTATAGCTTTTTGTGCCAAACTTTTAGAAACACAATATCAGTGTAGACACTGCTTTCTTATGTCACTGTAAATGGCCTGTAGGAAGTGTCCCACAATGTCCATCCTGACCACTCTTGCCATCAGTTTGTACTCTGCTGCCCTGCAGCCATCTGCCTCTCCGTTTAAAGTCCTTGGAGTTGTTGAAATTCCACTTCCTGCTTGATCGGCGTGGAGAGTTTACATCTCTTCTTTCCAGATGACCATGGCGGCTCCACGCATCAAACGCTCTCCCATTTGGAGCATACTTGAGTTTCTGGATCTGATCAGCATTTGGGGAGAGGAAGTTTTGCAGTCCCAGCTCCACTCTAGCCAAAGGAACTTTAATACATATGTATTAAATCAAATTTCTTGTTTAATGGCAGAGGAGGGCTATGAATGGGACATGTAGCAGTGCCATATGAAAATCAAGGAGCTGTGACAAGAGTACCAAAAAGCTAGGAAGTCAGACCATTTCTGTGGTGCTTCTATAAGGAGCTGGAAGCCATCCTCAGCAGTGACTCCACCTCTACCACCAAGAGACCTGTGGATACCTTCATGAGCCCGGAAGCAGCAGACACCAGGCTCAACTCCGACAAAGAAGTTGTGGATGAGGAGAATGATGCAGAGAAGGCAACCATGTCATTTGGTGATATGGGGAGCCAGGACTTCTTCTCGACCCTGGAGGGCTCAAGCCAGTCCCAGCCCTTCAGCTGTGGCATGCAGGATGCAGGAGGAGGGGAGCTTGGGTAAGTGATTTTTTTGAGCTGATGCTGCTTGGTTACATGAGGTACAGCTGTCCTTTGCTTTGTTACATTATACAGCTGATCAAAGTGATAGAAATGCACAAGAGTAGTTGTGTTTCCATGTGCCTCCCATTCCCCTGTTCAGCTATGCAGTGTGGAAGAAAAGTGTGTTAATGCACATTGAGATTTCACAGGAATCCTCCAGAGATCTCTGGGAAACTTTCTAGGAAGTACTCGCCAATCCTCTGCCAGAGATTCCTCAGTAGAGCTGTTTTTTTCTTCTCCCATTATAGGAAACTTTCCCATGCTAATCAGCAATCATTTGTGCAGGGACCAAAGCAGCACACAGGCGAGCAGCATAGAGACTGGACTCAGTCTGCACTCATGCAGCAGATGCACCCTTGTATCCTTGCTTACTCCCAGGAGTGAGATATCAGCTTCTGTGGCCCCCGCTGTGGAAAATGGTGGCACAATTTGAATCAATCAGTACCCCCAAACAGTCACTCAGAACCTTTTCCCCAGCTTGAGGCTCTCCCCCCATCTCCCAACTCCCTGGGCACAATTCACCATGCTCTGGTTGATCATCGAGCTGTGCGCTAGTCAGGGGACAGTGAGAAAGAGGTGTATTTTATAGTAATGCATCAGTGCTGTTATTGCACTCACAGTCATGCTTCTGTTCATTGTTTATTGTGCTTCTACAGATGTGCCCTTGGGGGGAAATCACCTGTGGCTGATAAGAAAACGACCATGAAGAAGCAAAGAGGGGATGTTCCAAGAACTCTTCTAGGCCATTGAGGTGGGGAAAAAAGGGCATGGAGACACTCTGTTCGAAAATCAGAAAATTGATAGTCAGGAAAGGAGGGAAAACCAGGAGTGAGTGCTAGCAGGTGATGAACGCATGATAAAAGCCACGGAGGAGCAAACAGAGCTGCCAAAGTCACTGATAATGCTGCAGACTGAATTCATGTGTGCTTGCCCCCCTCCCCTTGCAGCCAATAAGAAACCACTTTCCAAGCCCTCCCCACACTCCACCCATACATTCCGACCAAATTCCTGACCCGTCTTGGTACCCTGTTCACTCCACTCCGTCAGACGGCTTCCAGAATGATAGCTAGACTTTCACCTAGCTGTCATAGCAAACACTGTGCCTCATTGCTTTCTCCCCTCCAGCCCAGCCTGCAGTACCATAGAGAAGTAACCCTTTCTATTGATGTACTCCTTTACAAGATGGTCCAGGGCAAAAATTGGGATATGCATGCCATCTGTCACCCCTCCACAATTAGGGAATCCCATTGCAGCAGAGTCATCCACGATTTCATGCACATTTCCCAGAGTCACAGTCCTTTGTAGCAGAATGCAATTAATGGCCATGTACACTTGCGATAACACAGCTCCAACAGTGGAATTCCCAACTCCAGTGACCAACTGATTGCAGTCTGGAATTGCCAACTTCCACACGGTGATTGCTGCGTGCTTCTCCACCAAGAGATCAGCTCTTATTCTGGTGTCCTTGCGTAGCAGGGCAGGGGCAAGCACTACACAGAGTTCCGTGGAGGTGGCTTTGTGCATTTGGAAGATCTGTCACTGCTTATTATCCCAGAGCTGCATAAGAATGCAACCTCATTGCTTAGTTCTTGTTTCGTGTGGCCAAAAGCAACAGTGCAGTGTGGAGATGCTCCATGAATGCAAACAGGAACCTGGTAAGCAAGTCAGGTGCTTCAGATTTCTATTCTGATTGGGAGCTTATGATATATTTCATGACCAGCCGCAGTGTGTTCAGAATGTGTTCAGAACTCTGACAACAACAATGGAGAGCAGTGCAGGATCCATCCTTTCAGACAGAGATGGCGGGGGCTCAGGAAATTGGGGCTATTGAAAAATGCCGCAAAATGCTGTTGGAAACCATGGAATGACGGGTCGGAAATCACTGTATCATCTCTGCGATCATCTCTGACTTCCCACAACTCGTAGCGGCAGAAGGTGATGAGTTGCTCAGTGGGATAGCTGCCCACAGTGCTCTGCTCTCACTGTTGATGCTGGGGCACTAACTGTGGACGCACTTTGACGACATGAGTGCTGTATGGACAGGCACAAGAGTTGTAATTACAGCACTTTTTGATCATCACTGTAACTTATGTCAACAACACTTTCTAGTATAGACATTGCCTTAGATGTGTAATAAGGTCTATCTTTTGGCAGAAGGATACTGCAAGCACATCAGATCACTGCTGTTTTCATCTATCTAGTTGTCCCACCCAGACAGGCCTTGCATTGCAGTTTAAATATCACTGTAAAAGATCTGTGAACCTTCTTGAATAGAAGAACTTATCCATACTTACCGGCTAGTTTAGATGGGTCTCACATCTGCCCCACACAGGGACAATATTAAGGGTTTGGTTTATATTTTGATTGCTGTCTTGGTAAGCAGAAGAGAACACATGCTTTTCAGTGACTCTTTGTAGTAAGAGCATCTGAAGTCCTCGTTGTGTAATAGCTTCAAAGATATATGAAATAATCTCTACCACTTCTGCTGTAGAACTGGGTGGGTCTTCAGGTGAGTTTTCCTCTTTAGTGACTGGTAGGTCTGGTTCTGCTTCCTGAATTGTGAAGAAGCTAAAGACTCATATTGTAAAAGATTTATGGACTTGGTTAATAGAAGAAAAGAAATCATCAGGTAAGTAAGAGTAAACTTTCCTGTTAGCTTAGAACCCCTTTAATTTGATTGTCTTTTAAAACTGGACATTAAGAATAAAGTTTCTGATCTCTGATTTCAGAAATAATCAAAATCATTCAGAAATACGGGGGAACAACATGATTTTGTTGTTGTCAGGTTAGTCTCTAAATCAGAGGACAAAAATAGTGCTAGTAGTCACTCTTAGAACTGCAGAAATTCTTATCAGATGTTCCTTTCCCCCCTTTTTATATGCCTTAGAGAACCCTAATATTCATACGGAAGAAGAAGAAAGAGCCCTAATCACAGTTCATCTGATTTATATTCCCTAATTTGTCCATTCTTAAAGCATAGAGATCTGTTTTTCAAAACTGCAGTCATGTCCTCCACCCCATGTAAGTTATCATATTTAAAAGGAACTGATCAGCATGTTTTGTTAACAGTACAAGCAGTGTACTCTGAATTAAATGTGAACTGTATTTTTTGCAGCTTTAAATTTAGACAAGGTTTTTTCAAGAGAAGAATCAGACTGGAGAGCAAGATGAAGTGGTTGTCTTTTGAAGTAGTTGGTTTACTTCTCAGCAGAATATAAAAATCCTGCATAGACATGAGTTTGCCAAATGCCTGTGATCTATGATATGAAATATGAGTGATAGGGTCAGCCAAAGCTTCAAAAAGGAGTTTGTCAAAATGGATTCGGTGAAGAAGACAGAATGTTGTACATAGGTGCTCCTACTATTTAGTCTGTTTTTAATCCAAATTCTCTTCGAGCATCCTTAAATCAACCACTCTACATAAAAGAATGTTTAAAACAGCTCTTCTATGAAAAGTGACTGTGAATTCGGGACTTACTGAAAAAGCTCTGTTCTCTGTGTGAATTCAGAATCATAATGCTTGCTTCAGTGACTGAAGGGTTTTTTGTACTGCTTTTTACTGCTGCATAGTCAACACAGCTATGGGAGAAGGAGCTGGATTTGCTTCCTTATTACACATCAACAGAATTGTTAACAAAGTCCTAAATGCGGGGCTGAATTATTCTCTCATTTATGCCTATGAAGCTTCCTCCAACTCCACTTTCTCATCCACCTCTTCCTCCTGGAGGTTGAGTCTACTGGCTGCTGTCTCCAGTCCCCTCAAAGTATCCACTGGCTCTTGTTGGTGGAGGTGGGGTCACTGCCAAGTATAGCATCAAACTCCTTATAGAAATGGCAGGTATTCAGCGCAGCACCAGTGTCATAGTTTAACTCCCTTGCCTTCTGGTATGCCTGCCTCAGCTCCTCGATCTTCGCATGACGTTACATGTCCTATTCATAGCCCTTTTTATCCAGCATGCCACAAGAAATCTTCTCATAGGTGTCTTACGTTCCTATGGCTGCAGCAGAGCTGGGACTGCACAGTCTCCTCTCCCCATAGAACTAGCAGATCCAACAACTCCGGTGTGCTGCATGCAGGAGATTGTTTAGTGCATGGAGCTGCCGTGGGAAGATGCGATGTGAGCTGTCCACACCGAGCATACTGGAAATGGAATTAAAAAAATTCCCAGCCCTTTAAAGGGATGGGGTGGACGCCTGTGTACCTAGCTGCAGGACAGTAGAGTTTGAACTGCTGACCAGAGTGGTCAGAATGGGCATTGTGGGACACTCTTGGAGGCCATTTATGGTGACATAGGCAAACACAGTGTCTACTCTGATACTGGTCATCTAACTTCAGCTCAAAAAGTTCTACTCTCATCAAAGTGATTTTATTTTGTTGGCAGAGCAGGAGAGTTAAACCAGTGGGAGGAGCATTGTAGTGTGTACCTCTCCACTGTTTTATCGACGAAAGCTGACTTTTGTAGTGTAGACAAGGCCTAGGATTCCACAGGTATCACTGAAGTCATTGTTTCAGAAGAGTGGGCTTGCCCCTGAGGTAACTAAGAACAGAATTTGCCTTATAAAATCTTTGTTTGTATTCGGGTAGTAGTTAGGAACCCCACTCAGACCAGGACCTCACTTGATTACTTGTAGTGACACAAGTAAAAACACAGTTTGGCTTTCAGTTTTAGGCTGAGTTTCCATAGCCAATGATTGGAAAAAAATCTTTTCAGTTACTGACTGCACATTAGCTTTGTGCTGTTTATAAGACACAATGTATGTGAAAATCCAGGATGCCATTTTCATTATCTTGCTCATCAGTGCAGACTTTCATTTTTAAATCATCTCACTTCACCACCTACAGTATTAATGTCAATCAAACATTTTATAGCAGAATTCAAGAACAGGATCTTCCATTTACAGCTAGTTGTCAGGGCTGGCAGGCATTTTGATGTGATTTGTGTGTGCCTTAGTATACATAGTAGATATTTCATGGTGGAGGAAACATTTTTCCTGGTCTGAACATGAGATGTTACCTGTAGGCAATGAATTTCTGTGTATTTTCAGCTCTCCTGGCATCTTTCTCTTCAAAGGATTCCAGATAGCACACCTGTTAGTTGTTCCATATTATCTGAATGAGGCATTTTCCCCTTATAACACACGAAAAGGAGTTAGCGTTACAATGGTACCTGAAGGGTTCTTAAACATAACTTTGAATCTGTTCCCTAACCAGTACCACTACAATATTACTGTATTATAAAAGTGTATCAAATAAGGTCTTTATGAAAGCTCATAATGCAATGGTGATTAATATAGTTTAAAATGTATGTATTAACTCTGTCTGAGGAATTACGAATACTCGCTGATATTATGCTTTAAAGTCTGTGTCCAAATAAACGGAAAAACAGGTTTTCTCCCAGACAGGAGGGAACGGAGATATCTGTCTGTCTCCAATGAAATTAAGAAAGGTGTTACCAAAAAAAACGGAATCCCTATTTACATACGAATCTGCAGAGGGATGGGAAGTCCCGAGGAAGGGAAGAGTACCATGAAATCATCATAAAGCAGTGAATTTGGGAAGATTTAAGGAGAGAGAAGAAGCCAAGCCATCTTGGCATCTGTCACTGGACAGACACAAGGAGACTGAGATCTTGCAAGCTGAGAAAGATGGATCCTTCCCAAAGACTTCAGCTCCCTTGGCTGAACTGAATATAACTGAAAAACCTGCTTAGGCAAAGATCCTTCACCTAGGGAAACCACCACCATGTCCTGTGGAAGGTCCTGACTGAGAGCAAGATTGGTAAGATACCTACCTTGAACTAAGGCTGTAGTTTAAGTCTTAGTCACTACAAATCATATTTTACTTTCATTTGCTTGTAATCATTGTCTTTATCACTACTTCTTGGTATCAGTTAACCTATGTCCTTTTGTTAATAAACTGATTTTATTCGTTATAAATATATATATAATTATATATATTATAATTTTTATTATTTATTTATTATTTATTTATACTATAATCCAGTCCAGTGCTGTTTGAATTCGGAGGATTTTTAATGCCAGTTAAAGTAATAGACTGTGCTTTTGTCTCTTGAAAGGAGCAACAAACCTTATGCATTTTGCGTATTCCAGGAGAGGGCTGGACACTTCAAAGCAGACAGTTTTAGGGAAGACCATGGTGGGGCTATTGTGTTTTAAGCAGGCTGCTGGAGTCAGGAGTCCTGAAGCAGGGCTGCACAACACACACACACTCAGCACATGCTTGTATTCTGTCTTGGAGTTTCCAGACAGGGAGCTATGACAGCTGAGCATTTTAAGGCACCCAGGATTATAGGGCAGGTGGTGACACAACCTTTTACTTTTCTGGTTTTGTTCCAAAATATGACAGTGCCACCCTTCTATTTCAGGAGCTCCCTGCTACCTGTCTTAATGATTAAAACATCTGGGAGGAAGAATTTAATCAGAAAAAAATGTGAATGATAATTGAGAATCATTTAAGGACACCTTCCTAGATTGCCAAAAACCTACAATCCCACATTTGAGGAAGGCCTCCATGCTGGTTAAAATACCAACCTAGTTTGAAGGGGAAGTGAAGGCAGCTGAAAAAATAATTTAAAAATGCACAACAAATGGCAGAGAGGTTGATAGTAATTAATATAAATCAGAAAATCGGAATTGTAAAAAAAAGATAAGAGAAGCCAGCATACACAAGAAGAAATCTATGGCCAGTAGAATTAAGGCTAATAACAAGGAGTTTTTTAAATAGATTAGGAATAGAAAGAATTCTGACAGTGGTATTGGTCCATTGTATGGAAATGGTACAATTATGAGTAGTAATGCATGAAAGGGAGATGTGGTCAGTAAATATTTCTGTTCTATATTTTGGGAAAAACCAGATGATATGGTCTCATTATATGGTGATAACACTCTTTCCATTTCACTGGCATCTCTGGAGGATGTTAAACTGAAGCTACTAAAGTTAAACATTTTGTAAATCAGCAGATCTAGTGAACTTGCATGCAAGAGTTTTAGAAGAGCTGGTTGAGGAGCTTGCTGGACCATTAATGTTGATTTTCAGGAAGTCTTGGAGAACTGGGGAAGTTCCAGAAAGAAAGCTAATGGTGTGCCAATATTTTAAAAGGATAAATGGGATGATCTAGGTAATTATAGGACTGTCAGGCTGACATCGATGCTCGGCAAGATATAGTGAGGTTGATACAGGACCCGATAAATAAAAAAGTAAAGGTAGGAAATGTAACTAATGCAAATCAACATTGGTTTATGGAAAATAGACCCTGTCAAACTAAATATCTTTTTTCTGATGAGATTATAAATTTGGTGGATAACAGTAATAGTGTTGACATAATATACTTAGACTTCTGTAAGGAGTTTGAGTTGGTACCACGCAACATTTTGATTAAAAAATTAGAAGGATATAAAATTAACATGGTACATATTAAATGGATTAAAACCTGGCAAACAGTCGAGAATTACATCTTAAATTCAGAATATCACTACATCTCAGAAAGCCAAATCTGACATTTTCTATTAACAAAATATATCCTGGATAGAACTTCCAACTATACAACCTTATTAACATTTACGGTAGATGTGAAATTACACACCCTACAAATAGCTATGCTTTCCTGGTATCCACAAGTGTATTCATAAGTAAATCATAGGCAGGGATAAAAAGTCATAGTTACAGTAGTCTATATAATATTCATTGTGAATTTCTGAATTTTGAGACATTTTGGGGTAATTGTCTTAGCTGTTGTTAAATAGGAATTTGTATTGTGCTCTCTAGATAACCTTATAATAATCTGATAATTCCCAAACTTCTGAACCTTTGTTGTTTTAATGTTTTTGTTCTGCTTTTTGTATTGGTATCCTCCCCTTCCACCCCGAATACCTATTCATTGTGAATCAAGTGATTATTTAAGCAATAAAGCACAGTGGGGGGTGTCATTATGAATGTGAGATAATCATTCTCCTGTGGTGTCATGAGACAAGAAGTACAGCCTTTTGCTTCAAATTCTCAAGGCTGTGATTATTTTCTAGCTGTAATCAATGAAATTCCCTTACTAGCGCTATAGTAAATGTTTGGAGAAAGTAACCTGCATTTCCGTGCTTGAACTAAGATGTTGACCTGTAATCAGAATACTGAACACCCGAGCTTTCAGACATTACTATTTCAGACATCTTTCAGACATTAACATCTCCATTTTAAAATTGATGAACAATCTTTCAAAATGCTCCTAGAAACCAAACATTTGAAGGAGTTTATAAATGCTGGATGTGAAATCCTGGCCCCATTGAAGCGAACAGCAAAACTCTCATTGACTTTAATGAGGTAAGGTATATAACTTAGTATATAGTCATTTAAAATTATATAGTTACTTAACTTAAAAGTAAATTATTAAATTAAAACTAAATTAATACTTTATAAAACTTACACCTGCATCCCTTCTTTTTAAATATAATAACTTCTAAAACTTACATTTAATTTTTAATTTTATTAATTGATTCATTGTGGTAATTGACACACATACTTGTTTTGGAGTTAATATTTTTTGTCACAGAATTTTATATAGTCTTTTCTTAAAGTAATTACAGTGGTAATTCCAAGAAAATAGTTTACAAGAGACAGGAAAGGTTGGGGTGCATCTTTGAGAAGAACAAGCACTATTGGAGGACATCAAAATTACAGTGCATTATACTGCAAAGAATATATCCACAATTATAAGATTACTATCTTACTATCTACTATCTTAATTAACCAGTTTTTAAAATGTGAAAATGCTCTGACACTCACACAACCCAGCTGAATTCTTTGGGGTTGTATGGAATGCAAATCAGGACAGAAATGTTGTCCAATAATTCTAGCAGTTGAACTCTATTAATAAACTTAGCATGGATCAGAAAATGTTTTTATTGGGAGATGGAATAGGTCTCTCCAGGAAAAAGTGAACTTAAAACCATACCTCTAAGAGTATACAGGTCAGAGGATTGTGTCCTGTGCAACTTCAGTTTTTATATCAGTGGGTGTTTGAAGGTTTGCTCTGAGTGTCCCTAGCTTCTGTTTGCCAGAAGCTGGGAGTGGATGATGGGATGGATCACTCAATGATTGTCTCTTCTGTTCATTCCCCCTGAAGCATCTGGCATTAGCCACTGTCAGAAGACAGGGAACGGAGCTAGATGAACTGTTGGTCTGACCTAGTACAGGCATTCTTATGTTCTTAAGATTTTCTCTGCATATATCACCTTTGTTACTTGTCTAAAGCATTCCACCCATGAAAGGAAAATCCCCACTTAATCACATTTGTTTCTTATTCTTACCTTTGTGACTGTGCACCTCATTAGTCATCTGCTTTTATCTCTTTATTTCATCACTTCACCACAGGTTTTGGCCACCCATTTGTTCATTTTTCTCACAACTGTTTTTGCATTTTTTTCATGCTATGCTCTGCACTAGTCCGCAAGATCACTAATTTCCTATCCTTTGGACCCAGTATTTGTGTAATTATCCACCAGGTATAGCACAGAGATTGGTTTTATGGCATTGTTGGATGATCTTTTCCTAGCAGTAGGCAAGTATCCATGCTGGCGATAGCGTTACATTTATTAGCTGCCCTTGGTTTGGTGATTTTTAAGATTGTGTTTACACACTGACCTCATCTAGGGTTGATGTTGCTGCTCTTTAGTGATTCCATTCTTTTATCTTGGGGCAGTCTGAGAGGTACATGTTGGGAAATTGCTCATGTAATCAAAGGACAGACACTCTCATGGTTGTTTATTATATTTATTGGAATAGTGCCATCAGCCTCAATCTAGATAAGGATGCCGTTGTACTAGGCACTGTGTACACATGTAAGGAAAAGCATGTCCCAGTCTAACTGTCTGATGAGAGGTAAAAGCAAGCTGCTTATGATTAGGAATTCTATAAGGTTCCATCAGGAGGGTTAATGAGAGAGCATGAATTGTGGTGTCTTCAGTATGCCAGTGACACCCAACTTTATGTTTGTATTTTGATTCAGAGCGGTTGAATGTCTTTCCTAGCATCTGGCACAGGTTGGGGCTTAGATAAGAGCAAGCTGGCTCAGGCTCACTCCAGATAAGATTGAGGTGGGTGATTATGGGTTGGGAAAAGCAACTGGAAGATATGAAAATAATGATATGTTCCAGAAGTGTAAGTTAAGTATCCATCTGTTATTACTTGTGTTCACAGCTTGGGTATCTGGTTAGATTCTCTGTTACTGTTGGACCACTATCATTCAGCTACAGCTAAGGCTGCTAGACTGCATTTTATTATTTGTGTCTGGCTTTTCTTTCCAATGCAAACTTCAGGACCTTGAGACTAGATGACTTTAGTGCATCTGGAAGCTAAATCTAGTGCAGAAGGCAGCAGCCTGCTTGGTAAAGTAGAGTATGTCTACACTGCAGTTAAACAGCTTCTTAGCCTGAGCCTTGCAAGCTTAAATCAGCTGGCACGGGCCAGTCTCAGGTTTTTAATTATAGTGTAGACATGCCCTTACCACCTGGTCGAGAGCATATTCAACCAGTGCTCTTTGAGCCACACTGGATACCTATGCGTTTTTGTGTGGATTTTAGGGTGTTGGTATTGCCTGTGGTGGAGATCACCAGAGGTGCTCAAGCTGGAGCCTTCTCACTATGAACGAGAAGGGCCTTTTGGAAGGGCAAAGGCATTCTCTATGCATATTCCCTTTCTTTAGGAATGAGCTCCCACCCCTGGTTTGAAATAGCTCTGAACTGCGTGCCTTGCAGTATGCTGTAAAGGTAATTTGTTTAGGTGGGCTGAAGAAGAAATTGTTTGGAGTGAGGTATAGAGGAATTGTGGAATTGGTTCATTTTATTTTGTATAAATTAGGTACTATCACTGTAAGCTTTTTTGTTTTATCCAGTAAGAACAAACAAAGGTAAGCTAAATCAGCTCATCATTTTGTAACATAATATCACAGATAGTACTTACTCATAAACAAAGAGGGGCTGCCAGATATGAAAGGCTTAATGCATTGCCTTCTGTTCTTTCCAGCTTTTGGAAAAGGGTAGTAATAGTGTCTATATTAACATGCTAAAATGATTATGTTAAAATGCTTTAAGTAGAATATGATATATGGTGTATGCTCATTATTTAAAGCAATGTGCTGTTTGTTCCTTATGCAATTAACTGCCAAAGGTCTGCATTTAAAAAATAAACCAAGAAAATCCAGACTTGATTTGCTTAATTCAAGATGACATCTTGGTATTGGGTGGACTTTAGAATCTTGCGTATTATGTTGCAATATCTAAGTAATAAGATTAAGGATGCTGTCTGCATTAAAGATGAGCTGAGAAGCTTTTCAGCTACCAAGATGAGTGATCAAGGCCTGTTCCTCCTGTCATCACTGCCAGTGTTTACTTTAAACCGTTTCAGGGAGTATCTGTATTTACTATGGTTGTGTGTGGCTCATTGGGTAAGAAATTGTACACCTCAAATGAACGAGTTGGAGAGCAGGGACTAGGACTTGGGAGTTTCTGATTTTCAGTCATATGCTTTAAGCAACAGACTATGTTCCTTCTATATTTAATGTATTGTATGAAAACAGTATAATGATGTAGGATTTTTAAACTCATAATTATTTGTGGCACATTAAAATTGATTGAATTTTTAAGGGTATTGTTGTATTGTGATAGCAACAATAATGCAATAAAGAGTATTAAAGTGAATGATCAGTCATGCTATTCTTGCTAGAAATTTGAACTTCATATTTGTGGTAAGAAATTAATCTGGTTTTAATTGCCCCATGAGTCTGAAATATGTTCCTTTTGTAAAGCTGGCCTCACATAACTGTAAATCACTATTACTGCCTGTTCTTTAATTATGTATTAGTGTATTGTACCTGCATACCAAATGAGAACGAGTATCTTGAGTTACGGTGTATTGGAGGTCATTAAATCCTCTCTGCTCTATGATGTTCAGTAGTACTGCATTTCTAATTACTGAAAAATGTACTATATTTGTGCCGCTTGCTTTATAGTAGCTATGTTTAGCTACAGTAACATGATCATCTCAATTTAGAAGTAACTGCATAGGTTTTTTTGAAAACATAGGAAACAAACGCTGTAAAAAAGTACTGTTAAATTACAGAAATAATTACCATGTTTTTGGCATTAAATAACTTAAAAATACTGTAGTGGGAAATCAAAATTTGTTACTCACAATTATTTGAAAATAGTAGTAGTTTACATAAGGCTAAACTCTATCCCAGGGCATTTGTGCCTCCAGAAACAAAAATGGTGAGGTGCACTCATATTCTGTGAAAGGAGTGTTATTGTGCACCTGCTTTCTTGGTAGCAGTATCATCTCGCGCCATTCTCCCACTGCCTCCCCCATTCCTTCCTCAGGCATGGGTTATTGCTTCTAGGAGTGCAAGAATTAACAAACAGTATCCTGAGACATGGAAGGGTGAATGGGTAGACCTTAGACTGGGAGTCAGAAGTCTTGGGTTCTACTTGTGACTCTGACATTGAACTATTGTCACCGTGAGCAACTTACAACTTTTCTATACCCTCTGGGTGAAGTTGGCTTTAAATTATATTATTTGTTTATTAGATGCTCTCATGCCTTGTGACACATGAGGCAACCAAGTCTGTCCACCTCCATCTGTTTAATGCCACGTTTCTTGCTGTAGTGTAGTCCATTTCTGTGACAGCTGCGTCTTTCTCAATGGTTTTCTTATATGTCATCTGTATTCCTTCTGTTTTCTGTCTTCCACAAGGTGATATCCTGTCAAAAGCTTGTCTAGGAATGCAGTTTTTTGACATCCATACAACATGTCCAAACCTCTTCAGCCTTTTTTCTCAAATCATTGTCTCTACAGCCTGCTATCCAGTCCTTTGTAACACCCAGCATTGATTACTTTATCCCACCAGCAGACACCAGGTATTCTTTGCAAGCATCTCTGATGGAATCCGTTGTTTCCTGTTGAGTGTTTTAACATTTGCCAAGTTTCAGAAGCATACAGCATTGTGAGTATCTGCAAATCCCTAGTCCAACTAGCTTTATCAGGGTAAACTGTACTAGTGCTACACTGGTGTAATCATATTATGCTAGGGGTTTGGACCAGTGCAGCTGCATCAGTGGCTAAAAGCTCAGTGTGGACAAGATTTAACTTCTGAATCAGGCCTCATTTGAGTGCAGATGGAATTCTGGTGTTATGAATTAAACAGATAGTTCTTGTTTATGAATTTTTTGCAATTCTTTTGTAAACCAACTGAAAGTCAAAGCCCTGGACACTGAAATCAGTAGGAGTTGTTCCTCTATCCCACTCACATTTTGTTTTCTTAAAAAAAAAATTTTCTTTAAAATCATTTAAAAAAATCTCTGATTTAAATGCTCTGAAGTCAGGAAATACAGATGCTAAAGTTGCACAATTCTTCCTTGTGAATATGCATTGTGATATTCTTTAATTACATTATTACATGTTTTAAAAGTAACACAATATAATCCTAAAATGTCTTTCTACTGCATTAGACACATGTAGTATCTTGATCTGGATTTATATATGGAATATTATGAATTTATTTTCATCCTTTGGGAGAAATACAAATATAAAAACAAGCAGCGTGTACTCTGTTTATTTCTGGGATTATTATACTAACTGGGGCTGTTCTAGCACAAGATAGGTCAGAGATGTCATACTGGTTTTCGTTCGCTCTTATGTAACTTAAATACTTCATCTGTGGATTCTGAGTTTCAGAAAATTATTTGTCCATGCTTCAATGTGATACTCAACTTGGAGTTACGAAGAATGGAGTTCAGCAAAGATAGTATCATTGTGAAGTATAATTTGCTGAGTTGGTTGTTAGCAAGAATGTTAATAGCCTTATTACATGAAAGCTGTTAAAATAGAAATGATAAATTTTATATTCAGGTCACCATTTTTAACTTCCTTTTATACAAAGATATCACGTGTTTCTAGAAATGTTCATTGTTTAGACAGTGGTTAGTGCAAAATAACTTAGGTATTGATGCTATTAAGACAACATTTTGAAAGAGACTCCCAAAAGTTTTGGAATAGATACATTCTGCTGAAAACCAGGCTTTTTAAGATGTTAGTCTGTTTCCTGACTACTTTAAGTTGTATCATAATGTAGTTTACACTTCAGCCAAAGAAATTTTGTTAATATTTTTAAAAGATAAACTCTATTTTGAACTACGTATCAAGCTATTTGTAGTAAACTATCATCTTTATTACTCTGTTTATAACTTGTTGAGTGATATGTTTACCTGACTGACTATATAGCAAATTGGTTAAAAAAAGCAGATGAATGAAGAGTATGTATTTGTTAGTCTGTTTTCATTCAGTAGATGCTATTATTTATCATAATAATTTAAGTGGGTGTTATAAGGCAATACATTATTATCTAATGATCAGAGAATATCTGTGAGATTTATACCCTATAAGTTTTATGCATGTTACAGTGAACAAGGGCTGTAAACTGAGTACAACCATGAACTTCAGTTGACAGGAAAAAGACTCCATATATCTCCCAAATGAAAAGTGATCCTATTTCCATAGTCTCTTTTAAATAGATTGTTTGTTACCATAATAAGATATTCCAAAATCAACACCAACGTTTTGGATTGTTCTGTGTAACTGAGCTACTGTAAGTAACTTTGTACATGTTTGGCTGTGGAGTAGTAATACAAGTTTTTCTGCACCTGAATTAAATTTCTATTAGAAAACAAGCTTCTAATTAAGCAATTTTTTAAACTGTTCAGGGTGCTAATACAGCCAAATGTGTTAACAACGAAGGTAGACATTCCTCTTCCTTTGTAACATTTATCATATTTTGAGATCAATTTTAGAATTAACTATAAAGTTAACTAGGCATGTAAAATGTGAATTTATAGTAAATGTATTGATATAAAGTGGATTTGAGATTACTTTTTGTTTGACTGTTGCGTGTTTACACTTCTATAACACCTTCTAAATTATTTAAACATAAGTTTATCTTACAGGTATTTGTTACCAATTTCTGGGCTATGTGGCTGTTCAGAACAAATATTAGTAAAAAACAATCTTCATTCCTAACTTTTCTTATTTTACTTTTGCATAAATTTGACCTATTTATTGCAGGTTTTTCATAAGATATTGTTGTAATGACTTGCACCTAGAAACTAATGACCAGTTTCAAAAGAGAAGGATTTTTTGCACACGTTTCAAATAAATTTCTCAGTGAAATGAAGACTGATTTATTATAACACTATACTGTAGCTTGTAGAAAAAAGTTAGACAATCCCTCCTCATAGAGAAATACTGTAACTGATCAGAAGGGTACCCCACAGTTAGAAAAGAGAGTTGACAAAACTTTGGCTGCCTTGGCATAAAAGATGGTATTATATGTATTGTTGAGTTAAATGACCTTATTGAAAGAGGCACTGAAGTAATAAAATGGTGGTTTAGGAAAAATTGTTAATGAGAATTTTAGAATGTAAATGCTTTTACAATGGAAAATTGATAATCAATTATTTTCAGAGCAATTTTAATTATTTCCATCACAGAAGTTTTATGAAAATTAATTATTGCTTATGCAATAGTTTGAAGGTGTTAAGTGCTATGTTAGTGCTGAGTTTGGTAATTGTCTGTCTCTTAAAACTACTTTCATAGAACAAAAATTACAGGGAAATACCTTTGCTCTACCTAAAATAATTAACTGCCAATGTATTCCAAAAGAATATATAACTCCAAATTTGTTCTTCTAATAGTATGGGAGACTCCATTGTAGATGTGTCTGCGTCCCTGCACTGTTGAGCTGAGAACTTTAGTATCAGTGCCCGTTCATCCCGCACATTCACTGCTCCTTACCTGCCCAGAGGCTAGCCAGCATGAGGGGGCGAACCTTCCTCAGTTCCCTCTCCACTGTCTGGGCTAGAGATGGAGCTATGCCTGTCCATTAGCAGATTATCTTTATTAGAATTGCTAACATTTATCTTCCTCTGAAGCTTTTTCTTTTGTACTTCATTTGCAATTTATTTGGCCGTGTCTTAAAAAAGAATTTAAAAAAAAAAAAAGAAAAGAAAAGAGAGAGAAAAGAAAAGAAAAGAAAAGAAAAGGGCTTGTCTCCTGCCATTGCTAGTGGGAGGACCTCCTTGGACGAGGGTATGCCCAGTTCCCCAGGCTTCAAAAAGTGCTTCAGTTGCAAGGAATCTAACCCAGTTACTAATGGGCACTCGCCAATGCATTCACTGCTTGGGAAAGAAACACATTCCACAGAAGTATGGCTTGTGTCAGCAACTGAAGCCCAGAGGCAGGGAACACAGAGAACTAAGGCTCATGCTTCTACTCATGGAGTCGGCCCTTCAACCTCCAGAGTCCCAGTGGGAGCTCTCACCACAACCCTTACTTTGAAGGGAGGTGAGCCAAGAGAGATGAGCCACTTATGTAAGGCCTCTAAGAAAAGGTCTGTGAGTCCCAATAGCGAGCCCCAGTTGAGCCAAAAACAATCTCCGGCTCGATCACTATCACGGGCACTGACGGCACTAAAGCTGTCTAAATATGGTACCCAGGGCAAGCACAGTAACGAGCTGATGGAGCAAGTCAAACTGCATATAGACCCAGTAGGTGTGGGCAAGGAATCACTGGTACTGCGGGGGCATGATAAATATAGAAGATCCACTCTCTGGAAGGCTTCATTGGAAGTCAACAGTGCTACTATCCTGGTGCACCAAGCACCAATGGACCTTGCTACTAGGTCTGCATATCCGACTCTTATCAGTACAAGCCTTTCAGTTGTTCATCAACTTTCCCCGAAGAATATGTTCCTGATTGCCCTTACCTCAGCAAGAAGAAAAGGGGAGATAGTGGCCCTGATGGCATATCCCCCCTTCACTTCGTTCTTTCTTGACGAAGTCATGCTTAGACCAGATCAGAAGTTCACTCCCAAGATGACTTCCACATTTCAGGTAAATCAGCTTATTCAGCTTCCAACTTTATCCTAAACCTCATCAGGAAAATAGGGAGGCCATCCTCTGTACGTGCGACATGAGAAGTGCCTTGGCCTTCTATTTGGGCAGAACAAGGGATTTCAGAAAATCTCCAAGACACATCCTCTCCATTACAGATAGGTCAAGAAGTACAGTGATTTCAGCTCAAAGACTCTTCAAATGGGTCTTGAACTATATCAAGATCTATTACCCGATGCATAATGTAACACCTCTGTCTTCAGTACGCACTCTGAGATCAGTCTCCTCTTCCGTCTCTTTCTCCAAGGATATCCCTCACAGTGCTGTCAGATGCTCCCTAGGCATCTGCACGTACCTTTGCAAAACATTTTGCCATCCTCGGGGACTCAGCTGCAGACATCAGATTTGGTACCATGGTGCTATTATCTATGACAGATTTGACTCCAAAGCCCGTTTTCAGTGGTACTGCTCAGGGAGTCACCTACAATGAGCACCCATAGAGACACGATTCGAAGAAGATAACTTTGTGCAGTAACAGTGGTTCTTCAAGATGTGTGTGTCTCTGGGTGCTCTGTGACCTACCTTTCTCCTTTCTACTTCGGAGTTCTTGTCACTGACTCTTCAGTAGAGAGGGAACTAAGGAGGGTTCTCCTGCGCACACTGATTAGCCTCCTGGCAGGCGAGGAGCAGCGCATACATGGGCTGAATGGGCACTGCTGCCAAAGTGCTCTGATGAACAGTTCAGGGACGCAGACACACCCACAGTAGAGCACACATACAGCTGCACAAGGTGTTACCAGATTTGTCCGTCACCTTGGGGTACACTCATTTATTAGGGTTACTTTCCTTGGTGGGAGGGGCTGTAATTCTATTAATGTACTGCCTGTGTCACTTGTGTTTTCATGCGGAGCTTTACTTCTCCCTTCTGTAAGTACCCTCCCAATGGAGCTATCCTACAGGATCTAAGTGTCCTAGGGCTGGGCTCCTTCAGTCCCAGACTCAAATAAACACCCACATTCTCACACACACACATTCACGGATTAACAGAGCGTGTCTGAGCAGACTGGATCAAAACAACACTTTTAAACTGACACCCTTATATGCTCCTGGACTCAACAGGCTGGGCACAGCAGCACTTTCAAGTTGCCACCCGTAGATGGCATAGGTTCAGCACATCTCTAGCTCCACTTCTACTCTACAATTATTCTGATAGTAACTCCCTTAATGAGCAAACTCCACAGGATTTTTGGGAGTTACAGGGATCTTTGGCTTAGGTAAAAGAAGAATTGCTGCAGAGCAAGATAGGGAAGCAAAGAACACGAAGGAGTAAATAAAGTTTGGAGAGAGTCTGGCAACCAGCTTGATTATACAAGTTATTTTATTGCCAGGCAAATAGAGTAATAGCCCTACAAGGAGAGACCAACAAACAAAATGGGTAAAATATTACATGGTTTCAGTTGGGGTATTGAGGAAACCTAGACCAAAGTTGATTACCAGTCAGGTTTAGAAAGTTATACCTGGAGTGAGAGAAAGAAAGAGAGATTAAATTAGGCCTGAGGGAAAAAGTGGGCTTAACCAGAGAAGATAGAGAGAGAGTGAGTTGAGGTCTCACTGCTCAACGCAGCTTGAACCAATTAAAGGTTCCCAGGAGACAGGCTATTCAACTTAGGGTCCAAAGTGTTTGAGACAGGCAGAGCCCCCAACACGATCAGTCAGGAAAAGGTGAAGCCCCAGTGGAACTGATGCAGCTTTTGGATCTAGGCATCAGAGCAGAGTTTTGAACTTGGGTAGGGGTTTTTGTAGAAAAGAAACAATGGTTCAAGGGAGAACACTAGGTTTGTTTATGGGTAAACGATGACTCAAGGGAGTATACCAGAGTTGGTTTGTTTAGGCTGGACAATAGGAACTGATCATTCCTGGCTATGGGCAGTGTTCCTTCCAGGGAGCTCACAGTGCAATCAGACAGATTCAGTGTTCTGGATATCAGTAAAGGATCCATGACTAGAATTGGTCTGATAACTGCTGAGCTGGGTGTATGCAGGCATGGGTTCATTAACATCTGAAGCAGAGATCTCCCATCATGCTGTGCTTCCCTGATCCCAGAGTTCAGTGCGGTCCCTGCCTTAAAGCTTGGTTCTCTGTTTGGTATTTCAATAGAGATGTTTCCTTGTTCCATCTTCGATGTAGATAAGGCTAGGGGAGTTACCTTAATCCTGTAACCCTTGTCTAGAGGGGTTTAGGTGTGTCTCCTACTGCCTTTTCATTGCTTTTTGTAAGTTTTTCTTCTGATCAGTTCTGGTTTAAGCAGGGAAATAGGAGGGAAGGTCCTTCATAAGTCAAACAGGCTGATTCCCCAAGAACACAGAGCTGACAAGTAACAAAGGTGAGTAACTTCGTCTTCTGTAAATTCTGAGCTAAAGAAGACCATGCCTTCCCTGGCCAGTAGATGTGTTGAATAAAGTGTGTTCAACTATAAGCAACTCTTTAAAACTCTCCCAAATGAAAACCTAAACATAAAGAGCTAATATTACTAAAGATTCCAAGATACATTTTCCAGTTTTAAACCATGCGTGAAATATCCTGCAATTTTTGAGAGTTTTCCATAATTCATTGACATGTGTGACCATATTTAGATGTAAAAATTCTATTAATATTTTCATTATGAGCCCCATAGCCCTTTCCCCCAAGACTTCTAATGTAGCCATTTTTTTCTGACACGTGGTATACTATCTAATCCCATGAATGACTTTGTTCTTTCTTTCAAGAGTTGGTTGAAATAAATAGTGCTAACTTTTAGCTAGTCTGTCAGAAAAGAGGTGTTTGGACACCTTGTTTGATTAATTTGCAGAGTTAAAATTTTGCTTTTTTTAAAAGGTGTGAATGATTGCTTTATAATTATCAAAAAGTAGCACTGTTCAACATGGTTACAGTCTGTATAGTGTGGCAAACTGCCCACTTCCCTGGTGGGTCTTGCACTTTTACCTTCTGTTTGTGGTCATGGCGCCCCCAGCTACCTCGTCTCCCCTGGCTGTAGCAGAGCTTGTCTCCTGACTTGGGAGGGAAACTTCTCCTCAAGGTGCTCCACACCTTCTGGCAACTTCTCCTGCATTTGTCGTCTCTTCCCCTCCCCCCCCCCAATCCCTCTTCCTTTAGGGAAGGCAGGGTTTATAATACCCTTGACCCCATCCTTCATTGGGCCCAGGTGTCTTTAATTGCCCTTCTGTGCTTTCCCTCATACCGGCTCCAGCTCACCCTTTTAAAGCCGTCCGGCCTGACTTTATCACAATAGCTATCAGAAGAGGTACTGACATAAGGCCTAATTCAAAGCCTGTGAAGTCTATGGGAGTCTTTCCATCAAGCGCCAATAGACTTTGCAACAGACATGCTGGGTCCAGGCTATGGAAGAAATGTATCGGTATGTTGTTCTGTGGCTAAACAGCTCTGACAATGACACAGGTTTGGATCAAATTTTGATAAAATGTCTTAGCTGAGTTAAAAAAGTCTCAGCTTTTTCATTCTGCTTTTAAAATCTTTTGTGGTATAGAACAAATCCTCTTCCTCATATGAAGTTTCTTATGATCCAAGTGCTAGAACATTGTCTGGATTTTCTCATGATACCATTTCAAACGTATTAATCTTATTTATTAAAAATCACATGTGAAATATTATATTTCTGCACTGTTTACTTACATGGAACTTGCCTTGACCAGAAAGCTAGATTTTATCAAAATTTCTGTATTTTGTATAAAATAGTTGAATAGCATTTTATTTTTATGTAGAGACTTTAAAAGCCAGGAAAACAGCGTTAGCTTTAAATCCTCTGAGTATGGAATAGAGAACAAAATTCTAGAATGGAATCTTGAAAGAAGAAACATAGCTTCTCTTTTCAGTTTCATCAGTTGATCTATGGGCAGATCTACATTAGAAGTGCTATATCAGCACATCTGCACCGATGCAGTGGTGCTACTGTAACTCATCTGGTGAAGACGCTGTATGTCGAGGGGAGACCGTCTCCTGCAGACATAACGCCAATGTGGACAGTGCTTAGGCTGCTGTAACTTTCATCTCTTGGGGTGGGGGTGGGGGAATCTTTTTCACATACCTGAGCAATGTAAGGTAGATCGATTTAAGCAGTAATGTAGACCTGCCCTGAGAGAGCTGATCTTGTTTTGCTAGCAGTTTAATTAATTGTTCTATGTCCTTTTGTGTCCTGAAATCACTGCGTTGGGAGGGGAAGGGGGAGAGATAAGAAAGACACCTCCCAGAATAAAAGCAGACAAAAAGTTAATTATTAGAAACATTTACTTTTTCATTTTAATATATTTTTCAGAAACTAGCCTGCAGATGTAATCTGAGTGTTTAGTTAAAATGGGTGAGGGGAAGCACTGTAACCATCAGTTTTGCACTTGGGTATGTGATCATCAGAAATCCTTCAGAGGAGCACCTTATCTGCAGAAGGAATCAGAAAGATAAACAGAAGAGGAACACTTTTCCTTTATAATTTGTTCACCTTGTGGTAGGATCCTTTGTCTCCTTAAAACTCAGGTGCTGTGTTTTGTGCGTTTGAGGAAGAAAACACGAAAACTTTGAAAAAGTACACAATAGTGCTCTAAAATGCACACAGCAGACGGACTAGAGAAAAATGCAAGTTTAAAAAAAGGTTTTTAATAGGAAAAAGAATGTAAAACAAGTGTGCGATTTTAAGATTGAAGTTATGCCTTTGCAAAATAGGGAACTCTGTTCATTAGCTATGTGATACAGCAAGGAATGGTAAAGCAAGATTTTATCAGTATGTCTTATGGGGCCTGATTTTAAGAGGTGTTATACAACTGCATGTTCCATTGCAGTGGGGATGTAAGTGTATAGCATCTCTGAAAAAATTATAATGACAAAGAAATTGAAAGCCCATATAAGTTACAAAATTAGACAGCTCAGTTTTATGCCTACACTCACTGCCATGATACATTTTATTTGGCTTAAGTTACATTTTGTGTGTGTCTGTGTATGTATTGTAAATATTTCAATTTAAATGGAACACAGGTGGTGCGTAAGCCTCTTGTGACAACCTCTGCACAGAGGTGAATTTCATCTTAAATGCATTTAAAAATGTAATGTGTTCTCATCTTGATGTAACTAGTCGAAGTATGAGTATCTTTATTAAATAGAAAAGATGTATCTGTTCTGTCAAGATAATGTGTGTGGGTGTAGAGATATTCCATTCTAATGCATGTCAACAACTTTCAGTGGAAAAAATAATTTATTCCAAAGGATAATTAAAACTTACTTAATTTTTTCTTTCTCTGTGCAGTCTGGGGTTTTCTTGGGTCTTGTGGTTTAATTAACTTTCCAGAAGTTATTAATGGTTACCTACCCTTGTCAAGTAGTAGTGATGAAGAATATGCGCATGCAAGGTGGTGGTATTACCACGTTTTAAGATGACAGTATTAGCATTATTGTTTTTGCTTTTCTGAAAAAAGGCTGGTTTTCATGTTGCCCACATTCTGGATGTTGTTACTTCAATGAACAGGAAGTTAAGATATCCATGCCTCCTTCAAGGCCACCAGCATAGCTTTTATGATCTGGAGTTTTGTTTCAATCACCATATACAGATAGGGACCATATACAAACTTAAGATAGTGTACTTGGGTGTAGATTTTTTTAAGCCCCGCTCTGCTTCCCAAGAGGTTGGGGGATTCAGGCACAGAGGGTTGGTTTTGGGCCTGTCTTTAAAGGTAATGATTAATTCAGTTATCCAAACAGGTAAATCAGTTTGAATAGTATTATTTAGGGCTCAGTGAGAGGTCTAACAGGCAAAGTCTCTCAGCTCTTTTAAGATATTAGGTTCTGTTTAAATGTTCCTCCCGTACGCGTGCCTGTGTGACTTTCTGTGGCTTCATTTTCAATTGTCATTTTTCTCTGCAAGGTAAATTTGCATTCTCATGAAGATGATACAAGAAGCCTTTATCAAACTTGAGAGGAAAGGCACCTCACAGGACTGTGACGTTGGGGGTCTCAGGATGGACTTTACTGTAGGGTAGTCGTCTGGATGACCTGCACCTTTTCCAGGACCCAAGCTTATAATTGACAAAGACTCAGTCTTGTGGTCAGGGTGACTACTGGCCTGTTGCTGTGGAGAGACAACTTTGACTCTTTCTGTATATCAGTGTCTCTGGATTTCAGAGACATAGCTGCTCTATCAATATTCTGGAACTATTTGCAGTTCGTTTGGCCCTGCATACATGGGAGACTCTTTGTAAACAATCCCATATCTTGATCTGCTGCAATAGCGTCTAGAGGTTGTTGCTAAGGGTGTAAGTCCTCTATTTTCATTTCCTGGTGGAGAAATAAGTTTTAAATCAAGGGATCAAAACACATGCAGATTGCTTGAATACATGGCTTAGAATCCTCAGGGAGTGGAGTTTCCATGGAGAAGTGTCTTCAAAGTTATATCTTTGTCTGGGCTCATCAGTGGTCAGTTAGTTCATTATGTTCTTCATGCCTTTGTGTGGGAATACGTTAGGGAAATGGATACTTTTATCATTTTCCTTTATTCCGAGACTTCCCAGGAAAGTCAGATAAAACACAAAGCAAATCATTTTGGAATCCCAGATAGGACTGTTGGACCTTTTGAGCCTCCTTGGTTCATTAGGAGTCCCTTTTGTTTCAAAGTCTGATACCCTTCGTCAACTCTGACGGCTGGAGTTGGATGGATGAAGTGTATGAGTGAATTTACCTCCACGGGAATAGTTGAATACTTGGCTATCAATTACAAAAGTGTCATCTGAAAGGCTTATTCTCAAATGCCTAGCTCTTTAGTTACTGGAAAAATAGTTAGGTGCCAGGAAATGTCTTCAAAATTTTTTACTTTTCGCAAAAATGCTAACTTAACTTGTATCTCTGTTTTTTCTCTGAGTTCAGCTGTAGTGTAAGCTAAGCTGGAATTCGTATTTAAACTTACATGCTTTTATTACCCGGCTGTTTTTCCTTGTCTTTAAAGAGGCCAGGATTTTGGTTAGTATTAATTTTAATTCTGAAACCAACTGAAAGTTCTTCTTCAAGTGGCTACTCATGTCCATTCCATAGTAGGTGTGTGTGAGATGCTGCCGGCACCTCTCCCCTGCAGTTCCTTCTTACCACTAATGACAGTGCGAGAATGTCCTTGCCATGGCAAGCACGTCAGTGTGTTTTTTCTATCTTGCATCATTGTATAGTTTTAATAGTTTAATAGTTCAAATTATTTTTTTAGTAGTAGTAATAGTTTTAGGGACTAACTATGCCTCAGTCATGGGTTAGCCATGAGGCCAGGGCATGCCCCAGTATCTGGGTTCCAAGCCATGCACGACCTGTAAAAATTCCATGCCCATGAACGACCCTTACCAGAACTGCCTTAAGTGTCTGGGTGAGGCTCATATCTGGGACAAGTGCAGGATCTGCAGGAACTTTAGATCCCGCACCAAGAAGGGCTGTGACATCAGGTTGAGAACACTCCTGATAGAATCGACCCTTAGATAGGTGTCTGAGCCCAGCTGCTTGGACTCAGTGCCTAGTACATCTGTGTCGGTCTGAAGCGCTCCCCCGGCACCAAGGTCATCATGGCACCGATTGCCATCCTGCTGAAGAAGTGGCATAAGAAGACTTTGCACACCAGAAGAGGCTTTCCCCACCTAAGTGGAGCAAATCAGGAGTGAAGGTCTCTTAACATTTACTTAAAACTTGTAACTGGAAGACACACGTGACCTTCAGAAACAATAACATTTTTTTATCTAAAACATTAACTATTATTACAAAACATTCTCATTTAACATTAAATCTTTCTATTTCAGAACATTTGCTGATGTTACATTACGCAGTGATATTAAAACATAATAGCAGCAGTTTTACAGAATGATCATTGGTAACTTTACAAACAGGATAAATAATGACCAGATATTAATTTCAGACAAACAGATGGTAGTTTCAAACAAACTTATCAATAGTGAACAAATCACCCTACATACCTAGAAAGCAAAGCCTCACAGAAACTGCTGTGGTGGTTTGTCATGTACCAGAAGAAGAAGGATATTTCACATAGAATCAATATAACAGAATCAAGCTTTGGGCCTACACAACCATTACCAGTTCACTACCTCAGGTCTGATGCCAAGCCTTGTCAGACCTCATCCATGAGGTCACTGCCCATCCTCTCACTACAGTAATGATGTGCCTGAAACTGCTGGGCCATATGGCCGCATGTACTTGCATGGCTCAGCATGTGAGGCTTCATCTCAGACCCTTTCACATGTGGCTTGCATCGGTCTACTCCTCAGTGAGGCACAACCTGGATCACGCCCAGACCCTACTCACAATTCTGTCCTGTGTACTTCCTTCTCTGGCTTGGTGGAGAAGCCCTACGCACGTGATGGAAATGATCGCTTTCGTGGCCCATACCCATCACTTGGTGTCGGACACTCCAGACCTATGCTGGGATGCCTACCTGGGCCTGCTTAAGATGCAAGGTCTTTGGTCCTAGGAAGAGCTGAAGTTTCATATAAATGTCAGGTCACTCAGAGCAGTTTGTGGTTTGCGAAGTGTTCCTCACATATCGGGAAAGGTAGTGCAAGTGTTGATGACAATAAAGCAGCAATGCATTATGTCAACAAGCAAGGGGGAGCAAGATCTTCAGCCCTGTACTGGGAGGCACTCAAAGCTGTGGGGCACATGATCAGCCTCAAAGCTTCCCACTTTCTAGAGGTCAAGAGCAAGTTAGCAGACCTGCTGAGGTGATCTTTCTTCTCTCACTACGAGTGGTCCCTGCACCCAAAGGTGACAAGAACTATCTTCCAGAAGTGGGGACTCCCCGAGTAGACTTGTTTGTGACCAAACAGAACAGGAAATGCCATCTATTCTGTTCCCTGAGAGCAGGCAAGTCCCTGCCTGACACCTTTCTCCTTTGATGGTCAGGGGACCCTTCTATTCCTTCCCTCCGATAGTTCTGGTCCACAAGGTCCTCATAAAAATCAAGAGAGACAAGGCAAAGGTCATATTGATCGCACAAGCATGGCCGCACCAAAATTGGTTGTCATGCTGCTGGACTTAGTGGTGGCTGCCCCTTGGACACTCTTGGCCCATCTGGACTGGATCTCACAGCATCATAGTCAGCTGTTAAACCTGTCCTCGTGCCTGATGGTGTGGATGCTGCATGGTTGAGCCAATAAGAGAGAGTGCGCTCCACCCAGATCCAGAGAGTCTTACTGGAGGGCAGAAAATGCTCCACTAGGATCATTTACCTGGCAAAATGGAAACACTTCTTCTACTGGGCGAGGGAGTGTGAACTTTCCCTGTCTCGAGCATCTTTACCATCCATCCTGGACTACTTACTGTACCTGAAGCATCAAGGTCTGGCACTGGCATCAGTGAGGGTACATCTAGCGGCCATCTCAGCTTTTTGTCTGCAGATTCAGGGCAGCTCAATCTTGCATGACATAACCATCAGATTCCTAAAGGGCCTAGAGAAGATCTTCCCACAGGTCAGAGATTCCAGGGGACCTTAACTTGGTCCTCTCCAGACTCACTGGGCCTCCCTTCGAGCCTCGATGGCTTCTTTCTCCCTTCTTCACTTGTTCTGGAAGGTCACTTTCCTGGTGGCGGTAACATCAGCGAGGCATGTTCTGAAATCAAGGTCCTAACCTTGGAGCTGCCCTACACTGTATTCTATAAAGATACGGTCCAGTTGCATCCTCATCCTGTATTCCTTCCTAAGATGGTGTCACATTTTCATGTCAACCAAGACATCTTTCTTCCAGCATTCTTTCCCAAGCCATGCAGCTCGAACAAGAAATACGTCTACTCTCGTTGGACGTCAGGTGAGGGTTGGTTTTCTGTATAGAGAGGACTAAACCCTTCCAGAAGGCCACACAGTTCTTTGTAGCGTGTCCGATCGTACGAAAGGCTGACCAGTTTCATCCCAAAGAATTTACTCTTGGATCACCTTCTGTTGCTCCTGTTCATTCCACAACCACCTGTTGGAGTTCCAGCAAGAAGGAACTTGCCCCGTATACCAGCATATAGTCACATTGCTGCAGAGGATGCTAGAGCCGGCCCTACAGATACCACTGAGGGAAAAATCTCCAGCACTGGTGTGCGCACACACTAGCATGGAATGGACATGAGCAACACATCTAAAAGAAAAACAGCTACAGAAGGTTAGTAACTGTCTTTCCCTCCTTTGAGCCCTTGTGCTCTCCCCTGAGCTACTCTTGTGTAAGGTAGCATTTTTGGTTGCAAAAAGATTATAAGAGAACGTGTCAAAACAAATATTCTTATTCGGTACCTATTTCATAAACTGTGTTGCTTCAAGGATTTTGGGAGGTTGATTTATTGTTTTAACCAGCAAGTATTCCCAAAAGACCAAAACCTAACAAAAAAAAACCTTGTGGCAGAAACTATACAAACAGAAGAGGAAACTGGCAAGTACAATGGAAATAGTGAAACCCATTATATAAAAGGTGTTGTGAAATGCAGTCTTGTTAAAGTAAATATAGGTGTACATTGTAACTATACTTTGTAAAACATTTCCAGGCATGGGTATGTGTAGGATATTTTTGTTTCATTCTCTCTGTTGACAGTGTCTTTTAATTTATGTGGTATTTTATTCCTGGTTACCTTAGGCTGGAATCAAAATGGAAATATTAAACTTTTAACAAATATGTAAAAAGGGCTTCCTCTGATTCTTTACAAATTTCTGCAGTCCTTTAGTTGTAAAATATGCCATTCAGAGTGGAGGGTTAAGAGAGCTATTGCTAAAATTAAGGTGTGGATTATATTTTTAACTTTTCAGCTTTCAGTTTACTTGCTGATATCAGAATTCAGTTTTTTCACTTTTATTCTGTAAGACATTGTTAATCTTCTATAGAGCAATAGAGTAAACTTTTATTGAGTTTTTGGACCTATCTGTAGCATAGCATTTTAGTGAAGAGCAAAACGTATTTAATATATCTATCATCTAAAGTAATGCTTAGATACGAAAAGCAGTTAACTGTCTGTATCATATGCCAGTAATCCACCTCAGGCACATGAGAAATTTAGCCCTGAATGTGATGATGCTTATATAAAAAAACTTGAAAGTGAATTATGATTGACATAATGCCAGCTGTTTACGGAACACGTGTCAGTGTACATCCAATACAATAAAAGGAGTTGAAAAAAAAAGTTGTAAGACTACTACAACAATAGAAAAGACGAATAAAAATAGCCTTTTAAGTGGGATAAAACATATTTTTCAAAAGGCAAAACAGTGACTGAGCAGACATATGCAAGATTTATTTTAAACTGAGCTTTTGTAGCTTCTTTCTGTAATATATGGCTATTCAAAAATATATCTTGTAAATGAGCTTGAAAGACAAGATGGCACATAAAACCAGTTCCTTCTACGTTATACATATTTAAGGGGAAAAAAACAAAAAAGCTAATTGACAGCGTCATTTATGCATCAAATTAGACGTGTTGGGATGTTCATTTATTTTGATTAGTAAAGGGTCACAGATTTTCAAAAGTTTAAAAGAAACTTAGGCAGTAATACATGTTAAATATTAAGAGAGTTTAATAGTACAGTGAACCACAGATTTTAGGTACATTTGGTTGTGTTTGTTCTGTTAAATGCTGTATAATGACGAGATGTCAAAATTTCAGCTAAGAAGAAAGTCTGAGCAGTTTACTGGGACTGAAATGTTATCAAATACAGCAGAGTGGCTATAGAGTGATTACAAATGTCTGAAAGAAGTGTTTTTGCTTATATTTGCAGCCTACTTCTAAAGGAGTATAGTAGACTTTAGGCAACAAAGCTATTCTTTTTGCTTCCTGTATTATTGAAGATGTGCAACATAGAAGGGAAATCTTCTGCTCATACTCTAATGAATTTAATCATTATTTTATTGAAACCCAGCAGTTGGTATGAGCTGAGCTGAAGCTATTGGCCCTACTGCTGATCTATAGTGATGATAAAATACAGGCTGTTGTTAAAATTTGTACTAGAATTATCCATTGTTATTTGCAGTGTTCTTGTAGCTATATTGGTCCCAAAGTATTAGAGAGACAAGGTGGATGAACTAATACCTTTTTTAGTGGACCAATTTCTGTTGGTGAAAGAGACAAGCTTTTGAGCTACACAGAGTTCTTCTTCAGGTCTGGAAGTGCCAGGAGGGACACTGCTAAATTCAAAGTGAACAGCTGGGGAGTTAACACATGTTGCAAAAGACCATTCAAGGTGAAGTGGGCAGTTAACACATCTACAGTGATAGAACAAAAGGGGGCAGGTGGGTTATAGATTGCTGTAATGAGTCATAAATCCAGGGTATGTATGTCTATACTTAAAAGGCTGCAGCTGCAGGGATTCTCCTATTGCTGTAGTTAATTCACTTCCCTGAGAGGAACAATTCTTCAGTCAACCTACCACTGTCTACACAAAGGGTTAGGCTGGCATAGCTGTGTTTCTCTGAAGTTTAGAATTTTTACGCCCCTGAGAGAGACAGCTTTACTGAAGTAAATTTTCAGTGTAGACTAACCCGTTTGTTTATTAAGTGCATGATTTTTGGTGTCTATCAGAGTTTGAATTTAAGTTCCCAGGCCTTTCTTCTGAAGGTGTTGTGCAGGTTTTCTTTGTGGGCAAGGACTGAGAAGTCAGATATGGAGTGATCTTTTTGTGAAAAATATTTACCTAAGGGTGATATGGTGTTTTTACCTGTTTGAGGGACTTCAGGGAAGATTTCTTTCTGAATGTGGTCCCATCGTCTGTCCAGAGAACCTACTTCAGTCCTCTGACAGCACACCCCTAGTTGTCAGCTATCACCCCATTCTGAAATCCCTACATGATAGGTACCATATCCTGAAAGAAATCTTTCCTGAGTTCCCTCTTCTGGCCTATAAACAACTCCCCAGCCCTGCCAAGTTCATCGTCAGAAGCAAGTTCCCCACTGACCAGGACTCTCCAATGCAAAGTTACACAAGCCCCTGCCATAATAACAGGCAAAACCTGTAGACATATTTCCATTGCTGTGATGATTACTACCACTCATAACAGACCTTGCAAGATCTATGGGCCCTACATATTGCTGTCACAAGATGTGTATCTCATCCAGGGCATAAATCATCCAGTGCACCCAATAACAACTGTGTGGGTGAAACAAGACAAAATCACTATGCTATTGAATGAACTCTCAGGAAAAAAATGGTACAAAGATAAAAACTGGGAGTGAGTGTTTTTCTCAGAACGATCACTTGATATCTGATCTCTCAGTTCTCATCCTCAAAGGAAACCTGCATGACTTCTTCAGAACAGAAGCCTGGGAACTTAAATTCATAACTCTGCTAGACACCCAAAATAACGGACTTAATAAAAACACTGTTTTTATGGCCCATTACAACATGTAAACCACTAACTTTCTTATGTCCCTATGATTTTAGAGGTGTTAATTGCCTACTTTACCTTGAGTGGTCATCTCTTGCAACGTGCTAACTCCTTATCTGTTCCACCTTGTGTTTAGCTGTGACACTGAGTACATTTCCCAGACCTGAAGACGAGCTTTGTGTAAGCTTGAAAGCTTGTCTCACCAACAGAAGTTGGTCCAATACAAGATATTACTTCCCCCACCTTTTCTCTGCTAGAATTATAATGACCATCTGTAAAGTATTACATAACTAGCAGAGGCACAGTCACCTCAACCCACTAAAAACAATACGGTTCAGTTTGTGTCCTCACGGTGGTTTTTCTGCCATTGTTAATCTCTGTGTATGAATGTTTCTCTGTGTCTCTCTGCTCTTGCCATACTACCTTATTGTGTTTGTATTTGTTCAGTGTGTCAAAATCTGGGCAGCTTAGCTCATATTGCCTCTGCAAGGTATAAAGTGCCTGAAGGCTATGCATGCCTCAGCAGCTTGTGAGACAGTGCACTCTGGGGTATCATATCACTTAAAGATCTAGGAGAAAGGAGGACTGGACATATCAATTACATGAATGTTATGAGATACTGTCTGCCCAGCGCAAAAAAGAAGAGTTCTGAACCAATTTCATGCAGGGAACAATAATTTATCTTGACATACTGTTATACTGGCTATCCTGACCAAAAAAAATTCACAAGAAGAAATGATTATTTGTTGTAGAACAATGACATACTTGTGCATTGGTAAAACAGACAGACCACTGTACCACTTGTGTGTTCAAATCAGTCATGACTAGATCACATACTTCTCTTAGGCTTTACCAATCTTTCCTGCCTGAATAGGATGACAAAACTACATTTGTCATAATAATGCATTTTCTATCTGAAATGAATCATGGTTTATGCTTGTAAATACAGAGGGTTAGTCTACTAGTCTGCTTGTGTTTTGAACCTTCTTGCCTGCTAGTCCTACTAAACTGTGGTTTATCGTCTCATTGCCAAGCACTGCTAGTAGCTGTCTACTACGTACATTCTCTTATTTTATTTGTACCCATTTCATAGGCTTATATAAGGAAAAAAAATCCCTAGAAACAGAAAAGCTGTATCGCAAACAAAACAATCAATGTGTTGCAATACATTTATTTTTTCCTTCATTATATCAAAGCTTTGGTGTTACTATGATGACTAATTCTGCCTAACCTCTGCAAACATTTTAGTCTTGCTGTCTAAATTTCTCTCCTTTTCACAGCAGAAATTGCTTGTTGTTACAACTCAACTTTTTCACTTTGCTTTATTTTTAACATATTGACTTCAAGTACATTAAAATTAATGTATTAAAGGATTCAGCCTCTCTTGTGACTGACTGATTGTGCTCTGATAACTATGGTTTGCTATAGCTTTCTATTGTAGTACGCTATCATGGATATTTGATATGCTTGTAATCACAATGATGTATTTAGTACAAATAGTCAGAGGTGATATTGTTTTGGCTGCTCCCCAAAAGCAGGACTACTAAACAGATTTCTTATTACTGTGCACGTTAACAAAATTCTAATAGAGCTGAAAACAAGTTACTGGCACAACTGGTTCTAGATATCGTCTGTCTACACACAGCCTGGTAAACCCCACAGAGGCCTAGGCTGAAATAATGGTTATCTTAATATTTGATATCTTAATTGCCTCAAAGAGACTTTTTTTTTTAACTTGAAGGAAAGGTGCTAGATATTTTCTCTGCTTTTGACAAGAAACCTGAAAGGTTATACTACTTTGTATGCTAGGTAATCATGAATTTATTGTTCTTATCTAAATTCATTGAACTAATTCAGAGCGTCATGTTGTTTCTGTTGTTGGTTTCCTTTTTAATCCTATTGAAAGGATGAAAATAGCATTAAATGCTATTCAAAAATTTAGAAAAGATGATTAAAGCATATACAGTAATTATTGCAAGTCTGTCCTAATTAAAGAAGATTGTGCATTTTGTCTGGTCTGTGGACTTTGGAGGGCAAGTGACTGCTAACACATTGAGGAAACATGATCTTGGTTAATGCACAAAACTAGGGAAGTCCTGAAGCTCTGAGTTACGTTCTGAACTACGCCAGACTTCCTGTATGACTTTTTGGGCAAGTCACTTAATCTTTCTGTTCCTTATACAGAGGATGTTGTAAGTCTCAGTTCATTAATGTTTGTGAAACACTTTGAGAACATTGATTGGAAAGCACTCTAGCAATGTGAGTGTTATGGCTTTATTAATATTATATATGCAAAGTATATGTTTTTGCTGAAACAATGCATTTATTTTTCCTTTGGTCACTATGACTTGGTATTTGACTTTGAAAAATTAGTACTACTAGTTTCCTGTCTTTTGCACATCAGAGCAGTGTCTCCTTTTGTATTGTTACCCCTCTTGACCCATGTTCCTAGCTAAAAATTTGGGGTCTTGCAGGTTATTCCAGTTAGGAGGAGAAATTGAGTATAGTCAGGTATTTCTTGGATGCAAATCTCTTTATTTACAAAGAATATATAAAATATCTTTCCTGCTACATTTCAGTAGTTTGTGGTTTGCATGATACAACTAGCATAATAAGTAGTTAGATCTGTGCTATATTTTTACATTGCTATTTTAGTATAGTGGTGTACCTCTGAAATTGGTCTGCTCTCCTTCTGCCTTATTAGACCTTATAGGTCTCTTGGTAATTACCTTCATTCTTTGCTTTATTTGTATATGCCTAATAAAATATGTAAAATGTACTGCTAATGAACGTTCCAGTAACAACCTACCGGTCAGTGTGTGTTTGCATCTCATTCGAATTGGTATTAGTATGTATAAATATATATACATTTTACATTGGTATAACATAGGGCAGAATCCGGTCCTAAGTAAATTTGGAGTAACTCCACTGACAGGATTACACCAGTGTGCCTGAGGGAAGAATTCAGCTCTTAATTTTTAATGAGTAAGTGTAATTGAAACCCTGTTTAATGTCAGTTGAAGTATTGCTGCATTTTGGTCCTTTAAAGGGGTATGATATAATTTCCCTTATATCCTGTCAAAATCATCAACAAATATTATACCTTCCTTTTTTAAAAAAGTTAGTATTAAATTTTGTTTATACTTTTTCCAAGCATTTTGCATGGTTTTAGTCATCCAGTGCTCATTTATTTTAATAAAGAGATGAGTATAACGTAAAGAAATTATTCTTTAAAAAAGTTCCTTTATTGTTTTTAAAACAGCCTTCCTGAGAGGGGAAGATCATAACGTCTCTTCCCCCCCTTCCCCCACCCCTCCCTTCTTTCTACATTCCTAATTTTATATTCTAAGATGTTTTAACTTCGAAAAGTGTTATTGCCGTACTACCTTTGATAGGCATTATCAGCACTTTGATTTGCATGGCAACCCGGAAGGCCTCTCCTCAGTAAATTATTCTTTTATGATAGAGTGCCTACCAATCGTCACAAAGCCTTAAATCTTTCAGGGAGGTGGTCAATGACTGAAGTTAGTGGCTTTGCAAGGCAGATGAAATTGGACATCATTGACATCACGGGTATATTCCATTCTGGAATTATTCTAGTGCTGAGCCTGTGCTTGCTCGTTACATATTGGATGCCGGTATCTATTTTGGTCATGCTGAAGAACTAAGTAGTTTGATCTGAGTGACATTGCTTTAGACCCTGATCCAGAAAAGCACTTACGTCTGTGCTTAATAATGAGTAGTCTCATTGCCTTCATGCTTAAAGTTGGCTTCTTGCTTAAGAGTTTTGCTGGATTGGGACCTTAACAACTGTGGGAGTTTGGTGTGTCTAGAAGTGGCCTCCTGTGGGTCACTTCATAACAAGAGGGTAGGAACTGTAATTATGAAAGATAATTGTGGGATCTGTCCTCTCCCTTACTCTTAATGTATATGTGGGCTCTTTGTGAGGGCTTTTCTAAATGCAGTTTGTAACATAGAGTAGCATCAATGAAATACATGTACGTTTGTATATCTCTTGCCCCCCGGATTGTGCAAGTTTACTTTCTGCTGTGGAGGACTACAAGGGAGGGGGTGGGTCATTCTCCTGGATCTCTGGGAGAACTATGAGGGAATCAATCCCGCTCTCCTACTGCAGGCATGCAAGCAGGGCAGGTTGCTGCTTGCAGAAGAGAGAAGCGAGAGACTCCTAATGTGCTTTCCAGATCCGGGGAGGGAGGTGGGGACCGATGTTGGGGTGTCCCCATCCCCTGCCAGTGCACAGGTCTCTGCTGAGCTGAGGAGAAAACAGGAGGCCACCAGCCTCACAGTCCCCCAGCACCCACATACACTCTCTCCCCCACTTCTCCCCTCACCCTCCCTCCCCACACACGCTTCTGTGGGCTTCTTATGTTTGTGTTCAGCAATGTCAGTTTAGCTGACAGGGCAATTGAAAAGCAGCTGTCATTCTAGTAGGATGCCCATGGAATGATGGGAATCAGAAACTTTCATCATGTCACACTGTGCCTAATCCATAAGGTATAGTAAACCCTTCCCAAAGCACCCTGTGTTCATTTGCACAGAGGAATAGCTACCCACTGTGTACTGTTCCCTGTGTCGATGTAAGAACTGGTAGTGTGAATGCATTCCACTGATACAAGGAACATAGTGAGGACATGCAACAGTGGTTTAATTACAGTGGTGACTGTACCTTGGCATAACTTGTGTCAATAAAACTATGTAGTGTAGACAAGACCTTATGTCGGTATAGTAGGGCACTTATATCAACGGGAGCAAGGCTGTTAGTGTACATACTAACATAATTAGGTTAACATAAGCTGTTTTACATCAACCTAACTCTGTATTATAGATCAGGCCTAATTCTCATTTAAACTAATGACCCTTCACATTACTCTGGCAATGTAAAAGGGCCTGAGAGAGGATATAAATGTAACTTAAATCCACTTTCAGGCCTTCTACATTGCCAGAATGAAAAAAAAAAAAGGTATCGTTGTGTAAATAAGAATCTGACCCTATGATTTGGAGAGGATCTCATTTGCCTCAAACTACTCCCAAGAAAGTGCACATGTAGATGCAGGTGATTAAGAGGAAGCAGAAAGCCTACAAGAAATGGAAGATGGAAAGGATCAGCAAGAAAAGCTACCTTTTAGAGGTCAGAAAGTGTAGGGAAAAAGTGAGACCTGTGAAAAGCCAAGCAAAGGAGTTGGACCTTGCAAAGGAAGTTAAAACCAGTAGTAAAAGGTTCTGTGGCCATATAAATAAAAAGAAAACAAGGAAAGAAGAAGTAGGACCACTAAGAACTTGTGGATGGGGTGGAGATGAAAGATAATCTAGGCATGGCCCAACTCCTAAACTAATACTTCGCCTCAGTTTTTAATAAGGGGCTTTAAGTTTTTAACAAATTTTTAATGAGGAGTAGTGGCAGGGTGGCTAATGGAAATGAGGATGTGGAAGTAGAAATCATTACATCCGAGATGGAAGTCAAACTCGAACAGTTTAATGGAGCTAAATTGGGGCCCCCGAATAATCTCTGTCTAAGAGTATTAAAGGAACTGGCACATGAAATGGCAAATCCCAGGACAAGGATTTTTAATGAACCTGTAAACTCGGGTTGTATCCTATAACTGGAGAATTGCTAATATAGTTCCAATTTTTAAGAAAGGGAAAAAATGATCCAGGAAACTGCAGACTTGTTAGTTTGACCTCAACTGTATGCAAGGTTTTGGAACAAATTTTGAAAGAGAAAGTAGTTAAGGACACAGAAATTAATGGTAATTGGGATAAAATACAACATGATTTTACAACATGTAGATTGTGCCAAACCAATCTGATTTCCTTCTTTGAGAAGAGAACTGATTTTTTTAGACAAAGGAAATACAGTGGATCTAATCTACCTGGATTCAGTAAGGATTCAGTTCCATATCGGAAATTATTAGTTAAATTGGAGAATATGGGGATTAATATGAGAATTGAAAGGTTGATAAGGAACTGGTGAAAGGAGAGACTAGGCGAGTCATATTGAAAGGTGAACTTCCAGGCTGGAGGGATGTTCATCAGCGTTCAGTTTTAGGACCAGTCTTAGTTAACATCTTCATTCATGACTTTGGCACAAAAATTGGGAGTGTGCTAATAAAATTTGCAAATGACACAAAGTTGGGAGGTGTTGCCAAAACTGAGGAGAACTAGAATATCATACAATCTGGTGGACGTTGAAAATGCATTTAGGGACTAACAGCAAGAATTTTTGCTATCAGATGGGGATGTATCAGTTGGAAGCAACTGAAGAGAAGAAAGACCAGGGTGTACTGGTTGATCACAAAATGACTATGAGCCAGAAATGTGATGCAACAGTGAAAAAAAAAGCTAATGCAGTCCTAGGATGCATTAGGTGAGGTATTTTCAGTAGAGATAGGGAAATGTTATTGCAGTTATACAAGGTACTTTTGAGACCTCATCTGGAATACTGTGTGCAGTTCTGGTCTCTCATATTTAAGAAGGATGAATTCAAACTCGAACAGGTGCAGAGAAGGGCTACTAGGATATAGAAATGGAAAACCTACCTTACCAGAGTAGACTCGAAGAGCTTCCCTTGTCTAGCTTAACCAAATGAAGGTATGGGGAAATATGATTGCTGTGTTAAATACATCAGAGGGATAAATACCAGGGAGGGAGAGGAATCATTTAATTTAAGTGCCAATGTTGTTACAAGAACAAATGGATATAAACTGGATATCAGCAAGTTAGACTTGAAATTACATGAAAGTTTCTAACCATTAAAGGAGTGAAGTTCTGGAACAGCCTTCCAAGAGCAGCAGTGGAGGCAAAAATCCTAACTGGTTTTAAGACTGGGTTGATAAGCTTATAAAAAGAATGGCATGATGAGATGGGCCACATACCATAGTAGGCTGTCTGCATTTGCTAGTAGCAAAGAACCGCAATGGCTGGTGATGGGGCACTATATGAGGAGGGCTCTGAGTTGCTACAAATGGTTCTTTCCTGGGTGCCGTGCTTGTGGGTCTTGCTGCCATGCTCAGCGTTCAGCTGATCACCATATTTGGTGTAGGGAAGGAATTTTTCCCCAGATCAGATTGGCAGAGACCCTGGTGTTTTTTCACCTTCCTCTGCAGCATGGGGCACAGGTTGCTGGTTTAAACTAGAGTAAATGATGTATTCTCTGTAACTTGAAGTCTTTAAATCATGATTTGAGGACTTAAGTAACTCAGTAGAGATTATGGGTCAATTATAGGAGTGGATGGGTGAGGTTGTGAAGCCTGCAATATGCAGGAGGTCAGACTGTAATTCAGGGGTGGGCAAAATACAGCCTGTGGGCCAGATCTGGCCCATCTAATGTTTCTGTCCAGCCCGCCATGACTCCGGGCAATTGAGGAAACTACCAGAATCTTCCTTCGTGCAGGGGCATAGCTATGGGTGGGTCTGGATTGGCCACACACTTTGAAAGCAGGTCTACCCAAGCTCCCCTTAAGCTACCTTCAACTGGAGCTTTCTTGCCTAGTAGCTTTCTTAACTTCCTGCTTCTGGTCACATGACCAGAAGAAGGAAGTTTGGGAAGTGCTTGAGCATAAGTTGTAAGTAAAAGTTTAGCATTAGTGTTATTACAAATTTTACAAGTGTCGACAAGTTTGCAATATGAATTACCTCCTAAAATAAGCTTTGAATAAACACGTATTCAGTTAATTATTAAGTGTAATTACTTTTGTTGTGGAAAGAGCATAATAGGGTCTTTATACAATAGATGGTGAAGTAATTTCATTAATATAGTGGAAATGTGCATCCCGCAACAACTTACCAAAATTCATGGAGTGGCCCCTCTGCAAAAATTATTGGCCACCCCCTAGACTAGATGATCATGATTGTCCCTTCTGGCCTTTAAGTCTATGAACATATAATGAATGAAAAGGAAAAAATTCTTAATTTCAACCTTGAAAATATTGTCTTTGGAGTTAGCCTAGGTCAAAAGCTAAGTAACAGGGATATACTATATAGTCCATGATGGAAGAAGTGTGAGGAGACTTTCCATAGACGACTTACATTCAGTGTAGGCCTATTTTGCATAATGTATGATGCAACATGTTCCATCTCAACATTTCTTGTACCTATTGGAGCCACTTTGCTGAAGTCAGGCTGTCCTTTGAAAATTCTGAAGGTTGAAGCAGAAATTAATATTACAAAAATGTAAGTATGGCCATTATTGTTTGAAAGAATTAATATAACAACAAAATATGTTTATTAGATTCAGTTCTGGATTTCACTAAATTAGAACAATGGCTTTCTATTTAAAGGAAAACACCCTCTCACACATATCAGTCTTAGAGAGAATGAAAAGTTTGGTTTTTGTGCAGAATTTTCAAGATCAGTTTTAATATTATAGTGTCAATGTATGACTCTTGGGTTGAATGAGTACCGCAGGGACTAAAATAATTCAATATTTATCACATTTTTTCAATTTTTCTCATTTTGTTAAAAATTGGAAGAAAACTAATTACAAAAGCTATGAGAGAGAGAGAGGAATAAATGCTGTTGAAAGCAGAATGTTGCAGTGAGGAGAATTACACAGTAAACCACAGTAATATGATGTGTCATAAGGTATTTATCATAAGATTTCCTTTCAATAGAAAATAATCTTCTATACAAAATTAAGAAAATGGAGCTTTTGTAGCTGTATAACTATATTAGAGAGGGTGTCGTAAAGCTTCTGTTAGTTGCCATCTGTGTACCATGAAAGAGCTGAATATTTTCTAAAATATACAATCACAAGCTGATTACAAAATTCCTAAGGGGAAGTCTTAACTACAGACATGAAGATTTTGTATAGTAATCTTTTATGGTATTTACAGGACCATGGGGATAAAATGTCATTTAGTTGTATTTGATTAGAAAGAATCAGGCTATAGAAAAAATGGAGGGAAAATTTGTGTATTTTCTCTACTGCAAACATGAATGGAAACCATAAATAATATATTGTGAAGTACTGTACTATTGTAATTTAACTTTAATTCTGATTAATGCTCCAAAACAGTTTTGTTAATAATAAAAAGTTCTTCATTTTGCTCGAAACGCTAAGGTAAAGTTTGTTTTAAGAGCCAGAGTAGTACACCCAAATTTGTGGGTGACTTTGTTACTAGTGCACACTTTCAGATTTGTGCCTATACATTTCAGGGATTGTGTATGAAAACTCTGCACTTTTGTTTGAAACTCTGGGACAGAACGTACTTTAAATTGAAGTGTCCTGTAGTGCACCCAGTTGGAGGATCATAGTAACAATTCCCTGTTGTTTTTAGAGTGTAAGTTCAGTCTGTGGTGTTATCACAATACAAATGAGTAAAAACAATAAAACCCCCTTGGAAGCCTGTTACTGTGATATCAGAGTGCCAAATCTTAACTTTATGCACTAATCACAGTTCATCCTCGTTCTTTTATCTCCTTTGCACTACTGATTAGTGTTTTGTATTAACTTTTATATCTGATTTATAGCATAGCTCATCACCTAATCAAGGTTTCTAGAGGATTGACTAAGCTTTTGTTGAAATATGTGTTGAATCTTGTTGATGCATTTCATCCTATCAGAACAATCAAATTCAACACAAGTGAACTTGTGGAGGGGAGAGGGAAAAGGTGTGTTTGACACACATTAGCACAGAGCTAGTCTAATAGAGATCTCAGTGAAACATCAGATCTACAGAATTTCGTTTAAAAAGACAGGATTTAAATATTGCCATATTGTCTGGATGAATGAATGTCAGTGTTTGAACACTGGCCTTTCTGCTGTTTTTCCTAGGTTAACACCTTATTAAACCAAACATCTGCTCAGAAGTAAGTACATGTTAATGGGAGAAAAAGATGAAGAACCAAAATCTGTGTAATAAAGTTCCAAAAATCAAAAGTGAGTTAAGAGAAGGAGGCATCTGTAGAAGAAATACTACCTGGAGACAAACTCAGTGGGGAAAAGCCTTTTTTTTTTTTTTTTACTATGTCTGAAGGTTCTTTATGACTTAAGTGGGATAAAATTGCAGCCGCAGACATATGAACTTATAACTATTCTTTGATTTAGTTATAGAACTGACTATGGCCTTTTGGACTGTCCCTTCCAGCATTGTAAGATTGAATATTTCCCTTGGTATCAAATAAGAGTGCTTGTTTGTTCTGAGGTCTCTTACGATATGCTAGCTTTTTTAAGCCAATGTTTACTTCAGAGATGATCAGGTGGTGCTAGGAAATTCTTTTAAAATGTCTTAATCTAAATCTTTAATCTAATTTTAAAGTGATGCTGAAGATGATTATGACCATGGTGTTTCCTATGCAAATTAATCCTATGTAGGGGACAGAAAATGCTGTGAGTTTATTCTCACATATTTCCTTCACATTTTTCTGTGGGGAGTTGAGACTGTACAGTGTGTGCACGTGCATGCACACCCATCTACACATCCCTCTCTCTAAAGTAAACAAACTCCCTTACCTTTGGTCCAAATCCTGAGGACCTTTCTGGTTCTTACTTATGCAGACTCTGAGGCCCGGTCTACACTTCCGTTGGCGATTCGGCGGCAGTCAACAGGAGATACGCAAGTGACGTAAATCACTTGCTTATCTCCCGTCAACTTTGCAGCATCTCCTCCGTGCAGCGTCCATACTGTGCTGCGTCGAAGGGAACAGCGCTCCCTTCGACGCAGCATTGCTCCACTTACGGGGGTGGTTTTCCTGCATCGCTCCCTGGATTGACTGAGCGCGTCTATACAGACCGCTCAGTCGATCCAGAGCAATTGATGTGACGGCGGCAAATTTGCCGCCATCAGTGTAGACCCAGCCTTAGTAATGTCAGGGAGTTTACCTGAGTAAGTGTAAAAACAAAAAAAAAGCTGGCATAGCAATATCACGTAACACAATAGATTATTAGAAGTAGAATAATTTAAAATATCAAATTTACTTTTCATTAGTTATGCTGTCAAATTTAATTTTTGCTGTTTGCGAAACTAAACTTAAAAATGAAATTAGCATAGTTCACTTCTGGCTTTTGTCATTTCTTTTAGGAATAGTAATATCATGTCACACTGTCTACTCTAGTTTCTTATCTACTAACCAGTATTAGGTTATCAAAGGATGATGCAAGAAGGGCTGTAGTGAAATATTGGGATCTAAATAGGCCCTATGAAATAACTTGTTAGAGAAAATTTTTTCGAACTCCCGCCAGTTAATGATTACTTATGTTCTAAAATGTGGTTTTTATACATCTATATATTTATATATCCACCTTTATGTTAGAGAGAATATAAATATTTTTTCTCTCTCTCACAAACGTGCACACACACACAACTCTGGATATTTTTCTTATTCATATAAATGTCTTTTTGTTTGTCAGCTAAACACTTGGACTCGATGCCTTATGGTACTGTGTTCCACAAATGCCTTGTTGTATGTTGTTGTGTAAAATGTTTTTTTCTTTTTAGTCTTATGGTTGCTGCCCTTCAAGTTAACTGAGTATTCTCTTGTTCTTGTGTTATGGTAGAACATAAATCATAGTATCCAATTTGCCTTTTATACCATTAATTATTTCATATAACTGTATTAGGGGGGCTGTATGGGTCCCTACATTAGGAGAATGCTGCAAAATATGGGTAGCAAATGCTGTGGGGATGTTTGAATCACCGTAGTTCCTCTTGGATTGTTCTCTGGCAAACTTCCTCTGTTTGCTTCTCTTCTGTTCCCTGCTCCCTAGGTTGGCAACTGGCTGCCTTTTTATAAGGCCGTTGACTAGAAGCAGTTGCCCCCTCTCTTGGGTAACACTTCAATCAAGTACTCAAGGCCCACCTGGAACAAAGCACTCCCAATTCACACTTCTTAAACAAACAAATGCTATCAAACAGTCTCTGTAACCAGCACTTGTTAAACAGTAGTCAAACAAATGATCACAACAGACAGACACTTAGATATTCACCCCACCAGCTCACACTGCTTCCAAATTCAGCATCTACATCAAGAGGGCTCAACATAGATTCTCGGAAAGTTCCCAGGCAGAATCCTTCTGTTTGAAATAAAATATTTAATTTGCAAATACTTGGAGGATGAAAGGTGATTAATCACTAGCAGCCAGCATGGATTAGAACAGATCATGCCCAAACTAGCTTCTTCTCCTTCTTTGACAGGATTACTGGTTTGGTGGATAGGGGGAATGTGGTGGACATAATGTACCTGGACTTCAGCAAGGCTTGTTTGACACAGTTCTACATGACATTCTGATAAATAAGCTGGAGAAATGCGGGCTCAGCGGAACTACCATTAAGTGAACACAGAATTGATTAAACAACTGCAAACATAGAGTAACTATTAATGGAATGATGTCAGATTGAAGGGAGGTCTCAAGTGGGTTTCCACAGGGATCTGTTCTAGGTCTGGTGGTGTTTAACATCTTTATTAATGACCTGGATGTAGGAATAGAGAGCATACTGATCAAATTTGCAGATGACACAAAGTTGGGGGGAGGAGAGAGGATAGGCATTGTTAACACTTGGAAAGTTAGAGCTAAAATTCAAAGGAATCTTGATAAATTGTTAAATTTCATTTTGTTGTCTATAGACCCGTACTCCAAAGGTGTTACACTTAGAGAAGAAAAACCAAACACACAAATACAGAATGGGGGATGACTGGCTTGGCAGCAGCACTAATGAGAAGGATCTGGGAGTTGTGGTGGATCATAATCTCAACATGAGTCAACATGTTGCAAAATAAATAAATATATGTATATGTATATATTTAGGTTATATTAAAAGAGGAATATCATGCAAATCACAGGAGGTGATAGTACTGTCTACTTGGGGCTGTTTAGGCCTCAGCTGGAGTAGTGTGTCCTATTTTGGCTGCAATAAAAAAGACGGAGAAAAGTTCTTTTATCTTGTCACAGAGGACAGGACAAAAGGCATTGGGTCCAAATCACAGCATAGCAGATTTAGATTAAATCTCAGGAAAAGCTTCCTAGCTGTAAGACCAGTAAGACAATGGAACAGACTTGTCTGCCTAGGGAGGTTGTTGAAGCTCCTTCACTGGAGGTTTTCAAAAAGAGGCTGGATAATCATCTGTCTTGGATGGCTTAGACACAACAAACCCTGCCTCTTGGCAGGAGATAAGAATAGATGACCAAAGTAGTCCCTGCTATCCCTAGGGTTCTGTGACTTTATAAATCCAATTAATTCATCTCCTTTTATTTGAAATAAAAATACAACAAAAAATTCTTACATTTTAGAGAATTTTTTTAAAACAAAGCCTAAATTTGGATCCTGAACTACCTATCACTGACTCTTTAAAAACAAAAATCTAATGCAGTGTTCTTATCCAGCCAGTAATTGTAAAGTTGGGGTGGTAGGAGAAAATTTGGAAATTAATTATATTCATCTTCTTGAATTTGTATGGCTAAAAATAGTCTGTAAGAATTATTACATGGACTAACTAGATAATTGTATCATATTTCACCCATTTTATCCAAGCTCAGTTGATTGACAGTTCATCAGCATACTGATGTTAGTGTTTGGTTGATAGTATGAAAAAGAGTCAGCAACAAATGACGAAGTGATATACATAGAGCATTGGAATGATATAGGATACACAGGAACATAAAAGCCATCGAAGAACTTTACAGACTATGTCCCTTGTCTATGAAAATTCTCTTTTTGCAATTAAAAATGTAGATTTCCTCCAAGTTTTTTAAAACCAATTTAAGGGCTATGTCCCATGAGATGGAAGTTCAGGGAGTTGTGTATGTATATTACATCACACAGGATTCTGCCTTTTAATCCTATTTGTTTATTTTTCTATTCTGTTGCTATGTGTATAACTGTTTTTATTATTGAATGTTAATGTTAATGAGACAATATAAAATGAAGTATTTGTCTTTTTGTTTTTAAGTACTCCTATTGTCTTGATTCTGTTGGTCATTCACAAGATTAAAGGAGCAACATTAAGGACTGTGATTTTAGCACTTGTCAGTGCCATTACTTGAATCTACTGGAACTGTTTGTAGATCGTACTTTGATTTATTCTGGCCATTTGCATCAACAACTGACCTGGTCTCTCAACTTTTACAATTTTCTTTAATAGTCTATGCAATTCCAAATAGGAGGCTTAGCTGACTCAAGGTTTTTCCAGGAAGTTTTTGAGAACCATGAGGATTCTGCTACTAGAGTGTAGATTTAGGAAGCCTCTTTTTGTAAAATAAAGAAATGGAAATGAAACCAAAAGAATTACATAATTTTCAATTTCTGTCAGCCACAGTAGAATTTAGTTTTTAGTTCCATCAGTACTCAAGTTTCTGCTTCCATTGTTGTTAGGTTTCTTTAGCTGAAGTCCTGCTTTTAACTCTTTATGTCCTCAAAAATAGTTGAAAAAATCCCTTTGAGTCCATCCATTCTAGTCTTAATTGATTCTGAATTTTCTTTCTAAACCAAGGGGATTTCGGTGTTTAAACTTTTAAAATTACAATTAAGTGCTACTGATTTTATATTAAGAAAAATCAAATGTTCATATCACAGAATATAAAGAATAAATTATTCTAGAATATGGAGTCAAACTCTGCACCATCAGTAGAGGTTACTGTATTCAATTGTGAGTTAAGATAAAAGTGTTTCATGGGTTTGAAGGAAACTGAACTAGTGAAAATATTATTCAGCACTGTTTAAATTTAGGTTACAATATAATGTTGTAAAATAATACTTAAAATTTGTGTTCTATTACATAAATTCCTATTCTGGGGATTTATAAAGTTTCAGTAAAGTTTTGCCTGGTCATTAAAATGCACATATAATGTCTTAAACATAGTAGTTTAAAAAGTACATCAGTCTCAAACAGACACATAGTCACACAGTCTCTAGCCTGCTTCTATTAGTACTTAAACACGTTTAACTTTAAGGACACATGTAGCAGAATGGCCAACCCCAAAAAGTCAACAAATTATGAAATTGTCTTGCAAATCATGAGATTTTAAAAAAATAATTACTGTTCTTTTTGTTTCCATTTTGGTGTTTTACTCTCTAGAGGAAATACTTTCAAGTTTTTCTCCACAATCATGATGGCTAGAATTTTTTTGTTAAATTAAATTAAAGCTGAGATTTTTTTTGTAGTGAGATGACTCGAGGAGCTGGGACTTTCAGAAAAACATTGAATGTGAGACTTGTGCTAAAATTGAGTGTGCAAGGCTGGAGTAATTCCCTTAATTACTCAGAGCTTAAAATAAAACATGTGCTTAAGTAGCTTGATGAACCAGGGCATGAGAATATTTTTGTGGTTTGTTTTGTTTTGTTTTGCTTAATCTTCTGGCACTGCTGTAAGAAGTGCACTACATTTTCCTAGCGGGTAAAGATATGTCTAAAAGTTTTGCCCATTAATGGTAGTGTGGACTGGACAGATTATACCTGGCAGTTCATTTCTAAGAGCTTCTAAAACATGACATTCATCACTCCGTAGCTTGAAAAATGAATTACTGCAGCTACATGAGGGCAAATGGGTGGACACCTGGAAATGTGCACTGCTTATCAGAAAGGGCATAATCAAACCCTGAAAGTGTGTAGCTTTTGTGTCTTATGGAGGCTGTCCTTTAGTTTGACTGCCCAGGTATAAGGAGCCAAAAGCTATACTTACTTTCAAGGAAAGGAGAATTATTTACCATATCAGTAAGCAGGGTCCTCTGAAGATAGTTTTGGTACAATAGTCCAGCTGGGAAACACCTGGGTGGAGAGGCTGTTACATCAAACTAGTCCAAGGAGATGGGTATTGTGGTATAGGAGAGAGAAGCAGACTGAGATTAGAATGCTGGATTTTTTCTTAGAGTCTAAGGCCAGAAGGGACCATTGTGATCATCTAGTCTAACCTCCTGTGTAACACTGGCCATAGAATTTCCCCAGAATAATTCCTAGAGCATCTCTTTTAGAAAAACATCTAATCTTAATTTTAAAATTGTCAATGATGGAGACTCCACCTTGATACATTGTTTCAATAGGTAATTACTCTCACCATAAACATTTACAATTTATCAGTCTGAATTTCTCTAGCTTCAACTTCCAGCCATTGAATCATATACTTTTCTCTGCTAGATTAAAGATCCCACTAAATATTTGTTCCACGTGTAGGTATTTATAGAAGTAAACAAGTCACTTAATCTTCCCTTGGTTAAGCTAAATAGATTGAGCTCTATGAGTCTATCTCTATAAGTAAGGCATGTTTTCCAATCCTTGAAGCATTTTTCTAGCTCTTCTTTGAAACCTTTTCAGTTTATCAGCACCTTTCTTGAATTGTGAACACCAGAATTGTACACAGTATTCCAGCAGTGGTCGCACCAGTGACAAATACAGAGGAAAAATAACCTCTCTCCTCCTACTCAGTATTCACGTTTATTCATCCAAATATTGCATTAGACCTTTTGTCCACAACATCACACTGGGAGCTCATTTTCAGCTGATTATCCACTACAATCCCTGAACCTTTCTCAGAGTCACTGTTTCCAAGCAGAGTTCCACATCATGCAAGTATAGCTTATGTTGTTTGTTCCTAGATGTATACATATACGTTTAGCCATATGAAAACACAAGTTGTTTGCTTGCGCTCAGTTGATGAGAAATCCAGATTGCTCTGAATCAGTGACCTGACCTCTCCCCCAATTTTTTGTCATCTGCAAACTTTATCATAGATGATTTTATGTTTTCTTGCAGGTCATTAATAAAATTGTTAAATAGTGTAGGGCCAAGAACTGATCCCTACAAGACCCCACTAGAAGCACACCTGTTTGAGGATGATTCCCTATTTACAGTTACACTGTGAGACTATTAGTAACTCACCTTTTATTCCATTTAATGTGTGCCATATTAATTTTATATCCTTGTAGCTTTTTAATTAAAATGCTACATAGTATCATTTCCTTACAGAAATCTCAATGTACTATGTCAGCACTGTTACTTTTATCAACCAAACTTGTAATCTCTTAAAAAAAGATACCAAATTAGTTTGACAGAATCTGTTTTCCATAAATCCATGTTGGCTGGCATTAATTGTATTACCTTCCTTTTATTCTTTATTAATCAAGTCCCATATCGTGTGCTCTGTTGTCTTTCTTGGGACTGATATGAGATTGACAGACCTATAATTATCCTAATCATCCTGTTTACTCTTTTTACATTTTGGCACATTAACTTTCTTCCAGTGTTCAGGAACTTCCAGGTGTTCCAAGACTTATTAAAAATCAATATTAATGGTTCAGCAACTTCTGCAGCCAGCTCTTTTAAAACTCGTGGACGCAAGTTATCCAGACCTGATGCTTTAAAAGTATCAAGCATCTGGGTCTGGATTTTATTCTTGTTGTAGGGTGACTGGTCCCTTTGGATAGATGAGGCCCATCTCCCTTGGACCAGAGCAGGTAAATCCAGTCCAGAAAGTTAAAGGGAGCTGGACTACACTTGAGCCTGTAAAGGGTTGCTAATGGGCAGGTGGAAGGGGGATTGATTGAGACAGGTTGACCCTGAGAAGGGAAAGCCACAGTGTAGTGTAGCTAACTCTTGTAGTCCCTGGGTGCAAGGGGCCAGGTGCTCAGGGAGACCGCCTGAGGGTGCTGCCCTAAAGAGGGAGAAGAGCTGGTCAGAGCTGAGAGGTGGTGAGAGGCCCCTAAGAGGGGTGGAGCTGTAACCTGAAAGTTCGAAAGACAGTTTTTCTGTTTCTGTACTGGCTTCTATTAAGAAAATAAAGCTCCTTGAAAGAGATTTGGTTTGGCAGTGCATACTTTGGAGCTGGGGAGTAGCCCTGCCCAGTGACAATTCTGTTTGCACATTATAAATTGAGCAAGTCATGATAACTGATACCTAAGTTACCATTCATGTTTGGTTCTGTGATCAATTTCTCTTCATCTGTCAGTATGTGCTCTAATACATTGGGTGCAACCACCTTTCAGTTAGGAAGTCGCCATCTATGATATTTAGAAATTCCAAGGATGTTTTAATACTAACAGCATTAGAACTCCAGCATGTGTCACTCAAATTGAAGTCACTCAAGTTCCTGCAGCCTTTTTTCCTACCCAGGATAGATAGGTGCATAAGGAGCCCCTCATCTTGTTCCCTAGTGTGAGTTGATGGTCTATAGCAGACATCAACTAATACACCATCTTGTGTTTTATCTGTTAGGACCTTGATCCGTAACCATTCAATATAATTTTCCTCTGACTTATGAGTGATTCACAAACAGGTCAGTCCTTTTTTGATGTAGCATCAGTCCTTGCTCCTTTTTTGCCCTCTTGATCTTTCCTAAATAAGTCATAACCATTGATTTTAAAATTCCAGTCGTGGAAATCATCCCACCAGATTTCAGTAATACCAACCAGATCGAAGTTATGCTCATAAATGAACAATTCCAGTTGTTCTTCTTTGCTACCCAGATTCCTAATGTAAAAGTGCCTGGATTACAATGTCTCATGTTCCTGAGATTGAAGTGATTGGCAGTTCCTTTAAAGCTACCTGCCTTTCCTTCCTGTTTTTCTGGAAGTCCCTAACATTGGAATAGTTCGCGTGTTCAGTACAGCAAGAATACAAGTACAAGCTGCAGACCTTTGGTCCAGACATCAGTTATTTTCCTTTTTCTTTTGTAGCACTCTAGTTAGCTGCAAGAAAACCTGCAGCACAGTGATGTGTAGCCTTGAATGAGTGAGGGGAATAAGAAGAGTGTTACCTGGCAGCTCTGTGTTCTTGGGGAACCAGGGTGAAAAACCCCTACTCTCTCTCTGGCTCACTTGAATCCCCCCCAGCCTTTGCTTGAACCAGAAACAAAAGCTATGAAAAGGCTGTGGGAGTCACACCTAAAACCCTCCCAACAAGGGTGATAGGATTAAGACAACTCCCCATGCCTCATCTACATAGAAGATGTAAAAAGAGGCATCTCAATTAACACATTGAATGGAGAACTGGAGCCTCATTTACATCGAAGATGGAACAATAATTAGCATGAAGAATGGAGAACCAAGCTCCAAAGCCGGTACCGTACTGAACTCTGGGATTGGCAGGGCAGGGACACACTGCATTATGGGAGATCTCTGCTCTTGATGTAAATGAACTCACACCTACACCCATCCAGCTCCGCAGTTATCAGACCATTCTGTATTCATTTTGTATTGATATACAAAACACTGAGTCTGCCTGGTTGCATTGTGAGCTCCCCCAAGGAACATTGACCATAGCTGGGAGTGACCAGCTCCTATTGTCCAGCATAGAGAAAATCACTTTGGAGTACTTCATTGAGACATTGTTTACCCACAAACAAACCTGGTTCTACAAAATACCCCTACCCAAGTTCAAATCTCTCTCTTGCTCTCCTCTTCTGATGCCTGGACCCAAATACTTTCCTGACTGATCCTGTTGTGGGTTTTGCCTCTTCCTCAAGTGTTCCTGACCCTAAGCTGAACAGCCTGTCTCCTGGGAACTTTTGAGCTGCAAGGAGTGGTGAGATCCCCCCCCATCTTTCCTAATTCTCTCTCTCTCTCTCTCTCTCTCTTTAATCTAGGTATAACTTTCTACTTTTGTAATCAAACCTGGGCTAGCCTTCTCCAATACCTCTACTGTAATTTTGTTGTGTTGTAAGTCTTAGATTGTTTTCCTCTCCTTGTATGGCATCACTATTAGTATCATAAGTTTTATACACCTGGCAATAAACTAACTATTGTAATCAAGCTGGTTGCCAGTTTCTCTCTCTCTAAATGCATTTACTCCTTTGTGTTCTTGTCTTCCCTTTCCCTACCTTGCTCTGCAGCAACGCTTCTTTTACCTAAGCCAAAGATCCCTGGAACGCCCAAAATCCTATGGGGTTTGCTTATCAAGGGGGTTACTGCTAGAACAATTGTGTTGCAAAGGGGCATATAAAGGGGGTAGCTGAAAAGTGCTGCTCTGCCTAGCCTACGGAGTCCAGAGGCGCATAAGGGTGACAGCTGAAAGTGCTGTTTGACCCAGCCTGATTGAGTCCAGGGGGCACATAAGGGGAACAGCTGAAAAGTGCTGTTTGGACCCAGCCTGCTCATAAGTGTACTCCATTCTGGTGCGGTGCAACGGGCACATGAGGGTGGCAGCTGACAGTGCTGTGTCACCCAGCCTGCTGAGTTCAGGGATGTATAAGGAGTCAGCTGAGAGTGCTGATAGCCTGGTCTGCTCAGACGTGCTCAGTTACTCTGGAATGGTTGTGTGTATCTGTGGGGGTTTATCTGAATCTGAAAACCTTAGGTCCTGCAGGATAGCTCCATTGGGAGGGGACTTGTAACCCTATGAACACACCAGTAACACAAGCAGCACATTAATAGAATCACACCCCCTCTTCCAGGAAGGTAACCCTAATAAATAAGCATACCTCAAAGTGATGGGCAAATCTGGCAACAAGAGGAGCAACTGTTGAAAAGAAAAGAGATTCAGGGTGCAAAAAGGAAAAATAAACTTAGAAAAAGAAAAAAGAGAGGGAATAAAAAGCAGATGCAGAAACATGGAACGAGATGAGAGACAGCTTCAGTAGTGGGATGGTATGATGTCTGGGCACAGGTCTGTGAGAGAGTTCATGCGCGAACCCATCACAAGTTGGGGATCCAGAAACAAAGTTGTGAACCACTGGTATTTTGTACATCCTAACATCCTTCCTTTTAAGCACAATCCTACAAGTTGCTGAGTAAATCCTGTGAAGTCAGGAGGAAGGGGAAAGTGGAGATCTGATGCTGCAGAGAAGTGACTGACCTCATCTTGTCCATAGAGGTTCCTCTCCGTGTGGGATCACAATCTGAGCAAAAAAAAAAAAGAAAGAAACTGAATTCATCTGCTGAGTTCTTGGAAGCATGTTCATTGAAAATTGCTTTAAAATGTTTTCAAAAAAGCTTGTGAAACAGATTTAATATTTATTTTTCCACATCACATCAGAGAGGTTAACTAGAAAAGGCTTAAATCAACAGTAGCTTTCTTTACCTTGTATTATTAAGTAACAGTATTTTTCCTTTTGCATTCAACAGCGTATGCTTGATATGACGTTTGGAGCAGGAGGTCATACTACAGCCCTTCTACAGAAAGTAACTGATATTTCAATATATGCACTAGACAGAGACCCAGCAGCTTATAAAATAGCTCAGCAACTTTCAGAATCATATCCGTAAGTAGAATTCTGATTTTCTTGCCTTGACTTTGGTATTTATAGGGTGTCAAACATCATACTTTATCTTTTGTATATAATGTTAATGGTTTATAGTACTATATTATGTGCCTATTAGTTTCATAAAAAGAAAGAAACCTACCTTAAGCCATGGATAATTTTTGCGTGCAAGGATTACATTTTTATGAGACTACTTGAATTTAATGCGTTTTCTCTAGTGCTACTTCCCCTATGTGCTTTAGTTAGTCACTGCAGCATTTAAGACTGTATGATATCAGTTTAATTTAGGACTTTTGTAATAACAAGCTTTCATTTTAAAAAATTGTATCACACACCAAATTGGTTTTGCCACAGAAGAAATCTTTTCACAACAAACAAGAAATTGATTTAATAAAAATACAGTTTTCAATTAAATAACAATAAGCTAATTTAGCTGTGACTCATTTACAATGGACAGATTAATAAAAAACGAATAAAGATAATTTACTGAAGTTCAGTATTACATTTCCTGGTGTACTTTTTGACTTGTGCCGCTGGCTTAAGAATGTAGTCATCAAGTAAACAAGGCCACAATCTTACGTCACAGGATCTGCTAGCACGGGCTTCTGTGCCCATGTATTACTCAGATCTTAATTTGGTAGGCAAAAAAGGACAGGAAATACAATAGTACTCTTAAGAAATGTATTTTAATAATTTCTTTTTTAATATTACAAATAATATTATATTCTTTCCTTCTTTTTTCTTGTAAAGAGATGACTTATTAATTATTGCCTCAAATCTATGGCAAAAGTGTTTTAGATTAAATTTTACAGTTTTTTCAACTTCCTTTTCCTTTTATTGCACACAATATTTGTTGTGTTTTCCCATAGAAATTTAATTTAGTTCATGTGTGTAATTCACGTCTCGCTTGCAACACAAGCATCTCTTTTTTTATTCTGAAACTCTTAGTGTTCATCACAGCTAACAAATTACGATCATTATATTAGTACAAGTGACTGGGATAGATTATATAGATTATTTCTTGATATAATTTGTTGAAATCGCATTCGGAAGCATGAACACTATCTCTGTGCACTCAATTTTATGCCTGATATTTATGCTTTCCCACGTAGCAGTACCACATTACTATTTGGCGTTCCGGGAGACCTATTGCCTTGTTTCATAAAACTTAAAGGTAACTATTTGTGAACTCATTAAATCACATGGATAACTAAAATTATCTTAAAAAAAGATACAAACTTTGTTTGTAAGTAGCGATTGACTGGATGTGTGAAAGCAGCTAGAATAGTTCTTCTGTTCTACACAATATTACTGGCTGTATTGTGGGGTAAGGTTGGACATATGTGTGAGCTTATAAATAGGGTTCAAGGCATAGTCGGTGGATGGAGAGGAAACAGGGATAATAAAGTGAAGAAGAGGTATGAGACAATGAATAGAAGTGGATGTGGGAGAGGAGAAATAAGTGCCAAGATGGCTTACAGTTCATGGAAGATTCTGGAAAATATCTTAGAAGCTGAGAAACCATATACCCAAACTGGAGGGCACAGGAGACAGAAGTTGTCAGAAGCAGAGCCGATTTGGCAAAATAGGTGGAACAGATGAAGTGTATAAGGAGGTAGCAGAAAATTATTTTGTGGGTAACTGGGCTGATAGGGAGCAGACATATGCTATATTGCATGGAGTAGTGGTAGTTTGGTGAAATTAAATCAAAATACTAACCAGGCAACTCACCAGTTTTGGTGGCTGTCATAAGTTTCAGTGGTGTGTGATGATGTGGCATTACTTCATCTTCAGTGATGGACCAAAGTAAAGGGAAGAGAATGAGGACAAAAGAACAAGGTGACTGAGGGCAGTTTGGCCTCGAGTATCAGATCCATGGCCAGCCAGACAAAATGTTTGTGTGCATGCATGCTTGCATATGCAATGTGTGGAGCTGAGTAGGAGGATTTTTCAAATACTATTATTTTGACATGACCAGGATGTAGAAACTGTGGATGTAAAAAAACCAATAAAACTGAAATACCTGGGAACTTGTCCTGGAAAAATTGTTTTTTGGGGGAAAGGATATTTCCTGCGTTTTAGAAAATGTTACAGTATTTCAAAAGAGATTTTATATATAGTCTCTATGTAGCCTGTATATTAGATTTATCTTTCTTTCAAAGAATACAGGAAGCTGGAAGAGGGACAGATCTTCCTTGAGAGGAGAGGAGATAGATAGGAAACCGATACCTGACTTGGTTATCTCTTCTTCATACATTCTCTGCAACCTCAGACATGCAAGTGCTTTGTTGTTAAAAGGCTGGGGGCTTCAGAAATGACTCATACAGGCATTCTCTCTCCTGTTGCTTCTGCTTCAGATCCTCTAGCAGTTGAGTCCTCACCTCCTAGCCAGAAAACACTTCTGGAAGTGGAGAACTCTCCAAATCAGGCACACGAAGGGGAGTTTTTCCTCTGAGTCCAACATAGAGAAGGATTAGCTGTGCTTCTCCTTCTTTGACACAGGCCAGTATTACCCCAGACTTGTCCCTGCTCAGCAGCCAATATATCAAGGAGGAGAGCAATCCAGACATGCAATCCCTTAATAGCCTTCCTCTTGTCCTCTTAATATCACATCAGGATAGTGAGCGGTCCCAGTGCATCTGATTTCAATTGCCCCAGGTCAGAGAACCGCAGATAGTGCAGGTTACAATAATCCTATGTTAACACCATAAATAGTTAATTCAATACAAAATAGCTATATTAAAAATACTTTATTTACGTTGCAAAGTCAAGTACTTGAAAGTTAGGAAATGTCAGATGTACTGGTGTAATCTTAATTTTGCCTCTTCGTGCATTCATCCTGTGCTTTTAATGAGGTCCTGTTTAATAATAATATGTAGCAATGTAATTAAGATGATCATAATGCATACATACAAGGGAGGTGAATTAGGGTTGCTCAGACAACCTTAATTCTGGCATTTAACTTCTCAGTGCTTCCCTTTTCAACCCTAAACATTCTTTGGATGCAGCTTTTAAAATTTAATTATTAGTTTTCTTTTAACGGAAAATAGTTTGTGTGTAACTCTCAAAATGAATCATCAACAGTTTGAAAGCTGAACCCTCAGCACTGCGTCAGAGAACTAATCAGATTAGCTGGCAGCAAGAGAAGGCTATTATCCCAAAGCGGGATCTCTGTATGCAAGTGTTGGGTCCAGTGAGCGTGGAGCTGGGGGAAGCCTGGCCATTCTGACTCTCTCCACCACTGGGAATTGGCACTCCTGTCCCATATGTTGCTCCTAGAGAGAAGTTGGCCACCAGCACCATATGATTGGTCTCAGGGTGGTTGACTGAAATCTGAAGTCACCAGTGTCGTGGGAAGAACAGGAGTGGGAGATGATGGGAGAAAGTGCAGCATGGCTTGTCTCCTCCACCCACCCACCCCTCCCCCGTTAGGGGTGGATTTCCTGCCCAATGTGATGCACAAAGGAGCCCATGTGCTGAATCCTGGAGGGGACAGAAGCTGGCATTTCTCTTTCCTCTCACCACAGGGGCAACAGCTACATGGACAGCTCCCATGTGTTCTCAGTATGTTAGTGATGTAGTGGCTGCTGCAGCTTTGGTGGTGGTATTAGCCTGCTCCAAGGCCGTGTCTGCTATATGAGCACTACAGCAGCACAGGTACGGCTCTGTAACTATGCTGCTGTAATGCTGTAGAATAGGCATTGAACAAGGGTGCCACTAGAATAGCAAAACCTTTCCTGTTAAGTCTTCCTTACCATTTTGTACAGAAGTATCACAAAAAGAAATAAACAGACTTGGCTAATCCAAATTTTAAATCCAGAGGATCAAGGCAGCATTGACAAAACACAGAGGAAGCCACCCACACTGCTCAGTAGATCGATAGTCCTGTGACTTGAAGTCCATTTTCCCTTAATGAACAGATATCCTACTCAGGCCATTGCCTAGGGGAGTTTGCTTTCCCAACAAGATGAAAAGATTATAGAAGTATCAGGGATTATTCTATCCGTAGAAACAGATACCATATTTGTTTCCAAAGTGGCATTCTCTTTTCCCATTCCATCTTCACTTTTGTTTATATAAGGCATGCTGTTGTCTAATCACAGAATTACAGCCAGTGTAATTTATTATGACAATATAAAATGTGGAAGGGCTTTCTCAATCCTCTTCACTAAGTTGATATGAAACTATTCGTTTGAGCACTGAAGTTGAGGGTCTCAACAGTATAGACTGATATCCATTAAAATAATCCTTCTTGTGGATTCTTTCTGAAGTAGTATATCTTACAACCTTTGTTTGAGAAATCACTACTTGACCAGCTGAGGCAGAATTAAATCACACTAAATAGTATGGAACATATGGATGCAGTCTTGTGTTTTGGTTTTTTTCCCCCTGTATCTCCCAATTATATAGCTTTGGAATGAACTGATGGGTAATTTTCCCAGAGATATAAGAAATGTATCTATCTTGTACAGTAGTTTATATTCATAATCACCGTCTTAAAGTAGAAAAGTGTTTCCTTATGGGATACACAGCTGTTATTAATCTCACTAGCTTTAGGGGTATCAGTTCTGCTTCAGAATTGTAAATGAAAGCATTTTTTTGGTGTATATATAAATTAACATACATTTTGACTGGACTGTTACCTGTGATCAGCTGAGAACCATTTTAATCAACATTGAACTATTGTGGGATGGGGGAAAGAACACCAAATGCAGTGTGCAGTTCAGTCTCCTAATTTGTCAAGTGCTTTTGCTTGCATTGATTGGGCATCAGTTATACATAATGGTGTGAATTTGTTTCAAGTGAGTAGGGAATTAGGTTAGATGTGTCAAGTATTTACTTATGTCACAAGAGACAGGTTCTTCATAAACAGAGTTCTTTTACTTCTGGCACTGGCCAGGAGACGGCCCAGATGGTCCAATAGGTCTTTTTAATCTCTAGTTCTTATTTTTAGTTGGAAACTAATCTTAGTTGCATTTGCAATAGTCAGTCCTAACGCTGTGGTCCTTAAATATTATTTAAAGTTGATTGCTATAGAATATTGTTTTTATTTGTTCTCATTTGACTATTTTAATAGTCTTAGTAAAATCATATTTTAACTGTGGTTATTTTACTTTCTTGCTTTGTTTTTGCACACCCTCTAATATCATGAATATTGAGTTATCAAACCATTATTGCCTGAATTGCAGAAGTATGCCCAAATATACAGAAAGAAAAGATAAGTAAAGCTAATCATGGTATTTTTCCATATTCAGCAATTATAAGTGTAATCTTCCTCATGCTTGGGCAAAAGACAGCTGGAGCTGTAAATCACCAAGCAAGAACATCATATTAATAAAATCAAGGAAATATAAATTGTTCTTGACATTTTATATGTCTTTTTAGCATCTTGTTAATGATTTTGTAAGAAATAAAAAGTGAACAGGGTGCAGTTCCACTGCAGTTTATGCATACATTTAGCTCCTTTTCTGTTTCAAGCTTAGTCAAGATTCTTTTTACCTAAATAAATAAATAAGTAATAAAAATAAAAAAGTGTACTCTGCTTTAATAAGGAAAAAAATGGGTCAGATCCTGTTAAATATTCAGTGTGTGGGTGGGAATCCTTTGACGTGCTTTCTGGGGAAGCCTCTAACTTGGGAATTGCTGCTGAGATTCTAGAAGAACAAGATAAAATTCTGTCAGTAGCAATATATATTACAAATAAACCCTTTTACGCCCACTGAAAGAAAGAGGCTAGAAAGGTGCCTGAAATCTAGCAATTAACCAATATCATTACATGCTTTTAAGGATGAGAAACCTACGCAGAGCCTACGCACAGGAGACAATGTGTTCTTTATATTATACTACACTGTATAAGAAATCATGCCCCAGAAGTAAGAATAAGTAAAAGCAGTAATATAAAATGTCATACTTAATGGAATTATAATATATATTTTTTATTGGAAATCTAAAGTGTTTGTGTGGTGGAGGTGGTGGTTGTGGGTTTTAGTTTCAAGGTGAAATTAAGTTTATATGTATTATGATTGGATAGAACTCTAAAATCAGTAGCTTTGAATATCTGGGGAAAATTTAGAACACAGATTAGACTGCCCTAGAGGAAAACCAAAACAAAGTTTGTAAATTGCAGTAAATGGATTTTAGTTAAACTTTTACCTATTTGTTTGTGATTTTTAGTTGTGTGTTCAGTGTATTGTTTTTGATGCTTTACCTTATAGGTTTGTTACTTTTGATTATAGGATGGAAGGTATCATGTTTGTACTCTATAGGCATGGCATACTGAAAGTAATCATGTTTATATGTATTATATACTATTGCTCTTACATTTAGCTTCAACCCTTTCTAAAATGAAAGTCATCACTGTTTGCAAGCTAACCTAGGGCTGTCTTCTCAATAAGGACAGCATGTTCAGGGCCACAGAACACTACTATTAAGCTCCCTCAAGGTCACCTTAAAATGTCACTAAATTAAAGGCTAGTCATGTTTTTCTACTATTTATTTTTACATTTTTCCTAAAGGTAGGTGTGGGCTTCTTAAGTTCGGCTCCCTCCTCTGTTATCCTAAATTTCAGAAGTCTAGACTCCATCATGTATTGAGTACTGCTGCCTGCCTTCATACATACATCACCTGCTCCTTTAATATTTTCTATGGTTCTCCATTCATCTCAGGGTTCAGTTCAAAATTCCCCTCATTAATAAAACGCTCTATTGGCTTCAGTCAACCTACTTCTAACAAACCTTACTTGCCTGTCCTCCCTTTCTACTCTCTGTGCTCCTTTTATAGCTGGCCCTCCTCTGTCCCATCCCAAAATGTCACCAATGTTTGAGTGACAGCCTTCTCCTTTGCAGCTTTACTGTATATGTTTCATCAACACTGCAACTGTTTTCAAATCTCATTTTAACCTGTTCTCATCGAGGCCTCTTAATTTCTCTTTTCCTTCCATTTATTGACTTCATGACTGCATGCTTTAATTCACTATGCAATTTTTGTAGAAGTGTATACTAGATACTGACCTAAGTCCTAATATTTTATTCTGTTAAGTGTTTGGGAATGCAGTTTATATGAAAGAGGAGTTATAAAAAAAAAAAGTTATTCTGTACTGACAAAGAATTCCTTCTCGATCCGTAGCCGTGTTCTGTGGCCCTGGGAATTCTGGTGCACAACAAACCTGGCATCGAGTACAAGCCATTATTAGTCAAGCTGTATTCCTCAAAAACCCACAGGAAAGCAATTACCAAAAGGGCAGCTGGGTAGGTGCATTTACAATCTCTCCCCCCTCTCCACCCCTCCCTCCCCGTCCCTCTTCAGGAACCCCTCTTACAAGCAGCTTCACATACAAGAGGTGGAGAACATTCTCAGTCTAGGAGCTATAGAGGAAGTTCTGCCAGACATGAAGGGAAAGGGTTTTACTCCCGGTACTTCCTCATTCCCAAGGTGAAAGAGGGTCTCAGTCCCATTCTAGACCTGCATCATCTTAACAAATATCTCAAGAGACTGAAGTTCCACATGGCCTTCCTAGCCTCCATCATACCTTCCTTGGATCCAGTAGACTGGTATTCCATCCTCAACCTAAAGGATGCATATTTCCATATCACAATCTTTCCTGGCCATAGATGGTTTCTCCACTTTGTTGTGGCCCAGTCCAACTACCAGTTTATGGCATTACCCTTTGGCTTCTCTTCTGCCTCAAGAGTGTTTACAAAGTGCATGGCGGAGGTGGCTATGCACCTAAGGCACCAGGGCATGCAGATATACCTATACCTGGATGACCGGCTGATCAAGGGTAGGTCTCAGTCTCAGGTCCTGAGCAACCTAGACCTCGTATGTGCCACCTGTTGCCATCTGGATTTGTTAATAAACTAAGAGAAATCAACATTAATGTTGGTGCAGTGGATAGAATTCATTGGAGCGGTTCTGTACTCTATTCAAGCCAGCCTCGCTTCGATGCCATCTCTGGCATTATTACTTGACTTCGCGAGTATCCCTTCACAACAGCCAGATGCTGTCTGCAACTGCTGGGCCGTATGGCAGCTTGCATGTACGTAGTAAAGTTTGCAGGCCTAGGGCTCATGCCATTGTAGTCATGGCTGGTATCAGTGTATGCCCCGAGCAGACACTCCGTAGACCGAGTGATCACGGTCACCCCCCACATCCTCTCCTCACTGGGATTGTGGCAAGATCCTCACTCAGTACTGCAGGGCATACCGTTCGAGGAACTAGCCCCCTGGATCACACTGATGTCGGACACTTCATATTTGAGGTGGGGGTCCCATATCGGCTCCAGCACAGTATTCAAGGGGTTTGGTCGCAGCAGGTACGAGAGATGCACATAAACATAAGGGAGCCATGGGCAATACGCCTGGCTTGCAAGGTGTTCCTTCTCTTTGTCTCAGGCAAGGTAGTGCAGATTCTGACAAACACCCCTGCAGTGTACTACATCAACAGTCAGTGGGGACCCGCTCATCAGCCCTTTGCAGGGAGAGCGTGTTTTTTTGGGACCTTGAAGTGAGCCACAGTTTTCACCTCATAGCCTCTCACTTCCTGGGCATCAAGAATGATACAGCAGACCACCTCTACCGTGGCACACCTTGATACCTTTAATTATTTTGAGGCACACCACTATACAGTCTCCTAATGAATTCATGAATATTCATGAGCCAATTCAGAACCCTTCAAGTAGTTTTTAAAAAAATTCCATGGCACATCTGCTCAGAACTGACGGCACACCAGTGTGCCACGGCACAGCGGTTGGGAAACACTGCTCCAGGGGGCTAAAGGCAGAGCTGGAGGACTAATGGACTCTTTAGCCTGAAGCCATAAAACACTGTGACGGCCACAGATAGGCAGAACAAGGGAGCCAAACAAGCCTGGGGTCTGTCAAAATTGTCCTGGTTCACTGGTGTAGCATATTGAAAAAGAACGGTCTTCTGCAGTGTTTATAAAGTTTTCCAGGTGTTGCCTCAGAGAACAGAAATGGCTAACATAAAAACTGTTGTTCATTGGCTACACACTGCACAAAAGTTTTCAACTATGTTGAAAAATGCCTATTTTTCTATTGCTAATTAATTTAAAAAATTATATATTCCCAGAAACAGACCCTAATTCTCATTGGATACAAACTTTTTTGACTTTCTATGGTCCATAGTTGATAAATAAAAGAAGCCTGAAAAATCATATCTTACAAAGCCAACTTTCTTAAAGGCGCCATTAAAATTAATTGTAATTATTAAAACAAAGTCATTTAACAGATTTTCTTGAAAATCTTCAGAAAATTAGTTTTTATTCATAGATTATATGTTGTAAATCTGGGGGATGATATTATACTTTTTCTCCTACAAAATGGGGTGAATTCCTGCGGTAAGTGAAAACTGAACCCACCTTTAATTGCAGAGATATACCTATAGCTGAAGTGCAACCACCGGTGGGATAGAAACACATCAATTGTTTAATAATTGTGAAGCACTATATAATTCATAATACTAATATTTACTGAGAATCAACAGGGTTGTTGATGTAGTACAGATATAGAGGAAGATACAGTCCTTGCCACAGGGATTTTTGTAATCTAAATCAAATATAGAAAATAGAATACAGAGTAAAGGCAAAGTGAGAGAGATGTTGAAGATCCAATCTTTGAGAAGTGCAGTATTTTCTTTCTACAACATATTCTTTCTCTGTCCTTTCTTTCTTTTTGTGGGTTAGTGATGAGTTCCACTAACTCACAAAACAGGGAGAGGGAGAGATTTGAAAAAAGAAAGGGTTAATGACTGACACACAGATGACATTACAGTACAAAGAACTAAAGAGGACTGTCCTAGTGAATCTGCAGGTTAATTTAAATAGGCAGAATCTAGCTAGGACACTGTGACTAATATTCCTACTTCCATGAAAATGCACGTTCATTTATGAGTGGTTTCCAAACACTCTAAAAGGATGGTCCCTATTCAAAGGAAGTCACAATCTAAGTATAGAGAAGTAGACAGACGCTACAGGAAAAGAGACTACTGGATCAAAAGTAAATAAATTATATAACACCTGTATATGAGTTAACTTGATTCACTGTACACAGCATCAAAGAAGTGGGTCTTTTAAGAGAGACTTAAATGTGGATAGGCTTTGTCTATGTGAGATTGTACCAGGAGTAGGGGATTGTGTGGAAAAAGGATGTATAGAAGATTGATTGAAAACCTGACAGACAGACAAGGTTGGGAGCATTGGTGAAGTGGAGGAGTCAGGATGGTGAATATGAAATTTGACAATTGAGGGAGTAGGGAGCATCAGAATTTATCTATCTGTCTTAGGTACTTGTATCTTTTTTTTGTCTTGCCACTTCCCTCTTTGGGATCATTGCCTTCTTCCAAAACTCATGATTGTACACACCTGGCTGTTGTACAGATTGGTCTCTCTAAGGTCCATTGATATCTAGTCCCTGTACTGAGTCTTTGGCCTCCTCCTTGGTCATCTTCCATCCACAGTCATTGCAGGGGCCATCCTATCAATACACCTATAGGGGGTCCACTGGACATATCCATACCAAAGTAGCCTAGCCTCCATCAACTTGTCTTCAATTAGGACAACCCACATCAGGCCTATCACTGCCTTATTTTATTTCCTATCATGGCGTGTCCTACCATTTGACAATCTCAATATCTTCATTTCCGTAGTGGAGCGCATACTGATTTCTTTTCTTGTGACTGGCAAATTCTTTGTTCCATACATTAGGATGGGTCAAATTACTGTTTTCTACACTTTACCTTTTAACTTTATTGGTATCCTCTTATCACAGAAAACTGGGGTCAGCTCCCTCCATTTGCATCAAACAGCTTTGGTACGATGCTGGGCATCACTCAGGAGGACACCGTTGATCCTAGGTACATAAATTCTTTCACTCCTCTAAGCTGTCTGCTGTAATATCCTTTACAGTGGGTCCTCTTCCCTCAGTTATCAAAGCTTCCGTCTCATCAGTGATTCCTCCAAGTCCCACCTTCTCGAAACTGTGTTATCACTGTTTAGAATTGATTAGCCAGGGTTTCACAATCTCCCACACATATCACTATATAAAAATCACAAGCAAACAACATATTCCAAGATGGCGCTCTCCAAATATTCTCACTAATCACATCCATGACAACTGCAAACACGAAAGGGTTCAATGCTAACTGGTGCAGTCCAACATTTACTGAAAATTCTCTGCTGTAGCTCCATTTGGTTTTGACTCTGCTAGTTACTCCATTGTCAATATCCTTCCGGAACACTACTCTGTCACTAATCCACCAAATTAATTCTCTTGGTATAAGATCATACACTTTCTCCAGGTGCACAAAGGCCATGCACAGTTGCTATCTCTTTTCTCTAACCTCTCTAATCCTCCATGAGGATATGTAAAGAAAACAGGGCATTAGTTGTACTCCTTATGTGGCATAAATCTGTATTTATCCTTCCATATTCTGACATGTACAATACATGACACGTTCCCTTTCCAATGACTTCAGTGTATCTACTGGTACTTTGTTTGGCCCAGGTGCTTTCTCCTTTTTCATTTTCCTAAGTGCCTCTTCCTCTTATATACAATCTGTCATGCCCAGTTGGACTTACATGTTCTTAGTTCCTCCTTTGGATTCTCCTCATTCATCACTCTTTTAAAATAGTCAATCCAGACTTTGTTGTTTGATTCTCCATTCGTTTGCAATGTACCACATTCATTTCTAATATAAGCAAACTCATTCTCCTCTTTTGTCATTTTCTCTCCTACCGTAGCAAGTTTGTAGATGATGTTTGATGGTTTTTAGATGGTCATATCTTCCCAATCATTATATAGCTCATCATATGCCAAATGTTTAGCTGTCACAACCCTCCTTTTTGCCCCCCCCCCTTTTTTTTTGCTTCCATGTACACCATTACGGAAGTCGAGAGGTTGGATCTTGAGGTCAGCACCAGCACAGCAAGAGATGAAAAGACACTTGGAAGAATGAACAACTGATGAGAAGGGACATCAATCTGAAGAATAAATTCCAATTCTTAAAAATTTACATTAGATTGTGTTAAATTACTCTTACGAAACATGGACATTCAAACAATAATAAGGAAACTACAATATTTCAGATTATGGTGTTATAGAATTCTGAAAATATCATGTATTGACCAGATAATCAACAAAAAGAATTGGAGATGATTGGACTTCAGCAAACACTAATCAGAGATCTTATGAAAAGAAAGATTTGATTTGCAGGGCACATTTTCAGAGGTTCAGTGGTTGAGGCATATTTATGGGCACTGAAGAGAAGGTTGATGGCACAAGAAGATGAGACAGAACAAAAGAACTTGAATGGACAATGTTGTTTTGATCCTGGCAGAATCAAAAGGATTATTCATCTACAAAGAGATTATACAGAATGGGCTACCATGATTGCAAACCTTTAGTAATGGAGATGCTATGTAAGAAGATATTCCATCTTATCACTTCTAAAGTGACTGGTCTGCCATTTTTTAAAGGTTATCATTTTCTTTTCACCAGATTCTTTAAGTTTAGGATTCTATCACTAATTTTCCTTTCTAATCCTTTTCAGCACTGATTACATCACTCCTAGGACTTTAAGTTTGATTTCCAGCAACATTAACTTTATTTTGTATCAACTCCTCCACACATCCCTGTGATATAGTCAGAAAGTCTATGCATTACTTTTGTTTAAAGATTTGTTTTCGTTTCCATCTTTAAGTTTCCACCACTTAGGCCTTTCTCATGCTCCAGGGTTCAGATGCTGGTTCCCAACATACTTCTCTGGGTATTAGTTTACATTTGATTATTTGTTGTCTATTGCTGCTGCTTGTTAAAAAGAAATCAATTTTGGACTTGTGTCCTCCTCTGATGTAAATTAAGAGGTGGTTTTCCTTCTTCTGAAAGTGTGCGTTTGCAATCACCATGTTCAGTGCCAGACAGATCTGTAGGACCATTTTTCCTTGCTTAGAATTTCTGGTTCCAGTGCAGTGCTCTCCTTGGACTGTTTCATATCCAGCCTGTACAGTTCCAACATGTGCACTTAGATCTACCCCAATAATTCTCTGCTCATTTGCTTGTACATTTCCCAATAAAGTACAACTCCCCATCAAAAAACTCCTCTTGTATCATTTTATCCTCTCCTAACTGGTGCATACCCACTTACTATATGGAATGTTACCTCTTCGCAACACAGTTCAATACTCATCAGTCAGTCCAACTTTCTGGTGACCTCTATCATGTGTCTCTGCATCATTTCTTCAAGAATAACTTCAGCCCCATTTCAGGAGGTTGAACTTGATGAATAGCAGATTTTATAATCCTCCATTAGCATCTTAGCTTTACAGCCTTTCCATTTACTCTCTTGTACATATGTCCCATTTACTCTTTTCCTACTTAAGGCCTTACATAGTGCCAAGCTTCTTCTAGTTAGCATTCCTACATTCAAATGTACATATCTTAGGTTATTCCATTTATATAGTGACGACTTTAACTTCAGCAGCCCTTGCCCAGTTACAACAGTCAGGCAAAGCTGTTGTACGTCATTTGTGGGGAACACCTGAGCCCCCTGAGGTAAACTTGACATGGACATCAGTTCACTTGAACATATGTATTTGACAAGCTGTACACATTGGCTGTCCAAGCCTGACATCCTGAAATCAGTTTTCCTTCTCCTAGGTGAGCTGTCATCGAGGCTACCGAATCCTATCTGCCTCAGCAAGACTTATTTTAAGACAGTCTTTATTCACCTTGATATCTTCATCATAGGGCCTATCTAGAATTCTATAGAATTAAACTCACCAACAGCTCCTGCAACACACCCTGCTGAGAGATGCTGTCAGTTGGTCTGTGACTGCTTGTTGGATATTTGCAGCTGTCCTGCATCTGCAGGACGTTCCCTTATTCACTACCCAGGGATTCACCTGCTGGGATTTGGTCGCTCTTTCACAGGAGGTACTTGCAGATTCTTATATGATTCCATTATTGAAACAACCGAGTCCTTCACAGTCTTAATATATTTATCCTCACAACACCCCCTTTGATGTGGGGAAGTGCTATTATCTCCTTTTTACATGTGGGGACTGAGACAGAGAGAGAGAGAGAAAAACTGTGGGCAAGTCACTTACAGGAAATCTGTGGTGGAGCATTGTCACAGGAAATCTGGCAGGGAATTCCATCCAGGTCTAGTACCCTAATCACTGGACCATCCTTCCCCTCTGAATTTTAGGTATAGCCTTGAAGAATCTTTCATTTGATGCAGTAGTAGAGAGAAACCAGTGGAGATACTCAAAGAAATCAGTTACTTGATCATTCTGTGCAGGCAAAGTGAGTTTAGTAGCTTTGTTTTGTATGGACTGAAGCAGGTTAATGTCTGTTTGGGAAGCCAGAGAGGAGGCTATTGCATGTTGTTATCATGGTGGGATGTTGATGGTCATAGATAGAATGTAAAACCAACAGGCTGCATCTCCGTCAACACATGGCCCCTAGCAACATGTCAAACCATAGTTTTAATACAACTGAAAAGAAAAATGCTACCCACTGCAATCACCAAAATCACCCTGCACAGAACTTCTCTTTTCTCCTGGGCTTACTGCTATCCTGACCTTGCTTTAGCTTGTGAGATCTGATTAACTCATGCACTGAGGTGCAATGGCTGTAGGCCATTTGCAACATTAGTGGCAGAGTTTGTTTCATGAAGTTTTATATAAAGAAAATTCCTGACTTGTATTGGTCAAGTCTGGATGACCTAATAAAAAACAAGGTGCCTCATAAGAATACTGTAATTGTATGTACAGGAATTGAAAATTGGTCTGTGTTTACTGAGGCACCACATGCTGTACAGTTTGTTGAAATTGTAGCTGAGGCTATAACATAGGAATATATACATTTGGGGAATAAGTAAATGCCATTCAGCCTATCAAGACTCATTCCATTTATTGTATTCTGTTCATCTTTCATAACCTATTTTTGGTATTTGAATGACACTCACGTGTGTTTTGTTTTAGCAATACTGCCTGATAGGCTATTTCAGTCATTAAAAAAGTGCTTCCTGACATCTGTCCTAAATTGTTCTTTCATTTTCATTCATGACATCTGTTGTACCAATGCCAATTTTAGGATTGTCTCCAGTCAGATGAGTCATCCAACCCTGATGGTCACTGATTTTGGGAATACAAAATTTACTGCCATCGTGATCTCTTGAAAATCTTGTAAGAAGTAACCTTCTAATACTATTTCAGCAGGGAAATCTCACAGGAACAGTATTCACTGCCAAGATTTCAGGTGGGTGTGTCTTCTGTAGGCTAGCTCAGAGTAACAATTTACTCAGTTTTGATTTGGGTTTGATCAATATGAATCAATTTAAGAATGTATTTCTTTCTTCACTATGGATCATCTGTATCCACACATTATACAAAGTGCTTAAGGCTGTGTCTGTTGTATCCCATAGAGTAGGCTAAAAAGAGTGACTTTGATTGACTTTAGTATACTCTTTTTTCTTCCAATAACACTTTTATTAATCATTTATATTTAAATCTGGAAAGAAATAGCCCTACAAATGAAACAGTCACTTCAGCTTCTTTAGTCTGTCACTCTAAGGCTGGTTTTCTAGACTTTCTGTTATTCTTGTAGCTCTTTTCTGAACCATGTCCAGTTTGTCAACATACCTTTTGAAGTGTGGACACCAGAACTGGACACATGATTCCACTAATGTTCCCACTAATCCCATATACAGTGGTAATATTATCTCCTAACTTCCATGCAACACTCACCTACATACACATCCAAAGATCACATTAGCTCTCTTTGCCACTGCAATACACTTGGGAGCTCATGTTCAGGACTTTTTGTTCCCTGACAATGACTCCATATCCCTGTCAAATTCATTGCTTTCCAAAATGAAGTACCCCATGCTGTGTGACCTGCATTCTTTGTTCTACCTGCATGAAATTGCATTTGGCTATAAATAATATCAAAGAAGGTTATTCAGCAGCTGACTCACATCTTCAGTAGAAATATTTTCCACACAATTGGTGTAATAATACATGGTATTTCCCATATTAGGTGTTAATTTTTTGAATGATTTTACTATTTATGATTTACCATTAACGCTTTAAATACCCTCAGTAACGTTATTAAATGTTGTCTGAAAAACAGTTAAAGTAACCAAATAGACCACACTACAGTGTTTTAACATTGTTGTAAGCAATGTCGATTGGAAACACTGGATCAACATACTGCTTGGCAATATCAGCAAAAGTGACTTTTTTAAATTTAAGTGTTGGGGCCCTAATTCTGCTAGTTGATCTGCATATTGACATAAGTGTGGCTCTGTATAGGCTCAGAAGTCTACTCACATGGATCAGCTTGCCGGAGCAGGACCTCGATTACTATCATGGACATTCTAGGCTTTAATGATGGATTATATTGTGATGCAGAACATTCATTTAACTACTAGCAAGGCAGAGGAATAAATAATCAAGGGCAGTGAAACCAACCCCTCCCCTCAAGTACTTTGGTAGCATTGTCATAGGAGTAATACCTGGATTTTCAGCTTACCATTTTGTTATACTGCTCATTTCTGATGGAGAACCTGCTATGGCAAAAGGTATACGGTGAGATTATGTCTAAATTACTGGAAAGTGAAGCCATTAGACATGTAACAGAATTGAAAAAGATTTTATATAATTTTGCCCAACCAAATTAAAGTTATTTCACCTACTGTTGGAACAAAAGGGATCTCATGAATTTTAAAGTATTTTGATCAAGAGTTGTTTGAAACCTTTCCAGTATACCAGTCACTTGTGTTAACAGTGAATAACAAGCCAGGATTAATTTTTCCACGCAATGGAGTAATTCTAAAATACCCAAACACTTTTTTTCCCTTGCTGACACTTCAAATACATCAGCAAAATACCTTCTCTCTGCTGTGATACTGAAACAAACCAGCTAACTTGTAAAAAACTACACTGAGGGGCGGTAAGGAAAAATCAATACTAATTTATCCATTGATGTAATAACAAAACCAAATGGACTTTACATATTGAAAATGAATATTTATGCATATTGTGACAGGGCCAGGCCTGACGGCTTTGCCAGAGTGCTTCTATTTGGAAGCTGGGGTAGGTGGGTGGGCGCAAGCCCACCCACCGCTACAGGCTCCCCCCCCCAGCCTAGGGGCGGAGCCACTGGACCCAGGTCCAACTGATTACGGGGGACAACAGATGAAAAAACAGGAAAGGGCGTGGGGGTCACAGGTTTAAAAGGAGAGAGCCAGAAGGGGACACCGAGCAGAGAACCCCAGACTGCGCCCACTGCTCCTCGAAGCTGTCCAAGGAGCCAGCGGACGCAGCCCAGAGGAACTCTGCCCGGAGACGTGAGTTGACTAGGGAACGGAAATAGGCCCCACAGTCGCTGGGAGCCCCCCCTGCCAACCTCCTCTCCCTGGTCTTATAGATGGTTAGTTTGGCCAGGGCTAGGAGGAGGTTGACGAGGAGGTCCCGCGACTTCGTGGGGCCACGGATGGGGTGTGCATGGACGAACAGGTGCGGGGAAAAGTGCAGCCAGAACCTCAGCAGGAGGTTCTGGAGGAGCCGGAAGAGGGGCTGCAACCTGGCGCACTCCAGGTACACGTGCGCCAGGGTCTCCCTCACGCCGCAGAAGGGGCAGGTGTCAGGGAGGGAGGCGAACCGCGCCAAGTACACGCCCGTGCTCACGGCTCCGTGAAGGAGCCGCCAACTGATGTCCCCGGCGGGCCGCGGGGTCAAGGTGGAATACAGACTGGCCCACCGGGGATCCTCGCCCTCCAAGGATGGTAGGAGGTCCCGCCACTTGGTGTCTGGGCGGGACGTGAGGGCGAGGAAGTGAAGGGTGTGGAGCACGAGCGTGTACAGGTGTTCCCTAGGCGCGGTCCGGAAGAGGGCCGGCTGCAGGTCAAGCAGCCGGCTTGGGGCATGAGGATGGGGGGGTCGTGGGGGGTCGCGGGGCCGAGGCTCGATGGTAAGCACCGGAGGGCTCGGGCTGAGGGGGGGGCGGGGAGAACCCTCCTGCAGGACCCGCTCGAGGTACGTCAAAGCCGTGGGGGGCAAGGCTGCCTTCACCTCCTGGAGTATGCGTCGGGGGGTTCGAGGGGTGGAGAGCCCCATACGCCGAGCCAGCGCATGGGGGTCCACCCAGGCCCCCCGGGCGTAGTCCAGGAGGTCTCCGACCCTGGTGACTCCTGCCAGGACCAACCGCCGTTGCACCGAGGGGGCCTCCGCCACCTGCACACGCAGCTGGGGGTTGTGTAGCAGGGGCTCCGCGAGGAGGTCCTCCCCCTCGGTGACCGCAAGGGGCCTGGAGGCCGAGAGGAGCCTCCAGGTCCGGAGGAGGTCCTGGTAGAAGACCGGCAGCTCGGAGAGGTCTCGCGGAAGACCTCTCGGGTGGAGAAAAAAGAGCTGCCGGTCGTATCGGAGCCCTCGGAAGCGGCGGAGGAAGACGCGCGCCAAGTGGCTCCACGCCGGACTACCTGCACCATAGAGGAGTCTCTGCAGGGCCTGGAGGCGGAAGGTGTGGACCTGGCTGCGGATGCAGCACAGGCCCTGCCCGCCCTCCTCCAGGGGGAGACTCAGAATCCCTGCAGAGACCCAGTGCAGTCCTGGCCAAAAGAACTCCAGAACTGTCTTCTGGAGGTAGGCCAGGAAACTCGGGGTCGGGACCAGGGTGTTGAGCCGGTGCCAGAGCATGGACAGGACGAGCTGGTTAATCACCAGTGCCCTCCCCCGGAGGGAGAGGCACCGGAGCAGTCCTGTCCATCTCCGCAGCCGCTCAGACACCCTGCCCTCCAAATCCTGCCAGTTCTCCGCCGGGGAGGGATGGGTGGCGGAGAAGTAAACGCCCAGATAGAGCAGTGGACCCGCGCTCCACCGAATGGCTTGAAGCGCGGGTGGGAGGGAGCTCGCCTGCCACCCGGCCCCTACCGCCAGGGCAGAGCTCTTGGCCCAGTTGACCCGGGCGGAGGAGGCTGCCGAGTAGACGGCCAGGCAGTCCTCCAGCCGCGCCAGGTCGCCCGGGTCCTGGACCACGAGGAGCACGTCATCGGCGTACGCTGACAGCACCAGCCTCAGCTCTGGCTCACGGAGCACCAAGCCCGTCAACCTCCGGCGGAGGAGACGGAGAAAGGGCTCAATGGCCAGAGCGTACAGCTGGCCGGACAGCGGACAGCCTTGGCGTACTCCGCGCCCGAAGCTGACCGGTTCGGTCAGGGTCCAGTTGAGCTTGACCAAGCACTCTGCGGAGGCGTACAGCACCCGGAGAAATCCCACAAAACGGGGTCCGAAGCCGAACGCCTGCAGGGTGCCCAGGAGATACCCGTGGTCCATCCGGTCGAACGCCTTCTCCTGGTCCAGGGACAGGAGGGCGAACGACAGACCATCCCTACACGCCAGTTCTAAAAGGTCCCGGACCAGATATAGATTGTTAAAGATGCTGCGGCCCGGGACAGTGTAGGTCTGGTCGGGGTGGACCACGTCCTGCAGCACGGACTTCAGCCGCAGCGAGACGGCCCTAGCCACTATTTTGTAGTCCGTGCCGAGGAGCGAGACGGGACGCCAGTTCCGGAGGTCGCGGAGGTCCCCCTTCTTCGGCAGGAGGGCGAGCACTGCCCGCCTGCACGACAGGGGGAGCACTCCGCTAACCTCGGACTCGGCCCAGACGGTGACGAGGTCCGGGCCGAGGACGTCCCAAAACACGCGGTAGAACTCCGCAGTCAGCCCGTCCATGCCCGGGGATTTATTGGTGGGCATGAGGCGGAGGGCTTCCGAGAACTCGGCCAGAGTGAGAGGTTTCTCCAGCCGGTCCCGGTCGCCCGTGCTGACCGCGGGAAGTTCGTTCCAGAGCACCCTGCAGGCGGCGACATCGGTCGGCTCCGGGGAGAAAAGGTCTGCGTAGAAGGCCCTGGCCCTTCCACGCATCTCCTCCGGGTCCGTGAGGGGGGTGCCGTCAGCAGCCAGGAGGCAGATGACATGCTTCCGGGCCCCCCTCTTTTTCTCCAGGGCGTAGAAGAAGCGGGAGCCGCGATCCATCTCCCGAAGGAGACGGATGCGGGACCGGACAAAGGCACCTCGGGCTCGAAGGTCCTCGAGGGCTCTAAGCTCCTCCCGCTTCTCCCGGCACGCTCCGCAGAGGGACGGATCATCGGGGCTGGCGGCCAGTCGCCTCTCCAGCTCCAAGACCTCCCGCTCCAACTGCTCTATCCCCACATCCCGCCGCCGGCTGGCCCCCCGAGTGTAGTCACGGTAGAAGAGCCGGGCGCGCACCTTCCCCACATCCCACCATCGCCGCGCCGAGGGAAAGGCGCCCCTCTGCCCCCGCCAGGCCAGCCAGAACTCCCGGAAGGACGCCACGAAGCCCACGTCCCCCAGCAGGCTGTTGTTAAAATGCCAGTAGGCCGGCCCCGGCCTCTCCGCAGTGAGAGAGGCCGTCACGGTCACCATGTGGTGGTCCGAGAACGGGGCCGGCCGAACGCTGGAGGAGTGGGCCCGGGCAAGGTGGTGCCTAGAGATGTAAATATGGTCCAACCGGGAGTGGCGCGACCGGTCTTCCCCCACCCGGACAAAAGTAAAGGTGACGTTGTCGTCCGGGTGGTGGTCGCGCCAGACATCCACCAGGGAGTGATGGTCAATGATCTCCCTGAGGACGTCCCTGGCGGCCGGGCACGGCTCGGTCCCCGTGCGGTCCTGCTCTTCGAGGGTGGTGTTAAAATCCCCGCCCAGGACCAGGCATTCTTGCGGATCCAGTGTGCCGAGGAAGGCAGCCGCCTGCTGGAAGAACCGCACCCGCTCCGGGCCCGCGGTCGGGGCGTAGACGTTGACGAGATTCAACGCCAGCCCCTCCACGCGGGCCCGGAGGTGCAGCAGGCGGCCCGGCACGACCTCGGCAATCCCCAGCACCTCGGGCTGCAGGTCAGGGGAGAACAGGGTGGCCACTCCGCCCGCGCGGGCGGAGAGATGACTAAGGTGCACCCCGTCTCCCCACTCCAGCCGCCAGCTGGCCTCGGCGGCCGGGTCCGTGTGGGTCTCCTGCAGGAACGCTACAGAGTACCCCCCCTCCCGAAGGAAGGAGAGCACCTGGTTCCTGCGGAGACCCGTCCTGCAGCCCCTCGTGTTTAATGTGCAGATTTTGAAAGGCATTACGAGGAGGGCTGGGGTAGATCCTGGTGGGCAGGAGCGCCAGCGGTCCTCGTCGGGCTCCGCAGCAGTCCGTGGCCGGTGCCATAGATTTTAAGGGCATCACGGAAGCTGCGGGCCCGTTGGTAGGCCGCTGCGTCCTGCCGCCCGGTCCCTTTCCCCTCCTTCATAATGGCCCTCACGGCCCGGAGGACGCGGTGGAAGTCCCCCCAGCGCTGCAGAGCGAGCTGCACCCGGTTCCGGGCACCACGCGTGTCCCGGAGAAAGGTACGCAGCTCCTCGCGCAGCGCCACGGAGGGGTCGTCCTCCGGCTCGGCCCCCGCAGCGGCCCCCTGGTCCATTGGGGCGGGGGCTGGGGGGGATGGCGGCGGCAGAGGGAAGACAGCAGCCCCGAGTGGGCTGGGAGTGCTGAAATCAAAAGCCGCCTCCTGGGAGCTCTTTAGGGGGAAAGAGACAACCCCAGGGGCGGCAGATGTATAGGCAGAGGGGTGGGGGGGAGAAGGTACGGGGACGGGAGGGGTGAGGACAGAGGAGAGGTTGAGAGTGGGGAAGGGATCAGGAGTTGGGGTGAGGGAGGGGTCGGGGGGGGGAGCAGGAAGGGGGTTAGGGTCAGACTTGGGGGTGGGGTCTTCAACCAAGACGGCCGGGTTGGTAGGGTGTGCAGCCTCTTGGCTGGGGCCGGGGGCTGAGGGGGTGGGTGTGGATCGGATGTCCTCCGGGGGGCCAGACTCTAGGGTCACGGCACCCCCGGTATCAGGGTCCAGTAAGGGGGCAGCTGGGCAGGCTTCAGGGAGGAGGGAGGCCAGCTGGCCCAAAGCAAGGGGCGGGGCGTCCGGTGGCCCGGGGCTCGGCCTTTCAGGCCCTGCTAGCTCCTCGGGGGCTGCAGCGATGGGCCCCACCTCCCCAGCATGGAGGGTAGAGGGACAGAGGGGGGCCTTGGTGGTGGGGGCAGGGGAGGCAACTGAGGATGGAAAGGAGAGGGAGGGAAGGAGCAATTCGGGGACGTCCTGCCCTAGGCCCCCCGTACAGGGGGCGGGGTCGTCCTCCCCCGGGCAGGCCGGGGTCAACCCCAGGGAGTCTATCTCCTCCATTAGGGAGGAGTAGAAGGCCCCCCCTGCCACCCCGAGGGCCTCTCCGGCACCAGCGGGGGGTTTAGGTGGCCTTGCGGCTGGGGGGGCTCCGGGCGAGGACTCTTCCAGCGGGGACTCCGGGGGGGCGATGGTATTGCCCTCGTCTGCCACCACGACTTCCTCGGTCGGCGCCCCTCGCTGGGCTCCGGCAGGGGGCGCGGCGGCAGGCCTGGCCTCAGGAGCCCCCCTCCGCTTGGCCTTGCGGGGGCTCTCGCTCCCCTCGGCCATTGGCGGGAGGGGGGGCTGGGCTCCGGCCTTGCGCTTCCGGCGCCGACCCTGCACAAGCACCCAACCCTCCAAAGTGGAGGGTCGGGCAGCGGGGGCAGAGGCGGGGGGCAAGAGGCCAGGAGTCAGGGTGTGGGGAAGTGGAGGTGGGGCAGCAAGGGAAGGAGACGCCTCCCCCCGGGGCATGCCCCCTCCGGTGCCCGACCCTGCCGGCCCTGGCTCCCACCCCTCCACAGGCCCCGCTGGACTGCTCCGGGCGTCAGCGGGGCCCGTCAGCTCGCCCGGGCGAGCCGGGGGGGGCGCCCCCGGGGCCCGGGCGCAGGTGACAACTGCCGGCAGAGGGGGGGCGGCCACAGGGACCGGCCGGCTGCTGGGGGCGCCGCCGATGGTCTGGCTGGCGCCCTCCTGGGTCCCGGGGGTCCCGGGCCTCCCTCCTTGCCGGGCCAGGGGGCAGTCCCTCCGAACGTGCCCCGCCGCCCGGCAGAGGTAGCACCGGGCCTCCCCCGTGGTGTAGTGGACCCGGTACTGGGCCCCTTGATGGGGCACCAGAAATGACCCCTCGAGCGCCTCTCCGCCACGCGCCACCGCCGGCAGCAGCTGGAGCTGTACCTGCCGGCGGAACGAGAGGACGTGGCGGAGGGCGGGGTCCTTGCAGCCGAGGGGAAGCGGGCTGATGGTGGAGAGGGGCTTCCCCAGGGAGGCAAGGATAGGCAGAAGGGCGGCATTGGGGAGGAAGGGCGGAACGGAGGACAAAACCACCCGTACGCCCAGGTCCTCCAGGGGCTCCACGGGGATGTGGACGCCCCCCACCGCCAGGCCCGTCTCCACCGCCTCCTGGGCGGCGGCCTCCGAGGCAAGGAAGAAGACCACCTTGCCATACATACGGGAGGCCGCCACCACGGCCTTGGACCCCACCACCCGCGCCATCGCCCGCACGTAGGTCTCCACGTGGGGCGAGGCAGGCACCAGGAGGCACCGGACCCCGTGCCTCCTGGTAAGGGTGGGGAAGGGGCCCCGGCCACCTGGGATGGTGCTGGAGGCGGCGGTCGGGGCAGGTGTCTTGGCAGCGGCAGGCGGGGGGCCCGCGGCCACCTGGGCGTACGCCCTGGGGGCGCCGCCACCCCCAGAGCTGGTGGAAGGGATAGCGGGAGAGGATGGAGGGAGAGGAGAGGCCCCAGCCACAGGAGATGGTGTCTTTTTGGCGGGGCCTTTGCCTTTCTTTTTGCCCCCCTGATTTTTCCTCCCAACCGAGGGAGCGCCCCCCCCCAGATTAGGGGGGGCGGGAGCCGTGGTGGCAGCAGAGTCCCTGGCGTCCCTGCCAGAATCGTCCTCCGCCCGCTCCTGGGGTATAACTCCCGGCGGCTCAGCGGGGGCAGGAGGACCGGTTGTTGAGGGCAGGGACGGGGCTTCAGGGTGGGAGGGAGGGGCAGGAGTGTCTATGGGGGAGGGCCCGGCCCCAGGCACACCCGCCATCTTGGGAAGGGGTGGGAACAGTTCGTTAGGGGAGGGGGGTAAAGGAAAGGGAGGGAGAATATGGGGGGAGGGGAGTGGAAAAGGGAGGGGAAGGGATGGGGTAAGAAGGGGAAGGAGGGGGAAGGGGGGTGACCGCTCCTCCCCGCTAGGCTGGAAGCAGGGGAGGAGGGCACCAGCAGAGGGGAAAAGACAGGGGAGCCAAGCCAGGCAGGGGCGCAGGGGGAAAAGCACTCACCAGCCCAGGTGGAAGATCGTTGGCTCCTCCGGCTGCACTAGGGGGGGCTGGGGTGAAATGAACTCGGGTGGGGGGTGCAATGTGTGGGGGGGGTCAACAAACTAGGGAGAATCAATTAAGAGGGGGCCATGGGTGCTGCCGGAGCACGTGGGGGCTACAGCAGCGGGGGAGGAGAAGGGGGGGGTCAGGGTCCCCCAAATGTGGGGGCCAGGGCGGGGGGGGCTGCAGGGGAGGGGCAGGGGAAAAGAAGGGGCAGGGTGCCCCCAAACACAGGGGGCAGAAGCAGCAGGGGGAAGGGAGCTCACGGCAGCAAAAGGGGCAGAGGCAGCCAGCCAAAGTAAAAGTAAAAGTAAAAGGAAAGGGAGGGGGCCCAGCTGGTGCTGGCCCTAGCAGCAGGAGCAGGGGGAAGGTGGAGAAAGTAGCTGGGGGGGGTGGTGGTGGGAAGGATGGAAAGCCACACACACTCACCCCCTCCCTCCCAGCTGGGAGGGAGGCTCCCCAGCAAAGCCCTGAAGCAGGGGTGGCGGTGGCAGCAGCAGCAGGGTCCCCCAGAAAAGAAAAGCAGCTGCAAAAGGAAAAAGAAGAGGGGGGCTAGGGCCAGCCCAGGGGGGGCTAAGCAAGGGAGCCTGAAGCCGGTAGCTCAGCCCCAGACTCAACAAAGCCCTGTTCCCTGGGTGACTCAGCAGAGGGCCTGCTTAACCAATCAGGCCAGCTGAGGCCAATTAGGAAGCCCCGCCCCAAACACTTAAAAAGCCTGCAAAGCAGACAGTCAGTGTGGGTTGTGGAGCTTGGAGAGAGGAGGTGTGGAGAGAGGAGGTTGGAGGTAGGAGATATAGAGTTACTTTACTGTTGCAGTTCGTGGTTTTGGAGGCTTACAGCTAGAGAGTCTGCAAATTGGAGTTGGTGGCCTGGAGCAGGCAGGCTGCTGCCTGCAGCCTACAGAGACCTACAGTTTCCATTGTGACTCCCGGGGCCCTGAAGGGCAGAGCACCTCGCTGCAAACGCAGGGAACAGTCCACGGGCTATCCCAGAAGGAAGGTAGCGGTACCCAGGGGCAGAGCGGGCCCCGGCCCCTCCCTCGATCCTACCCCAGCTGTATCACCGGCTGGGCCGGCAGAGCGCAGGACCCACCAGGGGCAGAGTACCTCACCCTCCCCTGCCCTTTGGTGGCCTCGAGTGGACCCTCCTTCTCCTTAGACCTCCACCTGGCCTTCCCTGGGCTCTCTGGGAGTCGGGCCCCAGGGATCGGGGCCGATGGTCTGGCCTGGCTAAGGCCCTCCCTGGTAGACTGGGAGAGGCCTCTGGCTGTCAGTCGCCGCTCCACCAGGGCGATCACTTCGTCGTAGGACGAGGGGTCATTCTGCCCTACCCATGCCCGGAGGTCAGCCGGTAATCCCCGCATGAACCGGTCGATCACCAGAGTCTGATCAGAATGCCATCCAGAGAGAACATCATACTGCATATGGATGGTACAATCAGATTATCTCAGATCCATGGTTTCCCGATACATTTTCTGAAAAGTCAGCTCCCTCCCTCCCAGAGCAGTCATGGCACCTGGGGGTCGTTACTGATGCTAATTTGTACACAGTATTGCTCTCTGAGGTAAGAAAGACTCCAATCCACTACATTTTTCTCTTCTTTTCCACTAAGAAAATAATTTTGCTGCCTTCCAAAATTTTATACTCTAAAAATCCAGGCAGTTTCTCCTCTTTGGCATGTTGCATTAACAGTTCATTTTATGACACTTATCATTCACACTTTAATAAGGAAATGAAAATAGTACAAAAACTTGTAAAAAAAACAAACAAACCTCCGTGAAGGGTTCTGAGGCTTGATGCACACAGTTATTTTTTATTCTTTTCATAGTTTCATACACAAAGGATTTCACATAACTTTTTCAATTTACAATAAATGTAGCATCCAAATATGTAGCTTCCATGTCCAAGGTCTAGTTGCCTCTTGTTCAAATTATTTCTTTCTGATCTAGCCATTCTTGTGCTACAGATGCTGCTATTCTTATCCTAGCAACATATGGATAGTACGTATAAGTGACATAGACCATGAAAATGGATTACCTTGAGTTTATGAACAGGTAATTCTATTTTTCTCTTAGTCATAATAATAAACATCATTTGCATTTCAATTTGATCTTGGCCTCTGTGACTCAGCTGTGTCAAGTGTAATACAGAATATTCAAAAGACTAAAAGTAAAATCTGACAGTAAATTGCTGACTTTGAATTTGGAGAAGTGCAGAATATAATAATGCATACTGATGTGAAAATAGAGAATCAAGTGGAGGGGGTTTTATAGAGCTTGTTTTTGAGATCTAGGTAAGGAAAAATACAGGACAAGGTTGCTAGATAGATTACCGTAAATAGTTGTGGCCCTGATCTCACTGAAGTCAATTGGAATGATCAAATCAATAATAATCCATAAATTGCCTCATCACACACAACTTTAAACTCTTTAAGATTTAGAAACCTAAAATAATAGTGACAATAAACCTAATATTACGAATAATCTGTAGTATTAATATAATTAATTATTGTTTACCCTAATGGGCATTATTATTATTATTTCTATTGCTGGCATGGCGAAGATCAAAGCAATTTTAAGATAGAATAATAATGAGTGCATTGATATATGTTATTAGAGAAGTGTTAGGAATAGTCTGTCTGAAACAGCCCCACAACCAAGTGGAGTGTTCTTCCACATAGGTTGGCAAAACACAGGGCTGCCCTAGCTTTGCCAAGTTCTATGCAAACTGACATGCAGGATCCTGTCAAACTGCTTCCCCCATCCATGACAGGGTTCCCTACAAAACTATATCCAGGGTGCTACTCCATTTTTATTTCCTGCTTTCCTGTAACCACTCATCTTGAAATAACTGCCTTCTTAGCCGTAAAAAGGAAAGTGAATGGGCTTTGACTATATGGACTGGAAAACCAATAGATGAGGCAAAAGTGCAGCTTTCCAAATATGGAGCAGGGGAATGGTATGTTGCATGTACCAGCACTTTTAATAGTGTTACACTCCCAAGTCCTTTTATGGCCTAAAAATGATGGGAGGCATCTTTCATCTTCTGGAAAATATTGTTTTTATTAACAAAACAGAGAATCCATTACCCAGAACAAGAGATCCTGTTAAGCCCTCAATCATTCTGTCAGAATAGCCTGTTCGAGGTCCCTACTTGTGACTGCAAGAAGGACCACCGAAAGATAATAGTGAGCTCCCAAGGGAGGCCAGTAAGTTTTAATGAGGAGGAAAAGTCTTCAACCCTGATTTGGAACATTTATTATTATGCATAGGATTTGGAACTAGGCCAGGAAGGACACTGAACCATTTACTGGCGTGGTTTGTCAAAGGTACTAGTGGGAGACATATTTATATAACCCATGACTCTGAATTAATAGTTAGTGGAAAATGTCATCTGAGTTTGTTGGTTTGGCACCTTAGGAAAAAAATAATTGATAAATCGTTGGTTCCTAAATGTGTGCATGAAACGGGTGTTGTATTCATTAGCTAGGTTGCTGAAAGACAAATAATTTTATTCCAAAGCAACTAAAATTTATAGACTGGATGAACAAATATCCAGTAAGAAGAATTGTACATAAT
>ML675613.1:27125301-27155567 GCA_007922155.1 Mesoclemmys tuberculata | reverse complement strand
ATAATTCTTCTTTCTAGTACAAATTCACAGTGTAACCCCACCATGTGTCCCATAAACATTCTTCTCATGCATAATACTACTAAGCAAGATATACATTTTAACATACGTGTGTGTTAACACATCTTTTGAATTAGCAGGACCAAAAACCCATTCATGTGAATGAATTTTCTAGGAATCATTGGTATTATCAATGAGAGAGTTTTGAAATTTGTAAAGATTTCCCAACGCAGCAAGGTAATGAATTTCACATTAAAATTAATTAAGGAAGCAACATGCCTACTGGCTTGAAGAAATTAACAGACATCTTCTTCTTTAGTTCACAAGAGCAGAAGTTCTTTTGTATAACCTTCAATTTTTTCACAGAAAGGGTAAATCTGTTAAAGATAAATCTGTTGTTTCAAAATGCCCATTTCAAAGAATAAAAGAACAAGATTAATCATGTAAATTTACAACAAAGCTCACAGTAGAGATGATGACAAATACTCACCAAAAGACAGGACTGAATAATGAGACTAACAATCAAAAGTGTGCTTCTGATATATATTAATCTGGTACCTCTATATCTGTTATCAAAGGGGACTACACAGAGGGTGACTTTACAGTGCATTTAAAACAGCTTTGTCTTCATGCTTTGCCCAAATGATGATCTTATTCCTACAGTGGTCTAAAAATATGGAAAGCAGACAACATTGGGGAGAAATTTGGATTTTTATATTTTTAAAAAAGAGAAGAGTATTGGGATTATATGCTTTTACCCTCCATCCCCAGCAGTTGTTTTTTGAAATCTCTAAAGATTAAAGATTGTATTAAATATTACGGCCTGGTTGCAGCTTCTGAATACTGATAAATTATGATATAATAGCTTGCTGTTTTTCAACAGCATTTTTCTGTTTATAGTGTGTTGTTATTTTCAATTTTTACTCAATAATATCCAGAGAGCAGGAGAACCAATTCTTCTTCAAGTAGGGTCCCTATTTGGTGCTCCTCTGCAGGTACAGATGTACCTCTCGAGCCCTTGATTGGAGATTTCTAGCTAGCAGCGCCTTTCCATGTGCCTCCTTGTGGCAGACATTAAGACTATATAGGAGCGCATGGGTACACTGCCCTAGTTCCTTCTCTACCACATTGGCTTGAGACAGAACGCTGGCATGTCTACCTAGAGCATACTCAGCCCTTCTCTTAACTTCTATTAAAGTTAGTTTTGTTTAGCATTGTTGTTAGCGTAAGTATGGTTGGATAGTTTAGTGGAGAGGACTGTTTTTCCCTCTCTTTTCCTCTGGGAGGTATGTCTTGTGCTATTTGGGTTTGCCTGATTCCTCAGCTTCAAATGTTACCTGTCCTCTCAATGAGCGACAAACATTCCAAGTATGTCCAGTGTCTAGGGGAGTCCCATATCTCCCAAAAGTGCTCTTTTTGTTTAGCCCTTAAATCCAGCGGTAGGAAGAATAGGGAGCTGAAGCTCAGACTTTTGGCAATGGAACGTTCCCTGCAGCCACACTCTAATCGACGTCTGGAAACCTTTCTGGACAATCTCATGGCCATGGCCACCTTGTTGCTTCCCTAAGAAAGGGAAGCTTTTGGAGCACTCATTACAGCCACATCTTAGATTTCTGCACAAGGTTACTTCAATTTTTTATCTTAACGAATCAATCCATCTACTGGCATTTTTTCCAAAACCTCACAGTTCTTAGCAGGAAACTACTTCCATACCCTGCATGTTAGAAGGGCCTTAGCCTTCTACTTAGATAAGACTAAGCAGTTTAGGAGATCGCCTACACTCTGTATCCTGCGCGGTTAGGTCCAAGGGGGCCCCCATTTCTACTCAGAGACTTTCTAAGTGGATATCAGTTTGCATCTACACCTGTTATGAGGTACTCAGCCCCCTCAGGTAGTGAGAGTTTCTGTGCATTAGTTTTCTTTTTAAGTGTTTTCTAGTTTTTCTTTTTAAGTGTCTGTGAAGAATATAGAGGAAAAATTGGTGATATAGATTTCTTTTTTTGAACCGGCTTGAACATTCTGTCTTCTGCTATAGATATGATATAATGCTATCTGATCTCCATGACAATTATCATAATCTCACATTTGAAGTTGAAGTTTCAACTATTTTTCAGAACAAAAAAGGAATGTTTGGAGTTTTGTTATTTTCCTTTTAGCTCACAATAATTTCCTCCATCAACCTCATCCCAAATAATACAGAAATAGTTCAGAATACTATGAGTTGAGCGTAACGTTTAATGTTTATACATAATTTTAGTGTTTTTATTTGTGACACTATAATCCAGGCTCTGTCTTCATTTATATTACAAAAGCCCTGTTTTAAAGGATTTGTAGCAGAGATTGTTCAGGGTGAAAACTGGCAATAAAAATCACAGTAGTGAATCCATTTTTAGACCAAGAAAAAATGTAGTAATTTTTTAAAGTTAAATGTTTAAGTAACAAAGTTATTTTCTGGTTTTGAACACTTGATGTTTCAGTCAAAACAGCTTCATTTCAAAACAAATGAAGTGTAAAAGCAATTCATAATACAGAGCAAATACAGAGTAATTACTATTGGCATATTGAAAACAAAATTGCAGAGTAATCAGGCTTGGAAAGTATGTGCAGGGTAACTTGCTTTTGAAGGAATTCAGAAAGGCTGTGTATAATAGTGTGCATCCTAAATACTTTACATGTTAACTATAGACCAAACCAGTTCTAAAAAATGAGTTATAGGCATGTAAGTTGCATATTTTCTTTTAAAATGAAGTGAGACATTCATTTTTCTTTTTTAGAGACCAATTAAACTAAATTACACATAAATAAATTTAAAATATTTTCTTATTTAAAGTGATGATAGAGTTAAAGTCGACCACCCTAACATCTTTTCTCCACTTGACACATGATGGACATAGGAGCACTCTTACATTGATGGGATGGCCTAGTGTGAGGATTAATGGGGGATAGTCTCATGTCTCCTGGGGGAAAGCAAGAGATTACATTTTCCCCAATCCTCTATCACTGCCATTAGTGTGAATGTCACGGTACGATTCTGTAGGATTTGCATATTTATGCAGCTCCTTTGTTCACCAAAGGTGAATCTGGATTTGATGGCTCCACTTCTGAATCGTGCAGGCAAGGATGACTTGCTCAATACACGTGATTCGTTGTAACATTAAGGATATTTTAAAGTTTAAGGAAATACATAAAACTGTGTCACACATACTTATCATATTCATGAGCTGTTTGTGTTTCCTGTTTTTATAGGCTCCATAGTTCACTTTTGGCATCAAAGGTATGAGCAAGCCCCTTAACTGTGTTCTCTTGTGTCTTTCATCACTATTTCTGTCTCTTGTGTGTCAGGGCAGGAGGGAGAATGCAGGTAATCAGTTTGGAGAGGAGTTCCTCAGTATGCATTATGTGCAAAGCAACCAGTGACTATCCAGTGCCCTCGTGCCTAACTTTTACTGACTGGTATAGTCATGCTCCTGACGTGTCAAAGCTTCTGAACGCTTTTGAAAAATCTGATTGCACATACAGCCCCTTAACCATGCCCCAGACCTAACCTCCTTGAATGCTCAACACCTTGAGTCCTCAAGAGATTAGGATGAGATTAACAAGCTGTTCTGAAAAGCCCCTTGGTACCCAAAAGTGCACTGAACCCCAGTTGCCGTACAACAGGCCACTTATGTCTGCACAAGTTTTTTAAGCAACATTTTAAAATAACTATTAAAAGCAACTATTAAAACAAAATATAGATTGTTTTATAGGTCTTTATCATGACATGTAAAAGAGTATCACTTAAATGATTTTTTAAAAAACCCTGTACATTAATGAGAGATTATAGCTGTGTTTCAGTTAGCCAATGTTTACCTGTATTTTAGTTAGTATTTTAGTGTTGTAGTGAAAATCTATGAAAGCTCCATAGGGCAGGGACTGGCTTTTTGTTCTTTGTATGTACAGTGCCTAGATGGGATCCTGGCCCATCAGTAGAGTTCTAGGTGCTTTGGTAATGCAGATCATTAATAATGTTATACCTACATAGCTTCTCCTGGAGAAATCTTGGTATCATACCACAAAAATTCTATTATAATTTTATAAGATGGGGAGAAGAGCTTTAAAAAGAGATTATCGTCTTCTCTAGTGGTCTTAAAAGATAGAGCTTTTATAATTAACTTTCACAGGAAACCTTGATATTGCTGAGGAATGTGTTGCTTTCCCCCCACTAACTTTTTCTAATTGCCTGGATCCAAATACTTCAACTGTTTTTTGGGCGGTAGTGTATTTTCCATGAATGGAGACACTAGAGCTCAGTGGTGAGAGGTATAATGTTAAGGTGAATGTGAAATCGTTAGTCTCATTAAAAAGAGAATACACAAATACGTGTTGTGATATAAAGAATTTATTGGTATAAATTTTAAGATGGCAGCTTTACTAAGGGTGTCAAAGCAATTAGTTATTCAGGTCATCCCAAATGAGTCTCAATAAAATCTTCATACCCCACCGTCAGATACTCTGCATACATGGCAATTTCAAAAAGAAATGTTTTAGAAGTTTGGGGGTTTGTTTTGGTTTGTTTGAAGTTTGATGCTGATTTTCCTATTCCTCTGCCAGTGAGGCCAGTCTTCCAAAATGCCAGAGGTACAGCAACGGAAGCTTAATTAAAAAAAAAATCCTAAAACTTTAGAAACTTCTAAAAATAACCTATATAGCTTTTCCATTTACAATAATATCACAATCCTAAAATATAGTCTCTAAGACTGGAAACAAATGCTATTTATCCCATTATTTCCAGTGGTAAAAGCTTCTATTTCTTATTCTGATAGATGAGATAAAAAGAGTTGGACCTTAAACTTGTCACTAGTTCAGAGCTGATAATTTTCTGTTTTTCACTTCAGGCCACTATAATTCTGGTTAGGGGGAGGAAATTCTGTATGTCGGACAGAGGTTCGAAGCCACTCATGGGTTTAGAATGCTAGCAGTATGACCAGAGATTGATTAGTGGGCAAAATGCAGGTGGGGTGGTCAGTGATAAATGTATTTGTCCCAGATCTCTGCAACCAGCTATGTCATGCTTATATTTTAATCACTGACGATAGTTAAATATTCAACTCAAATAACATTCAATCCCATCTATGATACACACATCATAGGGATTTTATGTTTAAATTGCTGCATGCAAGAATGTGTGAGGGGGACACTCATCTACTCTATTAATGTAAACAATTGAAGTTAATTGCGGTGAATTCATTAACTGAATTTCAGGTTCCCATCTGGTGTTTACAGATGGAATAGCAGGGACTTCTAGCCCAGGCCAAAGTGTTTTAAACAATTATGGAAATGGAATAAAATTATCATTTGTACCAAAGCATACGTGGAGTCTATGCAGGTGTTTAGCACCTCCAAATCAGACTTTTTTTCTTAAATCTTAAAATGAACTGTGATTTTTACTTAATTTTTGGTATCAGTAATAGAGGTCCTTCTCAAATTTCTGTGGACTCTTTCCGTGATGGTCAGGTCCTCAGACACATGTAGCATTATCTTTTCCCCCATCCATATCTCAAAAACTTGCACAGGGGAACTAATGCTGTCAGGTGTTGAGTCCTCATTTCTCTTTGAAGTCAGTGGCACTTGAAACACTTAATACCTTGTAGACTTCGACACAAGATTTCCAAGTACACAAACATACATTCTGTGTTCTAATTTTTTTGTTGTACTTCCCACCTTCTATTTTAGTGGTTTATTTCTTCCCATGGGAAGTTTACAGTAATGAGATGACCAAATTCTAAGAAAATGTCAAATATGGTGACACAAATTATATTTTAACAGGTATATGGAAAAACATTCTTTAGAAATTTCAAGTAAAAGGCTTACTTTAAATTGTAACTTTCATTTATAAAACAGTGCTCCTAAAATCAAACAGTTCAATTTGCCTGTGATAAATGTCAATTCTAACTTACATTTTTATATGTTCTAAACTTCAAAAGAACTACTGGGAAAAAACGTTGTAGCTCATTTACTGTAATGCTTACAAAAATGTTTTGTTACAGTTGAAGCCAATCCTCTGTGGGACAGCAGTGGAAGAAAGATAATATTTGTTCAAATTAAAAAATAAAACCCTCTCCCATCAGATTCTTCTTCAAAAACTTATTGGAGTTACTCATTTATTATTTCCTGATGTTTTGACCATTGTATATAAGCTTAAGCAAAGACGTCAAACAGCATGTATTGTGTTTGATATAGTTGTTGTTGGACTCATAGTTGAATTATTTCACTCCTCTAAAGCAGGTCAGAATTAAAAGAGTGAGAAACACAATCTTAAACACTGGTGAACCCACAGATCACTGTAACTGATTGGAAGTGTATGTGTATATGTGTTTTAACAAACATCCCTATCATATTTATTAAACTGATTTGTTTATCATAATGAAAAACAAGTTCTGAAGTATGATTAAAGTCTTTTTTTAAATGACTTTATATAAATGTGAGGGGTATGAAAAAGCAGTGGTTGCCTTGTGGACAACATAGTTGCTTCTCTCTTCACTGACGGCAAATCTGATTTGGAAAAAGCAGTCTTGGCTTAGAGTTTAAGCAGCCTCTACTGCCTTGACTCTGGTAATATAGTAAGCAATAACATAACAGGCGGTGAAGCCCCTCTTTAGAATAGTAGAAAGACTCTAAAAGTTGTGTGGGCTTTACTTTTAATTTACAAATTGATTTTATTTATTTAAATAATATTTAAAAAAATAAATAGACCTTCATTGATCTGGTATTTCCTATGACTGCAGCAGTTTATACAGAGTAAGGTTGGTGATTCCAGATATTTTTTAAAGAATTTATAATAGAATTCAAAAATAAAACCTGTAAGATATTTTTGTCTGTATTCTTCTGCTGTACATGATCAATCCTCTGACAACCTTTTGCAGAACTGACGCACATCTGAAACAGTTGGGTCTGACCCTCTGAACATTTTAAGCTTGAATGGCAATTTGAGTGGAGTTTCATGGAAAAAAATATTCAGCATGTATCAGGAACTAAAACAAACATTCTCAGAGTTTTGGGTTTCTGACGTCTTTTTGCCTCATAATCAACTTTCAAAGATACAGCAGGTGGCTTGAAGGTAGAATGTTTTAATGATTAGTAAGGCTTTACACAGCTTTTGCGTCACTTTTTATTTCAAAATCATTTGCTAACAAGTCACCCAAGGGCTTGAAATCGACCAGGAGAATAACCAAAGGGAGCCTGCAGTGCAATTGATACTGATGAGCAGAGAATAGAAAGTACAGAAGTAAGAATAAGAATTATCTATTTATTTAGCTGCGTTTGGTGCTATCTGTTTGATTTTTTTTTGTAGTGAGTATATAATAACTATTTAAAATAATGACTTCCCAGTTGTAATTTTATGTTATGGCTAAACAAAACATATAGTTTTTTATATTTGAACAACCAGTTGTATTTATTCAATGTAGCAACTTTCACAACCTCCTCTCCCCCGCCCCCCGTAAAACATTAACTTCCCAGTAATGTCAGGGTAATAGACTTTTCAGTAGACTTAGTGAATTTTCTCGCTGCTTCCATACCTACAAATCCCTTTGGAGTTGTATCTCTTGGGGAATAAGGCAGACTGTCTTCAAATTTTGCAGAGCTAAGTGAGCAACAAAAGTAGCTGACTACTGGTGCCACTTGCTATATTACCTCAGTGGTTCCTGTGCATAGTGGGTTGGCCTCATGTATTGTCACTCAATCCTTTTAAACTGTAGCTTTTCTGGCAATAAGGTTGACCTTCTGTAGATTTTGGACCAATATAGAGCCTTCCAAGGCGGCATAAAATTTCATCCAGGATGGAATTATATTTTCATTTTTTCTTTTCAGCCCTCTAGGATGCCATCTACCTCAAATTATACACAGGCAACTCCTACTTTTCTAGTCATACATAGGGAAAAAATTTCCGCGTTCTCCAAAGTTGTCCTCACATCTTCTATGTATAAATTGGATCTGACATCTTAGACCTGATCTACATTCGCAACATTCAGTTTACACACACACGGTAAAATTTGCCCAGTGGCAGAGGACCAGTGCACCATTCAAGTCCTCTTTTGATAATTTAGGTGGGATTTAAGTGATGCAAAGACCTCGTGCTAGCCCTCTGTGCAATGGTGAATTTCATCTGCAAGAGATAGACCTGCAAAATATGCATGCATCTTCAGAGAAATGTTTACAGGCATCCTTAATGCCTGCGCTCTTTCTCATATTGTTTAATTTAATATTGGAATACCAAAAATAATGGTCGTGCTTACATTTCAAAATATCAAATCTCTCTATTTTTAAATATTCTTCAGTAAATATTATTTCTTGACGTTTTAATCTAAAAATGTAAACCCTGATTATAAAAGATGGTAAACTGCTGGAGAAACCTATACAATTGTTGCAGATATGGTTTAAATGCTAGATTAAGAAAACATTAGATTGTGGGGGGCAAGGGAAGGACATAGCTGTTCAAATTGTTTCTGATCAATTTGCAATACTTACTTTTAAAAAAATTACAAATTGAGGAGCACAAATTGTTAACGAGCTGCAGGTTATTTATAAATGGGCTGTGTATACACCAGAAGAATATCAGGAGTCAAACACAACTCTTCCAAGGTCCCATTGGTGAAGATAGGGTGAGTCATATTCAGCATTTATTGCCAGAATATATGTTCAAATTCTCATTCTGATTGCGGTTGCTAATGCTTTTTGTGGTACATTGGATATTGAACAAGTTTGGCCCTATCCAGACTAGTGAGTAAACTGCAGTTGAGATGGGACTAGGAATGGATTTGTATTAACACAGCCATTGAGATACATCTAAGCGTTGCTTCTTGTATTTGCTTATCTTTGGGAAGGGAGGTGGGGAGAAACAATAATATAAAATAAACAAATAATTTAACTGTGTTGAAACAAAGTGTTGAAACAAAAAATAACAAAGGTCTCCATACTAATCACATCTAATATTATGAACTTCAATTCATATGGTTTACAGCGAAAAGAGTGAGTACTATTAGGAGGAAAGGGAGTATCTGATAGTCAGGTGGATAGGATCTTGCTCTCTCTGCAGGAGAGAGGAGTCAGTCATCAGGATTTTCTAGTCTTCTTTCTAACACCTAGCCTCATGGATCTGTTATATTCAAATGAAGGAAAAAATCCTTCAGCTGCTTCCTCCTTAAATCCTGCTGTTTTATACAGGGGAAGCAGCTAATCAGTAGCTTCCTTTTACAGTGCTCCTTATGTTAGTAAAAGGTTTGGGCCATCAGCATCCTCTCCTCCGTCAGCCCACATGATCCTACTGTCTGTCAGAGAGGGGACGGTGAGCTATCAGCAGCCATTCATGAACATCTCTGCTGCAACAGAACTTGGAATTCCATACCATCTTGTTTGTCTCTTTCCTGTAATTTCTCAGAAGTCTTTGTCTTCATACCTTCATAATCTGTTGAATGAATTGTGATTTCATATTAATTGATTATATAATGTAGTTCTTTAAAAGGGAAGATAGGTTGCAGTAAAAGTCTGAACACATACAGATTAATATTTTTTTCATTTTGGAACTGTAAAAGCACAGCTAAATGGAGTTTTCTTTAATACTGTATTGTTTTCATTACCATTTTGATTTACCAAGAAGGTTAGTCTTAGAAATAGTACTTTGTCTCAAGTGATCTTTCGTGACGTTAGCTCATGAACGAATTGAATATCTTCCATGCATTCTCATGGAGCTACATTTGTAGCTAATCATAAGTAATTGTTTTCATCTTAATAATTCTGTTCAGCGTTATTGCCCTAGTGTTTTTGTAGACATCCAAATTATCTTTGGTCTCAGTCTTTTATGTGGTGAATATGAGGATGTCCGTGTATGTGTGCAGTGTCCATTGGAGTGACATTTGCATCAGCTCTTAAAATACACTCTGTGGGGTAGCGTTTCAAAGCATGCATGGGGCTTTAGCTGTGTGACTTCCACTGTTATAAATAAGAGTCATGCAGTTAAAACTCTGCATGGTACATTGAACATGTAGTGTTACGTGTCCTGCTCCTCTTGCTCTATTCAAAATAATTCCTCCCCACCCTGTAATATGTGGTCCTTGCAGGGGTTGTAGTACACAATGTTTAAAAGTTCTGTAACTGTTCCTGATTGCTACAGCATTCGTAGAACAGCCGTAAATTGATTAGCTGGGGTTACCTCTCACCTCAACTGTCTTATTAATATGAGCTCTGGAAACTAGCAAAATTCTGTAATTGACAGTTGTTGGGTTTTAGAAATCAGTAATTGGGATGGGGGGGAGGTATATAGGACTTTGTCTGCATTGGATTTGTCCCTTCTATGTCACTACATATAGTCCAATAGTCATACACTTTTATAAAGAGTTTCCTAATCTAAGAAATTTTCCATGGAACAAGGAAGTAGGACATCATTACTATTAGATGGTATGACTATAGTAATTGATCAGATCCATTGTTTACAAACTATGCAAAAATGACTAAATATTCATTTTTAAAAATTTCAACTTTGACAAAACAGTTTACTTTTCCCTAACCCCTTTTTCAGAAATGGCTAAACATTATTTGCTGAAGCTTTCCAAAACAATTCAACCTAAGGCAGTCACCTGGAATGGAAAATTTCAGTCCGAATGGTTAAAGTTTGCAAAATAAGTCATTCAGAAAAGAGTTGTATAATGGAAAATGGTAGGCAACCTTACAATAGGTGTCATTAGTATCAACACCTATAATGTACATTTTGTTTTAATTTACATGTGTTCATAATATGTTGTTTAATTATGCTCCCTAATTATCACTCCAGAAAAATCTGATTCACTAGTTAAAATTTTCCATAAAGAGGGCATTAAGGACATGCTGTAATATGTAATTTAGCAGTTCTTTTACATGCCTATCTTCTGGGTTACGAATGTATAAATGTTTTTAAAATGTCACTGAATAGGAATTCATCAGTTTTTGACAATTCCTGTGAAGAACGAAAGTGAAATAAGATATGACTTACATTTTTTATCTAAAACGCAAGCAATAGGGCATTGTGATCCAGATATTACTATTTTTGTATCATCTATCACCTTTGTTAACATTTTATTGGACATAAATCATATAGTGTCAGATGGCAAAGTGACAGTGTGGTTTGCCATGCATTCTATTTTTATAACTTTATTTAAAACTGACATGTAACATGCTGTACCTGAAACCCCAAGTGAGCCAGTTACTGGAGTGTAACAAAGTTTTGACGTCAGAACTGCTATTTATTCCACTGGCAACCATTAGCGATGCATTACCCTTTGGCACTTGTGTTTTCAGAACCATAGTTAAATTTTTATGACTAGTTTTGGCCAATTAGGTTTCTTTCTGAATATAGAAATAAGGAAGAGGGCTTTTCTATATCATATTAAATGTGTGGCTTCTCAAAAACAGCAATATATAAAACTGAATTATTACAATGAAAGTTCCCCCCTACTCACACCAACCCTACCTCACACTGATAATTGTATATATATATTTCAGAGTAGGGGGGTTACGACAGGCTGACTTGTCAAGTGTTTGAAATCTACATTAAGATTAAATGTAATTCCTGTAGGGTCATACTAGCAGGTGAATTCTGTTAGCACCAATGAGGCTATAAAAGAGTTTTGAAGCCTCTTGGGGTAGAGAGAATTAGTATCTGTATATAGAGGTTCTACAGAGAAAACCCTGGGAACAGCCAAACTTACAGAAAAAGTTTAGGTTGATGGTTGAATTATTTATGGGTTAAGTTTCCCTGAAATCTAAACTCCAGGAAGCCTGTAATTTTGGACTTCAGACAATGTGCATTCAAAGCAAGGTGGGAACAACGCCTGCTTACAAGGGTATTAAAGGAATTGATATTGTTTCTATGTGTTTGTTTACCATCATCCGTCTGTCTGTGTTTTGAAAAAGAGAAAAAATGCCATTGTGTACAAATGTAACATAATCTGTAACAGACAGATTTTCCTCCTACTTGGTTTTCAGTGAGCTTCTCCATAGGGTATTAAAATATGCATTGTGCATCCATGCATAAAGCTGTAGTCTGCTGTCTATAGAACCAGTGCAATGCTAGCTTAGACACGTTCTGCTGCCAGGGTATTTTAAATTTGATCTGAGGAGATCGCTCATTAATATGAGAAGAGGATGGTTTTTGCACTTACTGAGACTCCTGGTTTCTTTAAAGTATAAAATGTTGCCATTTTTTGTTGTATTTTTGTTACATTTGCTGTAGAGCACCTGCATTAAATTTGAGATCAGCCAAAGTTAGGCACTTCAGTCCATTTTTAGGCACCTAATTAGAAGTGGCTAAAGGTGCTGAACATCTGCAGTTTCCATTCCAAGTATTGTGTGAGAAATTTTGCCTTAGCTGCCTGCTTTGGCTGCCGGGCTGGGTAGCCATGCTTGCTTCTCAGTCATCTCTATATTCTGGGTGGGACAGAACTCTAAAGTAGTCACATCACCACAGGTCCCCACCCCAACTACAGTGCAATCTCTCTGGTATGCAGATGTCAGAAATCAGTGTCAGGTTCCATAAGCAGATGGCCTCTGTGTCAAGAGAGACTAGGCTTTGTAGACCACCTTTCAGAAGTTGTGTTGGGCGCCTTCTATCACATGAGTTATTGCTGGCAACGCCACCTCATGGTCCCAGCATGAGAAGGAAACCATGCTGCTGCAGGAAACCAGGTTATAGCAATTCTGGTTAAGCATGGCCCAGGATCTATGATCAAGTGGACAAGCAGGCAGGTGCAACAATGCACTTTTGAATTTTCATAGCGTGTTAGACATTCTTTCTCACCAGTGCTTCCACACAATACTTTTTGTCTCCCTGGCAGCAGTGGTGTTTTCATGCATAGTAAAGGGCCAGTAGCACTCTTTTCCAAAGTGAGCTGTCATGGCAAAGAAGAATTGAGATGACACTCAAGCAGTGTGTTTTCAAAACAGTAAGGTTTATTAATCAAATGGAACACAGCAAGGGAAGTCCTGAGGTTAGCATAGAGAAATGAAAGTTAAAGCTGCAGTCTGGTCAGCTTAGTGCACCAGCCAAAGCTGTAGTGAACTCCATTTTTAGTCTCTTTCTGTCTCTCTCTCTGATCTCCTTAGTCAATTCACTGCAGAGAGCTCAAGCTTCTTCCAGAGCACAAACTTATCCTTATACCTCTCATGGCTAAGTCTTTTGTTCTCTAGCTAAGGTCTTTGTTCAGCTTCCCTTCTGAAAGGCAAGGAGATTCATGGGTCATTGGAGCTTTCATTGTCTCTCTGGCTATGTTTTTGATGTAAGTCAGTTTCAGCCAGTTCCACAATGACTCATCATTCCACTCAGACAGGGAGGTGGCACATACATCTATGTCTCTTAGTCTGCCCTAAAAGCCAAACTTAATCCTTTTTCCCCCATTGGGTAGCCATGCAACATATAGAGGAAACTGAAGCATATGCAGACCTCACAAAATACTATGGAAAATTACCACTTCATCACAGTTACACCCTCGACCACAGGACTGGGATTTCTCCTCTGAATTCAAGCAGACCTTCAGGTTGTTGCAGTAAGTTGTTCCCTGCCTGAGAGTTGGCCATTAATCAACTGGAGATGTAATAGGTAGGTTTCATCTGCCTCAGCTCTCCAAGCAGACTTAACAGTAATCACATCTCATCAAAGGTCTGGTAGAACTATGTGCACTGGCACATACAGATTGGATGTTGATGTGTAAAGCAGCCACTAGTAATAGAAGTGGCTGACTTCAGCTCCACATTGACAAGCTAAGTTTGGCAGCTGTGTCTCCAGACTGCAGTGCAGTATTTAGGAGGTTCTCAAGAGTTTTTGTAGCAAGGCAGTTTGGGAAGTGATCTTCATTTTCATGTGTTCCAATTAAGGCCAGCATTTTAGATATGGTCACGTTTTACTCCCAAGTATATGACAGGTAGGTGAATGTTCTTGGACACAAATTGAAATGGGTTGATTGGCAAGATGATTGTTTACATGGAAAGTAGTTTCCATTGTTGTGATTTCATTGAGAATTAGTCTCCATTGCTAGAAGTAAATGAACAAAATATCCATGTCTTGGTTGACATTCCCTTAAATCTTGCGGAAGTCATTGCCAGTATCAGCAATATTGATGTCATCAGCATACACATCATTCTTGACCTGTGTGTCAGGAAGGTTGTATGTGAATACATTTAACAAAATGGGCAGACACAACTGAACCTTGTGGAAGGCTATTTTGGAAACTTTTAAGGCTCCTGAATTTCTCCCCAACTTGCAGGATGAAGCTTTGTTACTAATCATTTCTTGGATGAATTGCATCATCGGCCTACAAGAAATAACTTGTAGGAGTTTGGCAGTCATCCTGATGTGCCACACAGTGTTTTAGGCTGCCATCAAATCAATAAGTACTGCACCAACTTTCTTTCCTCGCTCAAAGGCATCTTCTGTGTCTTGCCAGATGAAGTACCTGATTTTGGGTGCAGTCTCAGCATAAGGCAGATGAGATTCAACTACCCTATTAGTCTGCATCAGGATTAGTTTTTCCATCAATTTATAGGTAATACACAGCAGAGCAATCAGTTGGGAGCTCTTTGAGTGTCAGTGGTTTCCGTGGCTTGGGGACAGATATGATCTTTTGTTGCCAGATTTTCCCGTCACTTTGAGGTATGCTCATTTATTAGGGTTACCTTCCTGGAAGAGGGTGTGTGATTCTATTAATGTGCTGCTTGTGTTACTTGTGTGTTCATATGGCTACAAGTCCCCTCCCTGTGGAGCTATCCTGCAGGTCCTAAGGTTTTCAGGGCTGGGTTCCTCCAGCCCCAGATTCAAATAAACCCCCCACAGATACACACAACCATTCCAGATTAACTGAGTGTGTCTGAGCAGACCGAGCTATCAGCACTCTCAGCTGACCCTTTATATGTCCCTGAACTCAGCAGGCTGGGTGACACAGCACTTTCAGCTGTCACCCTTATATGCCCCTGGACTCCATAGGCTAGACAGAGCAGCACTTCTCAGCTGCCTCCCACCTCACTCTACAATTGTTCTAGCAGTAATCCCCTTCATGAGCAAACCCCATATGATTTTGGGCACCCCCGGGATCTTTGGCTTAGGTAACAGAAGTGTTGCTGCAGAGCAAGATAGGGAAGCCAAGAACACAAAGGAGTAAATGCATTTGGAGAGAGAGAGAAAGTGGCAACCAGCTTGATTATAATAGTTTATTGCCAGGTATATAAAACTTATGATACTAATAGTGATGCTATACAAGGAGAGAAAAACAATCTAACACTTACAATACTACACAATTACAATAGGGATATTGGAGAAGGCTAGCCCAGGTTTGATTACAAAAGTAGAAAGTTATACCTGGACTAAAGAGAGAGAGAGAGAGAGAGAATTGGAGAAAGATGGAGGTGGAGAATCTCACCGCTCCATGGAGCTCAGAAGTTCCCAGGAGACAGGCTGTTCAGCTTAGGGTCAGGAGCGTTTGAGAGAGGCAAAGCCCACAAGAGGATCAGTCAGGAAATGGGGAAGCATGCAGCATTTGGATCCAGGCATCAGAACAGGGGTTTAAACTTGGGTTTTTTGTAGAACCAGGTTTGTTTATGGGTCAGTGTCTCAATGAAGTACCCCAGAGTGGTTTTCTTTATGCTAGACAATAGGAGCTGATCACTCCCAGCTATGGTCAATGTTCCTTGAGGGAGCTCACAATGCAACCAGGCAGATTCAGTGTTTTGGATAACAATAACTGGAATGGTTTGATAACTGCTGAGCTGGATGGGTGTAGGTTGGAGTTCATCTACATCAAGAGCAGAGATTTCCCATCATGCAGTGCATCCCTGCTTTGGATTTTGATTCTCCATTCTTCATGCTAATTCTTGTTTCATCTTCAATGTAGATGAGGCTCCTGTTCTCCATTCAATGTGCTAGTTGAGATGCATCTATGTAGATGAGGCATGGGGAGTTATCTTAATTCTATCACCCTTGTTTGGTTTTTAGGTGTGTTTCCCACTGCCTTTTCATTGCTTTTTTTTCTGGTTCAAGCAGAGGCTGGGGGGGAGGGAGGGAGGGGAGAGATTCAGGTGAGCCAGAGAGAGAGTAGGGGTTTTGCCCCCTGGTTCCCCAAGAACACAGAGCGGCCAGGTAACACATTGTTCTGCACCAGTATCTTCTAGCCATCTAATTTAACTATACTTTATGAAAACACTGTATGCTATGAGTATAATTACCCTCAGCTGATGCTCATAGTTGTTCATCTGTATTGAATAGTGGAGTCATTTATTCCATATAATTGCAAATATATTGTATTGTTGTGACTAATATAATTGTACTTAATTTGGTTCCTAATTATTATTCTTTGATGCAAAACAACTGCAGAAAATCAGTAATTGGGCGCAACATTGTCAAATAGGAAATGAAGAAAAGAATAAGAGCAGAACAGTTAAGAAAGGGGAAGATTTTCTGCTCCTAGTAGGAGGGAAAGCTATCAGAATGATGTTTCCTGTAGTAGATACCCATTCAGGGTTGTGGGAGCACCAAAGGAATAATACAGAGAGAACATTGGAAGAACAGCATTGAGGACTTGCAGCAGTAAGTATATAAGAAAGAACAGGGTTGCAGAAACATTGGTACAATGCAAAAGTTTAGAAGTCAGAAGAGGATGAAGAGAACAGGAGTAATAGAGAGGTACGTTTTGAGCTGCATTTGGTCTTTGATAAGAGAAGTAAAGAGTCATAGGAGCATCAGCCGCCCAGGTGAGCATCAAAGGTATAATTTAGGAGCTAGAGGCATTCTATGAACTGCACATGAGATGGTTAGAAGTAGTCTAGACCAAGAGTGATTGAGGTATACCAAATGCAGAAAGCTTGGTGAACAGCATAAATTAGGAGAGGGATAGGAAAACTTCAGGAAGAGTAACCAATAGAGTCAGAGACACTAAAGATAGTGGGAATAGTTTAAATATGAATCAGAAGGCAAATAAATCAATGAGTAGAATCTGGATATTGATGGATCAGTATAATATCAAAATAGGTGAAAGCTGTGGGGAATTCAAGGAAATCAAAGCGAGACATTTGGAAAGGGCCAGAAGCACATCCTCAGAATATTTGATCTCAGATTAAGATGTTGAGAGGACAGATTTTTTTTAATAAATTTGTTTTTAAAGTTACAAGAGATTTTTTTTAAAACCAGAGAACGTTTAGAGTTACTGTGACTTTCAATATCACTTCATATGTAGCTCTTCTACAAATTTAAAATTCCTATTTCTGTAGTAGCCATGGAAAGTAGAGTAGCTTCACACTCCTTGTTCTACTTCAGCATGAAGTCAGTCAATGAAAGCACTTTTAAACGTATGTTATTCCCTTTATGCTATGCCATGCTTCAGAGAAGGCCAGGAAATTAAGAACTCTTGGAATTGAACTGCATTTTCTTCCTCAGAATACAATACCTGGTTGCTTTAGTTTTCTAACCCTATGTAAGGCTATAAACTGACAATCTTAATTTGGGACTGTAGCCAAGAATTCCCTATTATCTAAACCAGGGTACTTTCTTTGATTATCTGACTCTTCATTTACATAAACATATCTAGTGTTCCCCATTACATTTGGCTAACTGATAGATATCACTGCACCACTTTTTTGTGAGTGAGCACATACGGGAGTGAAAGAACAAAGTCCAGACATGAAGAGAATGATTCAGGGTTCTAGCTCTAAGAGTGCTATGAAATCTGACCCTTGGTTCTCAAGCAGTAGTCTTACCATAAGTGTTTATGTGGCATGTACAGTGCAATGTAAATGCTAAATATTATTATGTATAATTTATTGGAATGAAGAATACAAGCCTATAATGCACAAAGAGTTTCTCCATTTTTGGTTTTATGAGTACCCAAAATGGAGCCTATAAATAGACTGAACAAATGTCCATTGCCTAAGTAAGCCGAAGTTAGTATTGTCTTGCTTTTCATTTGGGTGCTGTCACAAAGATAACAAATTGCAGTAGCTGATGCCTGTAGAGGGGAGTAGCCTGGGACATCCTAGGCCTTGAGATGCTGAGCAAGTCAATGAAGAAAATGCAGTTCAGGATGGGAACTAGCTTCCACTACAACTGCATTTTCTACAGGAGAGTTAATTATGTTGGAGGGTCAAGCAGAAATTTATCTGCCTATTTCTGTCAGGCCCTGTTATCAACAGTTCTCCAGTCCAACTATGGAAATTACAATCACCAATATAAAACATCAGCTTTTGTCTCTCCTCTGTCCCCAGGGCATTCAAAAAATATTGGTAGTGACAGTAACAAGACTGAGAAGATTAGAAAGTCATTTATATCCTTTGGCATATTTTTCAGAGCATTGTCCCAAGAAATTTCAAACAGGTTGTGATTTAGAGGACTCTCCTATGTTTCTGGCACAGGATAAATAATAAATCTCAGATAAATCTAAAGATGAGCTCCTTCATTGCCTCTGAGGAGTGTCCACCTCAGATAGACAAAACAAGGCCAGTGTCTTCCTAATGCAGAAAAGATTTGACAAAATCCAGACACAGATTTCTGCACAAAATTATAGTATGACACAAAACCAAGTATCATCAGTTCCCCTTTATTTGTAAGTTGTTCGTTGTAGGTTACTTTCTGTACAAGACTGTGCGTGAGACAATTTTAGCCCTTAAACCATTCCCAAAAGGAAAGGCAAAGCAAAGATACTTTGTAGGGTAGTCCAGTCACTTGGTAGGTGGAAAGAGGAAGCCACATAAGATCTTTCTTTCACAATCTAGATCCCAGAATCCTAAATAAATTTCAGGATGGCAAGCACACCTTAGGAACACAGAAAGCATCTAGAAGCTCATGCACAATGTGTTTTCCTGAGCATCAACTTTCAAGTTATGAGAGCAGTCTGACTGTCCTTTAAGCCCATCAGAATCACCTGAAGAAGGAGCACATCCTGATTCATTCAACAACAAAATGACTATCACATCAATCAGTGAGGGGAGTGTAAGGCAATATAGCTTAAAAGCTGAAATAATACAGATTCTTTCCACTGATTTCTTCAGTGGGCTTGGAATCAGGTCCTTACTTTCCATCAGGATGAACCACAACAAAGAGGCACTGAACAGACAAAGATTGATAACTAATCTATCAGTAGATAACCATCTCTGAGCGGTACCTGAACCACTGATTCCAGCAGAAATCCAGGGAAATGGCTGAATCTCTTTCTGTATACATTCCTTCCCTTTTTTTCTTGGTAAGAAGAGCGCTTCAAAAAATCAGAAAGGAGAAAGTGACTAATTCTCAAATTGGCCAGACATAGTGAATATGTCTTAGAAGATCCCCAGCCCATCGTCCCAGTAGACAAGATCTTTATATATAATGTTGTTTATCTAGTAATAAGAATTCAGTGTTGGGAAGTAATTAACAGGCTTGTGGACAGAAGGGGTGTGATCAAACCCAACTATCATGGATAAGTCTGAATTGCTCCTTGTGGTCTCAGGAACAGAGGCACAAGCCACAGGCCTCAGACTGCCTCAGTCTTGGAGAGGAAATTTTCAGAAAATAAAATTTCCATATTTAGGTTAGCCTAAATACAAAATAGTAAATGTTGGGGTTAAATTTCTAAATCAAATGTTATTAGGCACAATGGGCCAAATTCTGCTGATTTATATAGCATTCTGAACCCCACTGAAGTCAATGGGGTTGCACAAAGTATCAATGAAGACAGAATTCACTGTGCTAAATTCATCACTGCAGTAATTCCATTAATTTCAAGAGTAACATCAGTCATAAATCTGTTTGTTTAGAAATTGTATTTTAAACTTTGTATTTAACTTATTCAAGTACTACACCTTTTTAGTGTATCTTTTTTATAAAACCTTTCAAAGGGAGTTGTATATAACATCTTAGTACAATATACATGGTAATTGCATTTCAGGGAAGATTTTGTTGTAGATAAAACTTACTTTACACAATTTAAATAAAATGCTAAGGTATTTCTACAGTATTTCCCCAAAGGTGAACTGAAAACATTACCAGACCACATTGCGATAACATTAGTGGAGCCACCTACTCTTTTTCTATAGGTGGTTTCTGTAATAGAATACCCATAGTTCTCCCTTGGCAATAAACAATTTATTCAAAACAAAGTGGTGAGGTTTTTCTGTGAAGTGTTATTTGAATTTATGTTGGTGCTGATAATCCTGTTTTCAAACACCAACATAGGCACTTTTGGTAAGGCTATACAATGACAAAAACTGAACTTTGAAGTATGGGCATTACTCTTATCAGTTGTTAATTATGGAGCTGTGCTGTTATAAGGAGCTTGTGTCAAATGCAGAACAACGAAAGAACTTTATAGGCACAAAGTGAAAAAGCACTAATTTTTAAAATGTGCATAAATACAGACTTCTAAAATAAAAATTTGTTTTTCTGAATACATTTTCCTTTGTTCCCACAGCTAATAGTAAGTGCTTATTTTGTGTGCTCTGTTAGGTTCATGCTGGTGAGAACTTTAGGTGACTTACTTTAACCCAGAGAAAGCTGCTGTTATGGACCTATATGATGAGAATATTTAAATTATTTGGGTTTGGTGTAATTTTTAATATTGTGATTCAGCTTTTTCTATGTCAAAGATGAACAAAGGTGATTTATCTCAGAACCAATTACTTTACTACAAGGGTAAAGCTGTGACTGGCCTTTGGTTTTAATTTAAAGAATGACACTCTAGTTCTGAACATCTTCTGTTTTCAAAGTAATAATGCCTTACAGTGATATTGCACCATTCAATCTAAAGCATCTAAAGTCCTTTACCAACTTTATAAGCTATATATGTTCTAGGTGTTTACCTGCCAATGAATTGCAGCCACCTCTGGTTACATTTGTTACAACAGCAGACAGCAAGAGTACAGGACAAGAAACAAATACAGCTAATCAAAACTTCAGGGGGAATTGAGAGAAGTGTAACATCCCTTTCTCTTGTAAAAGCTGCCGTGAAATATTTATAGACCAAAATTGTTCAGGACTTCAAATTTATGTAAATTGAAAAGATGGCAATTTTAGGAGCACTGTGCCCCCTAATGCCATGCTGGGGCATTATTGAAACCAAGGGAAGAGTACCCCTTTTGACTCACCAACACCACTTCCTATATCACCCTGGCTTCTCTTTGGAAGTCTCTTGTTTAAATAATACATAAGCTAACCCTACTTCTCTTATAAAATCTGATGAGATCGCACACTGATTACTTACTGACCGTTTCCAAGGATATTCTGCTGTACATGGAAGATATCAGCTGTTTTACTACCTCTAATTATTTGGACCATAAAATCTTTTTCCCCTGGTCAGGATATAAAATTAATCCAAAATCACAAAAACTGCTTAAACTGTCGGAGGAGCACTAGACTAAACAAGCCTGCATTTTGTCCTCTTCAGGCTCTCTCTCTTTTTTGGTAGATATCAAAGCTACCCATATATTTAAAGATACGTAATCTTCAAAATACAAAATAATAGAACAGGACACTAAAAATAGACGTAAAAGATAGGCACATCATCTTTTATCCAGGATGGGAAGAAGTATAGTCAAAATGACAAGAATTCTTCATGTATTACAGAAGCTCACTTTTATATAACCAGAAATATTTTCTCTTGCAAATCATTTTGTTCCATGTCTGAAAAAATATCTATTTCCCTTAGATGCATAAGAGCAGGGTCCTCACCCTCAGGGGGTTACAGCTTCCCTCCCTCCCTTTCTTTATGGCTAGAAGGCATTGGGAATTCTGATTCCCCCTCTACCCCTCCTCCCCCTTCTTATAATATGAAGCCACAGTATGATATCTTTCCCAAGCTCAAACGTTAGAAGTGGGCCTGTGATTTACGGTACCATTCTCCTGTTCACTTTGGATAGTACCAGATAATCTCTTGTGGCTACAAAAATTGAGGGCATGCAGCCTTCCCTTTATCACTGTTAAATTTGATCATCCAATGTCAGGAGAATTTGGGACTTAACTCCTTTAGGATTTTTGAAAATACCAGTCTTAAAGGGGTGTTGGGGGAGAGAGGGGGAGGTCCTAGATCTATTGGCAAACAAGCACTAGACAGATTCTCTGGGTAAATGCCACAATGGAGATTTCTGCATGAGCATTAATCACTTCAAAGATGTTAATAGGCCTAATATTACCATTCTCTCTGGGTAACCAACTTTTATAAAAGAGAAAAAGACTTAGTTGTATTTTCTGCGTATCTCATCGAATATTTTATCATGTTATATAAAAGTGGGACTCACATAAGGTAATTGCATCTGTTGGCCCTTGAGCCACCTTTCAGCTTTATATTTCATTTCTCTACTGTCTTTGTTTTAAACTGGCAGCCATTAGTCCCTACCTCAATCAAAATCCTTTACCAAAATTAGAGATTCCTTTTATTTTTTAATGCAATCATATTCAAGAAAGAGTAAGTGCTTGTTTATGAAAATCAGTACAAATGTATACAAAAATGGAACTTTGTTCAGTCACCACGCTACTCTGGGCAAACACTGAAATACTGAGGATTGTGGAGTGTTTTGGTTTATAGATGTGCACACTGCTCTTAGTTCTTCATTTCTTGCTCATTCCTTAGATCTTTCAGCAAGGATGCTTAAGAGCACAGATACTGACAAGGAGGCCTGAAGTTTGAAAATACTATGTGTTTCTTTGTATTTCACAGGAATGCTGCATTTTGCAAAATACAAACCCTTTGCAGTCAAAAATTAATTTTTAAAGCATATTACATGGCATCTCAACATTATAACACACAACAGATTTTATATTTATCCAATAAACTATAACGAAGCTGTTTATAATTAACTAGATAATTACTAGAGTGGCAAGTATATTTAATTTAATACTATGCTTAATTATGCAAGTAATGGTTTTTAGATCTGCACATTATGACCTAGCCCCAAGCAAGGGGCAATATGTTGTTGCACTGCCTCGGAACGACTTAAAAGAGAGATTCTGATTTCCAAAGTCACAATCTCCTTCCTGCGCTCCCTGCTGTTCTGGAGAGGATTATGCTGCAACAAGCCTGTAATTGGTGTTGCGTTTGTTCCTTAGTGTGCCAGTATAGTTACAGTATCCGATGTACTGGGGAAATGGACTCAAGGCTCTGCTTCTTCTAACCTACCTGCTTAAGGCAGACTGTAGCTGCTCTGCTAACCCCCTCCACACAGGAAGCAGCAGCATGATGGATGAGCACAAGGGACTAAAGGGAGCACTTTACACCTGGGCTGCAGTCTGGCCTTAAAATAGTATTTCAGGTCCCAAGAAACCAGAGCTCCTCTTTGGAACAGTGTCAGGTTTTTGGTATTCGATATAACAGAGACTGTATGTTACTGGAGTGGGAACATTCCATATATTTCAATAAGATCTTGGATTTAACCCAGGACCTTGATATCACTAAGTCCATTTAGCTGTAATACAAACAACCAACATGTTTTTGTAGACTTGTTGATATTTTATTAATTTACAAGAAAAGAAAACTCAATTTGTAAAACTTCATTAATTTCTCAAATATAAATTTATTCATGCTAACTATATCCATTCCTTAGGCATATAGCATTCCATTAGTTCTGCAGATACAGTACAAGCTGGATAACTTTCCGTAAGTGTTTTTTCTTTGTAAGAGGAGGAGAAATCCTTATGTTAAAATAAGATGAAAGCCATGATGCAAAGAATTAAAAACAAACCAACCAACCCCGGGTGTTTTTAACCAGTTAGAATCAAGGAAGGAATGTCATCTTTAAGTGAGTTTTCTGCCTTTTGTTGGTTTGTCACATGTTACGCTCTTTTTTTTTTTATTAGAATGTGTACTTGTCTCTGGACATATTTAGACTCTGCTCTGTTACTATATACTGTAACATTTGGTGAATAAAACCTGATTTTTAAAGAAAAAAGGTGTGATGGTCAAAAGTAGAAGACTGCACAATGCAGTTAGAAATACTAAGACCAAATCATGCTCAGTTTACTCATAAAAGTAACTACACTGACTTCAGGGAGGCAGGATTGGGCTTCTGGGGAACTGATTCTCAGTTACACTGATGCAGTTTTCTACTGCTCTGGCTGTGTAAAGGGTCCTTAGCATAGGCATAAATGTAAATTTACACATTGGCCCTTTACTCTGTCAGAACAGTGTAAGGAGACAATAGTATAGTTGAGAATCAATTCCACAGTGTATTGTAAAGAAAATTAACACCAGTAGTTTTGCTATGTAAGATAGAAGTACATCTTGTGGTAATAAACAGCTATTCTATCAATTTATGAAGCATATCACAGCCTTTGTCAAGTTCTGGGAAACCTTTCTCATGCTTCACTACTTCCACCTCCCAATGATTAGTGATATCCACCCTTTTCCTCATATCCTATTGCATTTTTTCCTTCCTAAGCAATAATGGTACAGACCACATTTTTTAATATCCATATGTGTATATTTCCATATATAAATACAAAAGTTGTATGTTGCTTTAAAACTCGTGCAAGTTGTGGGCTTGATTGGGCCCATGACAGACCTCCTCTAGCTGCAGAACAGGTCTGACAAGGTCAATTGCAGTGCAAGCTTCCCGTCTTTCACCGTGACCAGTGCAGGGTAAGAGGTTAGGCACTTTCAAAATGGGCATTCCTTTCTTGCTCTTGCTTCTGAGACATCCAACATGCATGCCAATTCTAGTGGTGTTTTTCACAAGCTGGACACTTCTCTGCTTTGGATTGGATTTGGACTGTTAAAACTAGTAAATCACCAAACAGCCATCAACAGGTGAGTACTATAAAGCTTGTTCCTGTTCCTATATGTCATTAAGAGGAGGATTAGGTCCTACTCTGTACCAAAGCGCCTGGATTTGAACTTTAGGATGTTCAGTTGAAAGATACCTTATCCTGTTACCAGCCGTGAATCATTCAGTCCCTTACATTCTCAAGTAACACATTTTAAAAAGAGCAACTGCTGTAAACTGTTAGATGAGAGTTCCTGTTTTAAGTACAACAGGTCTAATGACATGGCATTCTTAGCTCACCTGCTGAAAATGTCCCCAGAAACTGTCTCTTATCATCATCGGAATCCAAAATGTTGTTCTTGTCCATAGAAGACTTTTTTCCTAGCATGATATTTTCAGCAGCTTTGACTCACATAGCATTAATAGTCATTGTCTGATCTATCTTGGTAGCATCTTAGAGAAGGTTTTTATGTTAGTTGGGTCACCTGTTGACACAAATTCAGGGTCTGGATTTAGATTAATTTAGGTAAATGGAGCAGTCTAAGAATATATAAAACCTCAAACTGTTGATGTGGTGTAATGGGTTTAAGAAACGTCATCTTATATTTCCACAGTTTATAAATATGCACACACATTACTAAAGATGGGCAGGAAATGATTTCCCTGTCCCATGAAAATCTTTGAGATTTTAAAAATTGGCCTGTTCAACATTGGGAAGAAACAAACCTTTTGAAGTATTTTTGTGAAGAGAGTGAAAAACCTAGTGAAATAACTTGGGGATTAGGACACTCAGCTGGGATGTGGGAGCCCTAGGTTCAAGTCCCTGCATTTTTCCTACATCTCGAGAGAGTACCTTAATCACAAAGCTGCTCTGGGGTCTTTTGCATTTCTGGTTTTGACCAGAAATTCCATCCTGGACCTGATTCATTTTTTCTAATGAAGGTTTCATCGAAACTGGTGAAAAGAGTTGGTTTAAATTAATCTGCGTTTTCAAACAACTAACTACTTTGGAGAGTGTGGTGCAAAGACAGTTCTGCAAGTTCTGGCAAGTGTTTCACTTCAGATAGTGATAAGAGCACAATCATATAAATGGAAGTTACACCAGCGTTTTATCAGGTAGAGGGGAGAGTTTAGTTTTGTTAAAAGTTTGTTTGTAGGCTAATCTTTTTATCTAATGAGACAGACAGATATATTTGCTATGCTCACTCTTCTTGCTCATGCACAGAACTGTAAGTTTGCATGCCCTAATTTGCCCCTGGGGTTCCACTGAGGATTCAACATCTAAGGAGGGCAGCTTTAAAATCTGCCCGGAACTAAATAGGAGTTCTGAGGGTGGAAGCTGCTTACTGGCTTAATTGCATTAGTATGTCACTAGCTTTTCTGGCCATGCCCCTTCACTAGACAGTGCCACCTACTTTTATAGCAACGCTGCCCCCTGTGGACCACATGAAAGAGCAGAAGCTGTCATTATTGTTAATGAGTGTGCTAGTCACAGTGGGTTTGCCAGCAGTCTTCAGTAGGCTCTGTATTGTTTTCCAAGTTGTGTAGATCAAGCCAGCTATTTGAGTCTCTGAACTTTAACGCTTATAGGTTGTTGTTGCTTGGACATTTTACTGAAAATAAAAAAAGTTCTCATTTGCACATTTAACTAAAAGTGTTTTGTACAATTTCTGGATAATTATGCAGGAAGAAAGTCCATTTAGCTACTTCATCTTATATGAACTGTACACAGCAGAAATGCAAATACCATAAACTTTACATGTCAGAAAAGCTTAGTAAGACTAAAATAAATGTAGCAACATTAAGAAAAGTTCAAGAGCATTATGAGTGTGAACGGTTGCCAAATTCTATTTTCAGATATTGATTTAAACAAATGGTGTTTTTATGAAAATGGATAATACACGTTTTGTATAACTCAAAATTAATCAGAATTTAACATTTATTGGCACATGCCTACATGCATATGAACCTTGATTATATAAATTCCGAATTAATCGAAATTCTGAAAGTTGGATTCCTCTTCTGAGATTTGACTAGAATTTGAAAATGCCGACATCCTTCAATTCCCATTCGCAAACCATCTTTTTGCAACACACCCTGTTCTCCACTTTAAGCATATGCTTAAATTCCATCAACTATATAATGTTTCTGAGTATAATGAATTGGGGCCCAAGTGCTTGAACATGCAGGCCATTTATAAACTCACCAGAAGAAAGCGTAATCCCACAAAGCAGAATAAATATTCTAAAATAAAAGTAACTACCTCCCTGAGAGGGCCATCCAACATTGTGACACCACAATGCAAGTGTAGTTTGGTAGCAGTGGCATGCGTTATGTGATACCTGCTACAGTGGCCTTTGCATGTCAGAATTTTCGTTTAAGTCTTTGTGTTTTGAAATTCATTTGTAAACATCTGGACAGGGGTTCCTTTCTGGCCTCTCCAGTTTTAGGGAACCTTGTTTTTGTTGACTGTGCCCTTTTAATGCAATGGTTATCCAAATACCTTCAACCACATTACCTGCAGGCAGTTAATTAGTGACAAGTGGTCTAAACCCAGCTCCCTTAAAGGACCATCCCACTGTGTGATTCTACCTTAAAGATGTTTAATTATGTCCGTGTACATTAGCCTGGGTGTATCAGCTCTCCTCAAACTATATTCCAGACCTCTGTGTCCACATCATTCTTGCTGACAGCAGCATCTTTGCCCAGTAAGCATTCATGATTTAGTCAATGCATTACAGCTGCCTTCAGAGGTTGACTGGTTGAGGGTTCACACAGAGATCTCATGAGTATCCCACTGCCTTGATAGGGAGGCACTGGGCTATTTTGCTTCTTCACTTGTCTTTACTTTTTAAGTGTTCTTTCAGTGTTAACAGTGGGGTTAGCATTAGAGGCAAAGAACATGTTTTAAATTATCTCGTTTTTAAGCTGGTGATGGCCCTTCTAACCATTAGAGCACCAGCCAAACCTTCTTCCTAGAGTTTGAGGGGTGTTACTAAAATGGTACTGTAGCAGGAGGAGGAAGAAGTCTGGTTGTTTTATCTTACCAGTAGAGAGCTCCACCCTACCTGCCTCCTTCATTCCTGACTTGCGTTCCCATTTTGCTCTTCCTTCCATACCTCACGTTGCTGTCCTCAAATAGGAGGATATAGAGAAGGAATGTGATGCTCTCTGTACTTGGGTGGAGGTCAGGCTGTTTGATGCTGAAGCTAGGTAAGAATTAGGAATGTGGGAATGTCCTTTCCTGAGACAGGCTGGGTTGATAGGAAGAAAGACCGGAGCCAGGAAAAATGTACTTCTAGACCACATAGTAAGTATTCCAAGTATGCTCAGCTTTAATGTCCTACGGGTTAAATGCAGTGTCAAACAAAGAAGTAGTTGGTAAAGGGAGTAAAAATTCTCTAGGGCTTTGTCAGGCAACTCGATAAATTTCAGCAGTTCCTGAATTAAAAAATCATGCGTAGGGCTCAGATTTATTTTCTCCTAATTCTGTTATAGTGCTACCATGAAGTCGTAGTACCCAGACCCACATTGGGTAACAAGGTGAAGGTTATGCAAATATATTCTAAGTAGCAGTAGCAGCAGATCTGTCAAAGCAACAATTACGAACAATTCTGAGCAAGCTCTCCGTGACTAGGGCTCTTTAGAATGTCAAAATTATTGATGTGGAAAAAATATATTGTATAAATTTCCTTTGTTAGCTAAAGAAAATGTAGCAATAGCAGCATTTATTAGTCAGTTCCACAGAGAGGATAAGAGAATTTTACATACTGTTTGGTTTGTGTGTTTATAACAATCTTACAAAAGGTTAAATCAAATTGCAATATGAGTCAGATATTTAAAAACAATTGAATGTGTAGGTATAGGAAGGAATATCCTGTTTTGACAGTCCATTTTCTGTTACTGTCTAAATCATAAATGTATGTTAAATCATGAGTTCCAAAGCTGTGTTTTACAAAAAGATGAGTGTGTTGAAGAATTTTAAATAAATACAAACATTAAAACCTTCAGAAATAGTGCACTAAACTGATGCTGTAATTATAAGTAGGATTTTTTAATTACCCTAGGTACAATATTTATAATTCACGTTCACCCCTTTTTTAAGATACCTTGTAAACCAAGTGTAAAATTTGATATTAACTTGTTTTATAATAAATCTTTTTTGAAAAGATGGCGACTAATGGTTTGGAGTCCTGGGTTTTGTTAGAGGAGCAATCATATAACAAAACATTAATGTTTTAATTTGCTTCTATTAAAAACATTTAATCTGATTTTATATTATGGACAAATCTTTAAATATTGTATCTGCACTGTGAAGATAGCAGTTAACTATTGCTGCATGCACAGTGGGACCCGTGACAGCTGCACTACTGTAGCACTTCAGTGAAGACATGACCTAAGCTGACAGGAGGGTTTCTCTCATCGGTGTGGGTGATCCATCTCTGTGAGAGGCAGTAGCTATGTCTGTGGGAGAAGCCCTCCCATCGACATAGTGCTGTCTACACTGGGAGTTGGTTTAGTACAGTGGTTCTTAATCTTTCTAATGCCGTGACCCCGCAATACAGTTCCTCATATTGCGGTGACCCCAAACCAAAAAATAATTTTGGTGGCTACTTCAAAACTGTAATTTTGCTACAGTTATGATTCGGAATGTAAATACCTGATATGCATTATGTATTCTCATTGCTACAAATCAAACATAATTTAAACATAGTGATTAATCACAAAAACAATATTTAATTATATGTTGAGAAATATTTATTACTAATTCCAATAAATAACATTTCACCATGGCATAGCATAGGTTTAAATATAACAACAATTCCAAATAAATAACATTTCACCATGGCATAGCATGGGTTTAAATATAATAACAGTAATATAACAGTAAACAAAAGTGCAATATTTTGCAACAGTATGCTGCCAAATTTAGTGAGATGGTTGTGGTTGCTTCTTGCTTACCAATTCAGAAATTCTTGGGGCGGTCTTTGCAAGGGCACAGCGAATATCATTTTCCACAACAAGTCTACTTCGGTATTTAGACTTGATTACCAGCAAGCTGGAAAACCCTGTTTCGCAAAGATATGTTGTTGGAAAAGGAAGAAGAAGGCGCAGCATAGTCTCAGACAGAATAGGATATAACTGTAAACACTTAATCCAGAATTTTGTCAGTGGCATCATAGAGAAATCTGTTCTCGTTGCATCATTGTTAATTAGGTCAATGAACTCTTCTTGCGCTGTCTCCGGAACATCTTCAACTTTCACTGTGAATGGACTTCTGGCAAGTGCAAATGGGGTGTCAGGTAGATTAGGAAAGTATGATGAAATTTCGTCTGCAAGCATGTGCAAGTGTTCTTTCACAGAAGTTATCATCATAATTTTTTTGTCTGGCTCAATGTCATGTTCCTCAAAGAAGACAGATAATGTAGGAAACATGTAAATTTTATTTTTATCCAATTTATTTTTCCAAAGCTGAAGTTTCATTTGGAATGATCTAATTTTTTCGGACAAATCGAGGCACGTTGCATTTGGTCCTTGCAGTGATAAATTTAAGT
>ML675613.1:26980585-27124901 GCA_007922155.1 Mesoclemmys tuberculata | reverse complement strand
GACCCCCGCCGGGGTCGCGACCCACAGGTTGAGAACCGCTGGTTTAGTATAACCATGTTGCTCAGGCATGTGGATTTTCCACACCCGTGAGTGACGTAGTTAAACCGATATAAGTTGCTAGTGTAGATGAAGCCTGAGTGGTGGAGTGAATCGTATTCCTCCTTTAAATTAGAGTAGCAGGTGTTCCTTCAAGCATTTTTCTCCTACTTTGTACATCAAAGTATGGGTTCTGGGAACCTGAGGAAAACCTCAAACTGTGAAAGACCACATTTTGCTGGTCATGATAATGTAGCTGATCTCTGTTGAGCCATCCTGTCCCGCTGCTGCATTCTTTTCTCCGTTTACATGACCTGACAGCACAGCTTTAGAGTTTTCTCTGTGTTTTAACCAGAAAATAAACGAAGGGTATGATTTTTTTTAAACTACATTGTTTGTACTCTTTCTGTCTTCTGATGATAAAACAGTAGCTATGATGATTGTTGCTCTATAAATGGCCCAGATTCTGCTATTTATTTACTTATGTGCTCTGAAAAAGTGTTTGATACATAATTCTTGTCTTTATATTGTTTCTGTCACTCACATTATTTTCATGTATTTCCAGAATTGCATTATATTTTCTAGACCAGTGGTTTTCAACCATTTTTCATTTGTGGACCCCCTAAAAAATTTCAAATGGATATACAGACCTCTTTGGAAATAGCCATGGTGTCCTTCGACCACTGGTTGAAAACCACTCTTCTGGATTGAGATCTTACTGTTGCGCTAAACATATTAAATTTCACAGACAATAACAAATGTAAGATTTAAACACTAAAGTTGCTTTTCTGTATAGAAAAGTCAATTCTGGTGTCTAACATTAGGAGCCTAATCTTGTTCCTCTTTAAGTGTAGTAGCAAAATTCCCATGGTCTTCAATAGGAGCAGCACAGTGCCTTTAATATGAGGGGTTTTAAAAATACCTTTTTTAACTAGTATCGTGGAAGGAATAAGGAAATATGTAAGATTTATCCATTCAAAGTGAAGCTGCTTTGTTGATGAACTAGTGAAAAATACCCGAGGCTAGGGAAGTGAGTGATGTGATGAATGTGTAACTCTTCTACCTGGTGATGTTGGCAGCAACAAGGATCGGGTCCCATATCTACAGGTTCCTCTTAAAATTACAAAACAGACCCATCTCAAGCCTCCACCCAGAAATCTGGGAAAACTGAATGCCACTCCTGGGTCTTCTGAGGCTATGCTTCCCCGCTGGAAGCACTGAGCCTGTATATAAGAAAAGAAACATTTATTGAGAGGAGAGGCAATACAGCATTAATCTGGGTAAACACTGCAACAATAACTGAAAAGTATGCAAACAATAACAATACCTGCCAGCATCATGGGCAGTAGTTCTTTGCCTCGGCTCTTAGTGATTTCACTGAGTAGTGGAGAACATCACTTCTGTCTCCCCTGTGTGGTCTTTCACCAGAACACTGTCCCCCACACTAGGTCTAAGGCTCAGCCACCAAGACCTGCTTGTCAGTGATTTCAGCTCTCACAGTCAGTAAGGCTGTAACTACACTTTGCCGCCGTCTGATCGACTTATCTGGATCAGTGAAGACCTGCTTAGCCAATCCAGAAGTCAGTGCTGTTAATCAGCCCCCGCGAGTGACGTAGCGCTGCATGGACAAGTTGTTCCTTCTGAGATACGTACATGATACATTCAGGGATTGACTTTCAAAGCTGGTAAATTGGTAAATATTTGACATATTTCATTTATATTCTTTTGCTAATATAAACATGGGAGCCTTCTTTCAATCTAAGGTTGTTCAACTGATGTGATTTAAAAAATGGAGGTTTATATATGGAGGGGGGGATGTTTTGCTTTAAAACAGTAAAACAGTCCTAACAGTTTGGAATGAGGAGGCTAAAAGGCTCAAAGAATTAGATATGGGATACAGAGCCTTTTATTTCTAGGTCACTGGTTTGAATCGAGCCTAAATCAATATTGAGTGAAAATCATTGCCATTTGACAGCTGTTTGATGACATAGGTGAGATGAGTTAATAATATAAACCGGACTCTAGACAGGTGTTTGTTACAGTTGGCACTCATTGGCAGCCGTGTCGGCAATCTCATTGGAGTTGCTGAATGAAATGAAGCACTAAATTGGTCTTCCTGTTTGAGGTACATTGGCAGGGGTGTATTTGGATACTTCCACTGTTTTTTACCTTTTCTGTGGTTAGGTAGAGGACTTTGGTTTTCAGGTGATTCAGTCAGTCGCCATTTGCTGGCATTAAATACTGCTAAAAACTTAGCAGCAGAATGTGGAAGAGCAGCAATGAAGAGAGAAGAGAACAAGATCATGTATATGAATACACTGTTTAAGGGACACCAGGAACTTAGACCACACGTGTTTCTGAGCATTTTTATCTACTGTTATTGCAAGTAATCCCTAAAATCACTATATCTGAAAAAGTTAAATGGGAGTTGTGGGGTGGGGAACCACTCTGCTTTCTCAGTTTGTTTACTTCATGCACTTAACTGCACTTTGTGTATAGTCAGTTTCATCATCTCCCCTGTGTCTATGTGGTTCTTTCTCACAGCAGTGGGAGAAAGAAACACTTTGTCAGAGAGAGAAGATGTGGTTGTAAAATCACAAAAACTGCTAAGAGGCTCAAGAGCAGATGTAGCACTTGAAATTACTTTTCACTGTTTTGTTGTGTGGTGAAGATCAAAAATTTGGTGTGTCTAGAGGATTATGAAGATTTAAAATGCTATATAAGTACCTACCAGTAGTATCTCTTAAACTAGACATAGTTGGGTTTGGTCATTTTTGGCTGGGTGACTTTCAAGGAACAACCACAGTGTTCATGAAGTGGTGTTAATGTTTCAGTAAGTGAAACCTGGAGTGAGTGTTGGACCTATGCCTCAGCATGATGTAAAGGGGCATTGCACAGCTGCTGGAGGAGACATCTTTTGAATAGAACAGGGTGTTATTCAACTGCGGTACTTTATACTAGACTAAGGCCATTTACCCGAGTATCCTAGGCAAATTCTTATTTGAGTCGTTGCTTGTTCCCTGTCTGAAGAACATGTTGTATTTTTGGTAGGGTACAGTATACTTTGCTTCCTGCTCTAAACTGCTGCCTAATATTCTGTGCTGTCATACAGCTGCCATGTATCACACCAGTTTGGTTACATTTCACTGCTATATGAAGAAATCCCTACAGAGAATTTGTTTTTGTTTTGGTTTGGGTTTTTTGGGTTGTAAGATGTTGTGTAAATGTAAATCATCATTAGAGGTTCTTTAAAGCCATTGTGTTTAGGTAACAGTCTTTCCAGAATGTTAAAACAAATGAGATTGGCAAACAAAGACGCTTTTAAAAGATCAAATGTTTGGAATATGAGTAGAATGGCCTGTGTAAGCAGCATCATGATAATTATAGAGAAGAGAAATGATGTTTTCACAGTAACAGGGCAAACAGCACTTTATACGCTTTTAGTCCCTCTTGAGTGCAGCCCTTTGGTGACAGGATTGGCTTCCTGAGCCTCACTCTGTGTGGTACCAAATGGTCCTGCCACTCTGGGACAGAGTCTCTGGACAGCAGTGTCTACCTAAACCAACTCCCCTTCTTCCTCCCCCATTACCAATCATGTTAATGTGCCAGGCAGGCCCAACTGTGGTTGGGACCTCAAAACCCTTTTCTTCCAGGGATCCAGTGAGTTGATTAAAGCAACTCAAAATCAATGTCTTCAAAACAAAGCATTATTTATTCCTTCCCCCAAGGTGTACATAGCACATATAACAAAGGGCAAAAACAATAAAAAGTCTGTACACCTGGATCTTACTTATACCTTCATCTTTCTTTGCCAGCTTTTGCAAGTTTTCTTCAGCATAGTTTCCTCCCCCATCTCTGGCTGGGAGAAACAGACCATCCCGTTCACAGCAGACTCTGTGTGTTCCCTGGCCAGCCCGACAGCATTCACTGACACTCTCAGTAGCTTCTGGCCATGCATTCAACTTCCACCTTTTTCTAGGTCTTAATGTTTTAGCATTCCCTTTGATCTCTGTCTTCTCATCCCTACCAGTACAGGTGGAGAGGAGTCCTTTCCTGGCTGTTAATCTAGCCCATTATGTTTGAGAGTTTGTTGGGATGATCTTTAACCCTTGTTTTACCTTTTCTGCTTGTTCCTCTAACAACCACTTGTTGTTACAGGCATGCACTGTATTCATAACAAATTACACTGATATTCCCACCTTGTCACATGTCTAATTGTTTTTTTGGACGATTTTAACCTGCTAGATGGAGTGGGTGCTGGGGCAATTTCTCACACTAGAGCTAAATGATTAAGGTCTGGGGACATAGACTTTGAATCAGATTAACGCAGAGAACTAAAAATTGGCAATGCTGAAGAAGAAAGAAATAACAAAGAAATCCCAGCCATAAAAAGAGAAAATAGTCTGTGAATGACAAAAAGAATGAATGGAAGTCTACAAAGTCTGCACATTTCCAGGAAAATAAAAACTGAAAATGATTAATTTCTCAGAGCTGTCTAAAACATAAATTAAAATATTGAGTGTCTGAGTAGATATATCAAATGGATCACCACTCCTTTCAAGGCTATCAAATCCCATTCCTGTGTGTAGGCAAATACACTTCATGTAATATTCATTGATTCCAAATATTTCCCAGCCTTGCTACATTGGTTAAGTGAATTGGTTCACCCCAACTTTAATAGGGATACCATTTCTGGTGGAAATGAACTGTGATCATAATTTTTGTTGTGATAGAATTTTTTTTGAATGGTGTTTTTTGGGGTTTTTTTGTTTGTAATGGTCTAGTTTTTATTTCTTCTTTCTCATTTTTCTTTATTTGGATAAATAAAAGTAGTGGGGTCTTCTCACTTATACTAATAGAAAACTGGAGTTACTCTATTGTTGTTAATGAAGTTGCATTAGTGTAAATCTGGTCTGAGAGGAAAACTAGACCTACATTAAAATTTTCAAATGTGCCTGAGTCCTGTTTTCAAAGTGTCATTGAGACTTAGGCTCCTAAATTCCTAAGTCTGTTTTGAAAATGGGGCTGAGAAGCCTAAGTCACTTAAGTGCTTTTGCAGATTTTATTCCTAGACTTTTGTCCATTTCTTACTTTAAAAGGGAGGAAATGTTGCACTATTAGCATTAAGATTGAGACTTTTTATCTGTCATTCTCTCATAGGAAACAGATTCAGGCTCTTCTAGGACAGTTTAGCCAAGCAGAAACCTTGTTAATCTCAGCTGGAGTGGAGCCAGGGACACTAGATGGAGTTCTTTTGGATGCTGGGTGTTCCTCTATGCAGCTTGATAGTCCTGAAAGAGGTTTTTCCTTGCGAAAGGATGGCCCCTTGGATATGAGGATGGATAGTGGCAGGTATGTATTGATCAAACATTTCTTCTCACAACAAGAAATCAATTTCTCAACAACACTCTGAATTTAATTTCCTTTTTAGGTTGCAGAATTCCCATCACACGCCCACATCTAACTCTGCACATACATAATAAATCAACTTTGTTCTTTTGCCATAGAGGCTCATCTAGTTCTCAGGATTTAGGGCCAGATTCCAATCTCGCTTTCTCCGGCATAAATCCAGAGTGAAAGTACTTTTGGATTGCAGTGGTGGAAGGTCAGAATTTGACTCTTAGGCTTTACATATTTAAGGTTAAAAGAAATGAATAACAATAATTAAAAGAACCATCTTTAATTTTGTTAAGCAGACCATATGGAAATTAAGTCTCCACATGATGTAGGATATAAATGTAATTGTAACTGAGAAGGTAGTTTATCATCCAGGTGAAATGAAGCATGTTCTAACAGATTTCTTCTAACTGTGGTAGCTACTCTGCAGATGGGCATGTGCTAACCTCTACAAAGAAACTGCAATGAGCCTATCAATTAAACTAAAATGCCAACACTGCTTTCAAGGCATTACATATTCTACCAATACTTGCATGCTTACTGTAAGCAATGCATTAACATCCTCCTATGTTTCATAGAAGGCACATCAGAATGACATACTTCATGCTCAAATTAACAATTAGGAAAAAAACACTTTGTATTTAATTGGTTAGAGTCAATGCTGAGTATAATCTGGACATGGAATGCAATTATAATAATAAATAGTAATATTTTCTATGCATATAGCACCTGTCACCTCAAAGGGTTCCAGTGCTTTTCACGAGGAATGTACCTTTTTACATAAAACACAAAATATGCTGTCACCTCTGTTGTATGGATGATGGTAATTAACAGAGACATAGCATGCTGCACACCAGTAAGAGAATGGGAAATTCTGGCCAAGAGTAGTGGAACAAACTTATATTCTTAGAATATGAGCCATGGAATTGTTAATGTTCATACATAGCTAGGAGTACCTCCGTTTCTAAGAAATTATCCCTATCTAAGAAATTTACTGATACAGTAAATTGCATGATATTCAATTTAGTCAACTCTAGTATGAACAGCTGAGATCCTACTGGGGTTCAAGCCTGTGGTTTCAAGGAATGTAAACCTGAGGTGTTCGACACTAAAGTATCCCCATTGGTATATGAACATGCATGATAAGAATAAAGAATGAATGTGATAAAACTGACATATTGTACAGTTGCTGGCAAATATAAAGGGCAAATAATATCTTAAGTTTGGTTATTTCCTGTAAGATATTGTGGGGAAATAATAAACTACTGGAAAATATTCTACTTGTCAATCCCTTTGTAGAAGAAAGTCTGTGAAATAGTTGAATAGATAGAGCAGTCTCTGCATATTAGTGAATATCCATTCAGTGTATATAAAAGATCTTGAATGATTTCAATAAAGAAAGTTGTGCAGGTGAAAGAAATATTGATGACTGTGGGATATTTTGTTTGCCTTTGTTAGATATTTACAAATATCCTTTTCTTTCAACATAATATTTGCATTTAAATTGTGATACATTTAAGTGACAGTATGGAAAATTATCTTCATAAAGGATCATATTTCATAGCACTACATATGAGGGGAAAGATCCTTGAGATTAGTTGCTATATATTCTGAATGGAAAACAGAACAAATAAACACATGAGAAATGAGTTCAGATTTTGAAGATGTCTAAATAAAGGCAACCTTACAGCATTTTAATTTTAGAAAAATACTTGAACTGCAGCTAATCTTTGTCAACTCATTAATGTTGAAGTTTATGGTAATGCTTGGTGGTTCAGCTATTTTTTATTGCTAATTAATGTTAAGGAAGAGACTCCATCTGAAGTAATAAGAGACGGGATTTAAAAGGTAGAAGCTATTTCCGTTTTCACAGGGTTGCTGTCTCTTATTTTAAAACCTCAAAGGCACTTGTATGCAGTGTGTGTGTTTGACTTTCTGTCTCAATGCTATGAAGCTTCACCTCTTGTCAATGAAAACTGACGTCAGTGAGCTAATTGGCTCTTCTTGTGCGTAGGTACCCTGACATGCCCACCGCTGCTGATGTTGTGAATGCTTTAGATCAACAGGCGCTTGCGTCCATCCTGAGAACATACGGGGAGGAGAGGCACGCCAAGAAAATAGCTTCAGCAGTCGTTCAGGCACGCAGCATCTACCCCATCACCAGAACTCAGCAGCTTGCCAGCATCGTTGCAGGTACCCTCATTAATTCTGAACAGTGTCTGAGAGAGAAAAAATATTAATCCCCACAGTCCCAAAGGGATCGATTTGTTCTTGAAATCATGCAGGATCTAATCCTGCCTATCCTTTTCTGATGTCAGCTTTTTGTGTTGTTCTGTTTGATAAGCTCCCGTTTTTTTATACTGTGGCTTCCTTGATTAGTTTAATAATAGATTTTACATGAAGTGATTTATCATTTGTGCCCACCAAGGTGAAACATTGAATGACAACCATAGAGGGAATTCTTTATCACTACTGTTGATAAGCCCTCAATGATTAGATCTATATTATAATTTTTTGGCGGTAGCACCAGGACATTGCCCAGCTACTGAAATAAAATTGATTAGCTCATATCTTTCTTCTAAACAGTCATCTAATGAAGAGTAAAGCAATGCATAGGTTATTTCACTTTGTGAATGCTAAATAGATCAGCCTGAAGGGCTTAATGAAACACTTCATCTTAGTTGCTGTTCACCATAAACCTCCTGAACGAAAAGTAGCTTGGAGGTGCTTGGTTTCAGGCAGAAATTGTTTCATAGCAGTGCCATATGATGGAAGTTTTCCAAGCCAAATACAAATTCTGTAGCTGCATAAGACAATCCCACTGGTAAATCCCTAGTCTTGTCATAAATAAATCTAAAGGAGTGAAACTCTTGTATCTGTAGCTAGGAAAACTGATTTTTAATTTAATGTATTGGGTTTATGGTCACTGTTGGCTTATTAATTATGTAAAAGTTCTTAAATAAGTTTAGAAGTGCATATTTCGGTTGCTTATAAACTACTTAGGTTTTAGCATTTTATACTAGGGTAAATGATAAGTGTTAATCCTGTAGGTTGTAGTTCTCTAAAATTAATGGTCATTTCACAATAATTCTAAAATGTAATAATCTATCAGAATATTCAGAAGGTGATTTATTTTTAGATCCAAATAGAACTCTCAAATTGAAGGCTTAGCACCATTTTAATAGTACAGGTTGTTGAGGCAAGTCATATGGTGAAACCAGGTACACCTGAACTTTAGCCATAAAAGACCTGAAATGATTAAAGTTCTAGAAAAAGTATGAAGACATTATTGCTGTAAAAAGATCACATTGTTGATACAGTATATGAAAAAAAAATGTTCATGGCAAAGAGGTAGATCAGTTGATCAATAGATAATATGTAAACCTTAAATGAAACCTGGCAATTATGTATTTAAAAAATAGCCGTTTCCATCAACATGTAGTGCTAGTGGTTTAATTTGCTTGTCAGGCACATGCTTCTTTCTGGACCTGTTAATTAAAACAGTATGTCATTGTTTATGTACTTTAAGCAGCCTCATTGGTACTATGTTCATTTTTTAATAAACTATAGGTCTTAAAATATGCTACAAGGTAATATTGCAGCTGTTATGAACTAAGTAAAAGTGTCAGCACATTAGATTACCAGTTCCATGTAATAGACAATGGTCAAATTTGCAGCAGTGTTGGATGGGTTACTATGAATCATAGCCTTAACTGCTGTGACTTCTGTCATTTTAAGCCCCTTGCTGTACTCTATGTATTTTTATAGGTGTATCAGTGTGATAACACGCATGCCAAAGAAATTTATCAAATGACATTTTATAACAGGAGTTTTCCTTCTAATAAGTACGGTTTCTGTCTACCAACATGTTTGGCAAGCTACATGTTTTGTACTCATCTGTATAGAATATGCAGATAATTAAAACTGGTTTAGCCAATTCTTTCAGTCAATGTTTGGGGAGAGCTCCCTGAATTTCAGTATGAATCCTCACAGAATAAGAAGTGCAGGACTGGACTCTTAAAGCTTTAGTTAATTGTGTATACCTTAAGGTATAATGAACAGTATAATGTTTAGGATATATAAGTATAAGGTCTAACAAACAATAGCAGAGCTATTTTTACAGTATTGTGTATATTGTCACTGATTAATCACCCATCTTTTTCAAAGTAATTCATAATAAATTATTACAATAAGTCAAATTTAACATAGCGTGAGTATATTTACAATAATTCAATTCTTTTTTATTCCATTGGTAAATACGATTAAACAGAGACTGTATATCATAATAGCTATTGATTTTCTTTTTTGAAATTAAAAAAACATTAATTGAAAAGAAAATACAAAGTAAGATTTCAACAGATATAAAATATGTAAATTGGAGGTATGAAGAGTGGGGGGGATTTCCTTGACATGCATAGCTATTGGGGTATTGAGGAAAAGCCAGTGTGCTCCAACATGGTGGTCATCATTATTGCATGTCTCAAGGTTTGGGGAAGAGATTCATATCTTATCTGGACAATTTCTTGATTCCATCTGTCATCAGGAAGGGAGCCATATCAATACAAGAAATTCTTCAACTTCTGCAAGGCCATAGTTTGTGATCCGCTGGGAAGAGAGTTCTCTTTCACACACACAAGATCTGATTCATCAAGGGACTAGGCTTCACAGAGCAGACGAGGTCAGAGACCTGATCTCAAATCTTTCAGGGATTCCTACTACCTAATTCTAGGAGCATCCACGGCTTATGGTTCTAGTGGTCTCCTGCATGGTCATAAGGGCTTTACTGCACATAAGACCTCTTGGAGCCTTCCTCCTATTGATGTAGAATCTCCAGGATAACGCCCTCTCTTTTCTATTCACTCTCCCCTCTCTCATCATGCAATTGTTAAGGGGATGCCAACACACAGAAACCCTCACCACAAAGAATCACCTCACAGAGTCTTCTGCAGCATAGATCACTGCTGATGCTTTGCTGTCAGACTGAGGAGCACATACAGTGTTCAGACCTCACTGAATAAGTGGTGCAAATGAGAAAGAAAACAGAACATCACAGGATTACAATTGACAGGTATGGGCATTGCTGTCTGCAGTTAAATCCTTCATCTGACATCCCAATCTGTCCTCCTGCAACATGACAGCCATGCAGAGGTTGGCAGGAAACCAGACCCTGAGGGTCAGGGAATATACTCACAGAATCCTTCTCTAGACAGAACAGAAGAAACTCTAGGTATCAAAGATCTATGTGCAGGATAAATCAATGTCCAATTCAGCTGGTTAAGCCATTGAGCCCTCTTGTCTAGAGGTATGAAAACTCCCCCAGATGATTGAAAACTTGATGTTTAGGATATTGGGGACTCCATCTCCAGAAACAAGGAGAAACTAGATGACTTTTTGCAAGGCAGTGGAACAAAAAATTATGCAAGATTGCCTGAACGAGAACGAATCTATCTGGAAAGTGGAGGTACATTCTCCCATCTATTTCTCAGCTGGCTTGAGTGGCCAAGAAAATTAGGACAAACAATGCTATTGTAGCTTTTGTAACTACCTATTTCCTTCATGGGCCATGGTTTGCACCATCCTCAGATTTGCTAATCCCCTAAAAACTTCTATATTAAGGCACCATCTTTTATGAGATCCTGGATAAGCCCCAGTTAATAGCCAGAAACTTAAAATGTTAAATGTACTAGAATTAGGATATTCTCACAGGCTGGTGGATATTTTATTCCAAACCAGGCAGTCTGACCTTTAATACAAGATTTAATACGAGACCTTGGAAGGCCATGTCGGGTTGTGCCCATGAATGCAATGTCACAAAAGTAAATGTGAAACATTTGCTACAACTTTCTGCTGGAAGGCTACCAGAAAGAACCATGCTATGGTTGTGTACGTGGACAGGTCTCAGTACCAGAGGCTCTGCAGTTTTTGCAGGAAAAAGGGATGCTGGGAGATCGTGCTTCTGTCTCTCTAGAGTCAATAAAGTTACTGACGATGTGTAACCATCTGAAGTATCTGGTAGCCCATAATGAATCTTACTCTTGATCTTAAACACCTGATGAAACCCACTTTGAAATGTCATCAGAAGTCTCCTTTACTTTTTATAATTTAAAATGTATCCATCATCTCTTCCTAAGATGAAGCTAACTTCATGCCCTGTCAGCGAAGAGACCATTTCTACAATTATTTATCTTAAATGCTGATATCCTACAGTGCTGGGCATTCTACAAATACTTTATATATATCATGGTTTCTCAACTTGGAGGTTGTGAACATGTCCAGGGGATCATCAGGAAACATTGCCTTAGATTTTTGCCATGGCTATTTGGAGGTTAATAGGCATTAACTTAAAACATACTGGAAAAATGTAAATGTTGAACCTCTTAAAATGTAGCTTTAATGTTTTTCTATACTTACTGATCAAGAATTCTTATTTCTTTTCAGTGGGCAGTGTGCCTTCTTACTATTAGCTTAAGCTAGTAACTTAATTTTGCCTGGTTTCATTTAGATTTGTAACCCATTGACAGATCATTGTGGGATCATGTAGTCATCTGCATTTAACTTGATAGAAGTTGAAGATTAGATGATAAAGAAGTTTAAAAAAATCCTTAGTGGGTAAATCCAGTTTTATCCAGATCTATCCAAGTTTACAGACTTTAATTAACAGTTTGAAATTTATAATATTGCTTGAATTTCAGATGGGTGTGAATTAACACTGTGTTAAGGGAGCCTAGACAAAAGGACATGAGTTGCGTCACAGAAACTTATTAAATGTGATGCAAATTCAACAGATGAATTGCTGCAAACAGGTGCACGGTCTGAATTAATTTTTAAACTCTACCATTCTCACTTACTCAGGGGACTTTAATGCCTCACATTGACAAGCACAGCACGTTGCTAATTTCATTCACAAGCTTAAAAATTTCAATACATTTTAACATATGAATCTATTAGATTTTTAAAAGTGTAAGTAGCATCAGGATATCCCAAAAGTAAAAATGATAATTTCTCTCACTGGGATTTCAGATCATTAATCTATCCAGAAGCATAATGTTTTTATGAATGAAATCCCTTTTACGGACTTCCCATGCAAATTTTGTTATATTATACATAGCAATGCCTGTTACCAGGCAAGAATTTCTTTTACAGTTAGTATGATTTCCTTTTGTGACTTAGCAAAAAGCACAGAATTGTTCTGAATCCTCAAACATTACTGACTCAGGGGATTGAGAATAGAATAATTGTAGCCTTTCACCCCTGGATTGCTGATTCAAGTCCAGTTTGGATTGTTAACAACTGTTCCAAGTAGACGGATGTCCATATGCAAAAAAGTCACCACTATAAATTACATTCATTAGTTGTTGACAGTTTCAGCAGAGACCAAGGATTCATTGGGCTTGGAGTCTGAACTGTTTTTTCCCTACATACAGCCGGTACATGATCTGAGCATAAATACAGGTCTTTGTCTCTAGAGTTGTTAGTCAAGCACCTTTCACTTTATCATCATCAATATTTGTATCATACCATGCCCTGGCCTGCTTACAGCCTAGGTCAGACATGACATGTAAATAAGGGCAATGGGAGTTAATGGAATGGGAATAGGTCAAGGTCACATATATAAGATCACACAAAAATGTAGATAAGTCATGCATATTTCTTAAAACTTATTGTTTGGACTGCATCCCAATCTCAATTCTCATCAAACTCATCCACGTCTAAACAATGCTGCAGCACTAAACTCACTGGTACTGTTACATACGCATATCCGTGCATATATGCACAAACACATTAAAAGCTGTGATAATTGAAAGAGGAAATATTAGGAAAAGTACTGTATTTTTGGCCTCAATGTTGCAAATATAAAGCATCTGTTTTTATTTAATGTGACTATTTTTGTACTGATTTAATGAATTTTAGTATTACATGCTATTACGTATTTTCTGCTTTACTATTTGTGCATTTTCTTCCACAGATGCATACGAGGTTCTGTTATATACAAAAAAAAATATTTTGGCATTATTTTGCTGATTTTTATTTCCTATATTATTATTATATATTTTTATCCTAAGGGCTGATGTTCAAAACCAGACTTTTGCTCCTGCAAATGTTTATAGGCACAGTTAATTGTCAGAAAAAGTTACGGTATCTAAATACTTCATTCAAATATCCTGGTGATGGGGATTATATAAGATCCAAGACCGATACAATTTAGATAGATCTCTAACTGCTAATATTACAGCAAAATCTGGTAGCAGGATATCCAACTGTTTTCACTTGCCTGCTCCAAATTGCAGTTGCAGAATCAGACGAGTTTTCAAGATCAGACCAAATCTTGCTAAAAAGCTGTCTAATTACAGCAACATCCACAAACTAGTACAAATGGGCTAACATTTCATCTTTCTTTTTTCATAACTCCTAAATGTGTGAAGCTTAAGATTCCTATTTTGGTCCCTTCTGCTTTTTCTTTACCTCCTAGGGGATAGCAGTGTGTCAAGTTTATTTTGGTTTAAAAAATAGTTTGGAAATAGTACAAACATTTGTAGGAGCCTTGTTAATTCAGATAAGTAAAAAGGCAGAGATTCTCAAAATATTTTGATGTCATAGAAGATAAAGCTGTTTTTTGGTTTTTTTTTTTTCAACTGAGTGTACAAGAAAGCTTTTTTAGACTAGTATACAATAGAGATGAGGTTAAGAAGCCCAAAACCAGCTATGGTTAGGATCTGGTTCCATTTTATCCCAACTACCAAAGTTCTGAAATATTAGATAAAAGGCTCCAGTTTGCATTTGAATTTTTATCTGAACTCTGTGGCTTGGCGCGCCATCTTTAATTGTGATCCTTACAAGGTGGCCTTTTCTGGGACTTGGCAGTCCCAGGGCAGCAGAAATGAACTCAACCCCAGCAAGTTCTGAGAACGTTTTTATACTCATGATCCTGCATCTGAAATATGGCTTTTTATTCTGAGAGGTGAAAATCAGCACTGAGGAATAGAGTCCCTAGAATTCACAGCTGGCATTTTTCAGCAGATGGCACCAAAAAAGAGTGTGGTTACATGGCTAACAGAATAATAGACACTAGAGCTGAAAAAGCTAGATGTATTTAGTCTGATCTCCAGCTATGCCCTATGGTATTTGTCAGTGCCTTCTTACTCTAGTTTTAAATGTTTCAAGCAAAGGGGCTTGCTTTTCTTTTTTCCTGTGGTGGTGATTGGAGCAAATGGAAAATCAGATTCTTGGTGTCAGATCTACAAAATGGGAGTTTCCATATTTCAAGAAATCTTGGTTAAAGTCTTTGGTAGCTATAAATTGGGGGGAAAATGGGTCTGATTCAGGAGCTTTAAATTCTGCTGAAGAGAAAGCTTACTTGTACATGAAAACGAGGGCAAGTCTTATTGGGAAGCAGGTTGCTATGTATTTCTAGTGACGCAGTGAATGTATAGATTTCAAAGAGGAGTTATCTCAGTGTTCCCGTGAGCATTGCTATAGAAACGTGCATGTCCTATGGTATTGTAGATTTACTCCATCTTTCGTTTTAAACCACGCTGTCTCATCTAATAATATCTCCAGAGTTTGACCAAGCTAATGGTGTTGGTAGCTGTTAGTTGCTCATTGCAAAGAAAACTATATTCATTTTGCTCAATACATCAGTCTTTTTTACATTATATGTATGTTGAGAAGCACTTTTCTCCACATATAAGCTACCATTAATATTAAGATCAGTATAAATATTTTTATTTATAAGTATATTTATTTATTTATAAGTATATAAGTATATTTATTTTCCAAATAAAAAAATATTTTAGATGCCTTAAGGATGAGGAGAAGTACTGTGTAAACTTTCAGAAACCTTTGTACCAGTTTGCTGCTTGTGTGAACTTGCCTTTTGACCATCCAAAGAGTTCTCTTCATCCAATCTCTTCCTCCCAGAAGGCATTTTGGCCCCTAAATTGGGAGATGAGAGGCCTTTTTGTTTTACAGTATCCACGCACGGTGTAGGATTTTCAAATGCCAAATTGGCAGTTAGCTACTTAGGGTAACATTTTCTAAATTATCTTAGTGACTTAGGCTTCTAAGTCCCAAGGAGTTTCAATGAGAGTTGTGTACCTGAGTCACTTAAGCATTTTTGAAAATTATATTCCTGACTATTGTTGACTTTCAGCAGAAATTGGAGCCTAAATGCTATTTGTGCCTTTGAAAATCATAATCATGTACTATATAAAAATTATGTATCTGATATTTTCATTTATTTAAATGTGCTCATGCATAAGGGGAATGGAGCATATACTATTTCAGCTAAAATTGCTACTGTAGGATGATAATAGCAAGTCCATCCATTTTTGGATGGTACAGGTATATTGTGTATGTGCTAGTTACCCACAACTACGGCATCTCTGCTTTCCTATGCCTCTTTTTCTTCTCTTGCCCCATACTAATCCTAATTCTTCTGCCTTATCCCTCTTCCCTTTTGTGTCCTTTTCCACAGTCCTGTGTGCTTGGAACAATCTTCCTGTGCTAATCCATCAAGTGCTTTTATCCTCTTCTTCAAAGCCTGCCTTAAAACTTACTTGTACAAGCAATTCCTCTTCTCCACTTCTCAGCATTAGTAAATATCTGTTGTGCTTGTTTAGTCTTACGTAGATTGCGTAAGCTCCTCAGGACAAAAAATATGTCCCTTTCTCTGACATAGGTTGTCCCATGGAGAACAGTTGTAGGAGTTCTGCTTTTTCTTGTGGTTTCCCTCAAGTACTTTTTCATGACATGGTTTCAGTACTGTACCATGAGTTCCACTTGGAAAGCATGCTTGCAGTTCCCTAAGGAAACTTCTTGTTCAAGTTACTTGTGCTATGCAAGTTTTGGCCATGCTCTGTAGAGCTTTGACTTATTTTAACAGGCACTTACTCAGATCTTGGTGTACTTGTTGCCTATTGTTTCCACCACAGATCAGACTGATCACCACCTTTCCCCATCTAGGAAAAAATGTGTCTCACTCAGAGCGTAATTCAAGCCATTTAGGCTTCAGTGGATCCCTTAAAATGAGACAACTCACAAACTGCAAAGAAAAACAGATTAAAAGGCAGTAGCTTGTCATCCACACTCCAGAGACACCATCGCCAGATTGCCCACTCGCAAGTCTACAACCCATCCATTCCATGGCCCATTCTCCAGGAACTGAACAGACCCTGGTCTCCTAATTCCTTTGTCTATATTATAAGACCTCCACACTGTTGGCCATTCTTCATGCTTCTTATTACTGTTCCATTGCAACCTACACCTCAGTGCTTTTATGAGAAGGCTCCCCGCCGTGTTCCACTCCCCGGTCCCCTTCGCCTGTGAGTCCTACCTCTGCTGAGTTCTTCCAGATTCACCCTCTTGCTCCTGGGTTTGGCCTGCCCCTGGCCGAGCTGGTACTTCCACTTTACCTGTGGGCCTCTGCATGAGCCATCTGGCTGGCCTGGTTCCCCACCTCCAGCCAGGGACTCCCCCACTGACACACTTCAATTTTTTCTGTCTCTTCTCCCCAATAGATCTCAGCTACTGCTGTCTTTCCAGAAACATGCAGCTATCCCTGGGAAACGCTTACAAGTGCCTTTCTCCTGCTTCGTTGTTCTCCTCCTTCCACACTACTGCCTGAATCTTTAGAGAGGTAGCATGGCCTCTACCATGCCCATTAGGAGTACTAGTTACTCACAGATGAACTGGATTTGTCCCCTCTAAAAGGGGTCAGTTATCCTATGGCAGCAGGTCAAATAGTTGTAAAAGTATTCCTATGAATGCAACTCATCTGATATTTCATCACTTTACTCTTTACTCTTTTTAGATATATGTTGTATGTTTTCTTGCTATTGTGTTACTGTTTCTTCATGGCACAGAATGAATATGGCCAAAATATTCCGTTGCCAGTGACAGAAGTGAGATGATTTGGCTCACGTCTAGAAATACTGATGAGATCACAGTGTTGCTGCTGAGTGTTTGGGAGTGGGTAAAATGCTGTTTTCTCTAATATGTATTATTATACAGGATGCTGCAAATTACATCAGTAGCCAGGGACCACATTTCTGGCCCCATCTCAATTCAGAGAACTCCCCACTTGGTTTTAGGCGTACAGTTCAGCAGAACTCCTTTGTTTTCTTACCTTCAAATCTTACCAGAGGAGTATACAGCAGAGGCAGTAGCATAGAAACATGTCGTGCCATCTTGGAAATGATCCCAGACTGGAGCAGCTGCTGAAACAAGCTATGCAAGATGCATCTGACTTCCTTTGCAACCATATAGCCAGCTGCCCTACCTGTAAAGGTAGTTCAATCTAGAATTTACACATTTACACATTTTAATCTGCAAATTACTGCAGGTTAGGATGGCATGCAGCTATTTCCTGAGAACCTTTGTCTCTGTTCTTCATTTGCACCCAGACATTTGCAGACACACAGTTTTCAACATGCTTCACAGCTGCAGGTTGGCTCCTGGTTCAGGCAAAAAGAGAAAACACAGAGGGGGCAATGCTGAGTGAGTTTCCTGTCCTCCATGGAAATTTGAGTGAAGTTAATTTATGAAGTCCACAGCACACATCTTAAACCATGGAACCAGTGCTTAATGTGTAATGAAAAATGAGCTGGGGCTCAAGCAATTTTTTTACATTCATAACTGATTCAGCAAGTCCAGAGGTGCCAGCGCTATGAATTGCCATGTCTAGAGGCTCGGCCCCAGAAAGCCCTGGCACGAATTAAGCACTGCATAGAACTATCAGGTCTTCGTGTGTAAATGCTGTACTTACCTATAATACTATATAAATAATTATTATTGATATAAATGTGTAGTCCAGATGTGTAACTGTTTAAAACATGGTATGTGTGTCTGCAGGTACCTGTCTCCACTTATACACATATTCATTATTTTTTACACATGTATATAGGATGCCAAGGTTTGAACATTTTGTTATTTTCATAGAACTCTGGTATTTGGAAAGAAGAGAGCTGTGGGCTTATAGTATGCGTTTATTTTGTTTCTTGTCCCCAGTTAGTTTCCTATCTTCCAGATTGAGAATGGATTGCCTCATGTAGTGTCTTGAGATGATGGAAAGGGCCTCCTCTCCTCCCTCCCCACCTCATGAGTTTGAAATACTTAAAGAATGTTATCAGTAGGGAATGTCTTTGTCCCAGAGATGTGCTTCAAGTATCACCCAAACTAATGCTGTTTGTGTTCATATAATACAAAACAGAAAATCCTTTCCTCCCTTTTGTAGTTGATGTTGAGTTTTATTAAGAGAGACACTCAACATCTTAGCTCTTCTTTGAATGGCCTCTGCTTATTCTCACATGTGGAATCAAGGTGTTTTAGCCATGGGCTTTCAGAATCTTCTGGAGAGCAGTGTCTGTTGGGGCTGCTTGTCCACAGAGAGTTCAGCGGATATAAAAGGAGGAGCAGCCCCATTTGCTTATCAGTTCCTGCCATTAATTTAGGGATTCCTAATCTAAGACTCAGAAAAAGTGGGAAATGTGGATGTGGAATTTGGACCAACCGGTTTTGTCCCTTTACCAACTAACATTATTACTTTAGCTTTTCTGAACCAGGCTTTTGCATTCACTTGCATAGTGGTTTGCAAATTGGGTCCAAACTCACATGTGTTGTAAGACTTTTTGGCATCTTAATATCCTTTTTTTCTTTAGACCAAGCTTCTTGGGCCTTATTTGCCCGTGCACGGACGTTGAAGATACAAGTTAAAATTTATGAGGTGAATAATGCCATAAAGAAGTCCAGAAACAATTACCTTCGACATTTTTGTCTTCTGAATAGTAAACAGAATGCTGCAATTCCTCAGGGGGTCAGTGGACAATATAGATTAATTCATTTGGAGATATTTGTCCAACAAATTCACATAGTGAGGCCCGGTCTACACTTACCTTCCGGATTCGGCGGCAGTCGACGGGAGTTATGCAAGTGACGTAAATCACTTGTGTATCTCCCATCGACTTTGCGGTGTCTCCTCTGCACGCCGTCCACACTGCGCCTCAGTGTTCCCTTCGACGCAGTGCTATGCCACTTACTGGGGTGGTTTTCCTGAATCGCTTGCTGGATCAACTGAGCAGGTCTACACAGACCGCTCAGTCGATCCAGAGCAATCGATCTGACGGCAGTGAATTTGCCACCGTCAGTGTAGACCCAGCCTGACACTCTCACATTAACACAGAAATTATGTACTTGAGGTGGGAACAATATCAGCTGTTTCCTCTTAATCCCTCTGTTTTAAAAATAAAAATAAATAAAAAAATAAATTGGAAATTTAGCAGCAGATGCATAGGTTAAGAAATGCACCAAGGATGCCTCTTGGAAACCTCAGACAATTAATATAAGGCCAGTTGGTCTTTTGCCTTATCTGTTCAAGCAGGTAATGTCAAACAGGCTGAATGGTCTCACCCTCATGTTGTTTAATCAAATAATATGCACTGGGGTTTCCACAGTTTCAACCTGTTTAATTCAGCTCATAATCTGCAGATTAGGTGACCTCCAGAACTGCTGATTAGGACATGTTCCCTGTGGATGCATTTTTGTTGAGTTGGCGTGGCTACTTCTCATAGAACCTCTTTCTAGATTTCTTATCCATAGACTCATGAATGTAATCCAGGAAGAACAGAGCAACGCCTTTTAACTGCAGTACTCTCACACATGCTGACAACTCAACACTAGACATTAGACTTGCGTTCCTTCCAATAGTGTTTTGTCCCAATTCAACCAGATTGTCACTAGTACCAAAATATGAACAGTCAGAACATGGAAAACTTAGGTTAAGCATAGCACTAAACCAGCCGTTCCATCTATAATTCATCATGGAAAAATTATTACATGGTGTAAAGAGAAGAAAAATAAGGACATTAAATAATGTAAACTTACATTTTTTCTCTTTATACACTTCAAATACATTATAAGGAGATAAAGATCAGATCTTAGTATTTAATAAATCTGTATTCTTGATTCTTTATATGTGCCAATTTAGGCATTAACAATACTAATTAACATCTGATTATTTTTATAAAGGTTTGCCATGAAAAATAGGAAATATTGACACAAACAGGAAATAACGTGAGTGTAGTAATGTGTGGAGTCATTTTGTACTGTAACGAGGAAGACTGGTACTATTCTGATGGATGTATTGTAGTTCTGCAATTGCTACAAACAACTATATCCAAATTCATATATAAGAAGTCATCAGTCTGTGATGTGTCTAAAGTAGGATTTGTGAAAACTGGAGATCCAGATCTATTCAGTGTCTGCTTATTAAAATGTTGTTATATAAATATTTAAATGAAGAGTACACCCTACTAGAAAATGACACTGCCTTTTAATGTTGTATTGAGTGGAAAAAGCAGTTCTCCTTCGAGTGGTTGCTCAGATGCATTCCACTTAGGTGTGTGCGCGCCCTCGTGCACAGCTCTCCGGAGAACTTTTCCTAGCAGCCCCTGCAGGGGCCGGTCTCAGCGCCCCCTGGAGTACCGCCATTATGCAGCGGTATATATAGCGGGACCGGCCCCTCCCCTCCTCAGTTCCTTCTTTCCGCCCGTGACGGCCAGTTGAGAACTACCCCTGCTCTTCAACAGTTTGTGTTTCTCCTTAAAGTGAGTAGATAGTTTATCAGTTCACCCTGAACTAAGTTAGTTTTTAGTTAGTGAGGGTTTTTAGTTAGTTAGGGAGCCTTCGGGCTCAAGGCGTCCCGGCTATGCCGGGTTCGCCGGGCTTCAAGCCATGTGCTAGCTGCGGCAAGGCCTTCCCAGCTAGCGACCCCCATGACCGTTGTTTGCGGTGTTTGGGGGAACTGCACCGTAGAGATCGGTGCAGTATCTGTAAGTCCTTTAAGCCTCGGACTCAGAGGGAGCGTGAAGTGAGGCTTAGGGCTTTTTTGATGGAGTCCGCTTTAAGCCCAGCATCCGAGCCATCGCGGACTACTCCGGCACCGAGTGTGTCTTCGGTTCGGAGTGCGCCTCCGGCACCGGGGGTCTCGGTGCCGAAGAGAAGGAAGCGCCATCCGCGCTTGCAGCGCTCCCCCGCACCGCAGGAGCGGCCGGGGTCGAGTTCGGAGGTGCTCCTCCTCATGGACGTGCCGCCGGCATCTGCTCCGGCCCCTGCTCCGGCACCGGCCCCGGCACCGACACTTACTAGGGAGGCTCCCCCGACTCCTGGAAGTGGGGGACCCCCTATACGGGACCCTTCGACGCCGGAGGCTATCGAGGCGGCTCAGGCTTTGTTGGAGCTGCCTACGCCTCCGGCACTCTCTCACCGGAGAGAGTCAGGGCCCGTTTCCCGGGGCAAACCCGCGATGGGGGGCCCCGAAGGGTGGGCGGCCCCGGCACCGGTGGACAGGCCGCCCACCACCCGACGCAGGAGAGTCGAGCTCGGAAGCTCCTCTCCATCTTCGTCCTCGGACGACGCGTCGCGGCACCGTTCCCGGCACCGCTCCAGTTCCCGGCACCGTTCCAGGTCCCGGCACCGCTCTGGACATTGCTCTTCGTCGCGGCACCTCTCCTCGTCGTCGAGTTCTGACTCGGCACCGAGACGGCGTTCTCGGCACCGCTCCCCAGCATCGAAGCGGCGAAAGACTTCCCGGTACCGGTCGCCTTCTTCTTCGGCGTCCCCTCGTCGGCACCGAAGCCGGAGTCGCTCCTCGAGATCGTCGCGTGGCGGGTCTCGGAGCGCTCCTTCCCGGCGTCATTACCGCATGCGTTCTCCTGACTCGGGGTCCCGGACCCGACGCCAGGAACAGATATGGTCGTCGGCACCGCAGCCGGCACCGCAGCCGGCACCGGACCCAGTACTGTTACCGGCACCGGCACCAACGGTTGCGGCACCGACTTTGCCCTCGGCACCGGTGCCGCCTCTGAGCTGGCCACAGGGACCCTGGCAGTGGCCGTTGTGGGCCCAGTGGGCGGCTCAGATGGGGCAGGGAACTATGTCGGCCCCTGCCTCTGTCACCCAGACTCAGCAAGCACCTTCGGTGCAGGAGGGTGACCGCTCCTCTGGGGAAGAGGAGGTGGAGGAGGACCCTGGGGAGGGCCCCTCCACTGGGCCCCGCCGCCCATCTTACTCGTCGTCTCCGGATGAGGCGGCGGTACGAGACCAAGGAGCCCCGCTCATTGATTTTAAAGCGCACCAGGAGCTTCTAAAGCGGGTGGCTTTGAACCTTGGCCTTGAGGTCAAGGTGTTAGAGGAAGAGGTGGACCCCCTCTTCGGCCGTGTGGGGGCCCAGGGACCAACTAGGGTGGCCCTTCCCGTACATGGCTAAGTCAGTCTGGCAGACCCCTGCCTCGGTTGCCCCGACCTCTAAGGGCGCTGAGAAGAAGTATTACGTGCCAGCCGAGGGGCACGAGTACTTGTATGCGCACCCTGCCGCGGGTACTTTGGTGGTGGACGCCGCCAACCAAAAAGACAGGCAGGGTGCTCAGACTGCCTCCCCTAAAAATAAGGAAGGCAGGAGGCTGGACCTTTACGGTAGAAAGGTCTATTCTACTGGGGCGCTTCAGCTGAGGGTGGCCAATCATCAGGCCCTCCTCGGCAGGTACAATTTGAATCTGTGGGACTCCTTGAGGAGGTTTACGGAGTCTCTCCCTCCAGACCAGGCAGTGGACTTTGGTTTGGTGCTGGAGGAGGGTTTGTCTGTGGCAAGTGCGGCCCTACAATCTGCGTCGGACGCCGCAGACACAGCCAGCAGGGCTATGGCCTCCGCCGTTGCAATGAGGCGGGCAGCGTGGCTGCAGTCCACAGACCTGTCGTTGGAGGTGCAGCAGTCCATCCAGGACCTACCCTTCGATGGAGCCGCCCTCTTTTCGGAGAGGACGGACGAGAAGCTGCACGCTCTCAAGGACTCAAGGGCAACGCTGCGCTCCTTGGGCCTGTACACGCCCCAGGCGGCTAGACTGCAGAGTCGCCAGCAGCCACAGCAACCGCCGCAACGTCAGCGGCAGCAGTCTAGGCCGCAGCTTAGGCCCTTCCCCACCGCAAGGGGCAGGGATAGGACCAAGGGCTCTGGACGGCGCGATCGCCCGCCGCCGTCCTCCTCTTCCTTTAAAGGACCCTCTCAGGGGCCTAAGGGGAAGAGACAATTTTGACGGTGTCTCCGAGGGTGGCACCGTCTCATGTTCCCTGGGTTCCCCGCCTTTCCTGGACAGGCTCAAGCCGTATCTCGGCCTGTGGCGGGAGGTAACATCGGACCAGTGGGTCCTCAGCATCGTGCGCTGGGGATATGCCCTTCAGCTCCTGGCCTCCCCTCCCCACTCCCCCCCCCCCGTCCCTCTTCAGGGACCCATCTCACGAGCAATTACTCCTTCAGGAGGTTCAATCCCTCCTAGTCAAAGGAGCCATAGAAGTGGTTCCACCACTCGAGGTGGGGAGGGGATTCTATTCGAGGTACTTCCTCGTTCCCAAGGCCAACGGAGGCCTCAGGCCTATATTGGACCTGCGCAGGCTCAACAGGTTCATAAGAAAGCTGAAGTTCCGCATGGTATCCCTAGCGTCCATCATTCCCGTCCTAAACCCAGGGGACTGGTTTGCCGCCCTCGACCTGAAGGATGCATACTTTCACGTCTCCATCCTTCCCGCCCACAGGCGGTACCTAAGGTTTGTGGTAGCTGGTGGCCACTACCAGTTTACGGCCTTGCCCTTTGGCCTGTCTTCCTCCCCCAGAGTGTTCACCAAGTGTATGGCGGTGGTGGCGGCCTTCCTGCGGCGCAGGGGGGTCCAGATATTCCCCTACCTGGACGACTGGTTAATCAGGGGCAAGACCAGGTCGCAAGTGTGCGAGGCGGTCTCTCTCGTCCAGTCCACCTGCCATGCTCTGGGGCTGCTCATAAACGAGCAGAAGTCGACGCTGCGTCCGGTGCAACGCATAGACTTCATAGGGGCCCACCTGGACTCGGTGCAGGCGAAAGCCTCCCTCCCACGTTCGAGGTTCGAAGCCATGACAGCGATAATATCGCAGCTTCAGAGGTGCCCCACGACTACAGCCAGGCACTGCCTGCAGCTGTTAGGCCACATGGCCTCGTGCACCTATGTGGTGAGGTTGGCCCGCCTCAGGCTCAGGCCCCTCCAAGGTTGGCTGTCCAAGGTTTACATGCCCAGCAGGCATGCTTTGAGCAAGGTGGTAACGGTGCCCCCTTGGGTGTTGGGGTCACTGACTTGGTGGCTGGACCCCAGGACTGTGTTGGAAGGGATTCCCTTCAGGGCCTCCACCCCCTCGGTCACCCTGATCACGGACGCATCGGACCGGGGGTGGGGAGCCCATATCACCGGTGGTCTGACCACGCAGGGTCGCTGGTCCCGGGGGGAATTGGCCCTCCATATCAATGTGAAAGAATTGAGGGCGGTCAGACTGGCATGCGAGGTGTTTCGCCACTCTTTATTGGGGAGAATGGTGCAGGTGTTAACAGACAATACCACTGCAATGTATTACATCAACAAGCAAGGGGGGGCGCGCTCCTCGGTGTTGTGTCAGGAGGCGCTCCGACTCTGGGACTTGGCGGTGAGATGCAATTTCTGTTTAACCGCCTCTCACCTGCCTGGGGTCAGGAACGACGAGGCGGACCGCCTCAGCAGGTCATTCCTACCACAATACGAATGGTCTCTCCACCCAGCGGTGGTGGACAGGATTTTCCGCGTGTGGGGTGTTCCCCATCTGGACCTCTTCGCGTCAGCGCGGAACACGAAGTGCCCGAGGTTCTGCTCGCTCAGGGGTCGCGAGCCGGGCTCTCTTTCGGATGCATTCCTCCTCGAATGGACGGGGGCCCTCCTGTATGCGTTTCCCCCCTTCCCGCTCTTGCCCAGGGTCCTCTTGAAAATCAAGAAGGACAGAGCGGATGTGATTCTGATCGCCCCGGCGTGGCCGAGGCAGTACTGGTTTTGCCTGCTCCTGGACCTGTCTGTCGCTCCCCCGATCGAGCTCCCGAGGAGACCGGACCTGCTCTCCCAGGACCACGGCCGGCTACTGCATCCCAACCTGGACTCCCTGCACCTGATGGCCTGGAGGCTCTCTGGCTGACGGAGGAGGAGAGAACCTGCTCGGAGCAGGTCCAACGCGTGCTGTTGGGAAGCAGGAGGCCCTCCACGCAGCTCGCCTACAGGGCCAAGTGGAGGAGGTTCACCTGCTGGGCGGAGTCGCGGGGCGAAAACCCCGGTACGTCCCCCGTGCAGGCGGTCCTGGATTACCTGCTGCAGCTTAGGCTGCAGGGGTTAGCGTTGGCCTCCCTCAGAGTACACCTGGCGGCCATATCGGCGTTCCACCAGCCGATGGGGGGACGTTCCCTGTTCTCCCACCCCATGTCGGTGAGGTTCCTCAGGGGTGTAGAGAGGCTTTACCCGCAGGTCCGTGACCCGGTGCCTCCCTGGGATTTGAACCTGGTCTTAGATAGGCTAACGGGTCCCCCCTTTGAGCCCCTAGCCACCTGCCCAATGATGATCCTTTCCTGGAAGGTGGCTTTTCTCGTGGCCATTACCTCGGCCAGGAGGGTCTCTGAGCTAAGGGCCTTAACCTCGGAGCCCCCCTATACCGTGTTCTATAAGGACAAGGTTCAGCTTAGGCCTCACCCGGCGTTCCTGCCTAAGGTAGTCTCCCGGTTCCATTGTAACCAAGATATTTTCCTCCCCGTGTTTTTTCCTAAACCGCACGGGTCCGAGGACGAGAGGAGACTGCACACCCTTGATGTGAGGAGGGCGCTGGAGTTCTACCAAGACAGGACGAGGCCGCTTCGAAAGACCACGCAGCTCTTCGTCGCGGTGGCAGAGAGGATGAGAGGCTCCCCGGTCACCTCCCAGTGCATCGCCAGGTGGATCACCGCCTGCATCCGGCTCTGCTACGAGCGTGCAGGCGTCCAGCTCCCAGGAGTGGTGACGGCTCACTCGACGAGGGCCCAGGCCGCGTCGGCGGCCTTCCTGGAAAGGGTCCCCCTGGATGACATCTGCAGGGCTGCCACCTGGTCTTCGGTGCACACCTTTGCTGCGCACTACGCTGTCGTCCAGCAGTCAAGGGACGATGCGCGAGTCGGCAGGGCCGTGCTGAGGGCAGCTCGCCGCTGACTCCTACCCACCTCCAAGGTATGGCTCGGGAATCACCTAAGTGGAATGCATCTGAGCAACCACTCGAAGGAGAAAACGTAGTTACTTACCAGTAACTGTTGTTCTTCGAGATGTGTTGCTCAGATCCATTCCACACCCACCCTCCGTCCCCGCTGTCGGAGTCGGCAGAAAGAAGGGACTGAGGAGGGGAGGGGCCGTTCCCGCTATATATACCGCTGCATAATGGCGGTACTCCAGGGGGCGCTGAGACCGGCCCCTGCAGGGGCTGCTAGGAAAAGTTCTCCGGAGAGCTGTGCACGAGGGCGCGCACACACCTAAGTGGAATGGATCTGAGCAACACATCTCGAAGAACAACAGTTACTGGTAAGTAACTACGTTTTTTGTAGTATTGTCACGGTTAGGTTCACTAAGCTTTTAATATGGTTTGCACATTTTTCTGTTCCATTCAACTTTCACAAGTAAATAGTTTATTTCTTTAAAATAGAAAAAACATTATCTAAGTCATAGAGTCATAGAATATTAGAGTTGGAAGGGACCTCAAGAGGTCATCTAGTCCAACCCCCTGCTCAAAGCAGGACTAACCTCAGCTAAATCACCCCAGCCAGGGCTTTGTCAAACTGCAGCTTAAAAACCTCTAAAGATGGAGATTCCACTACCTCCCTAGGTAACCCATTCCAGTGCCTCACCAGTCCTCTAGTGAAAAATGTTTTCCTAATGTCCAACCTAGACCTTCCCCACTGCAACTTGAGACCATTGCTCCTTGTTCTATCATCTGCCACCACTGAGAACAGCCTAACTCCATCCTCCCTGGAACCCCCTTTCAGGTAGCTAAAGGCTGCTATCAAGTCCCTCCGCATTCTTCTGTTCTGCAGACTAAACAAGCCTAGTTCCTTCAGCTTCTCCTCATAAGTCTTATGCTTCAGCTCACTAATCATTTTTGTTGCCCTCCGCTGGACTCTCTCCAACTTGTCCACATCCTTTTTGTATTGGGGGGCCTAAAACTGGACACAGTTCTCCAAATGCGGCCTCACTAATGCCGAATAGAGGGAAATAATCACTTCCCTTGATCTGCTGGCAATGCTCCTACTAATGCAGCCCAATATGCTATCAGCCTTCTTGGCAACCAGGGCAGACTGCTGAATCATATCCAGCTTCTTATCCACTTTAACCCCCAGGTCCTTTTCTACAGAACTGCTGCCTAGCCGTCGGTCCCCAGTCTGTAGCTGTGCATGGGATTCTTCCGTTCTAAGTGCAGGACTCTGCACTTGTCCTTGTTGAACCTCATCAGATTTCTTTAGGCCCAATTCTCCAATTTGTTTACTTCCTTCTGTATCCTACCCCTACCTTCCAGGGTATTTACCACCACCACCACCAGCTTAGTGTCATCTGCAAACTTGCTGAGGGTGCAATCTACCCCATCCTCCAGATCATTAATGAAGATATTGAAGAAAACCGATCCCTGCGGCTCTCCGCTTGTAACCGGCTACCAGATAGACATAGAGCCATTGATCACGACCCGTTGAGCCTGATGCTCTCTGTCCACTTTATAGTCCATTCATCCAACCCATACTTATTTAACTTGCCAATAAGAATACTGTGGGAGACCGTATCAAAAGCTTTGCTAAAGTCAAGATATATCACATCCACTGCTTTCCTCACATCTACAGAGCCCATTAATAATTCACTGGACAACAAATTTTTTCAAAAGTGTTGCTTCCTCAGAAATGTTTTTAGATTATGCTAGATTGCTTGAAGCTAAACACAAATATAATTTGACTACTTGTATCACATAGGAATTTGGAGAAACAAGTATTTTACTTTTATTGAATGTAATGCGTTTAATCGCATAACAGTACTGACGCTTTGTTCAGCTGAGCTAAAAATGTGTTATTGACGATTTTCATTTGTACTCCGTGTCTGAGGCTTCTCATTTAAGTGTCCAACAATAATCGGCCAGCATTGATGGATTCCAGTTGCCCTGATACTGTTTTTCCATGATCGCAATGTCCTAGTGAAACCTTTCACCATGCTCATTACTGACTGCACCAAGATTTGCAGGGAAGAAGTCTAAATGCGAATGCAGAAAATGAATCTTTAGTGACATGTTGCACTTCATGGTTTTGTATGCTTGAAGCATGTTGTCAACCAGCTGCACGTAGTTGGGTGTGCTGTAGTTGCCAAGAAAATTTTCAACAACATCCTTGAATGCCTTCCATGCAGTTTTCTCTGGCCCTACTAGAAGTTCTTCGAACTGCCTGTCATTGATGATCTGTTTGATTTGTGGACCAACAAAAATGCCTTCCTTAATCTTGGCATCAGTTATTCTGGGAAACATCTGTCTCAAATATCGAAATCCTTCACCTTCCTTGTTCATCGCTTTCACAAAATTTTTCAGTGGTGCGAGTTTTATGTGAAGAGGAGGCAAAATTATCTTTGTCGGATCTACAAGTGGTTTATGTGCCACATTTTTCTCCCCTGGAACCAACTGCTTATGGAGTGGCCAGTCCTTTTAATGTAATCAGAGTCTTTAGCATGGCTGTCCCATTCCCAAATGAAAAAATAGTACTTGGTGTATCCGAGCTGCATTCCTAGTAGCAGCGTGACACAGATGTTCCAGTTGTACTTGCTGTACTGTGTGTTTCAACAAAACTTCCATATTTCCGCAGGTTTCTTTCATGTGTACTGCATAGCCGATTGGTATTGAAGGGTGGACATTGCTGTTGTGTAACAACATAGCTTTCAGGCTTAACACTGACGAATCAATAAAAAGACGCCATTGTTGTGGGTCTTGCTGGCAGCCCAACCCAAAGCAGTGAACAGCCCATCAATGTCAGTGCAGAAACACAGATTATCAACCTGGCCAAAGAACTGTGTCAAATCTTCTTGGCGGCTGCGAAAGACAGAAATTTTTGTGCCTGGTGACAACAGACTCCATCCTGGCATTCTTGAACCCAGTAATTCTACTTTTGCCTTTGACAAACCCAAGTCCCTGACCAGGTCATTTACCTCAGATTGAGTTATCAGATACGGCTCACTTGACGTAAATGGTTCAAAATCTGGATCAGTGTCGTTTTCCATTCCTGGCTCGTGCATCATGGCATCTTCTTTTGCCTCCTTTAGGCTCCATGTGTCTGGTGGCTTCGATACTGGAAGACTGTCGTCATGTGGCACAGGTCTCATGGCTGAAGGGAGATTGGGGTATTCAGTGGATTTCTTGTTTTTAGCAGAGAACCTAGACACATTGGTCAGACAGAAGTAACAGTCTGTCACATGATCCTTCTGCTCTCACCATATCATCGGAACAGCAAACAGCATTGACTTCCGAGTACCTCTGAGCCAAGCTCTAAGATCAACAGCGCATGTTGCACAACAAATGTGAAGAGCCCAGACTTTGTCCTGATCACCAATTTTACCACCAAAGTAGAGCTCATATGCTTTCTTAATACATGCAGTCATGGTCTGTCTTTGAGGTTTAAGCATATATTCGCCACAAATGTAACAGATCGTATCGCGGCTGTTGTGACATTGGTGAGAAATTTTGCTATCACAAATACTCCTGAAAATACAATTGCTTTATTATTGTGAGTACATATAATATGCTATGAGCATAGAGCGTGCACGTCAACATGAATGCAAACTGATATAAATGCAATGCATAGAATGGTGTGTGCGAAATGCTTTTTATAGCCTTTCTAAAACCTGTCCTGCCAGCATCCGCCCTGCCTAAGCCTTAGCATTCCCACTGCATGTTGTGTGACCTGCACCAGGTGCAGTGTCACTGCATGCCCAGGCATGCTTGGACACAAGATAGAAAACTTTTCAGCTTACATTATGGGCAACATTGTAATAAACTTAAGTTATGAATTGAAATAACAAATATAGGTGATTTAAAAAAAAACAGTGTGTGATAGGGAAATTTAATGGTGATTTTTGTAATCAGCAGCCCAAAATCCATAAGGTACACCCAAAAGTATTCAGGAAGCAAAATCCTTATTGTCCAGTGTAATGTATATGGGATTTTTTTGCCTCTGTGAATTATTGCGCAATAATCTAGACACTTAATATTTGCTTCTGCTGCTGCATAAATTATATGTTATCTGTTTTAAAAATCTCAGAAGCGCAATCAAGCACACGTCTTTCTACATCTATATATGAATATATTGAGTACCATTTCTAATGAGGATATAGAAAGCTAATTCTCACTGTAGTTTTAGAGCATCTTATTTGTTTGCCGTCTATGCTTCTTAATTTATCGCAGTCTCATGGCTATTGTTGTGTATTCTAACTTTGCAACCTTATTTTTCAACTCTGTGAAGGATTTGAGGGTGCAATTTTGTGAAAGATTCTCTAGAAAAAAGGGCCTCATCCCACAATAGGACTGCTCACTTGAACAAGGCTTGCTCATGTAACTTAGAGTTTCAAGAGCAGGTCTTAAAAATGTATTATAAAGGGAGAGGTCACTTACTCATTGTTCAAAGTATCCTGTACTTTAAAGTCAGCAAACATCACTGAATTAATGTAAAAAATAGGTAACTGCAGGTACAGAGGGTTTATGGAATTACCAAGCTTTTTCTAAAAGGTAGCAGGAGAGCATTATAGAAGTACTTGGATGACAAAACTTTAATCTGATATCCTCTCTCTCTTTTTTAAAAATCCATAACAGGTGCTTTTCCAGCAGGAGCTTTGTATGCCCGAAAAGACTTGCTTCAAAGACCTACACATGTTGCTACCAAAACTTTCCAAGCCTTGCGTATATTTGTGAATGATGAGCTCCGCGAACTCTATGTAGGATTGAAGTTAGCTGAGAAGTTTCTAAAACCTGGAGGTCGTCTTGTAGCACTTTCTTTTCATTCACTAGAAGATCGTATCATCAAACGATTCCTCCATGGAATAAAGATTTCAGAAAGGCCCAACCTTAATATAAGAGGGAAGATAAGGCAAGGACAAAACAATTGTTCAGAACAAGATGTGGAAGAATTTTCAAGTGGAAAATCCAACTCAAGGTGGTCATCTATACAGAAAAAAGTGCTTACTCCCCAGGCTGAAGATATACAAGAGAACCCAAGAGGGCGGTCTGCCAAACTAAGAGCTGCTATCAAACTATAAAATAAAATAAGATAAAATTGTCTGGTTTTCTCTTTATATTTGATGCTTTTGTAAATTTTCTTCTTTCAGATTTTAAAAAAGATGGTCAAATTGAAAAATAAAAGGAAAGAAAAAAAATTGACACTTTAGAAAAAAGTCTGACTTCTATCTTTAGTCTCCAGTTTTTCTTCAGTTTTAATTAAGCTTTGGAATTGAAAATTGAGCATTACATGGTTAAGCAAGTCTAAATCAATGGGCATAATTAATAATTTCTTTAGAAAAAACTGTTCTTGAAATACAGTACTCATATGTCTATAATAGCAACACTTGTATGTACAACTTAAACATATAGGGCTCTATCCACCTATTAACCCACAGCATAAACTCCCATTGAACTATTCCACAATCAATCCATAATTGATCATGTTGTGCTTTATTGTTTTAACATATGCATTCTTTAAAATGGCTAAAATTTAAAGTCTGTTTTGAGCTTCTTGTATGCGAATCATCATAGATTGAAAATTAATATTCACTCCTTTTACATCTTGTTAAACATTTTATGTGGTAAAAATTGATTTAAAAGTAGTTTAGGTTTGTTTTAACTTCTGCCTCCCTTTACAAAAGAAAAAAGAAAAGAAAGTAGTGTTCTCTTTATTTGGATAATCAAAAATATATGGCAGAATTTCTGATTGGTGAATCAGTAGCTTGGCTGACTAGAGGAGAAAAATATAATTTATGTCTCCTGAATTTGAATGATTATTACGCTAGCTTGTAAAAGAAAACTGACTGGCTGCATTTAATTCCAGACCTAATTCTGATCTCTCACCAATTTTATGCTGGTTTAAGCCCAGTGACATCAGTTGAATTATTCCTGATTCATATCAGAGCAAATGAGATCAAAATTGGGTCCTCCATGTGTAATGCATTGAAATAGCAGTATCCTAATTAATTGTTGGTAACATTACACTGCTTGATATTGAAGGATTTTTCTCATAAATATCTGGAGATATGACACTGGATGATGCAAATCACTGATAGGAAGTAACAGATGAATAATAATGGGCACTTTATACTTTTCTGAAATTGTAACGTTTTTTCCTAGTTTTCATTATACATAGCATTAAATATTAAATACAAACATTCCACTTCAAATAATAATACTTAATGTTGACATCTGATAGAAACAACAGACTGTATTTGAAATAGATTTTTTCCCTCCAAACATTAAATATGAATAGCTTACGGTATTTTTGGTTAAGGTTGTACCTTGAACTGCATCCCCTTTTAAAGGTTTTTATGGCTCAAATATTCAGGCTGAGAACGATTGTGGTATTGTGTTGTGGTGCAGGCAGAAACACAGAGACATGCAATTGCAACAAAGGTAAGTGCTGTGTTAATAATAGCCCAGAAGAGTCAGTGCTGCTTTTGACTATTTGCATAAGGGTATCTTCGAAAACCCAGTCCTCCCATTTTCATAAGTTCTGTTGGCCCAACTGGTATGATCAATGTATCATCAACATAGGGAAAACATATTTGGCCAATAATAAAACAATAAACAAATAATTAAATAATTTATTAATAATAAATACTAAAATAACATAATAAATAATAAAAAACATATTATTGCAAATATTTTTTCCGTCTGGCCTTATTTTGTGCTCACTTGGAGTTTGCTAAGTCCCATAAAAATCTCTGGGTAGGGTTAGCTGAAGCATGCTTCTGTATCTTGAAGTGATTCAGTTTTACTCAATAGATGAAGCTGCATGCATTTGGATAACACTTTGAAAACCTTGACGTCTAATGGTGCAAGCAGGGGCTCAGCAAAGAGAGGTAGGTAGGGTTGCAACAGAGTTAAATACTTATTCGGTAACATCCTTAAAATGGCATGCAAGTGTCAGCAATATTTCTGGGGATAGCAAGGCCTAAATTCACTCAGATCAAGTTCTATCCAGTACACAGAGAGGCAGTGTGTATTTTAACTCCCTTACAAGACCAGTCCTTGATGGAGACTGCTCCCTAGGTCCTAGAGAAATTGTAACCGGCAACCCCTGGTTTCCAAGACCACTGCTCTAACCTCTGCTCTATGGAGGGGTGACATTTTTGGAGGACTAAATATGTTTCACTCATGGAAAATACCACTTCATTGAAAATCCAACTAGACTTCTCAAAAGTATGAAATTTCATACATGTCTTTTCTGGAATTTTTACTTCCAACCTAAGCAACGTTCATTTTAACACAATCAAATGAAAGGTCATACATCTAAGAACAAAAAATGTAGCCCACGCTTACTAGGAATGCAGCAATACTGAAAAAGGTTTGAGGGGTCATAATACATGTCCAATTAATCATGAGTTCCTAATTCAATGGTGTAAAGTGCACACAGGATCCTCATATTTATAAGCAGGACAATAACAAGTAGGAGTAAGGAGGTGGTGTTACCTATGTTTATGGAAGTAGTGAGACCATTAATAGAATACCGTGTCTCTTTCTGGTGTCCACACTTCAAAAAGGATGTTTAAATATTGGAAAACATTCAGAAAACAGCTACAAGAATGATTTGAAATCAGAAGAACATGCCTTTTAGCAAGAGGCTTAGGAAGCTCAATCTATTTTGTTTATCAAAGAAAAGAGGGTCTCTTGATCGAAGTCTGCCCAAACCTACATGGGGAAGAGGAGACAGCTCTTTAATCTAGCAGAAAACAGCATACAAGATCCAATGGAAGTTGAAGCTAGCCAAATGCAAACTATAGAAAGAGGTGCACATTTTTAACAGATGATATTTAACCACTGGAAGAATATACTTAGGAATGTAGTAAATTCTCCATCACTTGAAGTGTTTACATCAAGACTGAATATCTTTCCAAAAGATGTGCTGTAATTCAAACAGAAACAATAGGTTTGATGTAGAGTTTACTGGGGAAGATTCTTTAAGCCTTTTTTGAAGGAAGGCCAGACTTAGATGATGATATTTTCCCCTTTCTATTCTTAAAAATCTGTGAATCTATGACAGTCCAATGCGAACATATCCTATTTTATTTTTTGTGGAACCCTATTTTATTCAAAACTTTTGAGAGAAATCCTGGGCCAGATGATGTAAATTATGGTTTTATTGACTTCAATGAGGCCAGGATTTCACCTATTCAGTTTCTCTGAAAGTGTTTTTAATTATTATAAAGCTAACATCACCTGAACTGCCGAACTTCAAGATATCATGGTTTGCTAGAAAAATGTTGATATTTACCATTTGATATTAATTAGTGTTGCTGCGATATACTTGTTCACTATGTCACATAATCAATTTTATTGTTTAAAAAAATAAAGGCCCGATCCTGGAGTCCATACTCAAACAAAGAAAGGACTATATGTGTTTGTTTGTCATCCATTACGTTAGATAAATGACAGTCAGCCCTTTGCAAGTCTATTTACGGAGGTTGCTAATAGATTGGGAAAGTCTTCACTCAAAATGTCAACATTAACCCATAGTAATTGCATTGTGGTATCTGAAATATTTTAGTGTTTTTCTATTCATAGAAACAAAAAGCAGAAACCATGCTATTTCAGATACCATGGTTTGTAAATTCCTGCTTTTTAATAGCAACTACAGAACAAGACTTTCTGTGTGTCATTCTTTCTAGAATAGTGCTAGTATTATTTATCATAAATCATTTATATTACAGTAGCACCCAAAATATTCCTATACAGAGTAGTAACTTTACACACCAGTTGGTTGCCATTATTGTATTCTATTCTATTCTGTGCTTAGTTCCGGAGATGATTAAGTAAAGAGTTCATTCGTGCATTTCTTGTGCTCCCAAAGCAGGACCCTCAATGGAACTTTGATCATTTATACCAGCTGAGAATGTGCTTCATATATAATTACATATGTACATTGGGAGACCATGAGAGACTATCCTTCCATCCAGGTGTGTGGGTGTTTTTACATGTAACTTCTATTTGAAACTAATTTTCCATGAGTTGGGAGAACACACTGTTATGGGTATAGTTGTCAGGAGGATATTCAGATCTTAGTGCATAAGTCTTTCCGTACTGCACACTGAGATGAAAATACATCTCATAGACTAATTGACCAGAGTGACATAGTTAATATCTTACAAATCATTTAAATGGCTTTCGAAGAACATTTTTTTTACCTGAATGGGAGATAAACAGAGCAGGGGAGAGAGAGTTTGTTTCATTAAAAATATAAGAAAAAAGCAATAAAGCTGAATATTATCCCATGGTAAATTAGTTTATGGTGAGGGTAACTTTGAAAAAAATCTGTAATCAAAAAACACCTACATTACTGCTTTGTTCTATTTTTTGTTTTGTTCACTTTCTATTCTTCTTGTGCTGGAACAAACAATAGAATGATATATTAGCCAGTGCACATGAGTGAGGAAAGTGATTTTATACGCATACTTTAAGGCAATGGTGGAAATAAATCTGGCTCTTTAAATCCAGATTCATGTTTTAATTTTCTCTGTCTCTATATGTTTAGAATTGTTATAGTATTTTGAGTTCTATATTTTTAAATTTTAGTTTTTGTAAGATGATCACAGACGAAATGAAGAAAGTCGAATCTTTTCTTTCAAGGAAAGCTATAATAATTGTCTGCCAGTTGTTAATCAGCATGCTTTTTAATATTTCTACTTTATGTAAAATATTCAATTTATAACATATGTCTTACTACTTTTCTAAATGCTGGCATTACATCATTGAAAAATAGTATTAAAGTGTTTTCTTATTCAACAGAAGTCGGAGGTTTAAAAAAAAAAGACTGCCTAGAAATTTGGTACTGTAACAGTGTAGCCAAATCAAAAAAAAGTAAACAGAATTGAATTCTCATTGTATACTACCCTGATCCTCAGACAAAACATACTTTACTTGAGGCTCTTCAAAGTTATTTTGATAGTTTATATTACATTATTACATGCAATCAAAAACAACTGGAGGATATTTTTTATTTTTATATTATTATTTTGCAAATTGATAAATTTAACAAATTGTTTACAGATGTCTCCTTAAAATGCAAAACTGGAGATACAGCTCCCTCTGTCTTCCTTGGGAATATGTAAGCTTTTTGCTGCTTTTCCAATTCACCTGCAAATTGTCATGAGTATCATTTGACTTTTAAGATGGGCATTTAGTTTCACAAGAAAAAATAGAACAAAAGAAATGTGAACTGTTTCCATTGTACTTTCTCAATTTCAGCTTATGTGTAATCCATATTTGCAATTAATAGTACCACTCAGAATAATACACTAACTTAATCAGTTTTGTAAAACTTATTAAAACCAGCAAAACCAAAAACAATTAAAGGGATAGCTAGTTTTGGCTCAAAATATGAGGCAGCTTAATAATATCATCTTGTATTACAGAAAGACAGCAATCTTCCCACAAGTAAGGCTGAAACCAATTTTCTATTTTAAGCCATGTTTTATGCACATCACAAACCCAACATCCTTCTAAATTTTGAATTTCTTTTTCATTTTAAAAGCCCAGCAAATTCTGAATTAAGTTGACTACCCCTAAAATGCTCTTAAATTTTGAAAAAATTGAGGTGTTAATTACCAGTGTAAGCTACCCAGAAATCCTAACTGATGATCATCTGTAAACAAGAACACAATAAAAGTCATTTTTCATACACCACAATAAATACATTCTCAAAAACTGCGGACAATGGAGGCTGATGTCATCGGCTGATTGGACGTGAGTGTTGACAGCTCGATAACAAATAAGAGAAGATAGGTAGGGGAGGGATAGGTCAGGAAAGGCCTTGAAGGTGAAGACAAGTAGCTTATGTTTGATGCCGCAGAGAAGGGGGAGCCATTGGAGGGATTCAAAGAGTAGGGACATGATCAAAGCAGCTGGCTAGCAAAAGGATCTTTGTAGCAGCATTCTGAATGGATGTGAGCTGGACATAATTGCATTTGTGAAGTGCAGAGAGAAGGATGTTGCAGTAATCAAGACATGAGATGATGAGAGTTAGCTGAGGGGATGGATAAGAAAGGTCTATCTTAGAGATGTTTTGGGGAAAGAATCTGGAATATTTAGATTTGAAGATCTAGAGAGAAGTCCAAATTGAAGAGGATGCCACCATTACAGGCCTGAATGACAGATTAGATGGTGGTATTGTCCAGAGTGATTAAAAAGGGGGCTGGGAGGGTTTACAAACACCATTTGCAGCTGGGGACAAGCACTTCCTTATCTCCTGCATTGTAGTAACAGAAAATTAGTTTTAGTCTATTGTATTATAATAATCACCTTTTTGAACACTGATTTATTAGCCAGGGCCTGTCTCCCGTGACTTGGAAAGGAATGAGTTCAGTTCAGGTGTTGTGTTGTGGGTGTGACTGGGTATGATCCATTTGGCATTTTAATGTGCTTGTCTCTGGTTATTTTCTGGTATGGGGCACACTGCTGGGTGATTGTGCTTTTCAAACCCACCAAGAGCATACAATGGGCATTTTTTATTCTTGCCAGTGTAAACAGAAATTAATGAATAAAAGTGGCATGTTTAAAATTATCCTTATACAGTCCAGCCATTTGCTTAGCTATAGTTAGCAAGGAATATCCTTTGGTTGACCAAGCCTTTGGCTAATTTCCTGTATTCTGTTCAATTCTAATGGGTTTCTTGTAAAAGCGCTATACAGCATTTAGTTCTCTTTAGAAGAGTTAGCAATTTCCTTTGGTCAAGTACAGTCTTGTTTGAGGGTGACAGTACATCTTTCTCAATTTTGGCTTTGATCAGGAATTATAGATTTAATTATAGATTTAATAATTTTGGTTTCTGCCATCATTCTGCCTTTGAAGTAATTTAATGTTTGCACTAGTGATACAGAGTACTGTATATCTACTGAATATCAAATATCATATTAACCTGATCAACTTCCAACCATCTCTTTACAGGTTCATGAGTTTAATGATCCTTCCTGGACATATGCTTTCCTTTTGTCTCTCGTAATTCCAAAATGAGACTTCACAGCACCTTTGCTTGAAACAGTTTTTCCTTTTGCCCTAAATGAAGCCCACTATTAATATTATTACTATTATTATTATATATTATTTAAAATCATGGAGTGTCTCCATGCTGCTGAAGCGAGCACATTGGATTCAGCGTTGATGACTCGGGATTTTACCACAAGTCTTGCAGTAATTGTCCTGTTTCTTCTCCTGTAGCTTGTCAATACATGGCAATCTCATCTGTCTGTAAAAAATAAAGTACGTTTCTAGTCTTCATGCTTGCCAAGAAAATCTTGAAAATGTGACCCAAGTATATCCTAAAGATTCTTAAACCAGAAAAAAAAAACCTCATGAATTTTAAGCCAATCCTAAGATTTTTTTTGGAGTGAAGGTCCTGATTTTTGAATGTGGGGGGCTGGCAATGCCACAGAATTAAAAATAATTTAGGGAAATAACATGTGGGTACTTAGGCAGTTGCCCATTTCTGACTGGATTGTTCCTCTGCAGCATGGGGCACGAGTCGCTTGCTAGGATCATCTGGCATATTTCACCCAATTAATTTCCTGCCATTGCAGGATCCTCAAGCATTGGTACACCTCAGTCCTCTGCCCTGTGGCACAGATAGTTTAGTTGCTTGAGGGCTGTAATACTTTTTTCTAATTCAGGCTATAGAGCTAATTCCAGGGGTAACTGAGACCTTGTCTACACTTATCTTGAAATTCGGCAGGAGTTACGCAATCTACGCAGAGTAGATAACTCCCATCGACTTCGTAACTCTTCTTCTATGTGGCTTCACTGAGCTGCGCTGATGCGAAATGTGTTCCCCTTGATGCAGTGCTATGCCACTTGAGGGGGTGGTTTTAACGCGTCGATTTCTGTATCGATTGAGTGGGTCTTCACTGACTACTCAATCGATCCGGATAGATCAATATGATGGCAGCAAGTTTGCCACCATCCGTGAAGACATACGTTGAGTGGGGTTTAGAGTCCTGGAATGTGCAGAAACTCAGACTGGATGATCGGGTGAACCCTTCTGGCCTTAAGCATTATGAAACTGTGTAGTATTTGTGTGCTAGAAAAATGTAACAGACAGTGGAAGAGAATGCAAAACTGTTAGTGTAATTTGTCAGTTCTGTGTATATTGTTCTGCTCATGTTATTGACTTGTACTGTTTCAGTTACTAAAGAGCACCAACATCAATTAACCATTTAAGTGGAATTGTTTACAAAGCATGTAATTAGGAAAATGCCTGAATTAAACCTGAGTGTGCAGTTAGGCACCTAATTACATTTAAAATGGTTGTACACTTACACAGATTATTGGCCCTGGGCCATCCCAGATGTTTTTCCATTCTCATTTCTTTGTACAATTAGCTGCTGTCCTATGGCGCATCGCCTGATGATAATTTTGAAGCACTTACAATTGCAGATGTCATCGTTGGTGCATGGGTTACAGATGTAGACATGCCACTTTTGTTTTAAAATAGTCCACCGAGTTTAAAAACAAAATGCAACACTTACAGTATTCTTTCAGTTGTTTTCCTATGAAACTTAATCCTGAAGCAATATATTATATGTAGAATGATCAGCATAGTTTAGTGACACTGCTTTTAGAGCCTGAAAGACAAGAATTTTAATCCTAGGTCCTGCATGTGTGTGATTTATTAAGTAATTGTGTCCTCTTCAGAATGTGAATTTTTTACACCATCAGTCGTGTCTTTCAAATTTCATCTTGAAAGAATGGAATCTAAGAACTTCTTATATGTATAATATGCCAAACAAGCTGGCTGGTTGACTAAGACATTTTTATGTTTAGTAGAACCACAAATTTATTGAATTCCTTACAATACAAAATGCCTTCATGTGTCAGTTAGAACAGGAGTCCAGTCCATTCAAAATATCATGAATGAAAGCTCCAAAATAATGTCTTAAAGATGACGATTTTCTTTAAATAGTAAACATTAGGTTCTTTTTCTTTGCCTTCTGGCTTCTGAGCTGTCACGGTGCCTGCAGGTCACGTTTTCAAGTTTTCCTCCACCACTAGAAAGGCTGGTAGTTTAGATGCAATAGGCTTGTGTGTTGGCGGGTTGTGATTGGGGAGCCTGGTTCAGCTCACTGGAGGGTGAGGGAACGTGGAACCAGTATTTGGCTTCTCGCCTGTTGGTACTGGTTGTGTTGTCTCCACAGCCCGCTACCACTGCCGGTCCCTCCACACTGCTGCTCCTTCCTGGCTGGAATCCAGCAGGGGAACAGCCAGAAAGAAATCAAGACACCACCTTAGTGGTGGGTGCCACAGCAGCTTCACATGGCAAAAAGGAGCAACTGCAGGCAAATGTCCACTGCCTTCCACAGCTCTATAGGATGCATGAAACCCCAGCTGAGATGCAGGTTAGCATGACAGGTTGCCAGAGGTGTGAGATGCAAAATGTTTGTTACCTACCTTTTAGGAATTATATTAGCAGGGAATCAGGCCTTTGCTGTAGTGAACCCTCAGATTTGGTCCTATCTCCTTTTTGATGTCTGTCTCCATCCACTTTATCCCCATTTTTAGGAAACACGTGAAAACATAGGGCTGGTCTACACACGCACAAGTTGCACTGGTTTAACTTAAATCAGTTTAAAAGCATTTGATCTTTAGATCGAAGGTGTTATAGAAGGCAAAGTATTGTTATTAATTTTCAGACAACAACGTGCCCTTGTAAGGGATTAGGTTGATGGTGAATGATAGAACATTTAATTCTTTTTTTAACGTCTTAATAATAGAAAAGTAAAAATCAAAACATTTTAAAGCTGTCATTGAATTTCAAGGCAGACTGTCTACTCAACTACTTGTTGTGCTTTATCCATGAATATCTTTAACATTTTTATATGAGGTCCCCTAGCATTATTTAAAAGGCTGTTTGCGAGTGACAGTGGAGAACACCTGTAAAGCTACATAAAATGAATCTCCCATCAAGCCTACAGATGTAATGTTGGCAAATATTAGGCTCTTTTTGTCCCACATGGTTTGAAACTAGTAGAAGCTGAATCCTTTATGGGAAATGGTAATACAACCAATCTCCAACAGCTTGATGATGACTATTCATCAGCTCTGAGTTTTAATCTACTGGAGGATTTATCATTGGCAGATATCTGTAAGACGCAAATGTACTGAGTTCATTTTCTGCAAAGAAAAATCTAAATTTTCTATGGAGACAAGACACTATGGAAAACTTTTGTTTAGTTAAAACCCAATTTTTCACTGAAAAACAGTTGAAAAAATGTCACCTAGTCCTGTTCGCAGGCCACTTTTTTGTTTTGCTTTTCCACAAGCATTAACATGAGCATTCTTTATTCATGTGACCGTTTGGAGAGGAGCTGCTGTTCATGTGTTTGTAGGCAAACACGCATATTTGTGCAAAGCTGCTCACCCCACCATGCTAATATGGATTGGCATTGTGGGTTTGGGAAGTGAGGGTGGTCAGAGATCCAGAAAAATAGTATAACACAAAAGGTGATTTATGTCCTGATTTCCAGAGGTGTGGAGTGCTTGAAGCTCCTGGGGAAATCAGCAGTAGCTGTGGGTGTTCAGCAGCTCTGAAAATCAAGTCAGCAATAAATAAATAGACAACAAGGATCAGCCTAGCAATAGCATGACTCCTTCTCCTTAGATGTAAGAGGAGGAGGAACACTTCACCCAATAAACTGAATATAACATTTTGCTCCAAAAGATTAAACTAATGCTGCAGTTTTGTTTGCAGAACATAAATCATGCTCTTTTTGGTATTCAACCTATTATTTAACTTGTCTGCTAAGTAAACATATAAAATGTTGTCATGATCAAAATAAGCTTTAAAGATGACTTAAGCACGGAGCCCACATTTCCCCTGCTCCCACCCCCACCCCGCTTATCTCAGCACAGGGTTCTTAGGTTAAATATTTTTCTGACATCTTAATGTGCATTTTCATTATATACAATGCTCTTTAAAACTGTAGGGTTTTACTCTATGCAGATTAGTATGCAATCAAATAAAAGTGCCATCCACCACAGTGGGTGGGCTTGGTGGAATAAACTTTGTTGGCTATATTTAGCTGGGTAGAGCAGTGCTCGCTAACCACAAAAATGTGTTTTCTGAACACTAAATTTGAAAAGGCAGGAATGTTTATTTCTTAACAAGCTTCACTCACCAAAGAATTGAAAACACTTGAGGGATGTAATTTATTTGAAGTCTTTTCAGATGAAATATTTTCATTGGACCACAACATTTAAACCTATGCTTTGAATGAAAATTAGTTCATGCAAACAGCTATAAAGAAGACATTGCTATCCCTTTTTTTAAAAAGCCAACATAATTTCATTAGTAGAGAATTGATTTTTACCTGGATAATCTCCATTTTATGAAAACAAACCAAAGCAAAAAGTTGGCCACTGGTATTTTTATTGTCCCTTTTAATATTAATATGAGCCTTCAGTTTTACAATGCAGCTTCATAATTTCCTTTCATTTACCCTAAATGCCTGTTTGGGAAAGTTTCCGTTCTTTGAAAATTGGCACAGGCGCTAGTTTAACGTGTCTGAACAAAACCTATTATTTTCATTTGTCATCTTGACAGAGAATAAAACACAACCATGTTTCACCAGTTACATCTTCCCTTCCTTGTTTACAACTTGCCTACAACATTGAAAATAAATCTGTTAGCACCTGTATAAGTAGACAGGTTTCGGTAGTGCTTAAGGTCTGTGTTTAAAAATATGCTTTTGGACCTTCTGACTGTACAAAGGCATCCTAGGCTACTTATTTATAATAATAGATATTTCCAGTGTAGCATTCACAGCAGTAAAAGGTTACGTGTGTTCTCAAAACTGAAGTACTGACCTTACATTGCGTTTAGTTCAGGTGGACTAACTCATGAGAAGTGAACTATTCCTAAAGGAAACAATATTCTCCAAGATTAACATTAGCAGTTACTTTGTGTAATTCAGATCACCCATGTTATGTGAGAAAATCTGTTATCTGAAACTTAAAGAAAATCCATTGGGAAATACAGTACTATAGAATATAGAAGAACTGCTATTTAATTGAACACAGATTAATGTTGTAAGTAAACGCATACAAATGGAATGTTGGTTGAGCACTAAACAGTGGAAATCTTCTTTGATTAGAGCATAGCCGTAAGAGCCAGAACTCTGTGTTCTACTCCCGGCTCTGCTGTTGTTTCACTGTGTGGCCTCAGACATATCATTTAGGTCCGAATGTTCAAATATGGGTGCTGGAGGTTAGCCACCTCCGTCCAGACTGAGGATTCCAAACTTGTGGCCTGATTTTTCAGAGGAGCTGAGCATTCACAGCTTCCACTCAGGCAAGTGGAAAATATAAAATTTTAATTCCCAAGCACACAGCCCTACATTTTTTCCTGACACTAGCCCACTCCCTTTTAATTTTTTTTAGTCATATTTGTTAAGCAGGAAAAAGTGGTTCATAAATATTGTACAGTAAACACTAAACATGATTCTAATTGCATGTAGTTGTCAAATCATCTGAACACAAATCCTTCGTTAGTGTAATTGGCCCACAACTCCTGCCTGCAATGTTGACATTAAAACAACAACATTCTCCACAGGGTATCTTTTCTCTAATTCGGTCTCAGTCAGTGTGCCATATTACCTAAGAATGAAGACAATCACCATTTGATTTGGTACTTTTGCTGCTTATGTGAGTGTTAAATAGCATAGTAATATGAGCAAAATAAAAATTGAAGACTGAATTGTCAATTAAGGGTGTCTGTTAACAAGGGTTCAAATTGATGGAGGTGAGGGGTTATGATCTTGACACTTGGTCCTTTGGCTATAGACTGAGACAGCCAATTCATTCCAAACAAGCCATCAAACATTTTATTATATTATTTAAATTCTTGTAGCATCTGGGAGCCCTAGTCATGGACCAGGAACCTATTGTGCAAGGCTCTGTGTACACACAACACCAAAAGACTGTTCAATCTTGTCTAGATGAGCAGTTCAATTTACACCCAGTCTGCCATGCACTACCTCACACGAATTTGCTGTATACTGTCCATGTGGACCCCATTGTGTTAAAAGTTCCACAGTGCACTTTGATCTACTCCTGTAAAGCGGGGTTGTTCCAAGAACTTTTAGTGCGAAGTGTGTGGCAGGCTAGTGCAAAGTAGATTTACATCGCAGCCTGCTATGCTCTAACTTTTCATCTAGACAAGACCTCCCTGTCTAAGTATAAGACAGGAGACACCAGATGAATGCAAATGAACCAAAGAGAGAGTGCAAGGAAACAATGAGACAATATTGGCCAGTATGATAGACAGTGGTCAAACAGCCATCAAATGGTAACACCTTCCAATCAATTGTAGTGTGGAGCTGAAATGTTTCTCACTTCTGGCCATCACCAGTGCTACCTTCTGTGATAACCATCTAGTTGAAACAACATAAACTGATTCTTCACTGCCCTTGTCCCTTGTGTCAACATTTACACTTGCATTGGTTGGAAAATGGTAAGCATTTTCAGCCCCAAAATTGTATAGGAAATGGAAAAGATAGGGAGGGGAGGAAAAATACAGAAGTTTTTTTCTGGTTTTATAACACAACTTTTTCTTTCAGTTTTTGTTTTTCATTGAAAAACAATATTTTCACAAGAAATGAATGTGTGAAAATGTTCACTTCCTACCAAAGGATAATCTGTTTAAAATTTTAGTGAAAATTTTTTAGCAGCTCAAGTGCAAACTAGATGTAAAACATTCATGATCTAATGTGGTCGCTTTTTACTTTTTACACTTTGCACAGGTGTGAATGTCCACACCAGGGACAGTGCAGTGGAGAAGGAGGCCCCACGCCTGTAATGTTTGATCTCAGGCCATACACATTGTGGAGACTAGTTCTCTTCTTCTTTACTTACATCACTTTTACACTGTAATTTCAGTGAAATCACTCCTGATTTACAGCAATGCAAGTGAGAAAAGAGTCTAGCTCTATCAATTAGCATGATATCTAGAGATTAAAAATGCTTAAAATAATGTGCTCACCCCCATAGTATCTAGGTATATTATCCACAATTTACTTGATATGGTTTTGCAACCTAGAGAAGAGATGAATGGAGAAATGCAAACATGTCGGTAATATAGCATAGGAACAATTCCTGTATTATCTGTGTAATTTACCAAGCCTTTGGCATAAAATCCAACATGCTCTTATCGCTACAATTTGTCACACGTTATCTTTATTTTCTTGTTTGATATCTCACCAAAATCTCAACTTCCTATCCTACTGCCATAGGCGACTAGTGTTATACAAAATTATGAACTAAAAACATAATCTGAATGGGCAAAAATGAAACTAGCACAAATATGAAGTGCATTGGTAACAGCTTCTCCCACAGATGACACTTGAGCAGATGTCATGGGATTGGGACTGTCAAACTGTGCTACAGTGGCTCAGAGTATGAGTACCAACCTCAGGGCAGATTGTTAAGAAATATGGCATAAACCCCAAATTGGTTGTGAGTTCTGTATTTAGATTTCACCAACCAAGTATCAAGTGTAAATTCCTCAGGAGCTATAACAACCTAAATGTCGAGTCACAGTCTCCTTGGGTACTCTAATCTATCTTGCCACCCAGGTAAGATTACCTTTGTGACAGATGATCCCTTACACCAAAGATCTCAGCAATGTGCAGGCTACTCCCAGTCCCAAAGGACCAGTCACTAACTCCAGGTCTTTGCACCTTAAATCTCACACCAAAGACAATGCTTGTAGCCAATCCTATAATAATCTATCTGAAGATTTATTAACTAGGAAAAGTTATTAACAAGGTTAAAGCAGGTAAACCTATATACACACAAATGAATTCCAATCTTAAATTTCAAAAATAATAGAAGCTTCTATAATAAGCAGTCTACATGTCCTTTAGAGCTCACCGAAGTCAAGCACTAGGAATCTTTTGTTTATGCTTAGTAATCCTTGCCCCTCAGAGTCCAAGCAGTATAAAAAATGCAGTTTCTCCTTGTTAGGGCTTTTTATTACTTCCTCACTTCTGCTTTGAGTTGCAAATTCAGCTGTTGGGAGCAATTCACTTGCACATCACCTCTTCATGGGACGGGGGTGGGGGAGGGAGAGGAGGAAGCAATCAACAAAGTCTTTTGTACCTTGATGTTCCACAACAGTTTGTCTGGTGTTGATGGGCCTCCTTTTGTTGGGCAGGATCCATTCATTGCATGTGTGGGAGTTCCCTCCCTTACCCACATGGACTCTGGTTATGGACGTTTCTTCTCTAGGTTGGGGACCTCACCTAGGAAACCTATGACTCAAGATCAGAAGTATCAAGATTTGCCTCTCCACATAAATGTGCAGGAGTTGTGGGCTATGCATCTGTCTGGTCAGTCTTTTCTCCCTCACATCAAGGGAGAGACTCTACATGTCCTCTATGACAACACTGCGTTGATATTCCATGCAAACAGACAGGGCGGAGCCAGATCAGGCAGTCTGTGTCAACAGGTGATACATCTTTGGGAGTTTTGTACCACAATGCAATACATCTGAAAACCTCCCACTATCCCAGTGTTTAGAATAGCTTGGTAGGTCACCTAAGCAGATTATTCAGCAGAGATCATAAATGGTCTTTCAATCCAGTTACTTTGAGTATCATTTTTCAAAACTGGGGTGTCCCTCACATAGATCGTTTTGCTATTGTCTCAATTTGAAAGTTTCAGTTCTTTTGTTCCAGAACAGGTCCTGGTCAGCACTCTTTGACAGACACTTTTTTCCTGTCTTGGAAAGTCAAACTGTTGTGTGCCTACCATCCCACACCACTCCTTCCCTTGTTCATGCTCAGGCAGGATCTTGCTCACATGATCCTAATAGTACTGGCATGGTCTTGCCAGCATTGATTCTCTAGTCTGTTGAGCCTCTCAGCCAGGGCTCTTTGACACTACCTATAGAACCTGACCTGATCTCTCAGGACCACTGTCACCTATGACTTTTCAGCCCAGCAGCTCCCTATCTTATGTCCTGGGTGCTCTATGGTTAATGCCTCAGGATGAAGAGTGTTCAGGGAATATGCAAAATGTTCTCTTGAATTGCAGAAAGACATCTACTAGATATGCTTACCTGTTAAAGTAGAAACTATTCTTCTTATGGTGTTTTGCCAGTCCAGGCCTCTATCCAACATATTTTGGACTCCTCATTCCTCCTGAAATAACAAGACCTATCAATTAGTTCCATCAGCATTCACCTGGTAGCTATTTCCACCACCCCTTTCCCCCCGCCAACTGTGGGCTGCTCACTATTTTCTAATCTGATGTCAGTCTGATTCTGAAAGGGTCTGAATAGGTTATATCTCCATGTCATAGATCCCATTCTTCCCTGGGACTTAAATCTGGGGCTTACAAGGCTGATTTGTCTGCCCTTTACACCAAAGGCTAGTTGCTCTTTGCTTAATCTCTCCGTGAAAGTTGCATTTTTGGTAGTTATGACCTCTGTGAGAAGGTTAGCAGAGTTATGAGCATTGGTAGCTGACCTTCCTTACACAGTTTATTTTAATAAGGACAATGTTTACTTATGTTTGCATCTGAAATTGCTGTCTAAAATAGTTTTGGAATTCCACCTCAATCAAGCCATATACATACTGACATTCTATCCTAATCCCCATTCTTATAAGGATGAGAAAAGACTCTGTAACTGGACGTTGGAAGAGCCATAGATGTTTACATGGACAGAACTAGATCTTTGAAGTCGTCATTGCAACTGTTCATCTCAGTTGTGGACAAGATGAAAGGCTTTTCAGTCTCACTGCAGAGGATTTCATCAAGACTATGCTATGACATTGCCAGTGTATCCTTTCCAACCAGGGTAGTGGTGCACTCTATACGATCTCATGCAGCTTCCACAGCTTTTATGGCTGAAGTATCTATAGCAGACATTTGTAGAGATGCAACTTGATCATCAGTACATATTTTACTTCTCATTATGCTACATCTCAGCATTCCAGAGATGATGTCAAGTTTGGAAGAGTAGTTCTTCAGTCCTGGTTCAGGTAGACTCCAAAACCAGAGACTCTTTCCCTCCTCATTGTGTTGGTTTTACTTTAAAAAAGAACATTTGTTCCGCTATTGTGTCATGTGTCTGTCATTTGTCTGCAAGAGTGATGCATGTATCCCTGGGGTTTGGGGAAGAATGAGGATGAGCCTGGGTGAGTAGTTACCTGCTGAAGATGATTAATGCAGTAACTCAATTATTCCATTCCCAAGTATTTTACTGGCACACAGATTTTTGTCATCACCAGAAAGGATGCCTTGTTTAACACAGCTTAATTTTTACAATGTATTTAGCATATCAGAGGTCAGCAGTTTCCAGTCTCTACTTAGTTCTCTCCCAATGTGAAGCAGAGTGATGCCCACATTTACATGTCTGACTGGTGCTGTGGAGGAAGATGAATTATGGTAAGTCACCAAGAAGTGCAAATGAAGTTAGAAAATGTTCCATGCTCTACCCGTATAAAGACTACACTCTTCATTTAATAATGATCCATTATATACATGCTTTCTATTTTTCATAAAGCTGCAGAGAGCTGTTTGTCTGAGACTCACACTTGTATATTTGAGTCACATGCATGAAAAATGCAGGCTTTGCCTTCCGTTCACTGGCTCGGCTCATGTCTTGCTGTTACTTAACAATATGCAAACTCCTTCTGTGAAGATGCTTCTGACTCAATGCTCACAGCCCATTGTTGCCTCTTCTTGTTCTGAAAGTCAGCTTGGAGATTTGGAACAGTTTATTAAGAGATTTATTTGAGAAAATCAGATTACAAGGTACTTCTGGTATTAGGGTCAATACTGAAAAGGACAGTTTCATTTAAACACAGAACATTTTTAGACTTACTATTTTAAAGTCAATAATGAATTAAATCTCACTAAAATCTTGGAGATTCACTTCAGAGAAGCACCCTGAAGTTCAGAGGTTCAGCCTAACTTCTCTGTTACAACCAACCAGTAAAATTGGGATGGGAATCATATGGGAATTTTTTTTTTGATGTTTTCACTAATTAGTGTTTTAAAGTAAGCCAGAAATACCCTGAAATCAGCCTCCCAATTTGATATTTCAGCATTTTTGGTCCCAGCTAGAATCCAGAAGCTGGAGCAATATACAGTGAGGATTAGATTTTTAAAGCTATTAGGTGCCTAAAGATGCAAGAAGGTACCCAGGCGGATTTTCAAAAGCAACTAGGTGCTTAATTTCCATTAAAATCAGTGGGAGTTAGGTATGAAATCAGTGGGAGTGAGGCACTCAGGTGCTTTTGAAAATCCCACTAGGCACCTATCTGCATCTTTAGGCCACTAAATACCTTTAAAAATCTGGCCCTAACAGTTCCACTGTGAGGCAAATCTGAGGTGTCCTGAATGTTTGTTTGGGACCAAACCTAGGGAAAATGGTTGTTTATCCCTTAAGCAATTTGGTCACCTTTGCAATATGTCTAGAAAACCAAGAGACAAATAACTTTCAACTCCTTTTAGAATCACAAAGCTGATTTAAGTAACTGTGCCTCTCCAGGGGTGGGGGTTGTGAGGATTAATTTCCATAGTTAATATTTGTCCCGTGTTTTGAAGATGTACAATGCTGTTCTATATGTAAGAAAATGTTAAATCCTGTTTTGTTACTTAATAGTGCTTTCAAACAGGCAACATTTTCCAAGATCTCACAGATCTAGTATTTTAATGCATTGTAGCATATCCTCACCTGATGTAAATCAGCAGAGCTCAGTTGGAATCAATGCGAATATAAATAAATGAATATTAGAAAATATACAGGATATACCACATAACTGTACATCACAGCTTATCCTTGTAGTTATATGGTAAGTGTTCATCATAGGTGTGCACAGCACGTCTCATTAGGGGGTGCACGTTTCATTAGGGGTGCACCCAGGGAATTTTATTTTTTTAAATTTTTTTTTGAAGGCAAGCGAAATTCCACAGCGACCTGAAATTCGGTGGCAGAGCATACTCCCAGCGCAGACGAACACGCGATATCTCACGGGAATGTGAGGTCTCGTGGAATTTTACTCTCTGCCACGAGGCCTGCTCTGCCACGGAATCTCAAGGTCTTGCAGCAGCGTGCGCAGCAGCCACGGGCTGGACCACAAAGGTTTGTGGGCCACATCCAGCCCACAGGCTGCATGTTTGCCATCCCTTCATTAGGGTGTGCCTGGGCATACCTGGCACACCTCGTGCATATGCCGATGGTGTCCATTATAGTATGTGTGTTCTTGTTGATATTCTGAATATATATTACACTTCCAATGACTTGCCTACAGTATTTGTTAGTATATAAAGGAATATAAATTAATATAGCTAAGGACTTTTCTGTTTTAATTCTGTATCTATTATTCTCTCTTAATTACTGCACTAATGGGATGGCCAATAATGCACTTTGTAAAGTACCAAATAGGATGTTTTTTTGGAATACTCTAGTTCTGCCTCAGTGCTCTCTGTTTCCACTAGGGAATTCATAGTACATGTTGGTATTTCATTATGTACACAGTTATGACTCACATTTGTTTTAACTGAAAAAAAATCCACACGCTATTAATTCTTATTCTAGAAAGCACTAGTAATTAATGACTGCATGCTAACAAGCTTGTGTATGCTGTAGATATGGTATTATAATATCTCTTTCTAAGCAATTGCATCATTATTTATAATTTATAAGCATTGGAGTAGCACCTGGGTGCCTTTTCTTTTTTCACGGTAGGAGAGCTTTTATTTATTTATTTTTGTTTGTTTGTGCTTGTCTCAGACTATAGGTGGGTCAAGCACATTAAAAACACAAACGTACCAATCTTACCAAATAAATCTAATACATCTTACAAATGGGCCTCATTCAGAAAAGTAAAACAGCCAAAGATGACAAACTCACCTGTCTATCAACATGATAGCAGTGGTTACATACAGTGCAAATTAAAAGCTACTGACACGTTACAGAGCATTTGACAATCATAATAATAAACGTCCTTTTTAAAGAGTGTGCATACAAGTCCTGCAGAAGCTGGAAGAAAGTCCAAAACAGTGGTATTCATTTTTATAACATCAACCTTTCAGCTGCTTGGTTTACTAGCAACACCCAGATTTTACAAACAAGCTCCCCTATGGAGTTGTTGGGAACTTACTGTAACATCATATCAATGCTTGTTAGGATCTAAGTTATTTCAAGCTATAGATATCGCAATGCGATAGGCATTCCTCAACTACTCTCTCAGTTTTGCAGAATATTGACCATACAGTTCTCTCCATTCTTTGATATGTCAAAACCTAAGTCCATGGAAAGGGTTGGTTCTTGGGTATACATCAGAAAGTACAATGTAACTCCAGTAGCATCATGCTTTATATCCTTGTAAGCATGCCTATCTCTGTAGCTATAGTTATGTTTTACATGGGCTTTTACTTTTTAATAGCCTTGGGTGCCTTTTATGGGCCAAACTAATGTGAGGTCCAATCATCCTGTGGTATTCCCAGCATTCAGGAGTTAATACAACAAGGTGATCAGATCCCACATTTTTTCCACTCCATAAATAGGAGCCTGAACAATTATAGAAGCTTGTGAAAATGTAAGCAAATACAAATCCCCAAGATTTTAAATACAAATAACCAATTCTGTAAACATCCTCATTGCTTATTGGTGTGGCTACTAAAAATCTACCTTCCCGAATTATCTTGATTTGTGAAGTTACATTCAATGGCTCAAATATAAGGAAAGAAAATGGCTAGATCATTGCTGGTAAGAAGATTCATTGGAGCTGTCATGTTTGGGGGTGGCAGGCTGGATAGTAAATCCTTTTATTACCAAGAACTCTCTTAACAATGTTTGTCATGTTCCTTCTTTCCTGCAGCGTGCCTGTTGGTATCAAGAAGGCTAAAAAATTTGAACAAAAGGTTTAACATTCAGAATAGTGTTCTGAGCTAAATGGGTGCAGCCGTCTTAATTTAGTTTAAATTTTCAAATAATAATTTTGCCCAGAAACCCATTCTGACCAACAAGTGATCATTGAAACCAATTGGAATCTTAGATTCGCGGTGGCACATAATGAGCTGCATCTGATATATGTTCATGGTACAACTGCAAAGATGACATACTTTTGTACTCTCTGATTCTGATTCCAGTACGTGCTGACTTAATCCCTTTGGCTATGTCTTTGCTACAAGCCAGGGGTTGATTCCCAGCTTCTGTAGGCATACTAGTGCATGCTCTCATCTGAGCTAGCGCACTAAAAATAGTAGTGTAGCCATGGTAGCATGGGCAGCAGCGGCACAGGCTATCCACCCCGAGCCTACACTGTCCTGAACCCAGCTCTAGCTTGTGCCACTGTTGCTGAACTACCATGGCTACACTACTATTTTTAGTGTGCTAGCTTGGAAGAGAGCTGGCATTAGTACCACCTCCATGAGCTGGGAGACACCCCATTGTGTAGATAGTGTACACTCCAAGTGTAGATAGAGCCTTTGTTTCAGCTACCACATTCAAGTGGTCAAAATGGCCATCAGCAATTGGAGGAGTGTAGGGAAACCTTGGCTGTGAACCTATGCAGGCAGTAGGGAAGCGGGCTGGTGTTAGAAGTCTTAACTTTGTGCGTCGCTGGAGTAATCCATTTCATTTGGGTATCATCTCACGGCCAGTGAAGAGGGGTTAACAGACAAGCTCCGCCAGTGCTGTAGCATGAGGTACCTGTACCGTAACCTACAATTTGGTCTGCTGTCTGAATATGTGTGGAGCTGCTGTTGATGAGATGAAGAATTGAACACCACACCCTGCTCACCTTACTCTCTTGAGCCTTCCTACCGATAACAAAGGTACTCTTTACATGAGACAGACAGTTGTTGGCCCCGACTGAAATGCAAGGATTGAAGCATTGAAGGCTGAAGCAGAAATTGCCAAGAATCCAGTGACTGAAATCCACAAAAGGGCTGAAGATGGTCTGAATTTGACAAAAATACTGAGAAGAAACCAAAGCACATCGACAGAGGATGAGAGCTATGACAATGGTTTGTGCTACTGTAGTTACTTTTCTCTGTGTAGTTACTTGGCTTGTTGAGCTATTTGGTTCTTAGTCCATGGTACTCCCTGCTAGGATGTTAAAATATCCAGAAAGGTGGTGCTTGAGCTCTCCATACCCAGGAGACTGAAGATACTTATTTGATTTGTGTTGCTCATTTTCAGTAGAGTAAATTTATAGCAATATAATATTTTGGACCACTGGATCCATCTGGATTTTGGGAGCTTTGAATTACCTTAAATAACTGAAACACAGGCACTCCTATGTTACTCTGGAGACCAATACACTGAAGAGTAAAAATTAATTCAGTTTTGCATCTAAAGTTAATTGAATTTTAATCTACATTTCTACCAAATTATTTACAGTTAGTATTGGAATGGAAGAATTCTGTGATTGAAAAAAAAATTGTGTGGGACAAAATTCCATTTGACAAAATATAAAAATAACAAAGTCTGCGGATCTTCAGGTTGTGGACAGGACCTTCAGAGAGTATTCTTTTACAAACAATTTTACAGGCTTTTAGGTCAAGTTTTTTGCTTTCTAGTGATGTTATTAAACTTACTTATACTTTCTGCTATTACATAAAACAAGGAAAAGGAGGCTAAATCTAGCTGTATGTTTAGCTTGTGTCAGTCACAGTAATATGTAGATACCAAGAGTAGAAAAGCATTCACACAGCAGGGCCTATTCACATACAGATGGTTACAAAGATGTGTAGAGAGATATGCAGACAAGTAGCATTGTCCTGAAAAGATCTTTTAATTCACCGCTTCAGTCACAGCTATAGCTAGTGCCACAGAGCATAATAAAATAGTGCCAGCTGTTCTGGAACTCCCTGGCCCCAGGTCTGGATCCCTGATTATTTGTTCATGAAATAATGAATGTGTTAGATCTCTCTCTAGCCTCTGTTTTAAATACACAGAAAAGCTAGAAGGATGGTTGGCTTTTCAAAATACTAAACTCCTTTTTCTGACTATGGAAGCTAGATGTGAACTGAGGAGGGGTTAGCAGTTCTGCGTTAGGGCCTGCTCCTACAGAGTGCTGAGATCCCATTGAATTTACATTTGCTCTTTCAATTGAGAGATTATTCATGGGAGTTGAGTGTCCTTAGCACCTGAAATGACTGGGACTTCAAAGAGGGTCATTTAGCGGGAGTCATTGCTGATCTGTAATCTCTTGCATACCTTTTATATTTTCATCCTCACACTTTTTGAGTATCTTGTATCGTATAATGTGCTATTGTTCTCTAGCTTGTTGCCCTCTAGATACTTACTTTTTTCTGTTTTTTTAATGCTGTTATGCATTGCATTAGTACTTCGTAGCCTTGACTATGTCCATCAGAGCCCCATAGTGTAAGATACTGGAGGCACAGTGCATCTTTTAAGTTGCCTTCTCTAAACACCTTGCAATTTCCCTTCTAAGACCCATTGTGGTAAATATTATTGGCAGTTTTTCGCTCCTGTCTTCTATTGTATGTACTTTAAAGGGAAGAAGTGTTTTGGGGTCTCCTGGGTTCTACCCCCACAATGTTACCCTAGCCAGGTAACTTAGGGCAGATCTACACTAGATGTGGTATAGCGATGCAGCTGCACTGATGTAGCGCATCTGGTGAAGATGCTGTATGCTGACGGGAAAGCATCTCCTGCCAACACAGTGCCAGTGTTGACAGCGCTTAGGTTCCTGTAACTTATGTCTCTTGAAGTGTGTGTGTCTTTTGCACACCCCTGAAAACTGTAAGTTAGATCAACTTAAGTGGTAATCTACACCTGCCCTCAGCCTCTTTGTGTATCTTTACCCCTCTTATAAAAAGGAGATAATATCAAGTTCAGTACTTCTAGTGCTGGTCCCTATGGGTATTCACTGTGAGTACACCTCATATGCAATTGCTCCATTTGTTTGAGACCAGACAATTTTTCAATCGCACGGATGTGCTGTCTTACTGATTCTACCATTCCTTTCTACCAGTGTTTGTGGCTTCTGCTACTCTTCATGCTTGAACTTCTTGGATTGTAAATAATTTATTCTTAGCTAGTTAGTCGGTAGTTAGTGTAGGTAATCTTGGGGCTAAGGTATCGCCTCCCCTTGGTTATCTCCTGTCACTATAAAGTAAGTAGACTCTGTCTATATCATGAAGGTTAATTAAGCTCTTTAAAGAATTTTGAGATACATAGCATCGTTCATCTGAGTAAGTACAAAGTTTGTTGTTGTTAATAATTTCATCTGGCAGAAATCATTCCTATTAAATCTATTTACACCGACTCCAATTTGGGTCATTTTTTCCTACTCCAAACTGGATAACTATTCTTCCTACACATTATTCTTTCTCCCATTCACATCACAATCTTGCTCATGAAATTCTTATTATGCCTATTTAAAAAAAAATCTAGGGTTGTCATTAACCCACTTCTCACATGTATTTTCACATAATACCCACCCCATATACCAATTCATGCAAAAGAAAGTAACATTGTTATTGATATTCTGTTTAACTGAAAGTTGACATGCTTTTTTTCCTGATAATTTTTAACATGAGCTTGCCTCTAATTTTTTTTTTTTTATTGAACTGTATTCATCTGGCTGTAGTACTAAAATCGCAGTCTTTGGAAGTTGTAGGTTTAATTTCTCCTTTAGCTACTCAGTACTGTCTTCACCTATTCATCTTGTTCCTTCCATGATTTATTTATCACCTAGACAAATACAATGTTTTTAAAGGAATACTCTTTAAATCAAATTTAAAATCTCCAAAGTATTGTTATTTGTTTTCACGATTAAAAGTGAAATGATTTTAAAAAGCAGATTGTCTTGTCACCATTCATGTGTAAGTTAGCTTTCGTATTTCACTCATTGACTTCAATCAGTAATTTAAAAAAGAAGCTGGCCTGGTGGTAAAGGCACTGGAATGGGACTCTGGAGATCTCAGTTCAATTCCTAGCTTTGCTACAGCCTCCCTGTATGACCTTGGGCAAGTCACTTAATCTCTAGGTAAGTCGCTTCCCTATTTGTAAACAAGGAGTGTAATAGTTCCTTTTGCATATCTCTGTCTGCCTATTAAGACTATAAACTTGTTGGGGCAGAGACTGTTTGCCATCGTGTGTTTGTACAGGGCTTAGTGCAATGGGGCCCTCATTTTGACTGGGCCTTTGCTACCATAATACCTGTCTGAACATGCATGGGCACACAAGTGGACAGAAAAAGCTAGGGATCTCTGACACAACCTCAGTCCGTGCATAAGGACTGCCTGAGCTGGTCACCAGAGCAGAGGTAGCTGCACAAAGCAAACAGGAAGAGGATGGGATCACAGTCGCACCTCCATCCCAGAATCATGCTGATGTTGCTGGATAGGCAGTTGGAAAATGGGTCCTTTCATCTGTAATCCAATAACATTTTATATGGAAACAACTGAGTGGAAGGAAACATGGAACCTCACAATGCTGTGTTTACACATTCAGTTTTCTGAACAGAACTTCACATCCGAGTTACAATTTTGCCCCAAATAGGGAGAATCTTCATAGATAGCACAAGTCTTCAGTGTGTTTTATAGTTGCTCTCATTTGAGTAGCTACCAGAAGTTTGACAGTTCAATTAATTTCAATTCTAACATACAAGCTTTAAAAGGAAAAAATACAAAATTCTTGCCAAGACAAATGTTAGCAATATGCAAACATTTTCCTATATGTGAACATATTGGAGGACCTGATCTTCTTTACAAATATACTCCTTGGGCCCAAATTATAGCATCCTATAGGTAATCTTTAAATATGTACACATTTTACCCTTTCACTTCCTTTCATTTTTGGTTTTGCCTATTAAGCATCGAACAAAAGCTGTGCTTAGTGTGTGTTCTCTTTGCAAGAGTATATTCTGCCCAGTGTGGCATTTCCATTGCACCAGTATTGGCAAGCAAACGTGTGCCCATTCAATACAATTCATTAAATAGCAACATGGTAGTTTACAGGTTTAACCCATATGATATTTATTGGCTGTCATTCAGAGAATGACAGGCAGCCAACACACTATTTGGTGGACTTTTCCACCCATCTGTTTATCCATCTGTGACTTGAAAAATAGATTGATTCCCCCCCCCCCCCAACCAAAGCATTGTGTTTGCAGGCCAGTGAGATGAACATACATTGATGTATATTGTTCGCTGCAACGGGATCACCTGAAATATCAACCAGTGTTTCAGAATTAAAAAACAAAAATAATTTATGCATCTCTGGTGTGATATACCCGCCATTGCAGCACTAGTTCGAACACATAGTGGACTAATTGCACACCTAATACTTCTTGTTAGCTTTTTAAGCCATGCCCATCACCATGGCATTTGAGTGGAAGCCAATGGTCATTAATGATTGGCCCCTGTCACATGTGGTTTTTTTCTCTTTGCCTGTCCCCATGGGAGATATTGCATGTAGATTTTTTAAAGCAATGCTTTATTTTTATTTATTGTTAAGCTATATGATTTCATGATCAAAGGCCAAGCTGAAGTTAGCCTTAGCCCTGGAATGGAAAGTGAAGACGTTTGGGGTGGTCAGTCTTGAACTAGCCTCTGATAAAGTTCTGTGTCCTACACAAACAATCTTTACCTTTCCAGTTCACAATTACAATACACCAGTGCAGTGGAGTTGTCCACCATGGGACTTATCCTAGTGTGCAAGGCGATATTTTAGGTATACTGTATTACTGAGGGCATGCTGCTACCATGATTAGAATGCTTCCTGAAAAAAATTGCTAATTAAAATGGTAATCTGATTTTTATCTCCAAGATAATGTTCAGCTAACACTAGCTTTATGGAACATTTAAATGGGTGTGTGACAAGGTACTGCTCACTAAGGTCAGGGAGCACATAACCAGAGTCATAGGACTGCAGATTGCAAGTAGTTCCTGCTCTAGGAATAGCTTTCCATCAACAATAGGAGACTCAAGATCAGGGGAGGGAGTGTGAGGGGTTCTTAATAGTATCTGTAAATAGCTACTTAGTGGGGAGATGATATGTCTTCTCCCTTCCAAAATGGCAGAAGGTAGGAAGTACCTATTACTATGCATTTTGTGTTACTTGGTGCCTTGTTATTTAATAAAAGTTGTCCTGAGGAAAGGAATGTAGAACCTGATATGAATGCTCATTAGGATTTCTCTAGCTAGCAAATCGGATCACCAATTTACAGAGAGATATACCCAAGTAAGATGCTCATGTATCAAATTATGGCCACTGATTACTATAATACTTAATTAAGTCACTTTCCCATCCCCTACATCTCAAGACATACCATGTCACAGACCTAGGATAGATGTTTTACTAAATCTTTAAAATCGGGTGAGGTGCTATTATGCTATTTGTTCGTGATGCTATTTAACCTAAAATTTCAATTATTGCTACCATGTCCTTTATAACAATGTATCATACTTCAGTAATGACTAAGTTGAAAGCTTTTTGTCACATTACATTTTTATAATGAATATGGAAAACCAGATACAGCGTTACTCAGATACGTACTGCGGACAACAGAGATAAGAGAGTTCTGGAATGTTTTGGTTTGAGGTGAGCAAGCACTGACATGACACCAAGGTGTCATGGGTGAATGCTTCGTGAACAGGTGAAAAAGTTATCCTGAGCTTTCCGATAAGCTTTCTGTTTAATTTCGTGCGTTTTCTCCAATGGTAGTTTTATTGCTGTTGTAGCAGGTGTTTATAAATGAAAGACCAAGATTATGGGGGAAATGGCATAACAGTGCTGATAAGGAACATTTACAATATTAGGTATTATGGCCTTGATACTGCAAATTCCACAAACACAAGATTAAATGAGAGTTTTGCCTGCAGATGAACTGCAGAAGGTATAAAAACACAATGTTCACTTAAGCTATGTCACCTAACATTTTCCCCATGTACGTTTGCTTGTTCAGCATTATTGTGCAATCTATTGCTAAGAGGAAAAGGAACATATATTGTTCTATCAATTAAAGAACACTTGTCCTGCCCAGACAATGCAAAGTAATGTGTTGAAGCTGAGGAGAATTACTAAGAGTGGGGGAGAGGCACAGAACTAGGAAGAACTAATTTATCTTTTTTCTTTGTTCACTGTATGTAATTTTTCTGTGTAGAATTGAGTGGTTTAAGCAATTCAAAAACAGAAGGCATAGCAAAGTAATTTTTTAAAATTATTAACTATTTCCTCTTTCAGCAGACAACATACCAATAAAGCTTTTTAAATTTAATTTAATTTTACTTGAAGGCATTAGTAGTGATTTATCAAAAGTTACCAAGTTGGATCAATTTTTAAAATTCCCTAAGGGAGCATGTCCATAGATATCATTACTATGAATAACCCTCTTAGGGGACGTAGGTACAGGGTTTTTCTTTTAGGCCTATCACATGGAATGGCAGGAAGGTTGTTTACTGTACAATATAGCTCATTACACAATGGAAGATTGCATAAAGAGAGAGGTTTATTTGTTTAATCAGCCCAGTATGTTCTATCCTCTAAGGCCTGGTCTACTTACCTTCCGGATTCAGTGGCAGTCCATGGGAGATATGCAAGTGATGTAAAAAACCTGCGTATCTCCCATAGACTTCACTGCATCTGTTCCGCATGCCGTCCACACTGCGCTGTGCCGCTTAGGGTGGTGGTTTTTCTACATCGATTTCTGGATTGATTGAGTGGTCTGCATAGACTTGCTCAGTCGATCCAGAGACATCGATCTAATGGCGGCAAATTTGCCACCGTCAGTATAGACATAGCCTAAGTGTATAGACGATACTGTGGCTGCATTAGTATGAAACTAAAAAAAGGACCTAGTCATAAGCTATTTGGGGAAATGTGGTCTAGATGAAATTTCTAAGAGGTGGATGCACAACTGGTTGAATGACTGTACCCAAAGAGTATCGATGGTTAATTATCAATGGTTCACTATCAAACTGGGAGGGCTTATCAAGTTGAGTCCTACAGGGGTCAGTCCTGGGTTGGTACTATTCAATATTTTCATTAATGACTTGAATAATGGAATGGAGAATCTGTTTATAAAATTTGTGGATGACATCAAGCTGGGAGGAGTTGCAGGAAGTTTGGAGAACAGGATTAGAATTCAAAAGGACCTTGACAAACTGGAGAATTGGCCTGAATTCAACAAGATTGAATTCAATAAAGACAAGGGCAAAGTACTTGATTTAGGAAGGAAAAACGGAATTCATAACTACAAAATGGGGAATAACCGACTAGGTGCTGAAGAGGATATGGGAGTTAGAGTGGATCACAAATTGAATATGAGTCAACAATGCATGTTGTAAAAACAAAGCTAATATCCTGGGATATATTAACAGGAGTGTTGTATGTAAAACAAGGGAGATACTTGTCCTCCTCTACTCAAATATCATCCAAAAACTGGCACTAAGCTTTGATATTTCACTAGAATAATATTCTGTGGCTATCTGGTAATTACTAGCAGAACTGGTAAGATGTGGTGCCTAACTGGAAAATTATTGCAAGGAAAAGAGGAAGGATGGAAGAAGGTATTGAGTTGGAAGTGGGAGAAGACAAAGGATAAATTTTCAAGAGTGCCTAAGAGGGTACTAACTCACTTTTGTACTTTTTACCTAAAGGCTAGATTTTGCCACCCTGACTATTATTGAGTTGCACTCTCCCACACAAATGACTTCAGTGATAGCAGAATTAAGTCAACATGGAGCAATTTTGAAAATCCCATCTTTCTGCTTTGTATGCACCTAAAACAGCTCAAAGTCTGAAATACGTTCCAGAGTGAGCTTTAAAAGTCACTGGTTATAGGAACAAGAACATAGTTACTGAAAATCAATCTTGTATTATTCTATTTGGGACAAAAAAATATAGGCCAGATTCTGATATCCTTTCTCATGCTGAGAAATACTTACTCCTCATGTAGTTCCAATGGAAATCAAAGGAAAATCAAGGGGAATATTTGTGGAGTAAAACTGAATATTTGTTGAGTACTACTCAACATGAATAACGGTATGATAATATAGTCTTAGGTTTGTATGCAGTTCATATCCTCCTTCCCCTGTAGCCATGTTCCCTTTTGTATATACTGTATTAATTTTTGTGATTAAATATGGAATTTTGGTTATATCTCTACTGCACTGGCAATATCTTATTTTTAAACACAGTACATGTTGAATGTCTCTTAACAGCATTTTATTTAATTTTTAATGCTTTCTGTAGGCATGCCCACTGACAGCAATTCCAGCAGAACGCTCAATGGTCCCCCTAGAAGGGGTGGCTGAGGTCCGAGTGGGCTTCTACTGAAAGTTTTAACTTTATTATATGCTCTGCAGGTTCTGGGGTGGCTGAGGAGGTGATATCTGCTACTCAGCTTCCTGGGTCTCTTGGACTGCCCGGGGAGATTACTGATGAACCTCCTCAACTGCTTGGGAACCTGCATAGTGCGTAATAAATAAATTTTTCTCAGGGGAGGGGCAGAGAGCTTGAGCTGTGCAGACCTCGGGGGATGGAGGGCTTTGGAGGAGGGGAGGATACATATCTATCTTCCCATCGACCCGCATCCTTTTAAATTGCTGGGCCTCTGAGCGATTGCCCCCCTTATACCTCTGTTGGTGGGCCTATCTGTGTTCTCTACTGTCTTTTCCTTTGATTTTATTGATCAGAAGAAACTGAATTTTCAGGATCTCTCTGTAGTCAACTCCTTTTTCCCTCTATCCATTGTGGGCTGTGATATTGATAGTGAAGTATTGTATCGGTATTAATATCCACATTTTAGGACATCTTTCCTGGAAGCAGGCCTCCTTCCAGACATAGTTACTGGGAATGTTACTACAGAGCCACAAGTGCTGTACTTCCAAGCAGTAATTGAGTTCTATGCTTGCTTCCCACCAGAAAATGTAAACCCTAAAAGACAATATAAATAACTCTGAACTCCAGACATGGGCTTCCACTCTTAGAAGTTAGGGTATTAAGACATGGCAATCTGACTATTTTAGCAACTTTCCCAATCATATTTATAACATTGGCTTTACGTTCTAGGGCTTGGAGGACAGAGCACAGTAGGATTTTAACAACCCTGTGAAGACATTCTGTTTATATGCAAAACAGAGTGTCTTATTTAATACAGATATGCAAGAGTTTTCCAAAACGATCGAACTGTCCTTACTTCTCCTTGGTGAAGGCTGCTTTGAGGAAAGTGAGTTAGAGAGAGATATAAGATTAGATCCTCAACACTTTGAGTCGCCCAGTCCTGTTCAATTCTAGAGATGGGTATTTTGAAGGCAATCCCTTACTCCTGATGAATGAGTCATGCATATAAGGGCCCATTGTATGGAGTTAATTTGATAGATCTGAGCATTACTGTGCACACTAATTAGTAGTACAAATGGGCAGAATGGGTTCAGCAACTGCTGATACTTTTGATTTTATGCACACTAGACCAGGTGTGCTCACAGCAGAGCTGTATAAAACAGGGACTATGGCCTTTCTGCTCCATGACATGGTAGATTTTCTCATTTAGATCAAAATTACATGGTTTTTTCTACTGCCATATCATTTGGAAAACATGTCTAATCTACTATACTCTATAACTGCTAGGTTGTCTTTGGAATTATTGCTTCTTTGTTTTCTCCCTTTAATTGACTATAATATTTTGGGGATTTTTTTAGTTGAATCAAAAGAGGCACCATGAACACCTGAAATAAGAGGTGAGGAGAGAAATAATTTGATGAATTTTGTCAGGTTCCTAGATGTGGGGTACAGGAGAATTGTGACTCCAAATTTAAAGTGGATTCAGTTTTGCCACAATGAAGTCATGATGATTCACTGTTTGTAAAGGACCTATTTTTAGTTGGCCTGAATTACACAGAGATTAGCATAATATTCTTCTTTGTGATTCCCCAGTTGGTAGTGAACAGAAGACTCAGAAACAGATAAGATTTCTCCCCAGCATGGTTAATTTCCTAGAGAAACCCTCAGTGTATGCAGAAGGCAGATCTGTAACCGTACAAAAGCTTTTGTAGGCCATTAATCTTTTCTGCTGAATACAATGCAACACAACTTTATTTTGTATAACATCTTTCATACAAGCTGTATTGCAAACTCATGCCTTAGAGAGTTAAATAATAGCAGAAGAAAGAAATTAAGAGGTAAAAGACAAATAGGAAGAGAATGGTTATAGCTGTAATTGTAAGTGAGTACAGTCAGTGAAGCCCAGAAATCCAAGAATGCTCTTCAAACCACAAGAATTGCAGAGAAGATTCTTGTGTCAACAGCAGTAAGATTTTCTGCAAGAAAACAGGGGAGGCTAGTGCTTGATGAATACATGTTTTAAATTTAGTGCAAAAGAAGAGGTTCTTCTTCGAGTGCTTGCTCATATCCATTCCACTATAGGTGTGCACTCACCACCATGCACTGGTCCCCGGAACTTTTTTTCCCTTAGCAGATCCTGTAGGGTCAGCTCAGGTGCCCCCTGGAGTGCTGCCTTCATGCCACAGCACACAAGACACCGCTGACTCTACGGCCCCTCAGTTACTTCTTTCCTCCCGTGACGGTCGCTGGAACATCTCTTGCTCGTGCAAGTAGCTTCCCCTTGCTTGAACTGTTGTTGCTGTTGCTGTAGTTGCTAGTTTTAGTTGTTTAAATAGTTAATAGTTAAGATAGTTAGTATAAGAAGCCCTCCTCTCACAGGGGGCTTAGAGCCTGGGCCTTCCCCGGTCCTTCTGGGTTTAAGCCTTGTACTGCTTGCGGCAAGGCTTTCCCGGTCAGCGACCCTCATGATCGCTGTTTGAAGTGTCTGGGAGAACAGCATGTGAGGGAGAAGTGGAAGATCTGCCAAGCCTTCAAGCCTCGCAACCAAAAAGAGAGGGAAGTCAGGCTGAAGGCTATCCTCATGGAGGCAGCTCTCTGCCCGGTATCGGAGCCACCTTGTTCATCTTCGGCACCAAGCGTCTCCTCGGTGTGGAGCGCTCCGTCGGCACTGGAGCCCGCCCGCCATTCCTCTCCAGTACTGAAGCTTGCGCTCCCCTGCACTTCAGCCGTGGTCGGGGTCGAGCCCAGAGAGGCTGGAACTGTGGCCCTTCAAGCCAACCTCCGGGCCCACACCTCCATGCAGGGAGCCTCCCTCGACTCCTGGGGGTGAGGGAGTGCCCCTGCCTCAGCCGTCAACACCGGAGGCTTTCCAAGCAGCACAGGACCTGATGGCCTTGCCCATGCCCACGCCCCCTCCCTCAGCCGAGGGGTCGAGGGCCGGTGTCTCGGGAAAAACCCACGCTCGGTGCCCCCAGTGGATGGTCGAGACCGAAGTCAAAGGCGAGCTCAGAGGGTAGAGCGTGAGAGCTCCCCTCCAAGCTCTGAGTCAGACTTGTTGAGCTCATTGGCGCATCAGCACCGGGACTGGTCCGCTGCACCATGCCCTCATCGGCACCGCTCCAGGTCGGCACCGTGCTTGAGGCTGTCGTCCTGCTCTTGCTCCTCCAGGTTGGGCTTAGCACCCAGGCGTCGGAGATGGCACTGATCCTGATCACCAGGGGGGAAGCGGCTCTGCAAGTCATTGGTGCCATGGCACCGAGCGTCATCCTTTTCAGAGTGGGAGGCATTATATCGGCACCAATTGCGTCGGCACCGACATTCCTCATCTTCGGGCTCCTCCAGAGGTTGGAGCAGGACCAGTAGGCGGCACTGGCCAGGCAGCTCCAGGGAGGACTGGCACCACAGAGATGCCCAGCCACCGATGCCAATGTTGGTACCGGGTTGGCCGCAAGGGCCCTGGCAGTGGCCTTACTGGGACCCATGGGGGGTGCAGATGGGAAAAACGACTGCTTCGGCTCCATCTCTGACAGTGCAACCCACACCGGGATCTGCAGAAAAGGTTGTCTCCTTGGATGAGGAGATGGACCCTGGTGAAGAGCCCTCCACAGATCCAATTTGCCAGTCCTCCTCCTCCTCCTCCCCACATGAGGCCACCTCCAGGGACAACAAGACACCCCTGATTGACTTAAGGCTCACCAAGAGTTCTTGAAGAGGGTGGCCTCAAACCTGAACATTGAGATAAAGGAGATGTCGGAAGACGAGGACCCCCTCTTCGGATGGTGGGGTTGGAGGGACCGTCAAGGGTGGCATTGCCGGTCCATGAGAGGGTCCTGAAACTGGCAAAGGCCCTCTGGCAAACCCCATCCTAGGTTGCTCTGACATCAAAGAGTGCTGAGAAAAAATATTATGTGCCAGAGGAGGGGTTTGAGTTTTTATTTACCCACCCGCCCCCGGGGACCTTGGTGGTGGACGCTGTCAATCAAAAGGACAGACAAGGGTCCCAGGGTGCCACCCCAAAAAACCAGGATGGGAAAAAAACAAAGGTGTATTCCACCACGGCCCTGCAGTTCCAAATTGCGAACCACCAGGCACTGATGGGTTGCTACAATTTAAACCTGTGGAACTCTATGCAGTGGTTTGCAGAGAGGTTGCCGCAGGACCTCGTTGCAGACTTCACCACTGACCTGGAGGAGGGGACTATAGTGGCAGGAACTGCACTGCATACCGCAGTGATGCGGCGGATACGGCCAGCAGGACCATAGCCTTGGTGGTATCCATGAGATGCTGCTCTTGGTTGCAATTGTCGGGGCTATCACAGGAGTCCAGAATGCCATACAGGACCTGCTGTTCGAGGGGGCAGGCCTGTTTTCTGACAAGACGGATGATAAATTGCATACCATCAAAGACTCAAGAGCCACCCTACATTCCTTGGGTCTCTATACCCCACAGACCTCGAGGCAGCAGCCTCAGCCTCAGACCTACCACCCACCGCAGCAGCCCAGGCCGTTGCCCAGGGTGTCCCAGGCTGGCAGGGGCAGGGATAGGGGCAGAGGGTTCGGGAGACATGACAGGTCGAGCTCCTCTGTGGCCTCCCAGAGCAGGCCATCCAAAGGGCCCAATAATAATAAAAAAAAAAATTTTGACAGTGCACATGGAGGTGGCACCATTATCCATTCCCATGGTCCGTCTCTGTTATTCTTGGACAGGCTGAGGCCTTTTTATCCCGAGTGGCAGGTTATAACCTTAGACTGTTGGGTGCAAGAGGTGATCCTGTGGGGATATGCCCTTCAGCTCACGGCCATTCCCCCAGACCCTCCCCCACTCCATCCCCCTCCAGGGACCCCTCACATGAGCAGCTGTTGCTGCAGGAGGTCGGAACCCTCCTGGCTCTGTGGGCGGTGGAAGTGGTACCACCGCAGGAGAGAGGGAGAGGATTTTATTCCAGGTATTTCCTCATCCCCAAAGCAAAGGGGGGGTCTCAGGCCCATACTGGACCTGTGCTGCCTCAACAGGTTCATAAGAAAGTTAAGGTTCCACATGGTCTCCCTGGCCTCCATCATTCCAGCCCTAGATCTGGGTGATTGGTTTGCTGCTCTCGATCTGAGAGATGCATATTTCCACATCTCGATTCAGCCAGGCCACAGACGGTACCTATGGTTACAGTGGCTGGGTCTCCTTACCAGTTCATGGCCCTACTCTTTGGTCTATCTTCTGTGCTCAGGGTCTTCACCAAATGTATGGCAGTGGTGGCGGCCCACCTGAGGCGCAGAGGGGTACAAATCTTCCCGTACCTGGATGATTGGTTGATCAAGGGCAGATCCAAGCACCACGTCCAAGACAGTGTATCCCTCACTTGCACCATCTGCACCAAGCTGGGGCTGCTCTTGAATGAGCAGAAGTCAACTCTAACCCCGGTGCAGCACATAGAGTTTATTGGGGCCACACTGGATGCCTCCAGGACCAGAGCCTTCCTGCCGCAATCTTGTTTCGAGGCTGTGGTGTCGATCATTGACCTGTTACACAGGTTCCCCACTACGACAGCCAGGCATTGCCTTCAGCTGCTGGGGCACATGGTCACATGCACATACGTGGTGAGGCTCACTCGCCTCAAGCTCAGGCCTCTCCAAGCTTGGCTGGCCTCGGTGTATACCCCTAGCAGACACCCCTTGATCAGGGTAGTCACGGTTCCCCCAGAGGTCTTGACCTCCCTGGAATGGGAGAGGGTCCCGAGGGAGGTGTTGGTGGGGGTCCCCTTCAGGGATCTGGCTCCCTCGATATCCTGATGCTTCGGACGTGGGGTGGGGAACCCATATCAGTGTTGGTCTGGGCACCCAAGGGACTTGGTCGGAAGCAGAGAGGAGCCTCCACATCAATGTCAAAGAACTCAGAGCGGTCAAGTTAGCCTGAAGGGCATTCCTTGGCTTCCTGAAGGGCAGAATGATACAGGTGCTGATGGACAATACTGCAGCAATGTTTTACATCAATCGGCAGGGGGGAAGCACGCTCCTCATCCCTCTGCCAGGAGACTATCCAGTTGTGAGACTTTGCAGTGAGGCACGATTTTCATTTATCTGTCTCTCACCACCTGGAGGTCAGGAACGATGAGGTGGACCACCTCAGCAGGTCGTTTCTACCCCGCCACAACTGGTCTTTACACCAAAAGGTAGTGACCTCCATCTTCTGAGAGTAGGGTGTTCCCCAACTGGACCTGTTCACGTCATCCTGGAACAGGAAGTGCCCAAGGTTCTGCTCACTCTGGGGTCGCGAGCTGGGCTCCATATCCAATGCTTTCCTCATCGACTGGGGGAGACCCTCACCTATGCATTTCCTCCAATCCTGCTCCTGCCCAAGGTCCTCTTGAAGATCAAGAAGGACAGAGCGGACGTTATGCTGATCACCCCAGCATGGCCGAGACCAAGACATCTTCCTCCTCGTGTTTTTTCCAAAACCACACAGGTCGGACGAGGAGCAGAGATGGCACTGCCTGGATGTCAGACGGGCCCTGGCCTACTACGTTGATAGGACACAGCCATTCCAGAAGTTGACACAGCTCTTCATCGCTGTGGTGGACCAGATGAAGGGATCCCCAGTCTCCACCCAGTGCATCTCCAAATGGATCACTACCTGCATCAGGTGCTGCTACGAACTGGCGGACGTACCACTCCCTGGAGTCATTACAGCGCACTCTACTAGGGCACAGGCCTCGTCGACAGTCTTCCTGGAGAAGATGCCCCTGCAGGACATCTGTAAAGCCACATCTGTCGGTGCACACCTTCACGTCCCACTACGCCATCATGCAGCAGGCAAGAGAGGACGCAGGAGTCAGCAGAGCCATGCTGAGGGCAGCTCACTGATATCTCCTACCCACCTCTAAAGTATGGCTCTGTAATCACCTATAGTAGAATGGATATGAGCAAGCACTCAAAGAAGAAAACTTGTTTACTTACCAGTAACTGTTGTTCTTCGAGATGTGTTGCTCATATCCATTCCACACCTGCCCCTTGTCACCCGAAAGAAGAACTGAGGGGCTGTAGGGTCGGCAGTGCCTTATGTGCTGCAGCATGAAGGCAGCACTCCAGGGGGCTCCTGAGCCGACCCTACAGGATCTACTAAGGGGAAAAAGTTCCGGGGACCAGTGCATGGTGGTGAGTGCACATCTATAGAGGAATGGATATAAGCAACACATCTTGAAGAACAACAGTTACTGGTAAGTAATCTTATTTTTCCAACACTTTATTTTCAGTGATTAAAACATGATTAATCATCATTTTATTTAACATTTATCATTTATTTAACACATAAGAAGCTATTTAGCAGACACATTAAACTGGTGCGATTGCCATATGAGGTGGATTCCAGAGTTGGGGAAGATGATCGATTACATTCAATCATTGTAAATGAGGAAGAGATGAATAACTGTCTGGGACAAAAGAGCAACCCTTTTTATATATAATCATGCCACATCACCCTAAATGTTAAGCAAACTTTCAGATGCAAGAACGAATATCAAGAATGATGAGAACGTCTGAATGTATTTTCATTATAAAGCACTATTAAACCAGTGCAGCCCAGACATTACAGTTTAGTGTACCTCATATAGGAAACAGCATTTTTTACCCTAGGAGAAAGGTGTCATTTGAGGTGATATCGCAGTGGTGTTAATAGAATCATTATACTCCACTGTCAGAGGGAGAAATTTACTGGGCTACACTGTAAAGACATGTAAAGAAATAGAAAAAACAATGAGAGTCCTGTAGCACGGTAAAGGCTAACAAATTTCTGTGAGCATAAGCTTTCGTGGGCTGCAACCCACTTCATCAGATGCAAAGAAATAGAAATTAGACCTTTTTACACTCAGACTTTCTTTCGACCTATTTACACTCTCTATTAATGTGAAAAGTAGACTAAATTAACATGAAGCAGTCTAAAGTCGCATTACATATTATCATACCTGAATGTGACCCATTGCCTCTCAAATCAATTGTTAAATGAGAGGTAAATGATGGTCACAACAGAAATCCTTCACAGGTTCCTGTGTCCACAGCCGTGCTTTCTTTGCCTTCGAAAGGGCATAGTCAATGTATATTGGTTTGATTTGATTTTTATTTTTATTTATTTATTTCTTATTTTCTTATTTCTTATTATTTTTATTGTGGGTCTTTTTCGTTTTTGCAGATCCTGGATGACTTCTGCTTAAATTTAAAACACTGATTGTGACAATGCCAGAATAAAAATTAAAGAAGACAGCCAGGGGTGAGACAGAGTGAGTGAGTGCTTTAAAGGAAAGCTTTTCCCCAGGTTTCCAGTGGTGAAGGAACCAGGTGGTGGTTTGGGATGAATGTGAATGGGAAAGAATATCTAGAAAAAGAGGAAATCTAACACTCAATCTCAGCGTCATCCTTCAGAGATTTAACTTTTCCTCGTATTTTGTTCAGAACTGACAAAAACTAGGATAACAGCTGTAAGGCCAGATTTTTTCCAATATATATGAGATTGAGCAGAGTGTTGCAAGTCGTGCTTGTTTGGGAGAGGCAGTGGTGGGCTGTTGAACCACATATGAATAAGGCCAAGCTTTCTGCTGTAGATTTTTGTCTACCTTTTGGGATTGCTGAGCCAGTGATCTCTTGGTATGGTCATGGGGAAAAAAAATACAAATCTTGATCCTATAAATGCCAATGGGAGTTTTACCGCAGACTTCAGTGGGACCAAAATTTGGTCTAGAATGCAGGGCTGATTGAAAAAGTGTCCGTTTACACAGTTGTAAGATTAAATGAAATCATAGCAGTTTGGATTCTAATGAAAAGAAAACTTAAGAAAGCTTCAAAGCGACCGGAAAGGCAGGCCTCTGAACCTTTTAGTGGGGTTTTGTTGGTCACATTGGTAATTTAGCTGTAAATCTGAGACCTGTTGAGATTCTGCAAATGTCCAAAATGCAACATGCACTGTTTAGGGCCAAATCCTAGCCCATCTGACATCAGTGCAGTTGATGCCAGTAGAATCAGGAATTGGCATAGCAAGCAGTAGCCCTGGCTGCAAAGGAAAGACATGCATTATTCTTTCAGCCAATAAATGACCTGGTGGAGTCTCAGCCCAGTCCCCAATGTTATCATCACAATTGTACCTTGATTCTGTCAAATCCTGTCAAAAAGGTAAAAGACCGAAAGGGTCATGGGCCCTAGAGGAGGTCTCTTCAGTCAGGCCTGATGAATGTTGAGAGGGTAACATGTGAAAGCTTGTGCTGTTACCAGTGCTGTACCTATTTGGTGAATATATGAAGGATGGTATGGCAGATTTTATCGATCTGAAGGCATTCATTAACTCTAAATGCAAAGGAAACATTTTAGTAACGAAAAATAAAACCTTTTCATTTCTGATTTATTTATAGGTTCAGGAGATGGCCATATGCCAGTGCTTTGGCTTCTTATTGAGGAGGAAAGAGACCTGCCAGCTTGGAATCAAATGCTCAGTTGTCCCCGTGTCTAATACTTCACAAGTGATTGATGTTTGTCTATAGAGGTACTTATATGGCCCCATCACTACAGTGAATGCTATTGATAGATGGACTAGCACAATTCAGTCAGAGACAGTTGGCACCATTTAAAAAGTCAACATTTACCAACTGTTACCACACCATAGCTTCTGTACTAGTACAATGAGAGCGTGATCATTAGAGAATTCAAGTGTTACAGGTGCTTGCTACCTCTTGTGATCTGGCCCTACTTTTCCAAAGTCAGACTAAGACTTGTAAACGGTCAATCTTTGTAAAATGCCAACTTATAGAATTTGGGGTTAGAAAATGAGCCCCCCCCCCAAAGAAATCATCATTACACGTGCATCAGATTCTGCAGATATGAAGAATTTTAAAATCTGTGCACTAAAAATTTAAATTCTGTTCTCTGGGCTAAGATTAGCCAGTGTGACTGTCTAATTATTAGTATTACTTTAGTGCCTAGAGGCTGGCGTGCATAAGAATTCTGACTTAGAGGGGGAAAAAAGGTAACACAAACATTACATATTGGTTCCATTAAATCACACTGAATAGTTGAGGTTTAATGAACAATAAAGGAAGCATATGAAATACTTTAGGTAACTAGACATCCTGAGGGAATTCAGAAACTCAGTTGTGAATATGACACTGAGATTTTCTTAAGTGACCTCCCAAGGTACTAGCAAAAATCATTGGTTTAGCAGAGGAGAATTTGAACTAAAGGTTACACAAAGCTCACTAGAAGCTTAGGGGTTACCATTGTTGTTTAAAACAGATATAGTTTTTCCTTAGGATAGAGTTTTTAATTATTTTAATACCAAATGATAGTAATAAGAAAATGAAATTCAGTGTCTCCAATATCTCCATGTGGAGACTTATCAATATGAGTTAAAGTATTTTGGAGTTGTACAGTGTGGCTTTCTAAAAATATTTTAGAATTTTGAGTTGGTTCTTTATAGCACTATATAGACTGTAATGGAATCGAGGCATACTAAACAGTGGAGGGTTTGGTCTGGTTTTTTTCTAGATCAGTGGTTCTCAACCTTTCTAATGCCGTGAACCCGCAATACATTTCCTCATATTGCGGTGACCCCAAACCAAAAAATAATTTTGGTGGCTACTTCAAAACTGATGACGTCAGCAAGCGCCGGACACACGTAATGCGCTGCTATGGACTGTGGAGCGTTCCCCCCGCTTCCCCCGCCCCTTAGGCCCCGGACGGATGATGCAATCACGTCTGCGCATGCGCGCAGGCATTCAGTTTGGAACGCGCATCCATAACGGTGTGCGTTCCAGCTGAATAGCGCTGCTACAGATGGTAGCGCGACTTCTCAGCGGCTAAAGCCATCGGAAATATGTATTTTCCGATGGCTTTAGGCGACCCCTGTGTTTTGGTTGTTCGACCCCCGCCGGGGTCGCGACCCACAGGTTGAGAATCGCTGTTCTAGATGATATTCTATTTTTATGACTCCAAACTTTTAGTTGCTGTTGTTCTTTAGAAAATATTTCCAGCTGCTATGTTAAACATTGTCTGCTACAGGTAAAATAAATAAATAAATAAATAAATATGTCCTTGATCATGAAATTCTATTTAAAAAAAAAAAAGCCAGCTGGATACCATGCTAATCAGAATAGAGCTCATTCTCTGTGCAAAGGAGAAGAAGAAAAAAAAGATTTCTCAATGAACCACTTTGAGGTTGAAGCCATTTGAATGATTTTTCTGAATGACGCAAGACTGAGCTCATGAGAGTTAGATCAAATCCAACTGAAGAGACTAAGATGTTGAGTGGGAACAAGAGTCCAGCTGGGATTCCTGCTGTTCACAGGCTCACAATAAAAACCTTGATAAAATATGATCCTTCTGAAGTCCAGGTTCTCCAGGGAAGATAAAGCAATTTAAATTGAGACAATGAATAAAAGAAACATTTCCTACCATTAAAGCTTGCTGCTGGTAATAACCAGAGCCTGGTAATAGAATTTGTTATGAGCATTTATTTGATTATTTACATCATATATTTGAACTGTGAAACTATTTTTATCTTGTAGTTCAGCATCACTGCAATTCTTCATCTTATACCTTTTTAAACACTTAAAAAGTCATCAGCCAAGAGCAAAGTCACAAAGACACTAAGGCCCTGTTCCAATGCCCACTGAAATCAGTGGGAAAGCATCTATTGACTTCAGTAGGCACAGGATCAGTTCCTAAGAGGGTGGATTAGCTATGGACCTTCCATGCTTTTAGTTTTGCTTCAGATAAAGTGATTCATTAATACTTTGAATGAAAATTACCAAGACTAAATGTAGCAGGTACTATAGGGTATTTATTTATCAACGGTGCTCTATACTGTGTGTACTTTACAGAGCTGAATTGATTGTTTTTTTCCAAACAGTGGCAAAATGATTTTAAATCTTTCACGGAGAATCAGGTTAATAAATCTAGATGTCAGAATGACTATGACCATATTTACTTGTCACTGACTCCATTTGGGTTGTATGTTAATCCTAATTCTATCACAAAACGTGGGTGGACAAATGGGGCAGAGGATTTGTTGAAAAATCAGTATATGATCTTGTGACTAAAGCTTGTCTCATAATATATGCAATCAAAAGGGCAGAATTAAGATTACACAGGTGACCATAAATCTGACATTTGACTTGCAAGTGCTTGTCTTTGCAACCTAATTTTTTTTCTAATGTAGATTTTAAGTGTAGTTTTTGAAGGTTTTTATTAAAAAGGAAAAATGGCAGAAACCCAAGTTTTTATATACTTGTAGCATTCCCTACCCCACTCCCATCAGGTATTATCATAATGGTTTAAACCTTCAGTATGACAGTATAGACTACTACTTGAGCTACAGAACTAGCTTAATTAGCTGGCAGCAAGTGGAGGCTGATCTTTTAGAGTGGGGGTAGACTGCTAGTGCCATGTGCTAGGTCCAGGGGATGGTCAAGTGGAGCCCAGCCTGATTCTTTCTCCAATTTCCTCTTCCCTCCAGGGAGCTTCTGCCCCATGTGGTACTCCCAGAGGTGGTGGATGGTCTATTAGGGCAGTATCATGGTACCAGAAGGTATGGGTTGAGAGGGATAGCCTGGTCCAGCCCATTTCCCTCCCACTCCATGCTACAGCTACACAAGCAGCTCCCAAGTATTCCCAGTGCAAACTTTGCTTTTGTGGTGGCCTGGCACTACCCTGAGAGTGCTCATTTTGTTTGTTATTTTGGCAGGTATGACACAAGCAGTGAAGGAAAATGGTAGTCTTTAGGAAAAAGCCGTTTATACTGCAACTAAACCTGGATAGAAGAATATCATGGAGCAAAGAAGGGCACTCCGCTATCCTGAGGGCTTTACCTCTACCAAATGTCAGAGGCCAGCTGCAAAAAAAACGAAGCATCTCAGGAAAAAATTGTAAGAGTCTTTGGTCATGGAAAGAGTTAGGCAGCCTAAATATAGTTCCCTCTAATGATATTGTGCTTTGGAATGGAACTGTGAAGCTCTTTACCTGATGTGGTACTTCAGACATTGACTCTAGCTGGATGAAAAGATAGGAGTAACAATAGTAAAATTGTTTAAGTTATAAATAAGATATGTAAATTGCTGTTGGGAAAAGCTAAAGCTGTGCATAGAAGCACTTCCAATGTGCATATGGAGAACATTTCAGTCAGTTTGTTCCTACCCTACATAGTATCTTGTCCCAAAAGAGACCCCAAAACATTTTATGATTTTAAAGAAGTGAATTTCAAGCTATTGACAAGGATCACTTTATCCCCCACCTCTGAGGTGGAACACAGCAACAGTGCAGAGCAACACTGAACACCAGTTTAGGGTAAGAAGTGAAGAACGTTGTTGATCCTTTTTCTGAAACTAGTGAAAGTTTCTGGAAGTGTCGCTCTTTTGCCAAGCAATAGAAGATGTCTAGAACCTTGCAGATCAGGAGAAATCAGTGATGCGGACTCTGAGTATGTTTAGACCACATATTTTACACATATACATCAATCCTGGAACAGAGATGGTCACAAACAGCATGCATGGAATCCCTTCTTTAAGGAATCTCAGACCAACATCAATGCCCCGTTCTCAGACAAAAACTCTCCCCTGAGAATTGAGTCTACCCACGGACTAAGGCTGAGAGCATGCTTAGTTTAATTTCCAAGAACCACTGCCTCTACACAAAATCTTGCATGACAAAAGCATGTCTTCCCAAAACTGAAGATTTCCTTCCACACTAAGAAAAAGAACTTAAAAGAAAGTGCAACAGTATTACCTGGTGACCCCTATCACACCTTAATAAACTGAGTTAGAATTTGGTAGCCTGAATTAAAACCTCCCATATTCTTGTAAAATACAGCTTGGGATCTTTAATGATCACAAATGGTCACAGATTCTATTTTAGATCTCATCGGAAGAACAGCAACGTCAGCAGCACAGTGCCCTTTAGCACCATGCTGAAGCACTGGCTCAGTGCAGGCATAGAGGTAAGAGTACCACTTGTTGAATCTTGTTGAATCTCATTTTATGCTGCTGCTTCTTTCGTATGGATTGGGTAGGTAGCAACGATTACAAAGTTGTGTCTAGATTTAGTAGCCAGCACATAGCTGCAGCAGTGAGCTTATGAATGTCCTTCAGGCCCCTGGCAAATGAACAAAGGGACAATCAGAGATGATGTGCTCCATCGTTTGTGACTGGTGACCACAGTCGCATAAAGGTATTTGCCTAATTTTCCATTCGAAGAGGATTTGTCCACATCTCCCATGAGATGTCCTGATATGATTCAATCTGCATCAATCTTTTTGACATAAATCAAAACCCCGTGGTTCCTTGGCAGGGTCAATGATGAGCTATTTGTTTTGAGTGGTTGAAACGCTTTGTGTGACTCTCCATTGAGCCTCAGCGTCAAAGTTGAGTGTAAGGGTCTTGGTGTGGTTCCATAGAGAGTTGCCGAATTTTAATGCTGATTGTAGTGAACAATTTTCACAATGAGTCACAGACGATGATATTGTTTCCTGTTTGCATGAAGGAGATGACAGACACCTGAAACCATTGTCTAGATGACCAATGGGCTTCTCTTTCTTGTCCCAGGCCCTGCAGAAGTCTCTTGGCGTGGTCTCTATGGATATGTCTATTCTGCAATTAGACACTCATGGCTGGCCTATGCCAGTTTACCTTGGCCTGCAGCGCTCAGGCTAAAAGTCTGTTTAACTACAGTGTAGACCTCTCATCTTGCAGGGTACTAGAGCCCAGGCTCTAGCATGAGTTTGAACATCTATATCACAATTAAACAGCCCCTCAGCCAAATCCCCGTGAGCCTGAGATAGCTGGCATGGGCCAGCCATGGGTTTTTAACTGCAATGTAGATGTACCTTATGTGGCTAGGCCTGCATTAATTTAGCAGGAAGTGATTAGATGGCGTGGAGAGCCAGGGGGTTAGCTGCTCTACATAGAATCATCCCTTGCCAAATGTGTGGCAGTTCCAAATCTAATTCTTTTTTTTCACCACTGATTCTAAAATGGCCTCGGGAAAACCTCTGGTCCAAGAATCAAATCCTGAATGAGCACCTGCTGCTCTCAAATGACTTCCAAGTTTTGCCTGAGTAAATACTAAATAAAAACTGATTAAAGACTTCGGTATTTGGCCCACAGCTTTTTGCACTTAATACCTACTGTAGTTTAGTCTCTTCTTATATTAGATTGAGTTGTTCCAATGGAACAAGCAGAAACCCAGGAAGGGATTAAACGCAGGTAGTTTTACTGAAATCCCCACTTGTGGGGAATGACTGTTGTGATGGAGAAATATGAAGGACCAGAGATTGCAGCGATTTGTCCCCTTAGCAATCCCTTCAAACTCAGTGGTGTCAACTGCTGCAGAGCTTGACACTTATCTGTAAGGAGAAAGGTAAGTGGAAAAATTCTTAACATGTAATTTTTGTTTGTGAATTCTCCCCGAATAGCTGGCAAAATTTTTAAATTTATTCTGTTACTGAAAAGACAGAACTTTTTCAAGTGAATAATTCTTGGAGTGCAGATCATTCATAGTTGTGAATATTCACAATTTGCCCTGTGTTTGATTAATTGCAGAAGTCAGCTGGAATTGTGTCTGTGCTTTGACTTGGGTGACATGTGAGTCACCCGCAAAATCTGAGTTGCAGATATTATGGTGGAATGTTCAATTTACAGTCCATGTTGTGTATTTAGGTATGCAGTCAGGGACAGAAGTGATATCATCTGACTTAAGCAGCGAGCCAACAAAGCACACATTTGTATACATATGGAATTTTGCTGCAGTATTCCCAATATACTTGTTTGGTTACTTATATAGTCACATGGTTTTTTTCCTGCTCACTGAATGGATGACTTGGGTAACTAACCAGCACAGTGTGACTTGTGAATTTTAAAATAAAAAAAAAAAAACCATTCAGAAATTCATTTTAAAAAATATTTCAACATTCAAATGAAAAAAACATTTTTGTGAATATTCATGCTAGTAAAGATGGAGCACTCCAATAATTACGAAAAACAAATGCCAAAAGTTCACAAAATGCAGGCAAAATTAAATTCACTTTGTGAATTCAACATGTATTTATGGACTTTTTTTCAACCCAGATTTTGTTGTAACTCAGTTATGTCTCCACTTACCTATCTCTCTGGGATAGATCTCAAATATACAGCATGCAGAAGTGTTCTTCTGATTCTGATACATTCTTTTGTCTTCTAGAAATCCTATTTTCCTGCTCATTGCAATCAGCAGTAAAAAGATCATGGCAACCACAAATACAGTTTTTCTCCTTTCTCTTCAGCCAGTTTTCCACAGTGCTATCTAGACAAGAATATCAGGATTCTTTTTCTCTGTCATGAAAAGAAAATATTTCCCATCAGTCTTCATTTATAAATGGGCTCGTAAGGCCTTTATTTACTACTACTGGGGCACTTGACTGCAGAACATCATTGCATATTTGAAAGGCATTAAACTCTTTATTAGACACAGTATATGAGCTTCTTTTCGCATGTACTCTGAGGGCAAATCTGTCTTAAGTTTTTCTGCCTACTCACATTCTGGCTTTTCAAATCCCCATTCCTTTGAGCCAGAAATTAACCTACAGCTTGTAGCTGCAAATGTCTTGCCTACAGATATACTAAACCTCAGATGGGCCAAAAATTGCATACATCCTGTGTCACCTGCTCTTTTCTACTTCTCATTAAGCCAAAAATCAGTTTGTCATTTTTAATAAGGTTGCATTCCATTTCAGACCCAATCTCTCACAACATAGCTTTTCTACTCATATTTGTTTCTAAGTGTCCACTATTATTATTTATCTGTATTGCAGTAGCGTCTAGAAGCCCCGGCCAGATCAGAATCTCATTTACTAAGTGCTGTACAGACAAAGTAAAGACAGTCTTTACTCCAAAGAGCCTACTTTTTTGTTTGACCACCTCTAATGTTTCACAGCAGGATGGAGGATGGGGCGAGAGGCAGTGGTTGCAAGGTGAAGGGGGAAAAGGTAATATTAAAGCTAACTGAAAAATGACAATTGTTTTTCACTAAAAATCTTTGGCTTTTTGACCAAAAACCCAGTATACTGAAATTTTTTGGTTATTTTAGGGTTTCCCCTTTCAATCTTTCTTTCACTCAACCACCATATTTCCCGGCCTTTGCTTTCTCTCCCCTTTCTAGGGGAAAAAAGCTGAAAAATGTTTGGTTTGTCATAGACAAGCTGGAAAAGCTCAAATGAATAATAATAATAATAATAATAAAAGTACATTGAGGAAAAAAGGTACTTTCTGTTCCCCCTCCCCCTCCAAATATTGAAATTAAAAATGTCGATCAGCTCTAAAAATAGTGTGAACCTGGGTTGTGATACACTAACTGTGCACAATTTGTAGGTATAAAGGTGTTCGGTGGGTTTTGGTCAACCAAGACAAATTGGCAGATCAGTAGGCAACAGCTTTAGCTGGCCACCTGCATAACCATTATCAGCTGACTGTGCTCTTTAGGCATCATGGTAGTGCTGAGGATGGATCTCAAGGCAGCTAGGGTGGTAGCCATATGGATTTTTACAGGGAGGGTGTTCCAGGCATAAGTGGAGACATGGAAGAATGTGCACAGGTACTGGTAGGGGAAATGGATAAAGAGACAGTGGAAGTTGGCATCATTGTGGTAGCAATATAGGAGCTCTCCTTGTTAGTGAGATGGGAGCAACCACAGAAACACTTGGTCCTCTCAGCTGACAGCTGGCTGAGAAGATACTGCTCCCTGTAGCTCTGCAGCAAAAACTGCTGGTTCTGCCTGTCCCGCAGGCCAACGCTGGCTGGAGAGCTGGATTGTGAAGAGCTGGCAGTTCTGCCTTCCTGGATGAAGTTAAGAGCCAATGAGCCTTTTCCCTGCTCTGGCCACAGATGGCATGGAAAGCTAGGTGTTTCCTGAACAGGTGAATTTTGGAGGTCTGGGGTAGAAGTTTATAGAGTGAAATGCTGGTGGTGGCAGTAGGGGGAGCAAGAGAGAAAGGCAAATGATTGGGGAGAGGGAGAGACTGGCTATCCCCTTCCACAGTTACTCACTTCTCCTTCACTCCCCCTTCATCATTTCAGAAAATCAAAAGATTTCACCTTATGTCTTTCTGTCTTCTTCCTTGCCTGCCTTAGCATGGCAGACTCCCTCTCCTCCCTCAGGACTGGCATACTATATGCAAATTTATATAAATTAAATGTATATTATTCTTTCCTTCAGCAGGGTCAACATTTATTTGCTAGATAACAATGACATTCTGGGGGCTGAAGATTCCTTGGTGCTGTTCCTGGCCTGGAGAGGAGTGGTGTCTAGTGTTCACTGACACCAGAACCAAGCACATACATGTGACACATTATTTTCCACAGCTGTGTGACCACAGCATGCATCTGCCACATGGGGTTCAGTTCTCAGCTTTGCATCCAGTAACCTTAAGCAGCCTCTCCATTACCCACATCAGTGAAGTGGAGGCAATTATTCCTGCTTGTCTTCTAAGGTGGGGATAGGAAACATTGCTTAGTTGTAAGTGGGCTTGGCAGCATTCCATTTTTTGGTACTTTCACCAGATACTATCAGTGTTTATTTTAAAGCATTTTTTTCAGTTTGTATCTATTCACATTTTCACATGTGCAAAATTATGGGTTTTTTGTACAGTGAAATAGATATCTACCAACAAAACTCTAATTATTTTAAGCCCAGTGATAAGGGCTGTGAAGTGCCCAGTACACGGAAGAGCTAAAACTAAAAACTCTGTCTCCGTCTGACACCAAACCTCGCACGCTTTTCGATGTGCGGCTACTTCTGCTGCTGTGAAGCATCTGGAGCTCAAGCTCTGTGGAGCCTGGAGCATGCTCAGTACAGAGGGAATTTTAAAAGATTTTAGCATCAGGCCCTCTGAAATGCTCCACTTATCATGTGCAAGTGGCCATTTTCAGAGGCCTGGTCTACACTAGAAAATTAGTTAGGTTTAACTGTGTAGGTCAGGGATGTGAAAAATCCACACTCCTCAGCGGCATTCTTAAACCGACCTAAATCCCTGTGTAGACAGCACTAAAGTGACAGAAGGATTCTTCCATCAACCTAGCAACACCTCTTCTGGGGGTGGATTACCTATGCTGACAGAAGAACCTCTCCTGTCATCGTAGGTAGTGTCTACACTGAAGTGCTACAGTACTGAAGTACACTGAAGTGCTACAGCAGCTCAGCTGCAGGGGCGCAGTTGTGCTGCTTTAATTGTAGACATACCTAGAGGCTTGTAATTTGGGCATATCTGGGGAGATTTTTGTAAAGAGAAAAAGTCACACCCTTAATCCCAGAGCAACCCTCAAATCGATTTTCAAATACCTATTCGAACCGCAGAGGCTCTTCAAAAAAAAAGAGAACATTTTAAACATATTTTTAATAGTGTGAAAATATCTCTTCCCCCTATAATCTCATTCTTGGCAACAGCAGAACTTTTTTTCTTTGTTTTTGTTTAATCTGCTTGAGGCAAAGAGCAAGTTTGGGAAAATCCAGCTCGAATAGTTAAAGATTTGCAGAATTGTAAGCAACTTAAAATGAGCTTATAATGGAAAGTTTTAAGTATGGAGGTCACTATGAGCTCCTATTTACTGTGTATAATCATCTCCCCACATCTGCTCACCTCTCTAGACCACAAATACAAGAATGAGACTAGAAGGTCTGTGTTTTGGAACTAGAGGACTTTGTGGTATGAGAAGGAAGAGCCTATGTGTCCTAGGATACTTTTCATGTCTCTGGATTACTTCCTTCATGTCAAAAAAGCCACAGTCCTCACTGACCAGAGGTTTCCCAACTCCACAATTCTCTGACTTTGAGCTAGAAAATTATCTTTTTCTTCCAAAAATATCAAGACATTCTGTTATTTTAGTAGGTGTTAAAGGGCCAATGTGAGCTTTAAAAAATCACATCTGCCTACTTACGTTATTAATATTAGGTTTTAACCTCACCGTGTAGCTTTATACAATCCAAACATTAGTTTTTGGTACTAAACACCATGACCATCCCTGTAAGAAAGAACAATGAGAATTCTGATCAAACAGTATCAAATCAGTGCTAAGTAATGAAGACTGGCTGGTGTATTGTACAAATCAAAGTCAATTCTCCATTGACACAGATACAATAGAATAGATGCATCTGTATGACAGCTAAATTATAGGAATGCTTTACACACACATTATCTTGTCACAACATAAGAACATCCTACTGTGTTAAAATACAACCTTCAGAAATAACGTGTAATTTGCCATTATTGATGAGAAGGGCTGCAAGGGAATTTCTTTTTTCTTGGATGTTTCCAGCACCCATTGCCGACATGAGACAAAAGCAAGACATTAAAACATATATTTTCTGGAAACCAGTTAATTTTACTTTCTGGCTCTTTCATTAAATCTCGTTAGCCTTGGGTGCCACAGCAATTACTGAAGGAAACCTGTAGATTTTTAAAAAAAATGTTAACGGTGATAAATAAATGTATCTAACTCCTGATTTATTTATAGGCTTTCTTTTTCTTCAAGCACTCTGTTTTGGAAGGCTTTTCCCTTCAATATTGTATCCGGTAGAAGGTGGCAAGGTGTTTTCATTTCCTTCTTAGGTTTGTTGTTGGCATGGGAGATATCTGTCATATATTTGGATGAGTTGTTCCTGGGGACATTTATGACAACAGCTACAGGATGGGGTTTTCATAAGTGTTCAGTGTTAGTAAATACCATGGATTTCAGTTGGAGCAGAGATAAGCCAACGCCCTATGCTTTTGAAAATCCCATTGCTAGTCTGTTTTGAACCATGACACTTTTTTCTAAAGGTATGTGCTGAGCTCAATTTTGTCAAGTGCCTATATACGAGTAGGCTATAATTTATAAGTGAGCTATAATTCACTCTGTGCTGTTATTAATGTGTCACAGCTATAAAATTTTGACCAAGATTTGGTTTTGGGCCTCTCCAAACATTAGGGGTATGTATCCTGGGATTTGGTTCAGCCTGCAATGGAGATAAGGAACAACTGAAAAATTCCAGTGCAGAATCACATTTAGATCCAGAAACAGCTCTTCTATATTTGTGGTGTTTGCATCCAGGGTTTTGGTTCAGGCATCTGTTTAATATTGAAAAGGAAAAAGCTTTAAATTAATTATTCTGTCTCATATACAACTCCCATCTCTCCACTGGGGCCAGAGAAGGCTATGCCTGCAATGGACCTAATGTGGTTCGTTTGAGAAAGGGGAAGGATAGAGGTTATTTAAGGATTTCTGTATGGAGTCTATATAGCCTGTTTACCACAAAGGTCAGCTCTGCATCCCTGCATGGTGAGATCTTACAGGCCCCGATGTCTTCCAGTTTTGGTTTGAGTTCAAGGCCTGACTATTTAAATGGCTTGAGGTTGGCCCAAGAGATAATTAGTATGGGCAGAGAGATGGTGTGTGCCTATTTAATGTGAGGCAAGCATATAGCTGACTGCTACAAGTGTCAGGGTCATCAGCATCAGTCTGAGCAGGGGGCAGAGGGTGGAACCAGCTGCATAAGTGAAGTAACATTTATTGGCAGTAAAAGAAAAATGAGGGAAGTGAGGAGTAAATATATGTAGTGAATGAAGAAACAGAATTTCAGTGCTACCAATTGTTCATGATTTTATTGCAAGTCTTATGATATTTGCTGTTTTACAGCCCCATCTTCTGCAGCCATAAGGTTATGCAAGAATCACAGCTTTCACAGGGGGGTGAAGGACAGGAATTATCTAGCTCTCTAGGTGTCAAAGAAGAGCTTGAAAATATGACTTGTGTGTACTCCAAAGGCAAAGAATTTTTGTAGTTAGTATTTTAATAAAGCTTATGATTTTTAAGGCAAGCTCAGTATTTTGGGGGCATGGGGGCAGGGCCGAATCCTGATTTGTGAACGTTTGAGGTTGTACTCATTCTTCTTAGGCAACTGTCATATAGACGGGCATCTCCACAGCTTTCCAAGGACATACTGCCACACCCGTATTCTGTTCCAGGCAGTTTGAGCCACAAAGTTAAACAACCCAACAAACAAAACAGTTTCTCAGCTCACCCTTTGCATCTCAATTTTTCAATGTCTCCCCTCCCAGGCAACTTGTCAGTCCAACTTCTGGCCTCTCTCTGCCTTACTCTTCCTTAGCTAGCTCCCTCTCACAGGCAGACTTTTGCTGGAACCCTTCTAACCTTTCATAGCCTCAGCTGAAGCCATGTCTCCTGAATTGGTACAACTGAGAGCACCTGCTCTGGCACAGGGGAGCTGGACCTACTTCACTAACAGAGGCCAGCCACCTTATAACAGCAGCTTACTGTTATTTTGCCTGAATGATGCTTCTCCACCATCTCGGTCTCAAGAAAATATTTCTCAGCATCATTACACAAAGTATCATATGCATGGATCATATTCAGCTATCATTTTCTGTAGATATCTGCCATTGTCTGCTACTCTCTTTAATCAATGCCTTGATCGTTTTGATATGTATTATTACTAAAACTAGGTAAATGTTGAAAAAAATGTATCCATGAACCCTATTTGAATTTTTGACAAGTGGAACTTTGTTAACATAAAACATTTATGAAATACTTTCATCTAGTGAGTGCTTGTTGAGAGATCATGATCTGCTTGGAAATGGAAAAAAGGGCTAAAGTTAATAAATAAATTGTTGCTGCAAATAATTTGCCAAGTTGTAACATTTAATGGTATTTTCTAGTAGCTGTGGCGGAAAAGGTCTCTTGTGTCTGGTGCAGGAAAATCCAAGTTCTATACCTGTTCTTATTGTGAATCTCCGAGAGGTGATGCCAAGTGACAGCTGGGGTCTGCTAGATGGTCACAGATGTAAATAAGCAGAAATGAAAATAGCATAATGAACATGGGTAGAAATTAGAGACATACTGCCATTGTCATTAATTCCTGAGCAATTGTTGCACATTGTTTCAGGTGACTTTCAGGTATCTGCCTAAGATGCCTTCATAACTACTAGACCTTAATAGACTGGTTTAAAAGAAGTGTTTGTCAAGTCCTCTAATAGTTTGGTTCCTTGTCAGGAATTAATGACAATCATCTGTACGTCTAGTACTACTTTGTATCTCCTTATTTACAGTAGGCCTGTTTGTGGCTTGTCGAGTTGATTACCTATTCAGAAAGGATCCCCAATACGGACCCCAAACAAGTTGAAATTTTGTTCTTTTGGTGTCGCAGCATTTTACATGTTCAAATAGGCTAGGGATCTGCATTACTAAACTGGTATTCTGGACTACACAAATAGCCAGCAGAGCAGTAGATCCTTCCCCAGAACATGTGAGAAGACCAACTACCCTGACTTCATGGTGTGGGCTGCTGAATCTACAAAGACATGCTTCCACGATGAAATCACTCTGTTGATTAGCAGGTTTGTGTAATATTTTGTGAAGTTTAATGTGTGTATGGCTTCTTCACTCGCTGTGGAACAGCTCCTGAAATAGATTTTTAAACTCACTGCACATGTTTGTAAATGGAGTAAGGCAGCTCCGATTGTACAGCACTGGGATGAATGTTATGTGGTGATGCCTTTATAATTTTGGAAGCCATGCAATGATTTTGATTCTTATACTGTGCTTTGGCCCATCATTAACTGAATAACTGTTAAAAAAGGAAATATGTTATATTTTTTCATTTACCATTGATCAATATTTTTCACTTATTTTAAATAAGGTAGATATTAATTGTGCCATCTTCCCCATCCTCCCCCCACAGCTTTTATGTTCAACTTCTGGTCGCCTGTCATGTGATTACACACAATATTTATCTGCAGCATGAAGACTGGTTGCCATAGAAAGAATTGTGATGTTTTAACTGAAAATATTTTGTGATCAGAAAACCTCAAGCATAACTGTGATATTGATTCTGATAAAGAAATAGATAATGGCATTAGAAGCAAAGACAAGTGAATAATGGAAGAAAATAGTTTCATATGCGGCAAGTCTAATTATTGTATTACATAGTAATATTATTATATACAGAGACACATTAAACAATATAATAAACTGTACAATGTAACACTGTATTTTTATTGAGTGTTTCTGCAGTGTAAATAAACCAGTAAAACAAAACTGGAGTAGTTTGTTCTTGACAACTGACGTCTAAGATAAAAAAAAAAATCCTCTGTTGCAAGGATGAGATATATGTGTGAGCGTATATGTATATAACATAGAAGGAAGTTTATAGATTCCTTTCTAAATGGTCTCAGTATCGCTAGGAATTATGCACTGTCATTACATTGTGCTGCATAAGTATTTATTCTTTTTGAAAAAACAAGGATTTTAGTTGTTATTTTAAAAAACAGACCATTAGTTATTTGCATTACAAGTATATGATTGTGTGGTGAGGATATTGACAGGCATGTACAGTATGTTGCAGTTTTGAAACAACACAGATTTGATGTTATGGTCACTTGGGTCTGTTTAGCTCATATTATAATATTGAATTTGTAACTGAACAGTAAACATGCCATTCTGATTAAACCATGCTGTTGATTTAGAGGGTCCCTAGAATGCATAATTTATTATTATTTTGATGTCATTAGGGAAAAAATCTTAGTTGTTTCTCTTGAGGTTTCTTAGATAGAATTTACTTTTTAACCAGAACATTATTTTTTCAACTGAACATGTTTAATGATACAGTGGGCCAGATCCCATTTGTCCTGGCTTAACAAAGGGGTGTAGTTATGCATAGAATCATAGAATATTAGAGTTGGAAGGGACCTCAGGAGGTCATCTAGTCCAACCCCCTGCTCAAAACAGGACTAACCTCAGCTAAATAAATAAATCACATGTGTAGCTGGAATGCTGCTGGGCACTGGCAAGCCACGGTCAGCCCCAAGAACATGGTAGGTTTGAACATGGTCACATTTCCCTCCCGTTTTCATACCCAATTCCTGTGCCAAGTGGCACTCAGCAAGATGCCAGGACCAACCACTCCATTATTAGTATGTGTGGATTTTTCTATAGAGATTTTCTACAAACTGGCAGGTTTAGGTTGCACTAGCAGTACAAAATCCTATCACGTGCTACCTGAGTGCCTTTCTTTCCCATAAACTAGATGAGAGAGAGGGTTTCTTTTTTTTTTTCATTTCTGTTGTAGGGGAGAGAGGGATATAACGGTAAGGGGGGAGAGGCAGATGGGAGTAGATGATACTAGATGGTCTTCTGGTTATGGTGTAAAAGCTTTATCAACTAGGACCTCTACAATAAATACCGGCAACAAGAATAGCTTAGCTTATCAAGATTAAAAAATATTCACAAGCTGCTAAACTATGTTTAACTATGGTATCACTATTTAAATATTTCTCTCCAGTTTACTCCCACACAAGTTTATAGTCAGAGATCCCTGCAAAGCACTTTGACGGCAGAATTGGGAAATCACGCACGTTGTCATCTGTTTGTATCTTTGTAAGAGGTATACCAGGAAACAAGCAAATCCTTTGACTCTAAGGTTTTAATTTTAAACCCTTCAGTGTAAGAGTCTCCTGGATGGAGCACAGTCCTAATGCAGCCAGCACCATTCCATTACTTTATCTATTGTTACAGCTACATTCTAGCATTGTCTATTTTGGCTGTTAGATTTTAAAAATAAGAACCATGCATCAATAATTAAAGGCACAATCACAGCTGAAGCTTCAGTTACTTATTTTTCTCCCATCCTGACATTTTTATGAGTCAACAAAGCCAATGACATCAATAAGACGCAGATTATTTTTAGCAGTTTCTAAACCGTTGTGCACTAAGTTTAAATTAAACATTGACTTTATTGAAATATTCTCTGAAATTTCAATGGTGTAGACTGTCCATATTCATGACACCAATTTTTTCATTGTTATTTTGAGAAACAGCTGCTGCTTGTGGGTACTCAGACGTAGGAACCAGAGAACCTAATGTTTTGTGAGCTTGATTTGGAATATTTATGGGTTCGTTGTTCATATTCCAGTAACTCTGAGAGCATCCAAAGGCGATTGAGGCCCCATTGCGCTTGGTGCTGTCCATACACAATTGAAGAGTGCTTACTAACTAAATAGACAAGACAGACAAAGGGCGGGGGGAAAGAAGTGTTATTTTTCCACCTTAAGGGCAGTGGGGGACAGAGGTGTTAAATGCCTTGCCCACGATCAATACAGGGAGTCTATGATAGAAACAGGAACTGAATCCATGTTTCTTGAGTTCCAGTTCAATGTCTTAACCATAAGACCATCCTTCCTTTCAGCTGGGTTAGATGAAATTCGAATCAATTTTAACCATTTAACAGTATGGGACATTAAATAAATAATTTTCCAACCTGGTACAGCCTGAGTCAGGGCACCTGGAGGAGCATTTGATACTGTCCAACTTCAGCATTAATTGTAATAAACTTACTATTAAGTCTGACAGCCAAGCAACATGTCTCCTGGAAGGCAACCCCCGCTATTATTCTTACCTGGAAAGAAAGGTGCTTCCTATAGAGATAAAATGTCACTTGGCTGAGAAGTTTACAGACGAAAGACCTCATCCAAAGTTCATTGAAATCAATGAGATGCAGTCTTTCCATTTACTTTGTTGCACTTTGGATGGGGCCCCAATGCCCTGGTCTGGCAAACACCTATATATATGAATAATTTGTCAGACAAATGGTGCCATTGATTTTTAAGGGACTATTCATGTGAGAAAAATTACTCTCCTGCATTACAGTTGACAGAATTGGGGCTAAATGAGGTAAGGTAATAAGGCAGCAGGAAAGGGCAGAGGAAGAAGGAAGGAGTAACACCAATAAGATGACATGGTTACTCAGCAAAGGCTGGTGCAAAGCCTAGGAGAGCAAAAATATATCTATATCTGTATACCAGATAAATATTTAGAATGGTCAACCTTCTTACATTAGTCAAGGGAAAGTGGATGGTTAGAAGGAATTTAAAACAGAAATAGTTAGTGATTTTTTGAAAACCTTCAGAAATAAGTTGGACTAGTTGAATGTATGTACTTATAGGAAGGCAGAAATATTCATATCCTGACAGATGGGCAACTTGAATATCAATATGTTTAGGAATCAGATTTGAGTACATATTGAATGAGAGGATAGACAGATATGAGGAAAAACTGATCATATATTTTATTTGGAAAAAGCAGAGAAATTAAGTTAAAAAAAGACTTCACTGAGTAACAGAGAATAATTTCAGAATATAAAATGCCTTTACCGATATGGTAACCAGAAGGGAGGGCCAATAATAAACCAAACCATAAACTGGTCTCTGTAGTTTATGACAATGGCCTAATCCGGAGATCCTTCATAATCTCAGTTGCCAGCAATCAGAGTCGATAACTCTGTTGTACTATCCAGAGTCCGCGCTGATGAGCTCAATCTTTGAGTAAGGACATCTTTGCATAAACAAGCATGGGGAAAGTTGGAGAAGCGCTTGCTGAATAAGTCCCAAGAGTGGGAACACAAAGGATTGTGTGCAGTACATGTATCAAATGCAAATCAATTTGGAATTGTGAGGTTATTTTTAAATGTAAAAATGTTAACAGAATGCTACTCATGATATTAGTTTGTTGACTGTAGGGGCAAGGATATTAATTATTTCAAGGTCTCGTCAAGTGACCTCAGCTTTAAATGATACAGTGGATCTACAAACCCTCATTGCCTCTTATGAGAATGATTTGTGTTTGAATAAAATATAAAATTGTGGTGCTTGGCATCAATAAAATATGAATATGATGCAAACCTATACCAATGAAAGATGATAGGCAGTAATGGGCCCTATTCTACCTGCAAGTGTGCATATGGGCTCCCACCGAAAACCCTGGTTCCATATCACAGACAGGGGTAGAAGGTTGTCTGCATGATGAAGTTTCAGATTAAGATGTTCCATTGTTTTGGGAGATTCGTTCTAGAGATGAGCAGGAACACAATAAAGTGACTGGCTTTCCATTCCTGTAAGAGGGAAGTGGTCTGGAGAATGGGGTTCCCAAGAGTAAGAAGGGGGCGAGGCCATGTCTCAGTACTGCGCACATTTATTTACACTTAAAGGTAAATGTAGAAATGGTGAACATGAAGGGTAGGCTGCTACAAGTTAGCCCACAGTGTCAGTCTTGAGGGATAGGATTAGCTCCTCCTACAGGGACTGAAGTTAATTGGCTTTGGAGCAATGCCTTATTCCCTTAGAAAGCCAGCACTCCGTTGCCCAGCCTACCATCAAGACAGCCATATTCATGAAAGCAATAAAAAAAGGCAAAGAAATGTTCCTTTGCTGGCATTTGACAGTTATTGAGCGCTAATTAGAACTCTTTAACTGATACTGTAGACTATGGAGAACATGGTCATGTTGCGCTGCATATTGTGGTAAAATTCTTGGGTTGGTTTGGGTTGTTACAGTAGTTTTCCGAATACTGTGGTTTAAACAGCTTGGTTTTGGCCTAGGTTCCCAGCTGTTTGGATTCTTTGGTTTAACCAAACTACAGTGAGTGCAAGCAACAGCCTTCTTCTGGCTGCTCTACAAAGGGGTGAAGCAGCTTCTGCTCTTGACCCTGCTGAAGTAGGTGAAGAGTGTCTTCCCATATGAAAAGGGGCATGATCAGAAATTCTGTTAAAAATCATAGTTGAGGCTCTAATTTGTGATTTTAATCCAGATTGATTATTTGGTTTTGCATGTGTTTCTGGAACAAACTGCAGCCTGCCCATAAGAGCCGTCTTGCATATCACCTGCTTTTTCAATATTTGGCATGATTTAAAAGACATGAATAAATCATTCAAGTACCCTAAGTAGCTAGCATCTACGGAGACACAAATATTGGCTAAAAATATTTTTTTCTCCTTTTCCTTTTCCTGGAAAATTTGACAAGCCCATGTCTCTGATATGCCATCACTCAATTTCGCCTCAACAGGTATGTTTTCTGTTTCCTGCAGCATGTGTTTGTAGGTGTTAATAATTTGAGTGTCTTCTTGCATCACTGTGCCTTAACCTGGTGGGTCATCCAGAACACATTTGCTGATACTGGCTCCTCAATACAGTCCCTGAAAAGCTTTTTCTAGTAGATGCAGCATATGTAATTATTTATTATTTGTATTATGGTTCCACCTAGAGTTCCCAACACAATTTGGGGGTCCATTGTGCTCGGTGCAGGACAACATATTGTCCAAGACATTCCCTGTCCAGAAGAACTTTCATTCTAAAATGATGGAACAGAGAAAAGGTGGGAGAAAGGAAGTAGTGCTATCCCCAGTTTATGTATAGGAAAGTGAGACACAGAGAGATGAAGGATCTGAGCCAAAGCTCCTTGAAGTCAAAATGACTCACTTAAAGTCACACAGGGAGTCTGTGGCACAGATGGGACTTGAATCAAGGTCTCCTGTCATGTTGCAGTCCTGTGACTTAACTACATAGCAATCCCTCCTCTCCAATGTACGTTTATTTTGTATGAACAAAGTACAAAATGTAACAAGTGCATTTGCTACTAGTTTGGCAGGTGGTGTTGCTTCCTGTTTCTATCTTTCCTAACTGCAAAATTCAATTAAAAAAATTTTAAAAATGGGGGTGAGATTTCACCTAAGCCCTTTGTTAAATAAAGGAGACTTTTACAATTCTCTGTGCATGTCCCCACTGTTGCCTCTGTGGGACAGCCATGGAGCCTTATAATTTCACCTTCTTCTGCTGGAGTTTTCCTCAAGTGAAATGACTATATGCTTTCAAATGACTTTTAAAATACATCTATTCTTTGTCAATAGTTCCCTTTGCAGAAATAGTGATCTGTCCCTCCCCTCCCATCCTATCTGAACCTGCTTTTGAGGTCTCTAGCTGGAGGGCTCCATATTACTTTAATCTTTTTCTCCCCAGCCCCTCTTTTGGCAGGACTTTTATTTAAGCCAAAGATGGCAATCCATATGAAGCACTGCACCAGAGGCAGCCCCCTGGACAGTTAGCAGAAGAGCTGCTCTTCACACATACACGCTTGAACAATAATTCCTCCTCCTAAAAACATTAATACAAAATCTCCATTTAACCACTGCACCAAAGTTTTGTTTGAAGACCAGATGGCTGCAGCCTTAGGCCTTCTTCCTTTGGATCTGTACGGATGCCTTAGACACCAGATATGAACATCAGAAGGCTTCATTTTAATTTTTTTTAAATTGTTCCTTTTTAGTTTTTTCCCCCTCATTTCAAAATCAGTATCACTTCATTCCACTGCCACTGGCTTGCTACATTTGTGTCTCTTTTGGGTTTCCCATTGGGGAACATTTACATTTTAAAGGTTTTCTAGGCCATACTGTAAAGGGTTTGTGATGAAGTGTGGCAGTATGGTTTCACTGAATATGATTTTTTCCCTCCTGTTGCACTTTAGAATATACAGTTATTATGAAGCTCTTAGATAGCACTGTGAAGCTATTTGGTCAAAGTTCTATGTGACAAAGACCACAGATTCCATCCCTATTTCATCACTATTTCATCTGCCACAGAGAAGACATAAAAATATGTTTTTAAAATGCTGTCTTGAAGTGTGGCTGTTGCAAAATCTATACTATATCCAGATTAAGTTAATTTTTAAAATACGTTTTGGGTCTGATTGTCCTTTCACTTAGTAATTTTACATTTATGTAACTTTGTTGACCTCAGTGGAATTCCTCAAAACTTATACCAGAGTTAGTGAAAAGAAAATCAGCAAAGCAGTAAACGTATTCTGTGTTGAATCCTGTTGTAACGCTGATACTGTATCTAAACATCTGAAACTCTTTCAATAAAAGAGTCATTTGACAATACCATTGAATGACTCTTTTTATCAGTTTTAATCAGCTTGAAAATGCCCAGAACTATGGTATTCTACAGACCCAGGAGAGAGAAGCTCGATCATTTAGGCAACATGTTCCACTGACATAATAAGAGTGAAGTAGTTCTGAAGTATCATTTGAACCCCCACCAGCCCTAAGACTTTTGTACAAGGCAAAAAAACTTTCCTGAGAAGGAGAAGAGCACTTCAGAGCACATGGTTATGTGGTGTACCTTTTCCATGTATGGTGGTGACATTTTTCCATGGTCCAGAGACAGAAACCTGCACCTGAAATGGCGATTGTCGGTCCAGTAACATTGGGGTGAGGTCCCCCATTGAAGGCACCCCAATTGTGTTTGTGGCCAAGGCTTTGTCAGATAAATAGGCTGAGTTAGGGGTGAATGTAGAAAAAAAAAAGTCTCCTAAGGCAGGCTCTGTCTCTTTTGTCCATTTCTTCCAGTGCGAATGCTGGGCAGAGGATGTGACTAGACAGAGTTTGTCTAAGAGGACCAGAAGTACTATGTGTAGATTCACATCATGTGTCTGTAAAAAAAAATCCCCCCAAAAACCTTTTTTCATTGTATTATGTATTATAGGAAAGGGGAATTTAACTTTGGCCATGGAAAATCCTTTGGTCCTCTCCTTAATGGGACTAAAACATTAGTCATACTAAAATAATGGGCCTTTATTTCCTATTAGATACATATTACTGAATTCTATTTCTGGTGGCATTGTCTTTCTCCTCAGTACCTGTTCAGCTTTACCCTTATTATCTCACTGGGCCTAAAGAGCTATTTCTTTAAAACCATACTGATGAATGTTGCCTTACAGATTTCCAGATGGTTGTTTCTTTTTTAATCTCAGTAGCCATGACATTAAGCGGTGAGGGTGAAAGAGACCCTTCTGCAGAAAGCCAACACAAAGTCAATACACCCTATTATGAGGGCTGAAGTGGGCCTCTGAATAAGAATGAATGTCACCTAAGAAAGTTATTGTGACAAGTGAGTACATTTTTATGTGAATTCCCACAGTAGTTTAAGTATTTTAAGGTATTCTGATCTCAGCACGTTAGCTAGAATGTGGTGTCTGGGCATTCTGACTAGTGATTATTTTGGATATATCAAAATATCAAAAAATATATATCAAAAAATCAAAGCAATAATGATTGGCTGAAGATGCTGTTTAATTGGAACTGCTGATTTTTACTTATACTTTGCAAATAAAAAAAGAAAAAAGTAATTACTGGAGCAAATATTTTAAAAAAAATTTAAAGTCATGCATCATTTAATCTCAGCTAAAAAAAAAGTGGTCTATTAAAGAACAGATCATATTAATGCAAAATTGGAAGCATAATGACAATGAACGGAAGGTGGAAAAATAATATAGAACACCTGTTTTTACAAACATGAAAAGTGGACCTTCATCTAATTTAGAAACAGATTTCCAAAGATGGAATTGATGAAGTGAGAAGGGTTTGCAAATAGTCTTTAAAATGCTTATGAAAAGTGCATTTATTCAATAGATCAGATGCAATTTGCAGCTAAAATACTATGTGATCTAGTGGGTGCAAAGAAAAGAACAGATTTAATAAACCTTTTTTGCTCTAGCTCAGAAGAGAGCTCCTGAGAAGCAGGAAGCAATGAATGTAATGTTATTATTCAAGTATGAGTCTAGGGACAGGCTCAAGAATCACAAACTAGTTGGGCTGACGTCAACTGTGGGTAATATATAAGAAACTATTTTAATGGATAAATTGGAGAACATCTGGAACATGCTGTTTGGTTGAGGTTAGTTGGCATAACTCAAGAAAGGGAAAGTGATGCCTCACAAACTTAATGAAATTCTTTCACAATAAAAATAAGTGGATATGGTGGTTACCACTTACTTAGATTTTAAAAGAATGTGCAACTGGAGCACAACTCCATGCTAGGAATATGTTTCTTAGATACTTTGGAACACTTAAAAGGCCAGGACTGAATTCTTTTCTTAGACTGCCTTATGGTGTGAATAACATTGTGGCTGCTACTGATGTTTCCTGTTTATAAGCAAACAATGTGTTAGACTTGGTATCGATATTCACACTGTTTTGGTTACTTTCTTAATATAAGTCACAAGATATTGTTTGTTTTCCTTCCTTGGATGATTTATGTAACTAACCAGCACAGTGTTAATTTAGAGTACTGCAGTTAAATTTACAATTTAAATTCCCTTCTTTACTACCCAGCATATTATGAATTTAGAATATTACAGTTAAATTTACACTTTGAAATTGGCTTTTGGTGACTATTTATTGGGGGTGGTGGTGAATATTCATTTTTTGCAAATATTTGCGTTGGTAAAGCTTGACTTCTTGAAAGTGAACTTGAAAAGGTTATGGATGTGACTGAATTGGAGTTCTTAGGAATATTTAGGGTAACTTTTTTCACTGTTTGCTAAACTCTAGTTGTATTCTTGGTCCAGGAAAGGCTCCATATGGGCGGGGGGAGGGGTGGAAACAGAAACCCAGAACTCCCCACCGATCCTAGTTCTACCCTGGAAGGCGATGTCAGTAGGGAGGGCTATGAATTGAGTTAGCGTGGAGATTGAGGTCTCTTCTGACCCAAGGGATGGCTGCTCAGGGTCACAGTAAAATCACTTGTGCTGTACCTGTCCACATGTGCTTTAACTTCTCGTGTAGTCTGTCCACACGCACTGAATTCATGTCAAGACAAACAAAAGGGAAAAGCCAGTTGAAATTAACATTGTGTTTGGCTCTCCTCAGCTGTTTTAGCTGTGAACCTTATCAACATTTTCATGTACACTACAATATCCTTATGATAAAATGCAAATCTCTAGTGGAATAGTTAATAGATTCTTAACAAATACATTCCAGCATTCCTATTCCCCAAACCCAAGTTACTCTCCGGCTGATCAAATTAACCAGGTTAATATTTGTTAAGTGCTCTCCTGAGGTTTATTTGCTTTGCTGCCTAAAATGGCACCTTTTTATACTACCTCTCCAGTTTTACTGTGGCACTCTTAGTTCTCAAGAATGTGTTATTGCTTTGGCTTTAGCCACCTTTCTTCTGATTTCTCTACCTACCTAGCTCTTTAGCTCATAGCTATGAAAATAGTATGTGAATATGAGTGAGAAGGGGGAATCCAAGACTGATTTTTAATCTCAAGGAGGAGATAGAGTGAGTCTGGGGTTAAGCCAGAAAAATGCTGATATGCCAGATCCATTTATTTCATTGTGCTTCTATTCCAGTCCAGATGTTTGGGTCTGTAATGGTATAGCACATCTCAAAGAAAACAAATGAACAAATAAGGGAAAATTTCCCCTGTGCTAATTTGACATGCTTTTTGTGAGATTTTGAGACTAAAGTTTCACTTGAAATTGTGTCCTGAATATTAGCTAATTAGCACCTTTCAGTCTGTTTAAAATAAATAAATTAAATAAATAAATTAAATTAAGTAAAGCAACAACCTTCAGATACAAACTATACCTACAGAAGGAACATGCTTTTTCTGTTGGAGGAGTATAAGCCGGAAAAATGACTATTGCTTGAGTGGTAAAATAAGAGGTCACTAGTTTCAGATTAAGGGGCAGATTCCCTGATGTGTTCAGTTTGTGCTGGGTGCACCAGAATAAGAGAGCTGTCAGGGAACCTGTTTTTGCTCCTCGATTCTTTGCCTAACCAAACCCCTCCCCTGGCATGAAGTATAGAGTAGGGGCTGCTCTAATCCGTGCTTGTTGGATATGGTCCCTTACGGGCTATACACCGTTTGAGGATAGCCAGAGACATCGCTCTTCAATCACTTCCCCTCTCTGTTCCATCCAACCCTGATATACCTCTTGCTGAGGATTTTCTCAGCAGGGGACATAAGTGGTGCAAAAGGGGCACCTCAGAGTGAAGAATATGCCTCTAAAAAGGTAAGTATTGATGGAATTCAGCTCATTTGGTGAATTGCTGATTTTTAAATTTTGGTTGGTAAGAACATTTGAATTTAGGGAAGAGAAATGTGAGACACAGAAATATCAATGGACCATCCCCCCACCCGCTCTTTTCGTTTTCCTTTCGTGACATTGGTAGCTTTCCTCTTGCAGGAAAAAACCTGCCACTTTTTGCAATGCAAGAGCACTGGAGGTGAAACCTCATGAATAATGAAGAAGATATAAAAATTAATGCTATCCGGGAATATTTAAATTGGTGCCAAAAAGCTTGTGGCCTGGTGTTCATCCTGAACATTAAACCCAGACTATAAATCCTTATGGTGATTCTTATGCCTCCCCTCCGAAAAACACAAAATTATTTTTTTTTATAAAATCCTGGCTAAATGCACATACAATATGAGTGAAGCCAAATAAAAGGCTATACTAAAAGAACATTAAAGATATGACTTAAATACATAAAAGCAAGGAACACAGACTCCAGTTGAATTTAGGGGTAAGTGAGATCCTCCGCTTTGCTTCTTGTCACATTTATCAGAATGAAATATGAAATTGTTACAACCAGATTGGGGGAGGGGAGGGAATCCAAAATAGTTTTATGAAAAATTTTAAAAATTGAGCTTGTATTCCTTTGGAAGTGTTCAAACCCAAATTACTTTTTGTTTTGTTTTTTTCAAATATTTAATCAGAACATTAGTGAAATTGTTACCGACAAAGTTCAGTTACCAAAAAAATCAGATATATTGCTAAATGAGAATTTTTCCATTTATAAAAAACTCTGGCTTTCGGTAAACAAAACACTTTGATAATCTTTTTTGTTTTTTTGTAAAATGTAAAATTTTACAAAATTGTATGCTTTCGGGGGGAGGAGGGAAGGCGGTTAGTCTAGACTAGTGGTCCCCAAGCTGTGGGGCACGTATCCCTTAGGGATGCACGAAGGAATATTCAGAGGGGGTGAAGCAGGGCCCCAGCCAGCCACCACAGGGGGCTGGGAGGGAGTGTCACCCAGCCCTGCTCTTTCTCTGGCTCCGCTCCCCCAGGCCAGCTCTGCCCTTGTTCCCTCTCTGAGTCCAGTTCTGCTCCCAGCTTCACCCATGCTCCTCTGCTGAGCGAACTGGGCATTAATGGAGGGGTATGTGTGGACTGATTCCATTACTGGGGAGGAGGGCAGGAAAAGTTTGGGCACCACTAGTCTAGATTTTTTATTAAAATGCTGTGAAATATTAAAATAAATTTTCTTAATTTCTTAATCAAATATTTAATTTCTTGACATTGTCCGGAGGAGATTTGTGCTGTTTTATTTCAATATTTATGTTTTTAGTGCTTCCAACATCTTTCAGATATAGAGCACTTTACAAACATTAACTAGCATATCCTCACAAGAATCCTGTGAGATTAGTGTTGTTACTGATACAGTAACACCAATGTGCAAAGTGGGCTACAGTTTCAAAAGTGACTAGTAATTCTGAATGCCTTTGTTTCTGAGTGTCCAACTTGAGACACATTAATGGGGCCTGATTTTCAGAAAGTGTTGATGTCCCGTCCTCTGAAAATCAGATCTGTTTATGGGGTCTCAAGATGACAACCTAGACACTTAAGCATCCAAAATCACCAGTTCTTTTAGAATCATTGAATTTCAGGCCAGAAGAGATCATCAGATTACTTATTCTGATCTCCTGTATATCACAGCCCACCAACACCCATATACTAAACCCAACAACCAAAATTAGACCATGGTATTACAGCCCACAGGAGACTAGACTATGATGTCACAGGCAGAGAACAGGAGAGACCAAAGCGCACAAATGTCCGAGGTCCCTGCAATGGCAGGGAATTGATTAAATGAAATACATCCAGATAATCCTGGCAGGTGACCTGCAACTACATGCGTCAGAGGAAGGCAAAGAACCCCAGGCCACTGCTGATCCGATCTGGGGAAAGTTCCTTCTGGACCCCACATGTGGCAATCAGTGAGCATGTGAGCAAGAATTAATCAGCCAAACATTCAGAAAGTGAATGCTCAGTGCCACTTCAGAGCACTGGCTCACACCATCCTGTGTGTCATGACCCCTGGGTCCTGAACCCAGATCAGCAGGCTTCCTGGGGATTCCAATCCTCCAATTTTCCATTTGATAGCTTGCTGATGTCAGTTAGAACTTGAAGTCCAGCTCAGATAGGAAGCTCCACCCTGGACTCTGATTAGTGGAACACACTGGAGCTCCTGATTGGCCCACTCCCTCTACTTCAGCCAGGAGGAGGAGGAACAAGAAGATCCATACAAACTATCAGGGCTGGGACATAGGTTCTGGGCCTAGCAGTAGCGGTTTCGTGGGGACCTGGTCCGATGCTAACCATCAGGCCCAGCCACCTATGTCCTGGCCCTGATACAATGTCCCATCTTCAGCCACGGCCATCCTTGATCCTTCAGAGGAAGGAGATCAACACTCCTTTCTTCCATTCTCCACAGAATACAGTATTATTTCCATTTTTACTGCTAAAGAAGCAGATTCAGAGAAGTGATGTGCAAGAACTGGGATTAGAATTTAGGAATTCCTGATTCCCAGCAGTGTCTCAGTACAGAACCATATATTTTGCTACTCAAGGGACAAGCAATGGAAGGATAGCACATATTTTTGTTTATACCTGTAAGTGTGACTGCCACTCTTTGTCTAGCTTTAACCTTAGTAATTGTCAGATTGTAATATGCAGTGCAAAGCAGTCAGAAACAAAAGGTGTATCTTCTGCAACTTAAAAGTGCGTCTCGCTTGTCAGCTAGCAGTAGTATTGATCCAGCACTAGGGTTAAAAATATTTTGGTGCTGAATATGCTATTCAGAGATATGAAAAATCAGTAGCAGTGCTTAGGGACAGATCTGGTGTAAGCATGCGTGGCTCAATAGTGAACCAGTTATTGTGCTGGCTTGGTGAATGTTTCTTGGCCCACACACAGACAGCCCTTCAATGCGTGGCTCCTCCCGTACAGGAAGGCTCAGGAAGTCATACTGGCCCTGATTCAGCAGCCATCCCTATTCAGCAGAGTACGTTGCATTTAATGAGACTTAAGCACATGCTTAAAGTTAAGGGCTTTGATGAATAGGGATGGACTTAAGCATGTGCCTAGGTGTTGAACTGGGACCTCTGAGAGGAAGTTAAAGGATGTGTCTGTTTTCCTGCCTTTCAGAGAGGGGAACAAAGCAGCAAGATCAGCAGTAGAGGGGGTAAGCTGCCAGCAATAAACAGAGGTTCTTTTGTGCAATGGGCATGTGCCTACTGTTGTTTTTCTGGTGATTGTGCATGTTTGTGCTAGCCCACCAAAGAGCAGACCACAAGGTCATGACAGAACATTCAAGACTTCACACACATCTTTGTCAGCATTTTTAAACCAGGGATTGCAAAGGTCAGACTTAAAACTAGCCTATTGTAGTGTCGTGCCTCCCTTTAGAGAAGACTGGCATTTTTACCAAATTATAGTTTGGATTTGTAATGTAATTAAATGTTCACCAGTGACTAGACCAAACCCCTTTCACGTGTGGATTTGGATCCAGGCCTCCAGATGATCTGTGTTCATATAACCACCCACTATCTAGCCCTACTACTCTGGAAATGTCTAAGACTGAATCTCTGAAGAATCGTGTTTTGGGTGGACAGGGCAGTTTCATAATCCAATACCATAATCTGCACTCTACAATTAATTAAATATGCCTCAATATCCAAGAATACCAGTCACCTGTTTTCCTCATTCGCCTGACTTTCCCATCTGAATTAATGTGACAGACTGGCACAAACCAAATATTCTTGATGGGTTAAGTTCCTCTTGCTGTGTGCAAACTGAACACAGATGTGAATTATAGGAAGTTGGCCCATTTTTTCTGTCAACCTTGGCAGGCCATTTATGGAAAGGCTTACGGTAGCTGGCCATTTTGGGGACTGTTAAAAAGGTCAGTCATGCTTTTACTATAGAAATGTTATACTATTATCTTTAATAGGATTTTCTTTTTTTAACTGTTACTTTTAACATGGAAAAGAATCCTGTATAGTTTTAACCTCTGGGTTACTTTGATTACAAGTAAAAAATGATATTTTGTATTATACCAAAGATAAACATGATTTTCTACAATTGATTGAGAAGAAAGAGGATAGAATTGAAATGTAAACCAGCAAGCAACAGTGAGAAATATACTACACGGTTTAATGGCATTTAAATCACAATAAAATCAAATCCAGGGTATGGATTTGCAAGGCAGCAAAATGCTCTATAGAAATTAGATCTGCACAATGCTGACTGCATATAATAGTAGATCTGTATCTCTTTAACAATACCTTTGATTTTGTAATGGTAATAGCATGAATTTACAGGTTGTATTCTGTTTTCTTTGGAGAAATTATTGGGGATGAAAAAGGTTGTAGGTAAACATGGTAAATGTTCTTTGCAGAAAGAAGCAAAGTCTTTGTAATCAATAAACAGCACTTAGTTTAAACCACTAATGATCTACATACATGTTTCAGGAATCACAAGTTTGTTATGCTTTAGTAAGACGTTGGAACAAATTGTGGGCAAGTCTGTCAGCACACTGGACCACAGCCTTGTTGAAATTTTTCTCTTGTTTTTGTACTGGGTTGTACACCAACATTTAAATGTTTAACTGAAAAAGAAACACCTCTGTAATGAAAATTTAGCTCTCAAATTGTCTGGGCTTTAAAACTAAATGATGTCTCTTGAAAGCTAGTGACTCAAAGGGTAGAAGAAAGGAGCACTTTCAAGTAGAAATCATAAATACACTGAACTGTAGTATTTCCAGAGGACACATATTCTAAATACATCGTATACAGTATTTTAGCTTTGTGTGTGTGTGTATTTTACAATGCTGGCACAGCAACGTATGGGCCTCCAACAAAGCTTTGATGTGCTCACCCCTTCCCATCAATTCAATACTCTTCTCTCCTACTAAAATTCATTACTGCTTTCCCTTCTCACTTAACTTTTGGTGATGGCAGAGTCAGCTCATCAAAGCTTCATGGCTGCAGAATCCAGCTAAGATCTTCCCTAGCTCCAGGGCCCTTAGCTTTTCAAGAGGAAGCAGGGGTGGGTGGGATACAGCAACAATCTATAAATATTTCAAGGGTATAAACACCAAGAAAGGAGAGAAATTATTTATCACTGTGCATGGGGCTATAACTAATGAGATGAAATTTAAAAAGGGAAAACATAGGTTGAATGTCAGGAAAAGCTCTCCGACAATGCTACATATGAAGACTAGGAAACCCTCTCCTAAGAGAATGGATGGAAACCTCATAGTTTGGGACATTTAAAATTATATTGCACAAAATGCCTGTAGGGAACAATCCTGCCCTAGCAGGATGACAGACTGGATGACCTACTGTCTCCTCCATGCCTACCTTCTATGATTCACAACCTCTAAGAGCAGTGGCCACCTCACCTCTTGCCTGTACTTGGACTTAGATACCTTGTACTTAGATCTTTATAACCTTGCAGCTTTATAACCTAACTTCTCCTTCTGGACCAAGGCTACTCATTTCCTCACAGCCTAGTGGGACTTCCATTTCTGGGACTGACAGGCTAGGCCTTTATGAACTGTAGAGATGAGATTTACACCTATAAGTATCATTGTTTATATAGGATAGAACTTGATGGAGTATCTGAGATACTGCTCCAACAACACCTACCATTCAAATGTTATTATTTTAATGTTTTTGTACAGATATAGGGGTGAATTCTGCAACTGTTACTTATGTGAATAGCCTTACTCATTCAAGCATAAGAAAAGGTAGAGCAGGCTGCTATTTACAAATCAAATAATTTGAACAGATGTCATTTTTACGGCATGAAAAAATTTAGTGTCAAAATATAGGGTAACGTTTGATGTCCATCTCTTTAATTTTCGTTTTTCATTGTTGAAGCAACAAAAATCATGGTAAATTAAGTCTGAAAAATTTTGCATCCATCTTGATCTTGGTTATGACAAAATAGAAGATGTACTTTTTTCACGTCTGTACCAAACGTATTTAAAGATAAACGTTCTTGCAAGTCTCCATAAATTGCTATTGCATATCATGGAACAATATGAGCTCCCTCTTGTGGCCAATATAACACCTCACATCCCAATAGTTGTAAATCCAAGTCTTTAGCCAAATGGATAAAGTTTCTGTCTTGTGTTTCAAAGGTTTCTTGTCTAACTCCTGGGATCCTCTAAAGAATAACTTCCTGATGTCTCAGAGTATTGATACAGGAAAAGATTTGCATAAAGGAACACAAATAAGGAAAAAAGCAAAAAAGACTGAGGGTCATGCTTACAACAAAGTAAAGCTTCTCTAATTGAATCATGTTTAATAGCATGAACAGCCATGCCAAATGCGTAAGTGGAGAGTTCTTAGTCTAACAAAATAAGACACATTTCTTGGCCATGAACATCAAGAACAGAAACATGTTTTCATTAAGAAGGAAAGAATAATTAAACAACTTCTGGGCTGACAGACACTGCAAAATATGCCCTAATTTTAGTCACTTAATAAAGGCTCAGAAAATTCTTAGAAAACTGTGGAGAAAAACAATCTGCCCACACGAAAATAATACTCAGGAAGTGACAACTTAATCATTATTTTACAGGTTTTGCAAACCAGAGTGTAAGTATAATTGACGATTGTTTACCCAGATTATTTTTTCCTACTATTCATAAATCAGGTATCTACCAATATAATGGCACTGAACTTGTTGCTCTTACGTGTATTTTGTGCTCTTCAAGGAATTAATTTCATGTGAATCCTAACCCAAGTTTACAATATAACTTAGAAAACTAGAAAGGGCAGCCACAAAAATGTTACCTCTAGATTGCCACCATGCTTCCCAGGCTGAGAAAGGAAACCATATTACCAGTGATATCACACCTAATGCCTCACAGTTGTTATACCGCATAGACCTACTTGAATTAAAATTTTACATGAAAGCTGTGAAGTCATTGTTCATATCAGATAGACACTTGGTATTCTACACCTGTGATTTTTAAATGGATGCCTTGGTTAGGGTGAAGGTTTCTTCCATCAACTGAGAATCAAAACTGTCAAGGAATCACATTGTTCTGTTCTGACCAATGCTGTTAATTCTTTGATGGCTATTGAAACACATTGGCCATTGCTATTGTGAGATCTTGAAATGTGCACTCCGGACAGTCATTTGTATTAACATTGACTAAGCATTATGGTAAATCCCTGTAGCTGCTTTCAATTACCACAGAAATTGTAAAAAAACCACTTTATTTCTGTTACTTTCCCCCAAGAGAGACCATGCAAAATTCTATATTAATCAGTATAACACACTCAGTCCAAGTGGGAAGTGTACATTGTAAAATAACATCAAGAAGGAAAACAAATCATGGAAATAAAATTTCACAATAGTAGGGCTAAATTACATGACATAGCAACACTGCACCATTTGAGATCTGAAATGGGTGACAGATTAGGACCATACAGTGCTTTGAACCAATTGACATTCCTTCTGTTGATGACACATTTATACATGAGAATTAAGGATTTAACAGAAATGCAAAAAAATCCTGATTCGAAGACAGGGAGTGAAAGTACTCAGTTCAGCGTAGCTGATTATGGTCTTGGTGACATTTAGAATGAATAAGCTAGGGTGTGGTAGCATGGCTTTAAAATAGTTTGATGACAAGTGTGAACCCAGATTTTATTTTAAATCAGAAAACCATTCTGGCCATACCTTACAAACATCCACACTCTGATGGGAAGACTGAAAGGGCCATGAAACCAATAGTGCTAGCTACGTGGACATTTGGAACAGTTATGAGTATTCTTCACAACAGGCAAATTTCTATAAAGATAGTCCACAGTCAGTATCTGAGAATTCCTCCACTGGTGATAAAGGACTATACAGTGTGAAGAAAGGAGAAGCCTGTTCTGAATTACAATTAAAGAACTTGTTTAAAATTTTAAATGGTATAACTGTTCTGTCCCTTATACTATGTAACGTTTTTCATTCTTGGGACCACTCAATCTGAAAGAGATCTTCTGATGAACCAATCCCCCCTCCCAGAATCCCAGGTCTTATTCCTTGGTTCTCACCTGTGGGAGAAGAGGCTCACAGAACAAGGATGTGTTTCAAGACACAATATGGGAACCATTCTTCTCTGTGAGCATGGTGATGAGTTCTAAAGGAAGGTAAGATCATAGAAAACATAGCTGAGTGTGTGCTGTTGAGTGCATTAGAAAAGTCTTTAACAGCTTCCCTGGAATAAAATTATATTAGTGTTAATCCATTGTGATCTGCATTTATCTTGCTGACCTATTTGATTGAATAATGGCAAGCATTTTGGTTTTCCTAGACTCTAGCAGCTTTGACAATCTGCAGCTACTTAATTTTATCACATTTATTTACCATGCTTCTCCATTTGTTCTTTTGCTTTATTCCCTACACTTTTAGTTTCTTCTTATTTCATTTAGTTGTTTTTGCCTTTCTTTCTCTTGCACTTACTTCCTCAGCTACTGCACCACATGAAGCTACTGAAAATCTCTTTAGCTGTATAGTGTTGCTTAGCAATGTCATGTATCTCTTGGTATCTCTCTTGGAGGCATGGTAGCATGGTCTTTCTACAAAGATTGCAATATTATTATTTTCCTATATGTCCAATTTTCCACTAATATTCATGATAAGAAATGATGTGGCCAGAGGTTACATTTTTATCTGTTATAACATAATTAGACCATATTGTGTCTTCTTACCAAAGCTCACCAAGATTTTGTGTTCAACAGCTTTTATTTCATATTTCAAAGATAAGCACCTTACATTGTGTTTAATATGTACAGTGCTGAGGCTGAAAGAAAAGGAACTTGAAAAGATTTTCTCCTTTTGTTATATCATTCAAAATAGACATTTGACAGTGAAATAAATCCAGTCTAATTCCAAGAATCACAGAAGTTAGAGATAGAAATGATTCACCTGTGTCCCTACCAGTGCATGATTATCCAGTGAAATATATTTTCTAGCGTTGTGTCCAGACTAGTTTTAACTATCTCAAGTAATAGGGTTTACACTTCTTACACTGACTATATCTGGTCTAATATGTTATAATTTATTGTTTGTATTATGAAAGCAACTGGAGATTTCAACTGAGAGCAGGACCCCATTGAGCTAAGCACAGTACAAACACAAAGAGACAATCTCTGCTCTATAGTGCTTATAACTTAAATAGATAAGGCAAAAGTAAGGATATACATTATTCCCATTTGACACAGGGAATTGAGACTCTGAAAGAGTCTTGCCCAAGGTCATACTGCATGAGCTGGGAACTGCACTCAGCTCTCCTGGGCCCCAGTCCAGAGAGTTAACCACAAGGACATCCTTCCTTTTGACCAGCAGGATTTAGGTTTCACTGATAGGCATCTTAACTGTGCCCCTTGTATCATGTTAAAGAACCTACTTACATAGTTCAAGAGATTCTTGTCCTGTCCCCCACTCTCCTCAACCACACTCACTCATTGGCCAGGCTGTACTTGTAAGTTCTTTTTCCTCTTAGATCACTCCTGCTGGCCCCTTTTTACTTTGCTCTGAATTCATTTTAGTTTGTCTTCATCTTCCTGGTGAAGAATTTCCCAGAACTGAATGCAGAATCCCAGGGCAGTCTTACCACAGTTAAACAAGGAGGCCAATTTAGCTTTATTTTTCCTATCTGATCACAGCCTAGGGTGACCAGATAGCAAATGTGAAAAATCAGAACAGGGGATGGGGGGTTAATAGGCATCTCTGTAAGAAAAAGGCCCAAATATCAGGATTGATACTATAAAATCAGGACATCTGGTCACCCTATCACAGCCTAGCATATTATGGTACCTGAAAATGTTTCCACATTGAGAACAGGAAGAGAGATCAGGAAAGCTAAACTAAAATAACACAACTCTCTTCCAAACAGCTTAGTTATATAAAGTTAGCCATTAAACAAAGTTTTCAGACATTAAGAAAATCAGCTTTAATATAAGAAGAAATGGGGTTAGACAACACATTTGAGAGAAGTTGTGTAATTGTCCAGATAAAGTTTGTAAGGCTACAGGTACTGTGTGTGTTTTGTCCATGGCTCTTCTGCACCAGGTGTATTGTCCAGAGATATAGTAATTATTATGATTGTTTATATAAGCTAAGATTTTCAAAGGAACCAAAGAGAGATGTTCAAGTCTATTGAATGTCAATGAGATTGGGTGCTTAGCATCTTTAGGCTCCTTGGAAAAGCCTTACAGATAATTGACTGAGGATTAGGATTCTTAGGGATAGAAGGTAGAAAAGAAGAACCAGAAAGTGGAGGAGTGAAGCCGTGGGGATTGTGACCTACACATGTTTTTCCTGAAACTCAAGGTCATATGGTATCTAATACAAACTACTTGCTTCGTTAATAGCGACACTGACCACCATGAAGAGGGTCTTCGCAATGCCCAGTACATCACTGAAGCCCTAAGGCTCAACTGGTGCATAGGATCTTTGGAGGACCTCCTGCACTGGTGTCACCTCTTCTTTCTGTATCTGACTGTCACAATGTGGCTGTCCCTTTAGGGGGAGTAAGGCTCATTTTTGCCTGTAACGTAGCAGTTATCCTGGCACTGATCTTGATCCAGTGACTTAACTACAGTTAGTGACTCCAGCTTTTGAAGGGTCAGAAAAGACTATGTAGAAGGAGGGCAGAAGGGAGTTAGAGAGTGCCCTCTCTTGGAAGGACCTGATGAAAATAGGTTGAATATAGCTTACAGGGAGCACGTTAGTCTTCTGTGGAACCTAGAGGTAAGGCCTGTAAGAAGCACAGAAAAGCTGCCAGAGTCTCTGGGGAGGAGAAGCACTGGGAAAATTTGCTGGGAAGAAAGGCTTCCAGAGGAAATGGCCTTGGAAACAGTACTCAGATGAAAGAAAATAGAAGAGTTTGGGAGGCCTGGGTTTAGGCATGAAGAGCAGGGAACTACAGTGAGGTCTAAAAGAGGGAGGAGAATAACTTATTTGGATGCAGGGCCAGCCCTAGACCAAATGGCACATCAGGCAAGAAGAGTCTTTGGCACTCCCCCACCCCAACCATTTGTTAAACTTTTGAATACCTTATTTTTTATTGCATTTGCAGCCCATTTCATGACTTTGATGCACAATTTGCATGCATGTTTTATCTATCATATAAGATGATAAATTTGCATGCTAAGAGCTGTAAACTTGTATTTATTCATGGCATATATAAGCAAATAAAATTAGTTTTCTCTAAGATTATAGAAACTTTTTAATTTTAAGAATAACTGAAATGTACTAACATCATGAAATTGAACTGTGTACCAATATTGGGTGGACCAATATTAAACTGACAGTATTAGGGAGAGTAAAAGTCTATGTTCCAGAGTCTTAGAAAGTCATCAAACATCATATGTTAAGCATAGCAAAATAAGTACAGTATTTCTTTTATATTGTTGTGTAGAGAGAGGTTCGATAGATATCTCTAGCATCTCATTAAATATGTCCTTTATTAGTCACTTACACTTGTCTTGAAACACAAGTACGCTTTGACAATTACACAATTAAACAAGGTTCACGATATCGCAGCATTTGATTTCCGTTCATTCTTATATCTCACTGGCTGACAGATGACGACCTGCCCCTCATAGATCTACAGGGCATGGCTAACAACATTCTAGGAGGTCTGAGGAAATTGTAGAAAGTCTGGAAGGTTCCACGAGATTCTACAAAGATCCAGAGCATTCTAGGAGGTTAGTGGAAAATGAATCTCTACATATGGAATACCTGAAACATTTTACTTCAAACATTTTATTTTCCTTTTATTGCTAACAACAGAAACAGCACTCTGAATCCGACACCCCCCCAACCCTGGCACCCCAGGTGGTCTCCTGGGTCACCTGCCTCAATCCAGCTCTCTTTGGCTGTTTATTTCAGCTGGACTTTCATAAGCCTGAAAAGGAGCTGAATTTGATGTTGATAGAGGCAGGAGAAAGAAGTGGTCAGCAGGGGGTGCTAGAGATGAATACCCCTGCAGTGCCACGCTCTGATAGTAGGGATGCTATGACGGAGAGTGGAACCTCTTAGACTAGCATACCAAAAATCAAAAGTTTTGACATCATTGCAGGATGTATTCTTAAATGAATGGTGTTTATGTGATCAGAACCGTGGATTCGCTGATACTTGAATATCTTTATATTCTCCTCCAGAGAATATAATCCAGAGAATATAATCCCAGGAATTATATTTCAGCCTGAGTCCAAATAAATAAATGTGACAATGCTGGAGAATAGTGAGATGTTTTTGTAACTCTTATGGCTGAAATCAGTCTTTAAATCTCCATATCCCTTCTTTTACACAATCACTCCAAGTTATTCCATTTATTTTCCCCATTACATCTTCCAACATTATACAGCTGCCAATAGAAGTTTCTCTCTCCCTTTAGCCTTCTCATTGATGTTGACATTCCCTTTGTTCTCATAATGCTGTCATCACAGTGTGCTAGACTGTGCCAGAAAATGCAAGGAGATCAGAGCACTGAAGGAGCCTTCCCAATTTTTGTGTATTCCAGGTAAGGGCCTTTTTCACCAGCAATAGTAATAGAAATGCAAGCATTGCTCCATCCATATACCCTTATAGGCACTTGGCACTCAAAGAGGATGAGGTGGAAGCTGGATTTTGGAGCTTATTCTACACTGGGCCACACAGCAAGCCAGCTGCACTATCTGCCTTGAACCCAGGCCTTCTCAAGGATTTCCATCTGGGACACAGGACCTCTCCCGGAGTTCCATCTGAGCATATGTAACTCCAGATTGTCCGAACTAGGCAAAGTGGCTAAGTGCCACAATTTGGTTTACTCTTTAGTTTAACTCACTTCCCTCTGAAAAGAGAACCCCATAAAAATGGCTCCTAAAAGAATCGTTCAGTCTCAATAATCTTGCAAGGGACATCGCCACTTGTGTGACAGGTTTAAATTTTAAAAATATAGTAATAGTTTTTAAATTTTAATTCCTAGCATGGGAAAATCTATTAAGTATCTCCTGATGATCTGTATTACAAAATTGAATAATAAGAATTGTAATGACTAGGGCTGGTCCACATTTTACAAATGAAAGATTTTTCATTTACCAAAGCCCAGTAAACGAAAATAGTTTTCAGTAGATGAAAAATGTTGGTAAGCATTTTTCATTTAAAAAAAAGACAAAATATTGTGAAAAGCAAAAAAGACTCATTCCAATTACTTCAAAATGAAAATGTTGAAATTTCAACATTTTTTCACATATAGGTTTTCATTTTTTGACCAGTTGTACTAATAATAAAGGAAACCAACAAAACAGATGCTGGAACCAATTCACATTGATATTCTCCTAACCTTATCTTATGTACTCCATTCTTTTCTTTTCCTTGCCTTATGCAATTACCCCCAGCACTCTTATCTTTTCAAGCAATATTTTGGGAGCCTTTATGACAAAAGGGGTTCTATTCATGTAAGATAATTCATTATTAAATGTCCCTCATCAACATGGGATAACACATCTATCCTCACTCACCCAATCAACACAGTATCTTCTGATTTAACATTGAGGTAACAGGAGAGAAAAATGGCAGATTTCAATATGTTAGCAGAAGCAAGAATACTAACAGCCCACTATTTAGGGGAGAAATAGAAGCCAATGTCTTCAGGCTCAGACATCTGTCTCATATGATTTGCCAAGAAATTCTGTAACTATGAGTTCTAGTAACATTAATGAACATAACATAGTTGTTATTGAAGAGAAATGATCAGTCTAAAAGGTTAAAGAAAACAGTGCACACTATATATCTTGCCCATTTTATAACTGTATTGGTGTGATATTCTGTGATATTCTTCCAGATACCTAGATAGTAGATTGTATCTTGGCTTGCAGTTTCATTAAACTCTCTTGTAATTATCCTTATTAATTAATTTAATCAACTACTTGTTACATTTGGAACTGATGATGGGGTAATGACTGTGTGCTATACATTCTATTTGTCTGTAGCAAACTGCCCAGAGATAATTAATAGTGTCAGGCACACTTACCAGCCACTGATGCAAACTTTTATATTACAGCACATTTGTTTGTTCTTCAGTCAGCTTTATCCAAGACTATATTGCCCTCCAGCCAACAATGAATCAGTAACTTAACACAACACAACTGTTGTACCAACTGTGCAAGTTAATCAAGGAAACAATTGTTTTATCCTACTTTAATTCCTCAGACTCTATTTTCCTTATGTTGTATGTAGGATGATACCAAAACACCTGAATTGCAAAGTCCTATAGGGCCCAGCCATTGAACTGGAAAAATGCACCAATTAACAACAAATATTTACCATAGGCGTTGGGTGGGTTTTTTTAGACCTTCTAGTCTTCAAGCTTTCCTTTTTAATGTACTTTCAGTTCCTTGTGCAGTTTATCATTTGCAATACAAGTAAGCAATTCAAATTTGTCCAGTGAAGTATATTGGATTGAGATATGCTCTCACCATGTTGCCCTTTCTCTCTATAGCTCTTTGTATAATCTACTTAGTGCAGTCAGTCCATATATCAAATGTTGCCCCTCATAATCCTCTGAGTGTGCTTTAGTACGTTAATTAGACATTAAAGATAAATGCACTGACTCTTTATTTGCACAAGCACATTTCTGGCTCAAAAAACTGTAATAGTAAAGACAGCAAATGACCAAATCTATAACAAGGATTTCCAAGTTGAACAATCTGTATTTATTAAAAGTAGCTAGGAAACATTTAATTTCCTTTTACTGTATTTTATAATCTAAATACATGTGCTTTAACTAGGAAAATGTGTATTTATAGAACAATAATAATTAATTATTTTTAGTTAGGCCACACATACTGAGGCAGCTGCAACTCCAGGCAGAAAATCCTACTGGAAACACTTTTTTCCCTTGCAGCGATCTGTTATTTGTTATAGTTGTCACTGAGTTTTTAATACATCTAGATCCTTATATCACTGTTCTGGCTCACAATATCTGGAATCCAGGATGTGGAAGATGTTACAACACCTAGGTTAATATCCTGCTGACCTCACTGAAGTCAATGGGGTAGGTAGAAGTGGGACTAGGATTTCACTCCTAGAGACTGAAGCGTGTATTTCACTTCTGTCAATGCTCTACATTTTAAAAAGTTACATTGTATCAAACATTTTCACTGAGACAAGCAAGGTAGGAAATTAGCTCTATGGCCTAGTCTACACAGGAAAGTGGTTTTTATTTGGTATTTTGGGGGAGGGATTAGGTTTTTCCTTCTTTTTTTGATATAACCTAAGTTGTGAATTTAAACCAATATGTAGTTATACCAGTATAACTCTCATGTGCACACGCTTATCCTGTTATATGTTTGTGTGTGTGTGTGAGGGGGGTGTTCTTATTTATGAGGCTCAAAAAAAGCCACTCCCTGAAATAAGTGTCTAGATGGTAAAGGTTAGAACTAGTTGAATAATTATATCAGTGTAAGTCCTAAAACCTGTCTGTGTAGACCAAGTCTGAAGTTACAACATATGGAGACCAATAGAAGTAAGGAATGAAATACCAAGAATTAGCATAGATAGTACTAAGGAAACCAGTTCCCTATTTAAAAGGTAGAGGGAACAATCCAAATGAGAGAGACAGGATAGTCTTGTTACGGCACTGGCTTGGACCTTGAAAAACGTTGGTTTAGTTCTTGGTTCTGCTACACACTTCCTACGTTGTCTTGGGCTAGTCTCTCAGGGCACGTCTCCACTTAAAATGCTGCAGTGGCATTGCTGTGCCACCGTAGCTCTTCAGTGAAGAGAGTACTGTGTCAATAGGAGAGCGTCTATCTCCTGTCAGCTTAGCTCCACAGTAGCTATGTGGGCAAGAGAAGCCCCCCATTGACATGGCGCTGTCTACACTAGTGTTAGGTTGTGTTGCTCAGAGGTGTGGATTTTTCACACCCCCAAGCAACGTAGTTATACCGATGTACATTTATATTGTAGACCTGGCCTGAGTACCTCAGTTCCCCATCTATAAAACGAAGAAAATAATATTTCCTTCCTCCCATGCTTTGTTTGTCTTAAATAGTCACCTTTTGACTTTTACTATGTGTTTGTACAGCACCAAGCTCAGTGGGGTCCTGCCCTCAGTAGAGATAATAGCAATAGAATAGAATAGAAAGTTGTCCAGATTATTATTTTGTTGTTAATTTGTTATAGAAAATATTCTAACCAGAACGTACAAGTATACAGATTTATACACATAAATGTGTAGACACATGATTTGGCAAGAACAAAACAACATATTTCCATGACCAGAAAAAGAAACTATATTACATGTCAGTGATACTACTTGGTTTATAGGAATAGCGCAATGAGTTGAAAGTATTTTATTTTTCAGAGAAATTCAAAAGTAGTGGTGCACTTTACCCAGCAGGATATTTTCTTGCTTTTTTAGGGGTCTGCTCCATAGATAATCCGCAGGATATTCCGTACTCATCTAGCCCTATTAAACCGCATTTGAGCATTTTGATTATGCAAAGAAATATAGTTGAGTGGGTCTCTCCAAGAGTCTGCCAGTTAGCTCAGCTCGCACAATGAAGTTCTTTCTATTTCACCCAATCAGCAGACCTGGGTTTGGTGTTAGACATCTGATTAACACAGAAAATGCCTGCTGAATCATTGGACTGTTATTTCAATAAGAATAAAGGGGCCTATCAAACGCAGCATGAATAATTCAGATAATGGACTATCCAGAGTCATTTTTGGAATATGTGATTCCTCCTCCCCCCCATTCAAGAATTGTACTTTCTTTTAAATGCCTGAGTGATTAAAAATACATTTCTGTAGCTGCAGAATCTCCTTCCTCTTTGATTGTTCATTTTATAATGCAGAAGTGTCACAAATCTTGAAAATAGGAAGAGGGACAAAAATAAACCAGAGTTTTCCTTACCATAGAGACTACAGATAGAGTGTGAAAATAAACTGACTTGTTATTCCAAGGGTAGTCACGACAGCAGAAAAGAGTACTTTCAGCGAAGAGTACAACTAATTTTTGAAGAGCATCACTCTGTCACCAAGCGTACATTGAGCACTTAGAGCCATGTCTTCTCTCTTAATGCATATGTCTATTCAGAATCTTGGAAGGGTGTTTCCCAGTGTGGCAGACAGACACATGCTAATTTTGCTTGAGCTCGTGTGCTAAAAGAGCAGTGTATCTGTGGCAGCATGGGTGGAGGCTCATGGGTGGAGGCTCCCTGGGTACGTCATTAGGCAACTAGCATGACACATTGGGATCACACATCCCAGCTGCTGTGTAGAGACACTCTTTGTGCAGCTCCAAAGCATCTCTATCTGGGAGGTAAGGATAACAGAACCCTCCCCCAATGTCTTCCACGACTGTACTAGATTTCATGTTTGCTACACACCCCTGTATTAAGGGTGGGGAGGGAGATCTGTGGATCCATTTAGCTTCACTCAAATGCCTTTTTTGCATTTACCCTGTAAGCCCTTTTTGCACCATGGCAGACAGATCCCCCAGTATTTCATTTGCACAGGGTGAAGCTCCATGCAATTTAACTGAACAAGTACAACTTTATTAAACCCTGTGGATTGCTATGTCCATGTCACTAAGTTCCTTAACTCCCTGTGTTCCTTGTTCCTCTGTTGTCCTGTCACTAACAGTCCTTCTGGGGAACACTGGCCCTTTGACACCAGATCCACTGATCAAGATACATCTTCCCTATTTTACATGCATTTCAATATAAACATTTAAAACAATATTTGATACCCAGACTCCTTTCGGCCAGATGTTGCCAGCACATGGCCAAATTGGAGTTCTGTCTTTAACACAGACTCAGCGTGTTATGTAGCCTTTGAGAGAGTTTGGTTTCCTCAATAGGTGACCCCATCAGGAGTGACCTTTCTCTGTCTCCCTGTCACCTGTCTCCAAGTCTAGTCAACAAGTTCTCTGTGGAGTCTCCTTCCTCTCTATGGGGTTGGCCTCCAGATGTTTCACAGTCTTTCGATAGTGTGATAATCTCTATCTCTGTAGGCTGTCTCTGGATGTCTTCTGGATCATGTTTCCTAGTCACTGTCCTCTTGTCCCTGTTGTGTAGTCACTTTGTATGACCTGGGTGTCACTGCATCCCTCATGACTCCTTGAGTTCACTCTTTCTGAGGGTCTCTCTAATGGCTGGCTCCTCCTATCTCCAGGGCTGGCAGGTCCTTGGATGACCTGTTATACTCCAGTGCCTGCTTTCTCCGATTGTTGGCCATCTCCTCACAGTGGTATCTCCATCCTTCTGGCTGTAACAGGGCTCCCCCCATTGGTTGCAGGGTTTCAGTTCTTGATCTCAGCTGTAATGGCACTGGATAGTTTTGGCATTCCTGTTTGGCAAAACTGTCAATAAGGGGTATGAACAAGAAGAAACTGCCTATCTAACCATGGGAAAAAGTAAGAGCAGACTTTTCCCATGGTCGGGTGGGCAGCATATGTGATAACAGAGTCTCCTTCTGTTGGCAGTTATCACATGCCTGGCAGGTGTCACACCCTTCTACTAAGGAGAGGAGTTGTGTATTCATTCCTGACGTGTAAACACACTCTTGAGGCTGTCTTAAGACAGGTGTAAGACCTTTAATTTTTGCATGACACCCTTATGTAATGAGGTGGGGACAACAGCGCTCTCTCCTCAAAATAGGGCTCCATCCTGCACACTCAGCTCATCTTTAATTTGAAAATAGGATTCTGCTTTTTTCCTTCTGGCCACCCTGCTAGTATCTCTGTCTTGGCTGCCTGTGGTTGGATTTCCTTTTCAGTAGCCTCTTGGATTTTCATTAGCTTTGCTGTTGAAACTGGAAGACAGTGCAACGTGTTAATGGAATCAATGTCCTGCTCTCCTGCCAGCTCACTGATTCTGAGTATATATGCCCTGCTCACGGTGTCAGCTAACACCAGTAATCATCCTGGACAATATCTGATCTCTGCCTGGTGGTGGTGGAGGTGCATTGGAATCTCTTGGTGCACAAAGAAGAGGGTTTGGCATGATTGTCTCTAGGTTGCACTATTACTGAATGGCCACAGGTGTACTGATAGAATAGCTCCATTCTAAATACCACCGCCAGAAGCGCTTTCTTTGTTTGGGCATACACCTACTCAGCCTCTGACAAGGTTCTGGTGGCATAAGTGACCAGCTGCTCTTGCAAAAGAGCTACAGGCGATCCTTTTTCAGTACATCACTGGAGTGTCAGTGGCTCTCCTGGCTGATAGTATTTCAGAACAGGGGCATCTGTTATTATTTCTTTCAGTGTGTCAAATACTTGTTGTTAGGGGCCTGTCCAGTCCCACTCAATGTCTTACTTTATAGCTGACATGTAGGTTCCACTACTGCAGCCAGGTGTAGACAGAACTTGGACAGAAAATTTATCATTCCTATGAAAAACTTGTACCCCTTTTCCAATCCGCTGGAACCAGTAGCTCTCTGACTGTTCTCATCTTTGTAGAATCTGCTTTCAGTTCCTTTGCAGTGAGCAGCTGTCCAAAGTATGTCATTTCGTGCTGTCTGGGTCCCATTTTTTCTGGGTTGAGTTTCATGTTCTTGTCCTTGTACCACTGTAGAAAAGCTTGCTGTTTACTGTCACAGTCTTATTCAGCTTCTGTATCATTGCTCTTCACATACAACGAGGATATCATCTGCAATTATTTTCACGCCAGGCCGTCTTTCCAATGTCTGGGTGAATCTCCTCTGGAACAGCACTTGTGCTGGGCTCGTGCTTACTGGCACATACAGACATCTATAGTGACCAGATGGTATTGCAAACGTTGTCAGCACTCCGGACTCTTTATTCAGTTTATGTGCCAAAGCCCATCCCTATCGTGACAGGCCGTAAAGTTCTGGCAAGATGTCATCAGTTGTGGTCTGTGGATAGTGGCATCTTTTCAATGCCTGGTTCAGTGGCTAGGGTGTATGTAGATGTGCAGCTTCTTTATCACTATTGGTTATACTGTACTGGCCTCTATGGCTCTTAAGAAATCCCTACTCTGCAGAATTTCGAGCTCCTTGCACACTGGATTATGTTGTGTCACTGGGATTTTCCTTCACTGTAAGCATCACAGGTTCCACTGTGGGATCTACTTCCAGTTGCAGCTTTCCTTCAAGGCACCCATCCTCTTTGAAAGCATCCCCATCTGCTTTACAGTTGTCTCCCTTGTGCATGGGACTCCCCCTTTCGTTTCTTGCACTGCAGCTATAAAATTCGGATGCTGCAACCACCTTATATCCATAGCTTGTATGGCTGTATTCACTAAGAGGGGTCTGTGTTCCTTGGTATCCCATCCATAACAGTCCCTGTAGGGAACATGGGCCATCTGACTCCAGGTCCACTAATCATGATATATCCATGAACAAAAGCTCTATAGCACTCAAAGAGTTAACCTTCCCCCCTGTTTTGCCCCTTTGCACCGCAGACCCTCAGCAGCTTCACTGCCCTTAGGGCCCCGTGCGACCATGAATATCAGGGTGGGACCATTATGACTTTCTGATGAATTAGCTGAGCAGTCTTAAGTCAGCAGAGGGCAGTGTGGTGAGTCTGCTGCTCTTCTCTCTTCTGCCCTGGGGGCTTTAAGGAATTGGTAAGGAGAAGGCACTGGCTGGGGCAATTGGAAGGGTGAAGGCAGCAGCCTGGGAGTTGCTAATCATCTCTTGTAATGGTTGAAGCCCTTGTGTATCTTTCATTTACACCCTCTGTTTCTGCCAGCTCTAGTAAAATAATTCTCTGTCATTTAGACCTTATCTACATACAAAAGGTATCCTGGTGAAAAATCACACCCGTAAGTGTGATAGTTAGACTGGTACAAAAACTGCAGACCAGGCCTAATGTGAAATGTGTGAATGATCCTGGGGGCTCATAGAAGGCTAGAACCTGCGGAGTCTTGGGCTTGGAACACCTACAATACTTCTTTCCAAGTTGATGGTATAATGAGCATGCTATCAGACATCAGAAGGAACTGCTGTTCCACAGTGTTTGCAACAATACCCTGCAGTGAGGTCAGTTGCACCTTGATTGCTTACAGGACACACGTAAAATTAATAATAATCAGAAATAAGTGAAATAGTTAAGGGTTTGGTTGACTTGTTACTTGGTCCTTTCTAATCGTAGAAAAATACCATACTTTATAATACAGGCTCCTAATAGAAGAGTTTGCTTTTTGCTTCTCTTTTTAATTACCAGTCAAAAAACCTCTGACAAGAGATTTTATTAAAATCTACACAAGTTATAACTTTTGTTGCAAGCAAGGAAATTTTCAACCCACTGAAAAAAGAAGCAAGTCCTAATTTGCAAAAATAACTGCAACTCCCCCCCAAAACTCCCAGAAATGGTGGAATAAGGGGGTGTTCAAGTTTTTTCCTTCTCTTCTTCGTTGGATCTATTGATAAAAAGCTCAAAGGTTGCTTGCCAGTGACCTCAGTCCTTTTCATATGACCAGGGGATGCAAGCTGGAAGCTAAATCTTGCCTTTAGTCAGTGATCTGTGAATAACCCTCAGTCCCTCAATGACGTGAGAGAAGCCTCCAAAGGGAGACAGTGAGTCAGAGAGAAGGAGGCATAGAGATTGCTTGAACAACCATTAGCACGTCATTGGTAATCCCAGCGACACCTTTCACATCCCTGGCATTTGTCTCAATGCTCTCTACTGAAGGCTGATACTATGTTTTATTTAAGGGTTTCTCACTGCCTTCTGCAGATGTGTGTGTTACTGATGTCTGACTGATTGCTTGTCTTTTATGTTTACAAACATTCTTTGATCTTGTTAGAGGGGTGTATGTGGAATTTCTGGCATGGCTACATACCCATGCACTGAATGCGAAGATTTTATGCAATATTTAAATTATTATGATAAGGAACATAGTTAGTTTGATGCATTTCATACCAGCAGTCAGTCTGTCTGTCTCTCTCTGAAATTTGTGATCTAATATCAAAATCTTGGAATGTGTAAACTACGTATACTGATTATGCTAATTTTATATATTTTGTGTCTGTTTGAGTAGGTGAGCTGTTTCTTTAAATTTCTTGATGGAAGTCAGGCAGGAGGGGACCGGGGAAGGTTCTAGACAGAAGCGCTACAATGAGGTACAGTTAGAGAGGCAGAGTAGCTTTAGAGACAACACTGTTTTCCTATTCTAATAGCTTCTTTTTCAGTATTTGAAGAAACTCCTCCTTCAATTCTTTACCATTATGACATAACATGGTGTTGCAAGTTGACATGTTCAGGACCCACCTACATAAGAAGAAAAGAAAACTTCTGCCCTCTAAAGGACTTTCAGTTTGATAAGCCCATGGAATGGCCTGATTGGGAGATGCCCTTCATCAGATTCTAAACCACAAGGAAGCCTAAACAGTACAGCTCAGAAGTACAGGTCATGGAGCGAAAATCTTTATCAGGAAAACTGGTTCTGCCTTGCTGGGTGACTTCAAGCCAATCGCTACTCTCCCTAAGCCTCAGTTCCACATCAGTAGAATGGGAAGAATGATATTGACCTTTGGAAAGTGCTTCAAGATCTATTGATGAAAAGGCTGTGTAAGAGCCAGATATTACTTATTATGGATCTTTGCATAGGGCTGGTCAAAATTTTTCTGTTGAAACAGGCTTTTGATGAATTTAAATGTTTCATGAAAAATATCTGCTTTCTGTGGAAAAATTAGATGTTTTTTTTATGTCAAAAAATGCCCCAAACCCAAAATATTTTGGCCAAAAACTGCAATATTTTGATTTGGCCATGCTGCTGCAGTACGTCAGGGCAGTTATTGTTCTTTGAGTTCCTGTTCATGTCCATTCCAATATAGGTGTGTGCTCACCTTGAGCACCGCTGACGGAAAGATTTTCCCTCAGTGGTATCTGTCGGGTTGGCTCTGGTGCCTCCTGGAGTCGTGCCCTCATAGCTCTGGTATATAGCTCTCTGCTGCCCCACCACCCCCTCAGTTCCTTCTTACCACTCATGATGGTTGCTGGAACTCATGCTTGTCCTTGCGTTTCATGCAAGTATTCTCCTCAGTGAACGTTTGTTCCTCTTTCCTGTATAAACTTAATAATATAGTAGTTAGAATTTACAGAATAGTGTAGTTAGTAGTTCATAGTTTAGAATCCCGCTTACTGGGGTTACCCCTTCTCTGGCATCGGGACATGCTTTGTGTAGCTTGCCATAAGCCCATGCCCATTAGTGATCCCCCTGCTACCTGCCTTAAGTGCTTGGGGGACTCCCACCTGCGGGAGTGCTGCAGGATTTGTAAGGGGTTCATCTCCCATATCAAAAAGGACAGAGACCAGAGGCTCAAATTTCTCCTTATGGACGCAGCTCTCCATCCTCCCCTCCGACCACCTCTACCTTGATGAGAAGCAAACCAGCTTTTCTGAGAGACTGTCAGCACATCTCAGCCTCTCCAGCACTGAGGAAGGACTCCTCATCTGCACCCTGGGACTCTTCAGTGCAGAGGAGGTCTATGCCTCACTGGGACTCTCAACACTGCTCACCGTCACTGTGCCAAGGAAGAAGCAAAGAAAAACGGACAAGAAGCGCTCCCCAACTCTGAGGTCTGCTGGTCACAATGGATGATGCCTGCAGAGTGAGACTCATGCTGGGCCAGTTGGACTTGACAGCTGCCAGTTCTGTACCACTGACCAGCAAAGGGGCATGTCGAATCTGGTACTACTGGATACTCCAGTGAGGGGGAGCTGCCAGAGTGTAGCCCTGGCACTTTCATCTATGCCAGAGGCATTTGAGGCAGCAAGGGAGTTACTGTTTCTCCCAGTACCACCGTCCCCCACCAGGCATGAAAAGGCACCAGAGGCAAGAGCTGCCATGGCCCTGAGGCCCCAGGTGCTGAAGAAGGGAAAAGTGGTTATTATGTCACAGCACCAATCGCCTTCCTCCCGGTACCGCTCTCCAGCACCACTCCACTCGCAGTTGGACTCTGAAATGGAATCTTACATCTCCTGCAGGAGCTGACACCGGTTCGACTGCTGGTACCAGATGGCTGATAGGGGCCTAGGCCTGTCCAGCACAGTGGCAGATGCTTTGGCAGTGGCCTTTCTGGAATTCCTGAGTATTTCAAACAGCCCAGGGATCACAGCGGAAGAGATTTTAGTCTGTTGTGTAGAGCTCCCCCACTGCCTCCTTCGGTACAGGAACCCTGGTATGGTGCTGAGTCCATCACTGAGCTTCTGAACCCGGTATTACAGGATCCTTCAGATGTGAAGGATGGGAACATGGTCCTCTATCTGTACAGACATCCTCCTCTTCTTCCCATGATGAGCAAGTAACGGGGACTTTGATTGTGCCTACTTAGGACAACTACAGGGCACACCAGGAACTCCTCAGAAGATTGATCCAAAATCTGGGGATCCAGGTAGAGGAAATTGCAGAATCCTCCCATGCTCTGATGGACATCTTGGCCTCTTTGGCGCCTCATAGTGGCTTTGCCCCTGAATGGTGCCATTCTGGAACCCAGTAAGGCCTAGTGGCAGACTCCAGACTCCTTGCAAAGAGAGTGGAGAAGAAGTATTTTGTCCGTCCAAAGGGGTTTGAATGCCCTGTCCTCCTCCAGGGTCATTAGTGGTGTCAGCAGCCAATGAGCAAAAGAGACAGGGACAGAAGAAGAAGGATACTAAAAAGCTAGATTTCTTTGGCAGAAAGATCTACTCCAAGGGAGGGTCCAACTGCAGATCACAAACCAAAAGGCACTCTTGAGCCACTATGACTTTAACTCCTGGGGCACAATGACCAAGTTCAAGGAGCTGCTGCCTCAGGAGTCTAGGGCTGAGTTTTTGTAGGCACCAAGTTCATGGGTGCTCAGGGGTTGAGGCACTCATGGGGAAAAAAAATAGTGGGTGCTCAGCACCCACCGGGTGACTATCTGCCTGGGTCGGAATGATAGCTGTTGTCACGCAGCTGGCAAGCAGCTCTGTCACACAGCCAGTTGTTGTTTGGCATGCCCCGCCTGCCCATTAGCTGTTGATTACACCTATTTACTGTTAATTGGTTAAATGTGTTTTATGAGCACCTTCCTGCTCTGGCAGGAGCTGAGGCACTGAATCACAGCACAGTCCCCTGGGGTTGCTGGTCCAGGCAGGGATACTGAGGGGGGGCCAACTCCCAAGTCATGTCCTGTCCCCCTCGGCACTGTGTAACAGAAAAAAAAAGGCTCAGGGAGAGGGTTAGATGTGGTCGTTCTAGGTCATCAGGACACAGGGCCAGCCAGCCCCTGCTGCTGCTCACCTGGGGGGACACACTGGGCCACCCCATGCCTGTCTCCAACCGCCTCCCCTCATACCCGCAGGAATGTGCCTCGTGGGCAGATGGCGTGTGTGACTTCAGCCTGCAGCTCCCCTCCCAAGCTCCCAGCGAGGCTCCAGGTCAGACTCCAGGCAGTATGTAAGTCCCGGCAGAGGGAACCCAACTACTAGGCTAAGGCTAGGAGGGTGAGTGCACAGTGGTTGCCAGTGTGGGGCCCCTGGAATATTGGGCACCAGCTGGCACCCCCAGCAGCAGATGTCCCAGGGGTGGGTGAGGGGAACTAAGCCCTGGCCCCTGGAGACCCTCCGGCAGAAGCTGGAAGGGTGGGTGGAAAAAAACCCCACTGGCTGCTGCTGCTGCCTGGGGAAGCTGCAGGGGGGAAGGGGAGCTGGACCCAACCACCTGGCTCCAGCAGAACCTGGGAGGAGGGGCAATCAAGCCCTGGCCCCTGGCAGAAGCCAGGTGGATGGAAAAGCACCGTAGGGCAGCCATGCAGTGTGGGGGAGCCAGACCCACTGGCCCCAGCAGAAGCTGGGTGGGAGGAACTAAGCCCCAGCCCTTGGCAGAAGCCAGGCGGTCAGTGGGCAGGTGGGGGAAAAGCTTGAAGGACACTTACTTTCATATTTTAATCTTCCCAGGCCACAGAAGATTCCTCTGATTCATTGTGAGCCAGGTACACTACCAGTTTACTATACTTCCATTCAGCCTGTCAGCAGCCCCTTGGTTTTTCACAAAGTGTATGACAGTTGTCACAGCTTTTCTAAGGAAATAAAGGGTTCAGGTATATCCTTTACTTGACGACTGGCTGATCAGAGGTCAGTCCAGGGCCTATGTGGAGGCAGACATATGACTAATATTGTCAACCTTCAAGAAGTTAGGCCTGTTGATAAACATGCAGAAATCAATGATCTTGCCTGTCCAAAGGATGGAATTCATAGAGGCAATCCTCAACTTTGTCTAAGCAAGAGCCTTCTGGAAGCCTGGTTTCAGGCCCTCGGATTGATCATAGAAAGCCTCAGAAACCAACTCATCACTATGGCAAGAAACAGCTGGGGCGCATGGCATCTTGCACTTGAATAGTGAAACAGGTGAGATTGCCTCTCAGACCTCTTCAAGCCTGATAAATGTCAGTGTACCAATCAGGCCAGGATTGCTTGGATATGGTAGTCACACTTCCCACTTTGGTGATTACCACCCTCCTTTGGTGGGTGGATCTGGAAACAGCACCTGCAGGTGTCTCATTCTCAAAACCTCAGCCGTCAATGTCTCTAATCACTGATTCTTCCATACTGGGTTAGGGGGGCTTATCTGGGGCCTTCAGAACCCAGGGCCTCTGGTCACATGTTGAGCTCTCGCTTCACATCAACATGAGTTTGCTCAAAGTGGTGCACTTTCTTTGCCAAACATTCCAGTCCCACCTGGAAGGCAAATGTGTATTGGTGCTTACACACATCACAACAGATATCTATATAAACAGACAGTATGATGCGTGCTCCTCCCACCTATGCTGGGAAGCTCTCCACCTGTGGGAATTCTGTACATTCCACTCAATCCACCTCGTAGCCTCCTACCTCCCAGGGGCACAGAACGAACTAGTGGATCACCTTAGCAGGTCCTTCTCTAATCACAAATGGTCCATCCAGCCAAATATTGTGAATCACATTTTCCAGAGGTGGGGCACTCCCCAGACAGACCTGTTCACGACCAGACCTAACAGAAAGTGTCTACACAGTCCTGTTCCCTTCTGAACTACAGCCTGGGCTCACTCACAGATGGATTTCCCTCCCTTGGAGAGACCATCTCTACTATGCATTACCCCCCCCAATCCTCTCATACACAAGGTCCTGCTGAAGGTCAGAGAGGAAGGAATAAAGCTGATCCTGTTAGCTCCAGCCTGGCTTCCCCAGTACTGGTTCATCATCCTCTTGAACCTTTCTCTGGGATCAGCCTACTTCTGTTTCCAGATCTCATCTCCCAGGATCACTGATGTGTACATCACCTGGACCTCGAGTTCTTTTGTCTCGTGGCCTGGAAGCTCCATGGCTGAACCCCTTGGAGCTAGCATGGTCCGATTCAGTTCGTGAAGTTCTTCTAGGGAGCAGAAAGCCATTCACTAGGGTCATATACCTGGCAAAGTGGAAAAGGTTCTCAATCTGGTCAGTGCAGAAAGGGGTCTCACCCATGTGATCATCAGTATTGTGTATTCTGGATTATTTGCTTTACCTGAAATAGCCAGGGCCATCAGTGTCTTAGATTAGAGTCCACCTGGTTGTGATTTTGGCTTTTCACCCATGGGTGAATAGCAGATCCATCTTTGCAAATTTGATCTGTAGTTGTTTTCTCAACTACCAGGTGAAACAGACTGTACCCACAGACAGGAGCTAGATAGACTGTACCCACAGGTGAGACAGCCTATCCTGCCCTGGGATCTCAACCTGGTATTGTCGAGGTTCACGGGCCCTTCATTTGGCAATGTGTTCTCTGCTCTATTTCCCTGGAAGGTGGCCTTCTTGGTTGCCATCATCTCAGCCAGAAGGGTCTCAGAGAGGTCTATTCAGAACCTTCATACATGGCCTTTTTTAAGGACAAGGTCTAACTGTGCCCTCAATCAGCCTTCCTCCTGAAGGTAGTATCACAATTTCACAATAACCAGGCCTTTCTTCTACCTGTTGGCACCTGAAGCTGCATGCCAAAAGGCAGGAACAGAAACTTCATTCACTAGATGCCAGACAGGCTCTTGCCTTCTACATAGAAAGGACTATCGTTCTGGAAAACTATCCAGCTATACGTGGCAGTGGCAGTCAGGATGAAAGGTCTCCCAGTCTCATGAGAGAGAATTTCATCATGGATCACTTCTTGTATCCACACGTGCTATGACCTGGCGAAAGCCCCTGCTCCAACCCGGATGGCACATTCTACAAAGCCACAAGTGTTTTCAGCTGCATTCGTGGCACAGGTTCCCATTCAGGACATCTGTAGAGAGGCAACATGGTCTTTAGTCCACACTTTTGCAATGTACTATGCCATCACTCAGCAGGCCAGAGATGATGCTGGATTCAGCAAAGCAGTGCTACAATCTGCTTGTCAATAAACTCTGAACCCTTCTCCTACATCTGCTTGGGAGTCACCTACATTGGAATGAACATGAGCAAGCAGTCGAAGAAGAAAAACAGTTAACTTTCTGTAATTGTTGTTCTTTGAGATGTGTTGCTTGTGTCCATTCCAAACCCCTCTGTCAGAGTTAGCTGGCAAGAAGGAACTGAGGGAGTGGTGGGGTGGCAGGACCTTATACACTAGTGCTAGGAGGACAGGACTACGGGGGTACCAGAGTTGACCTGACAGATACTGCAGAGGGAAAAACTTTCTGGTGGTGATGCTTCGGGCAAGCACACACCTATGTTGGAATGAGCATGAGCAACACATCTTGAAGAACAACAGTTACAGATGGTTAGTAACCATTTTTTTGGATGTCTCATATGCCCATTCTCCTTTATGGGTCCGCCTACCCAGATGGACTACAACTCTCATGATATATAACAGCTAGGGTCTCTCATGGTGCACTGGCTCCCCTCTCCAGTGAGATATATTATTATTTTGTTGAAGACCCTCCGAAAGAAAATAGAAGAAAGCTCAAGCCTTTCATAATTTGAAAAATAAACTATAAACAACTCATGGGACAATATATAATAGGGATTGAGCAAAGTGATGGACTGATGACCTAGCACCAAAACTAATTCCCATCTCTGGTGTCCTAGTCACTGAATGTAGGGAGTGTATCATACAAGTAATAAAAAAGCCTTTTTTCACAGTAGAAAGGAATTGTTTTGATAAATCTATGTCCATATAATAAAAGCGTGGCAAGCTTTTTTTAGCAAAAATGCTAATTGAGAATTAGGAGAATTTAAATCTTTATGCTAAAAGTAAATATTTTACATAAAATAATTATAGCTGAAATGTGATTTACAGCCTTAATGGCATGGGGTCTCTCAAAGCAGGTGAGAGCCAGAAACATATATCCATCGATCTATGTCTATATAACTCAGTATATTTAAACCAGCAACTCTAAAGTGCATTGTAATTCTTGCAAATATATTTATCTTCATTTTGCAAATGTGTTTTATCATGTGCATGAGTGTGTATCTATAGCTGTGAGTCTAGCTAAAGCAGCTAGAGCAGGATTGCTTGGCTGCGTGGGAAGTGCTGCAGGACTGTGCTATTAGTGCTCAGGAGGTGGGAGGTGGGAGGTGACTGGGGCTGATGGGCAGGTGGGACACAGTATTTATATACATATGTTGACAGGTATTTTTAGATCGGATAAGAATATGGCAATGCTTGTTTAGTTAGAATATTTGCTGTGTGGAGTATGGCGAGAATGATGCAATATAGCTCTGAGAGAGACAGTGTATATAGTGGACTGAGTATGAGAGCTATGAGTTTTAATTCTGGATCTACTACAACACTGATACGGGAAAGAGGGTCCCAAAGTATTGGCTCCAGTCTGAGCCTAAACATCTACATTGCAATGAAATGCCCCTGTACCCTGAGCCCGGCGAACCTAAGTGAGTGGAGACAGGCCAGCTGAGGGTATCTAATTGCAGAGTAGATATACCTAAGTGACAATTTTATCACCCTGATGTGCAATCTGGATGCTTTGTTAAAGGACTCCTGCTAGAAAACTGGGGTCCTAATGGCTTTCCCCAAACGTCTCACAGCAGTCTTCAGAAGACACTTAGTGCCGCGCAATGATGGGCCATGTGTGGCTTCATGTCGGGAACATGTCAGAAGCCGCCTCTCCGATCTCTGCATCCCATGTAAAGGCCAGTCATAGACATAGCTGAGTTAACTTTAGTCTATCTAGTGCGAGTGCCAATAGCAGGGAAACCATGGCAGCATGGGCTTCAACACAAATGGTACAAGTCCACCTGGGACCTAGATAGCTCACTACGAAGTTTATGCTTCCACAGCATCACTGCTATTGCTACTCATGCTAGCAAGGTTAAATCTTGCTTGGGTATGCCTATATTTGGTACAAATACACACCTGATCCCATCACAGACATATCCACTATCACAGTCCCTGGGCTGCGGGGGCCTGCAGTGCATGAAGCAGATCAAGTGCATTGGAGACGCAGGCTGCACCCAATGCATGCTAATGCCTAAATGCCATAATTTGGCCCTTAGACAGTGTAGATCATATGACTGAATATACCCTTTTTCCACTGCAGCAAACGGTGGCTTTCCCTATGCTTTTTGCCATTTATACGCCTTTAAACTCAATTCCAAAAAACATTTCCAGCTGCAAGCTAGGTCCTCCAGTTTGAAATAACAATCAATTCAAGCATCATGTCTAATTTGTAATCTTAGATGATAACTTTTGAAAAAACAAATGTGGCAAACATTCTCCTTAGGCAGCTTCAGTTCTTGTGCAGCTTGTTTTTGAGCAACTGATCTAGAGTCTACAAACTTGACAATCAGGCACTGGCCCATCCCTAGCTTTATACTAGCAATAAATTTCTTTCTTTTCTTTCTTTTTTAAACTGTCTCCAATATAGAACAAAGTTCGCTTGTGCCAGTTCAGTTTCTGTATGGTCCTTGACAATCAGAGCTTTCAAATGACAGCTTGGTGTCTATCTTTAGAAAAGCAATTTTTGCAGTTTTTCAACTATCTTGTGTGCCGCAGTATAAATACTGGAAATATATGGACCAGCATTGATGTTTTATACTTCTTTGACACTATGAGCCCTCTATGCTATACAATCAATCTACCTACCCTTAGGGAGCATTCTTACTGAGTAGGGTTCATACTAAATAGTATTAATTTAGGGGGAAGATGGGGTGTGGAGACAAAACAGCTTCCAGTGAAATGGCTAGTCAGTTTTAGACATCTGTGGCATTCATGGAATCAGCCCTTATTGGCTTTTTTGAGTGATATCATAGTTCGGAGGTGGGTCTTACAGCAAATGTAGTTCAGGGAGACTGACCACCTTTGAACCTCCAGAGTTAGGAGGCTTCTGGGACTGGTTCAGGTCCCAGCATAAGAAATATTGGGGCTGCTTTAATTTATGCCTGGGCTGCAATGGTCCCCAAGGAACTATTCAGCATCTCAGACTAGCTCCAGCATGCTGCACACAAACCTCACTGCCAACCTCTTCCAATACGTCCCCTCCCATCCATGGGCATGGCCAGAGCATGCCATTATACCAGGAGTTGTGTGGGGATCTGGGGAAATTGCCGGGTGTGGGGGTATCCAGCTGTGACCCAGCCCTTTTATATTTCAGGAGTGATATGAAGAAGCTGAATAGCAGCAGGTTGAAGCTCAACATCGAGGCTTGAAATTTAGTAGCAGAAAATTATTAGGCCCAAATAAAACCAACATCCCTTAGCAAGTTAATACAAGGAGGAAAGGAGTGTCAGTGACCACTGACAAAGAGTTTTGCAAGAATACTGAAAGCTAACAAGGCACAAGAGAAAATAGGTCCACTCTAAAAAAAAAAAATAAACAAGAACCTATTGACTCACCAAAGGCCATGGAAATAATGATATAGTCATGGAGCCACACTGCCAGTGGGGCTTCATACAGAGCTCCATATAGGGCTGGGACCAAAATGACAGACTGAGAAGTTGTGTAGATGATACAAACTGGTGGACGCAGAAGCAAGAGTAACTTCATAGACCTGGTTTCTTTCATAGTTGTCCCCAGCAAGAGCTGCCATTCACTCTGTGTTTCCAAAAGCTGTCTATTCCCCAAGCTATTTGGGCCCCCACAGCATGGCTTCATCACAGTCATTTAGTAATTCTTGATGTGAAACTTTAACAAATACATATTCCAGGCAATACGTCCTCCTCCTCCTCGCTGAATCACACAGGCTGTGCCCTAATCAAATTATATTTTTGAATTGCTTCCTCACTGAATCCCACAAGGTTTTTTTCCTCTTATTTCCCCCCACACCTGTTTTTTTTTAAACTAACCAGTCTACAACTGCCAGCAGCATCTCATGCTCCCTCTTCACCCCCTCCCCCATTTTTTAGCACTGGTGTTATGTTTGTCTCTTTCCAGTCCTCCACAATCTGACCTGTCACCTGAGAACTTTAAAAATATCAGTGGATGCCATGCTTATTTCATACTTGCACAGGCACTTTATCTAGTGCAGGTCAGGTGTTATTATGAAGTTTGTGCTGGAAAAGTCCTTGAACCCACTGAGACCGCAGTGTATAAAGCAGTATAGGATATACACGCAGTGAGTGGAGATGATACCATGCAAAGAACACATTTCTGATGGATTCTATTTTTCATGTGTTCTATATTTGCGTTTTAACACTCTCACTGCACAAGTGTTGTACAGAGTAGCCCATTATTTTTTGGAATTCAATCACTGCACAGAGACTTGGCACATCTGAAGAAAAAAGGGGCTGGAGAGATGTTTCTGAGTGACCTTTTCAAGAGGCTGCTGTTCTGACCCAGCACCACCTGAGAACTCTCCTCTGTTGGAGTAACCTCAGCTGCCTCTTTAAGACCGTTTTCTGCCTGCTAGGCACCACAAACCAGGTGGAGTTGGGCCCAAAAATCTGTCCCTCTATGTGTAATTTTCAGGTTGGGTATCTTTGTTACCTACAAATTGTGTCTGAATACCTAATGGTACTGCCAGGTAACAAGTAGTCTGATTCTGGTTAACCTCTAGTATTTTTAACCTGTTCCTAATGAAGTACTACAAATAAGTATCCAATGTATTTATCATAAATGAATTTTTAAATTGGTGGATGCGCCTTGAAACTAACAGGAGTGGGTGGATTTGGGAATGTGGATGTGGCGAGGGAAGTATTCTCTCTCTTTTCAGAGGTTATGATAACCACAGGGAGCCTCAGGGGAAAATACACAGTGTATTCTTGATGATCATGTTACTGCACAATGTTCTGTGATCCAGAAAGAATAAACTGTCTTAGCATTGATTTATCTTGATGAAAAGACAAAAAAGTAATGAAGCATTACAATTTTAATACCGCTTGACAAGCTGAACTTTTTTTGCCCTTAAATTAGATATTTAGTAATCTTTAGGGCCTGATAGAAAGTACAGAGAAGCCAGTGGAAAGATGCTCATTTAGTGCAAGGCTTTGGATAAGACATTTATTTAAGACGTTTGATTAGTATTCATGGCTGTCATTCTATTAAGGGGAGAGTTTATTAACATGGAAGGACCCAGCCATAATGTTTCCCATGTATGCAAGCAGAAAGCCTAGTGCAGTTAAAACAGCAACGATATGAATACAAGCTCCAGTTTTATGCATTAGGATCCAAATTCATCCCTGACGTAATTCTTTTTGCTAATGAGGCTATCTGAAAACCTTATGACCTTTCCCTCCCACCCCTCTAAATTGTAGATATTTTGTTTACTATATTTTCTATTTCTTGGGTACAAACCTCATTAAAACAAGAGGTTTGTATAGTTTGAAAGTGAAGAATTTCATTTGCAGACATATAAATCTACTATTTATCAAATTTGTCATCACTGCAGCATGCTGTTTGATGTCTATTTTTGGCAGCTACAAAAATCTGTCTTTAAATGTATATATATTTATTTAATAATGTAAAATAGTTTCAGCACTTCTCATTGAATTGCCACCCATAAAAAAGTCAGGGTTGAAATCTCAATCAGTTTCAATGACTTAAGGCCCCAAATCAGCCAAGAATGCTCAAAGTTAATCATGTGTTTAAGTACTTTGCTGCATTAGGACTTGAGGTCTGAGCTATTGTCCATGGAAGTCAATGAGACTCTTTCGACTGACTTTAGTGAGAGCTGAATCTGGTCACAAAAGTTTACACAAAAATCGGGCTAATAATATTCCTGAATTATACCACGTCTAGCTATTTAAAAACTATTGGGTCAAATCGATCCATTCACAACAATTTAGTTATGCTAAGAATGACTATCTATGTGATGGATTATACAAATCTTCGCTGGGCCCAAAGGGGTTAAAAGGCAATCCTAGGACCAGATAGTCCTGCACCTCCAGGCCTGCTCCGACTGGAGGAGTAGGTTAAAAGGAGCACAGAAGCCCAGGCAAAGGGTGGAGGACAAGCTGCAGGCAAGAGGAATTCTTCTCCAGGAAGCTAGACCTCAGGTGGCGCCTGGGAGGGACCACAGAGTGCGTAAGATCCTCCAACCACCACATTCATTGAGAACTCAGTAATTCCTTTAGGGGCCTTCTTCTTTGGGTTCTTTCATTTGTTGAATGGCTGACTGTTCGGCCAAACTGAAGGGATCTATTGATAGGAAGTAGCCCAGGGAAGTGAATTTAGTCTTGATACATGGAGGACCCTGTCAGTATTGCTTTCTACAGGGCCCTGAAGGTGGGACCAAGTGGAGAAAGAGAAAGCAAGCCTGGGTCTCTCTATCACAGCCCTTTAAGGGCTGAGGCCTACACGTGGGTGGAAAGCTGATGGCTCCTGACTGAAGGTCAGGAACAGACATCTTTATTGTGCTGAAAGAGAGGCAAGGGGCTGGAAATTGAGTGTGCTAACCACTAGGCTGCTTGGCCCTCTAAGCTCCCTAGCCCAATCTTCTATTTTTCTTTATTTTCTCTTATATGATAGTGAGACTTGTGACAGTGTGAACAATTGATTTAGTAGTAAAATTGCTAGATCTCTTCCCTCACATCAGAAAGGGTTTGATCCAATACTTAAAGTTGTGCAACATGTTAATTATAGAACCTGAACTCAGACAAAACTCACCTGGTTTTGTTACAGTCTCAAAACTGATCATGTCCCTCAAATACTAGGGTTTGATCTTGTTATAAATTTTCCCAAAGTTAGGCTGTGTTCAGAATTTGAGTTTTAAATCAGAAAAAGTTGGCAAGAACTATGTACCTTTCAAATAACATTAACCTAGTCCCAGAGTGAATTTGGGCCTATCCATACTTTTGCATCTAAACCATGTGAAACAAAAGTGTCTTGCTCTTCTACTGGAACTTTATCTAAAATCATATTGGGTGCAGATCATCCCTATGGGCTTAAATAGTATTTGAGTGGTGCGTAAGCCTTGAGTTGTTGACCTTCTGAACAGGTGTGAACTTCACCCACCGAAAATGCCTATGATAGTTTATATCAATTACAGGCTACTTTTTAGTAATTAATTATAAAAAGTTACAGCAGAAAATATGGTAAAATGACTTAGCAGTGTGTTCAGGAGAATACAAGATATAAAATATCCAGGTGGATATAGCTGCAGAAATTACCTTTTTGTTCTGATTTTGTTGAGAAAAGAAACAGTGTTAGTGGTTTCAACAATGTCAGTCTCTTTTCCATATGATTTGATTGAATTTCCATTGTATGTTTTCCTGTAGCTCTCTAAAGTATTTCAAAGAAAAAACTTTTTTACTTCACACTGCACTCACCGTCTGACATTTTAGGCATAGTTTCCCAAAAACCGAAAGGTGTTTCCCTATTACATGAGCCAAACTGCTGTAAACTATTAGAACAAGATTGTGTAATATGTAACAAGTGCTTAGAACACATTGTTTGCTAAGAAAATAAGGCAAAAATGTAAAAAATGGGTGTAAAATTCTGCCAAAACCAGAGGTGCTTGAATAAAGCCATCTTGAATATTTTCTCTAATGGAGCCACTTGAAAATCAGGTTACCCCCCTCATAATCCACTTCATGTACCATCTAAACCTGCTGAGAAATTTTTTTGAAATTCAAAGAGTATCATTGTACTCATTATGCTGTTTCTCTTGAAGAAAATTTGAAAAAAGGTTCAGAGAGGGAACATAATTTAAGAATATGCAGAATCTGAAAACTGCAAAAGAGCTTCTTGATTCTCACAATTGGCATAAAAACTAAATTAGGTTAAAAAGAAAGAGGAACTTAAATAATAATTGTCTTAGATTATATTTTCTGCTGTCTTCTCCCTCTGCTGTTTCTTTTTCCTTATCTTATCAATAAGAAAGGCCTCCAACGGGACTACTCATCTGAGTAAGGCTAGGTTCCAATGAATGTATTTTTTAAGTCTCTGGACAAATATGTCTTTGTCAGTCCCAGAAAGGCTGGATGGTGGATCTGACAGTTCTACAGTTCTATTTCTGACACCTTTGAGGGGCAAACAAACTTGCTAATTTTAACATAAAGAATTTAACTTACCCATGCTGACAATTTCTGATCATTTAAACAAATTATATTTTTAAAGTGTACAGCCTTATCTTCACTGGAATACTAGGGCTTGATTCTTGGGTCTGCTTAATTGGTTCCAATGGGACCCTTTTGCTTCACTCTGCCTACACAACTGGACTATAAACCTGGTCAGTCTGGCCATTTGGGAACTCCCTCAATGCTCAAAGACTTCTCAGGAAGCATAGAGCCAGTGTAGCTGCTGTATGCAACCCCTCCTTGCAGCCCCCTGAAATAGGGGTCTTGGCCAGGGGGAAAAATATGGCTGTGTTTCTGACTTTAACGGAAAAATGGAGATTCCTTTATCTGCCCTTTGAGAAACACACATTATCAATAGTGTGGCAAGGTGGGGGCAGGGGAAGAGATGTTCCGCCCTCATGGGTCTCGCGCTCTTCCGGCCTGACCGGTGGTGCAGCCGGGGAAAGGCCTCGGGGAGGGAAAGGGGCCTGCTCTGCCCCGGGGTATGGCTACTTGCCCTGGGGTAGCCCGTGGTCCACTGCCTGGTCCCCCGGCTGGGCACTCCGCCCCAGTGCGGTGCTTCAGCAGGGGAAGCTCCAAGCCACTGTAGATCACAGGCTGCAGTCTGCCAGCCGCAGGCTGCGGGCTGCAGCCCCGAACTGCCAACTCCCAGCTGTTAGTTTTCCAAGCTGCAAAACTCCAAACTCCCAAATTACAAATTCTCAACTCCAAACTCCATCCTCCAAACTCCTCACTCTACAACCCACGCCCACCTGCCTGAACTGGAGGCTTTTAAGTGCTGTGGCAGCCTCCTTGATTAGTCCCAGGTGGCCTAATTGCCTAAGGGGCCCCAGCTGTATCACTCAGGGAATAAGGCTTTGCTGAGTCTGGGGCTAATATACCTGCCTTCCAGGACCCTTGCATAGCCGTCGGGCCTGACCCTGTCACACATCCTCCCCCCCTGCTCAATCCCACCAAGTTGGGCAACTTGGGACGCCATGCAGTGCACCCGGGACAACCCATCAACGTTCCCGTGGCGGCAGCCCGCCCTGTGCTGGATGGTAAACCGGAAGGGTTGTAGGGACAGGAACCACCAGGTCACCCGTGCGTTCTTCTCCTTGTTCCGCTGCATCCATTGGAGCGGGGCATGGTCAGTCACTAGGGTAAAATGACGTCCAAGCAGGTAATAACGGAGGGCCTCCATCGCCCATTTGACTGCCAGGCACTCCCTCTCCATGACCGCGTACCTCTGTTCCCTCGGGAGGAGCTTCCGACTGAGGTACATTATGGGGTGCTCCTCGTCTCCCACCATCTGTGATAAGACTGCGCCGAGCCCTACTTCCGAGGCGTCCGTCTGTAGGATAAAGTCTTTCGTGAAATCGGGGGCGAGGAGTATGGGGTTGCTACAGAGAGCTGTCCGCAGGTCTGTGAAGGTTTCTTCCGCTGCTGGGGTCCATCGCACCATATCTGGGCCCCGGGCCTTTATCAGGTCTGTCAGGGGGCTGGCTCTGGAAGCAAAGTGGGGAATGAACCGCCGGTAGTACCCCACAACCCCTAAAAATGCCCGAACCTGCTTCTTCCGGTTGGGCCGGGGCCACTCCTGGATGGCTTCTAGCTTGTTCAGCTGGGGTTTCACCATGCCCCTCCCCACGACGTATCCCAGGTACCTGGTCTGCGCTAGGCCGATGGCACACTTGGCCAGGTTCGCGGTGAGGCCCGCCTGCCTCAGGGTATCCAGTACTTTCTCCACCTTTCTTAGATGCGTCTCCCAATCTGTTGTATGAATGACTATGTCGTCTAAATATGCCGCGGCATAATCGCTATGGGGGCGCAACAGCCTATCCATCAGCCGCTGGAAGGTGGCGGGGGCCCCATGTAGACCGAAGGGGAGGACTGTGTACTGAAACAGTCCCTCCGGGGTAGAGAACGCCATCTTTTCCTTTGCCCCTCTAGCTAGGGGGATCTGCCAATATCCCTTGGTCAGATCAAGGGTTGTCAGGAACCAGGCCTTGCCTACCCAGTCCACCAGCTCGTCTATTCGGGGCATGGGGTACGCGTCGAATTGGGATACCTCGTTTAGCCGGCGAAAGTCATTACAAAACCTCGTTGTTCCGTCGGGCTTCGGTACTAGCACTATTGGGCTACACCACTGGCTGTGGGATTCCTCGATGACCCCCATCTCCAGCATCTTTTTCACCTCCGCTCTGATCTCTTGCCTCTTGGCCTCAGGTACCCGGTAGGGTCGCATCGTAACCCTGGCTCCAGGGTTGTTGGTGATGTTGTGGGCTACCATCATCGTCCGGCCGGGCCTCGTTGTGAAGACATCCCGGTATCGGCTTACCATCTCCAATGCCTCGGCCTTTTGATTTGGGGTTAGGTCGGTGGATATCTTCACTGGTTCCCGCGGTACCTCCCCTTGGGTCACCACGCACGCTTCTCGGGCCCTCCATGGCTTTAACAAGTTGATATGGTAAATCTGCTCCGGTTTGCGGCGCCCTGGCTGTCGTACCTTGTAATTGGTCTCCCCCACGGGTCCGAGCACTTCATAGGGACCCTGCCACTGGGCCAGCAACTTGCTCTCCGCGGTAGGTACCAGGATCATCACCCGGTCTCCTGGCTGGAACCGCTGAATTGTGGCCTGGCGGTTATAGTGGGCTTGCTGGGCCCCTTGGGCCTTCTCCAGGTGCTCTCGCATGATAGGGGTGACTCGGGCTATTCGGTCCCTCATTTGGAGCACGTGGTCTATAATGTTTCTTCCCGGGGTGGGCTCCTCCTCCCAAACCTCCTTGGCTATGTCCAGGATGCCCTGAGGGTGACGCCCATATAACAGTTCGAAGGGGGAGAATCCTGTGGAGGCCTGGGGAACCTCCCGGATGGCAAACATAAGATAGGGCAACAGGGCATCCCAGTCCTTCCCATCCCGGCTTACCACCTTTCTTATCATGGCCTTGAGGGTCCTGTTAAATCGCTCCACGAGGCCATCCGTCTGCGGGTGGTAGACGGAGGTTCGCAAGGCCCGTACCTGCAGCAGGGCGCATAAGTCCTTCATTAGTCGTGACATAAATGGGGTCCCCTGATCGGTTAATATTTCCTTCGGCAGCCCCACTCGGGCAAAAATCTTCACTAGCTCTGTGGCTATTACTCTTAAGGTAGTATTCCGCAAGGGAATGGCCTCGGGGTACCTGGTGGCGTAATCGAGGACAACGAGTATGTGCTGGTGCCTCCTGGATGTCTTCTCCATCGGCCCCACCAGGTCCATGGCAATCCACTCAAAGGGGACCTCTGTGATGGGTAGAGGCACTAAAGGGGCCCGCAAACGAGGCTGGGGGCTATGCAGCTGGCATTCCGGGCAAGTGGTGCAATAGCGCCGCACGTCCTCGTAAATGCCTGGCCAAAAGAATCTTCGTATTATTCGAGCCAGGGTCTTTTCCACCCCCAAGTGTCCCCCAAAGAGATGGCTGTGGGCTAAGTTGAGCACGGCCTTTTGGTGCTTCTGGGGCACCAGTAGCTGTAGTACCCTTTCTCCGTTCATTTCTGTGGCTCGGTACAACAAGTCCCCTTTTATCACAAAGTGCGGCCCCGCGCCTGGGGCCCTTCCCTCCACGGGGACTCCATTGACCTCAGCCACCTCCCCTCGGGCCGTGACGTACCTTGGGTCATCTGCCTGGTCGCGGGCGAAACTCTCTCGTTCCGTGCCCAGGGGTTCCATCTCGGGGTGGGTGTCCTCTCCACTGGACTGTAGCTCGGGGTGGTCCGACTCGGGGTCCGCCCGGGGGTCTTCTCTCTGGTTCGCCCCTCCAGCGGCTGCCCGGGCCGGTCTCCCCACCAACGCCAGCTTCAACCCCTGGGCCAAGATCCTAGTTCCCAAGGCCTTAGCGGCCCTCCTTTCGGCCCTGGTCTTTCGGTTTTTCCCTGGGGCTGGGAACAGGTCCGGGGCCATTTCAGAGAAGACGGGGGGTGAGCATCAGGGAAAACGGCTACCCCCGCGGCTTTAAGCTCCCCTTCTCCACTGACTGTCTCCGGAGGCAGGAGGGCCCCAAACCCCGGGAAATCCCTCCCAATGAGAACAGGGTACGGGAGCCGGGGAACCACCCCTGCTGTCACCCGGGTGACACCCTCCTGAACTTCGATGTCCACAGGGATGGTGGGGTAATAGTTCATGGCCCCATGGACACACGTCACCCCTGTGCGCCTAGCCTGCGCCAGCTGGCTGCGCTCTACAAACTTCCCCGAGATGAGTGTGATGGCGCTCCCCGAGTCCACCAGCGCCAGGGTCTTCACCCCGTTTAGTTTTACCGGCCTTGTATACTGATGGGGGGTTAGGGCTACCCCCACAAGGTGGATTAGGCCACAGGAGCCCGCCCAGCCTCCCAGGTTGCACTGCATTGGCTCCTCCGCATGTGGGCGCTGGGCAGCTATGTGTCCTCATTCCCCACAGGTGTAGCACCGGTAGGGGGCCCTAGGCACCGCCGTGGCCCTAGGGCTGGGGGGCACGGCTCCAACATCCCTGCCTGCATCACCCTGTCCTCTGGTGACCTCCCGTAGATCCTCGGGCTCCTTAGTCTTCCATCTGGCCCCCTCGGGGTGCTCGGGTATCCGGGTCCCTGGGACTGGGGCAGGTCGTCTGGCCCGGGTTAGGCCCTCTCTGGTCAGCTGGGAGAGGCCCCGGGCGGTCATTCACCTCTCTACTAACGCCACTACGTCGTCGTAGGAAGAGGGGTCATTCTGCCCCACCCAAACCCGGAGGTCGGCTGGTAGTCCCCTCATGTACCGGTCGATAACGAGGGTCTCTAGGATCTCCTCTGGTCGGTGGGTCTCCAGTTGCAGCCACTTTTGGGCCAGGTGGACAAGGTCAAATAACTGTGACCGCGGCGCCTTGTCCTCCAGGTACCTCCAGTCATGGTACCTCTGGGCTCGTACGGCCATCGTCATCCCCAATCGGGCCAAGATCTCTGCCTTCAACCGGCCATAGTCTGCCGCAGCCCCTGTGGGTAGGTCATAATAGGCCTTCTGGGTCTCTCCACACAAAAAGGGTGCAAGGATCCCGGCCCACTGCGCTTGGGGCCAAGCCTCCCGGGTGGCGATTCGCTCAAAGGCGAGGAGGTATGCCTCCACATCGTCCTCCCTTGTCATTTTCTGTAGGAAGTGGGTGGGTCGCAGGGTTCGTGCCCCATCTGTTCCCCGGGTTTGGGAGGACATCGCCCTTAGCTGGGCTACCACCTCCCGCATGAGGGCACGGTCCTGGTTGGCCTGGCTGACCAACAACTGATTGGTTTCCTGTTGGAGCCTCATCGCCTCCTGCTGGGTTGCTGTGGCCTGGATGAGAGCTTTCACCACGTCCTCCATCTTGCTGGAGACGAGGGGAGGCTCCCTTCCCTTCTTGCTTCTCCTTTTCCCCCTCCAACTGCTGCACACGATAATCCCACTTCTGACACCAGTGTGGCAAGGTGGGGGCGGGGGAAGAGATGTTCCACCCTCGTGGGTCTCGCGCTCTTCCGGCCTGACCGGTGGTGCAGCCGGGGAAAGGCCTCGGGGAGGGAAAGGGGCCTGCTCTGCCCCGGGGTATGGCTACTTGCCCTGGGGTAGCCCGTGGTCCACTGCCTGGTCCCCCGGCTGGGCACTCCGCCCCGGTGCAGTGCTTCAGCAGGGGAAGCTCCAAGCCGCTGTAGGTCGCAGGCTGCCGGCTGCAGGTGGCAGGCTGCCAGCCGCAGGCTGCGGGCTGCCAGCCCCGAACTGCCAACTCCCAGCTGTTAGTTTTCCAAGCTGCAAAACTCCAAATTACAAATTCTCAACTCCACACCTTCAAACTCCTCACTCTACAACCCACGCCCACCTGCCTGAACTGGAGGCTTTTAAGTGCTGTGGCAGCCTCCTTGATTAGTCCCAGGTGGCCTAATTGCCTAAGGGGCCCCAGCTGTATCACCCAGGGAATAAGGCTTTGCTGAGTCTGGGGCTAATATACCTGCCTTCCAGGACCCTTGCGTAGCCGTCGGGCCTGACCCTGTCACAATAGCTATGAGGACAACTTACTTGGTGTCCTTGAGGAAATAATAGAAGACCTTCTTTAGAGGCAGCCTCAAATCTGCTTGCAAAGATTTCAGGAAAATCTTGTCTAAGGGTAGTCTATGGCTTCAAACCCTTTGGCAGTCATGCAAAATAGCAAACATTTTGAACAGTTCAAAAGATTCCTGACAATATTCAAGAGTTTATGAGTTCCAGAGGGGTAGCCATGTTAGTCTGTATACAGCAAACACAACGAGAGTCCTGTAGCACTTTAAAGACAAACAAATTTAATTTCTGCAGGCATAAGCTTTTGTGGGCTGCAGCCCACTTCGTCAGATGCAAGAGATAGAAATCAGATGGGGGTATATATATACATCCAAAGGTAAGGAACAACAATGGGGAGGGTAGGTATTAGCAAAGTCCATACAATTAGAGTAGATAAGGCCTATTCACAACCATTGATTAGAAGGTGAGAATGTGTGAACAGTGACAATTATTTCTTGTAATGAAATAACCATTCCCAGTCCCTATTCAGACCCAGTTTGATTGTGTCAAGTTTGCATATGAGTTCCAGCTCTGCAGTTTCTCACTGAAGTCTGTTTTTGAAGGTATTTTGTAGAAGTAAGGCAACTTTCAAGTCAGCTACAGAGTGTCCTCGGAGACGGAAGTGCTCTCCAACTGGTTTATGGATGTTCCCATTTTTTATGTCCCATGTTTTATTTTTTGTGTCCATTTATTTTTTTGCATAGTGACAGTGCGGTTTGGCTAATGTGCATGACAGAGGGGCATTGCTGGCACATGATGGCCTATATTACATTAGTAGATGTGCAGGTGAATGAGCTCCTTATGGTGTGGTTGGTGAGGTTAGGACCTGTGATGGTGTCACTAGAGTCGATGTGCAAAGCTGGCAATGGGGTTTGTTGCAGGGATAGGTTCCTGGCTTACTGTTCTTGTTGTATGATGTATGGTTGCTGGTGAGAATTTGCTTCAGGTTGGGGGGCTGTCTGTAAGTAAGGATAGGCCTACCTCCCATGGCTTGAGCTAGTGAGGGATCATCTGCTAGGATAGGTTGTAGATCCTTAATGACGTGTTGGAGAGATTTTAGCTGGGGGCTGTAAGTGATGGCCAGTGGTGTTCTGTTGTTTTCTTTGCAGGGTCTCTTCTGTAGTAGGTGATGTCTGGGTACCCATCTGCAAGAAACCCCTCAACCCACAACAAACAAATGTAATATCTCGTGAAGAGGAGAAGTTTTGATGGGAGAAGTCTCATAAGGAATTAATGTATTGGTTTCATAGCTACAAAGCTACAAACATAAAAGTACCTTCAACCCTAATCTGTTGCAGCCCAAACAAGAGTAATTTTGGTCTGATAGTTTGAGTGCCATGAAATCATACATTAATCTGATTTTCTTGGAATAACCAATTGGAGCTGGCCTTCCAAAGAGAAATCAGTCATAATAATTCATACCTAGCTCTTATATAGTGTTTTTCATCAGTATGTCTAAAAAGTGCTTCACAATCTTTAATGCACTTATCTGCACAACATCAGTACAACAATAACTATTATCCTCCTAATACAGATAGGCAAACTGAGGTACAGAAATGCTAAGTGACTTGCCCAAGGTCACAGGAAATCTGGAAAAAATCACTCACGTGAATAAATTAGGGTACTAATTTACTAAACAAAAAGGCTTCTATTCCTCCTTGTCCTTCTATTCCTTCTTCCCTGCCATCTTCAAAGACAGTCTGAAATCACTATCCAATAAGCAGCAGGTAGTACCTGTGGAGGCATGTTAGAAAACAATATCCCTAGGCCAATGAACACTCTCACTTCTGGTGGCCCCCTACATTTTGAAACCAGTTTGGCCCATCTCCCTAACCCTTGAACACAAGTGAGATGTTTTGGGAGCAAATTTTAAAAGTGAAATTGGCATGATACAGAGTTACTGCCTTTTCTCTCCCATACTGCCACATCCATTTATAGCTTCAAAATAGATTTTAAATTAGTTAATAATATTTAAAATTTTAATCTTTGTGAACATTATTACAATTGCCTTTGGCAAAAATCAGGAATATATTGAGTTCCACATGACTCAGACTCCAAACAGTTTCTGTGTATTCAGTACTTTGTGAATCATCACTTCTTTGTAGAAGAGCCTTCAATTTTTAAAGTATTTTTGCACCCTTACACTATTGAGAATATGCTTTGTAAGAAGATCTAAGAAATTCATATGTTTTCTGACTGCTACAGACATATTTTTCCAGCTAATCAGGGCAGAATTACAGAAATGAAAGTTATCCTTTGTCTTTCTTGCCTCTGGACACTTACTTCTCTGATGAATGGAGTTTATGGAATTCTACATTGAGGATGCCTACCTATTCAAGATGGATTGGAGAATTTAAACATAGCCCAAAGAGATCTTGAAGAGGATAGCATGAGCCCAATATGTTTTAATTCAACGCCTGTTTGATTCTTAAGAAACTGCTGCAGTGACCTTCTTGATCTTTTTCTATAATGCACTGGTAATATATCTATATAGATATATAGATATTTTATTATTCTTGGACTATAAATATCCAATCTGAGGTGGTGTGCAAAATTCCACTTTCACATTTCCATCACACATTCTAATCAAGTATAAACATTAAAATCTATGTTCTGTAACCCATACTCCTGGGGAAAGGTACCTTACTGCACAAGTAGTCCCATTGAAATGAAGCTGTTACCACATTGCTGCTCTGGAACATGGCTCTGGCAAAATTTTCCCTTTCTCTGAATCACCCTTGGTACTAGACCAGGCATGTCCAAAGTCCGGCCCACGGGCCACATACGGCCCGCCATGCTTTTTAATCTGGCCCGCCGAACCGGGTCCCGGGTTCTTAAAATCGGGCCAGGCAGTCTGCACATCGAACTGGTTCGCAGCGGTTCGCGCAAACCGGTTCTTAAAATGGCATTGTGCCCGCCAGTCTGCAGCTCCGCCGCGGAATTTGAGAGTGGAGAGTGAGTTTCACGGCGGAAATTCTGCGCTGTGAGCCCCACTGTCCAACTCCACCACCAAAATTGACTAGGGCGAGTCAATTTCACGGCGGAGGCTGTACCCTGCGACCGCTGAAATTGACTAGGGCGAGTCAATTTCACAGCGGAGGCTGTACCCTGCGATCCCAGCTCAGCCGCCGAAATTGACTAGGGAGAGTCAATTTCACGGCGGAGAGTGGTCGGAAGTGCTGCCTGCTGGGGTGCAGTGTGTTGGGTGCTGTGCACATAAATGTTCACTCCATCCATCCGATCCTTGCCCGGCCCCTCTGTCAAATTTTACAACGCATTGTGGCCCGTAATTCAAAAAGTTTGGACACCTCTGTACTAGACCAATGTGAATTGACAGAATAGCATTGGTTTGTAATATCTTCTTTCACCCTAATCTACAAAGTTCTAATCAAACTGTTTTGGGACTTGTTCTTGCTTTCTCTAGATGGGATTTCTTCAGGCTGGATTATTTGTTAAAGTTTCTTGGAATCATGGAAATGGGCAAATTACATGGCATCTCCCATGTGTCTTGGCTGTCTGGGGCTATCCAATCATTTGAGTCATCTTAGCAGAAGTCATTTTCATTTGGTCGCTCAGTGTGGGCCTTGTTTTCCTTAAACTCTTTATTTCGTCTGGAAAAATCCAAAAGAGTCTTACATCTACCAGACTTTTGTAGGCAGTAGCTTAATACATTATGGTCTATATCTTCACAGGTATTTAGGTGCTTAACTCCCATTGAAATAATCAGAGTTAGGCACCTAAACACCTTTAAAAGTCTGGTGCTATGTTCTTCTGCAAACTCCTCCCCCCCCAATATTTGGGTTTGTCTCATTATTATTTTATATTTATATACAATTATATCCTGGTTTTACAAGGGGAAATGTATTTCCCTGAGGTCCTAATTTTGTTTGTGTATCCAACATAAGGCCAAGTATCTGCTGCAGAGGCCCAGACATTCCCTGTCATTCTTCCAATTATTAGGAAGTGTCTCATTATTTTATAATATGGTGTGACAGTGTAAAATATCCAGGTGAGGGTTAAGGACTACCTGTCTGTCACCCAGCAAGGTATTTAAGGGAAGGGTGTGTCCTCTTCCTGGGGCTGAGAGAGGCAAGGGGAAGCCTCTGGGTACTGCAGTCCATTTTGGGCAGGGGAATGGTGTCACTCATGAGTTTGCTGTTGAATCTATGCGTTGCGTCCTGAGGCAAAAGCCTGAAATAGACTTGGGCTTGGGTTTCTTTCTGGCTAGGTGAACTGGCCCCTGAGCTTACACTTGGCCTTCATTACCAGGCTATAGAGCGTTGGCCAGCTCCTGGTGTGAACACATATCTAAAAATAGGAACAATCACACATACTCCTGAGACTACACAGATATACAGTTAGATTCTTCAGTGATATTTCTTGGATTGGTGAGTGGTTGAATATCTAGCCTCCAGTCTGTGGACTTGAGGGATCCCTGTACTGACACTGCTAAGAGCTTGTTTATATTGCCCTGCAGTTTGGGCTATGGGGGTTGGGGTGAGGTATGAATAGCAGTATGCACTTAAGTGCTGTGCAATAACTCTCTTGTATTGAGGTACAGGTGCAAACTAAAATGTTCCTAGTATGTTTTAACATAGTAATCTTCAAACACGATTACGCTGATGCAAACTAGGAAACGCCACGTGGGGGAGTTACAGTGCAACACTTTAGTGCACACTGCTATTCACACCTCTGTAGTCCACAAATGGTCCTGTCCCACCAAATTACCAGCCTACGTTAATCTCTTCTCACTTTCTTTGCTCAGGCACTTTTCCATTGCATTCCTTCTTTCTCCTCCTGACCCTGCCCTGTCCATTGTCAGCCCTGCTTTCCATTCTCTAAGTCCTCTCCCTCTCTCTCCTCAGTTTTTCTGCATCTGTGTCCTTTTCTCACATTGTTTTTCCTCTCTCCTGGTTGTTTTAGGTTTTAACTCTGTATATAGGAAACAACCCCCCAAAGAGATTTATTTCCACACTGAAAACCTCATCGCCTGTCATCAAAGTTTACAAATACTTCATCTTAAAGTAAAATGTCTGTAGGCCTCAGGGCCTAGAAAATTTAGAGGGAGGGCACACTGAATTGTATGGTTGCTGAATTCTAACTGAGTTTTGTTGCTTTGGTATGAATGTGTTTATCTAAATGGTAATAGATCATTGTTAATGTACTCATGAAAGGGCATAGGAACTGTGCAGGATATGCCCTAGAGTGGGTGGTCACCTGGACTTTCTGGCAGGGGACTTTGGTTTGTTACTGAAATCCAACCTCAACAGAAAGATGGTGAGAAGGGATCTCATAGACTCATAGACTCATAGGTCAGAAGGGACCAATATG
>ML675613.1:26893906-26980185 GCA_007922155.1 Mesoclemmys tuberculata | reverse complement strand
TCCAGCATTCCCACAGACCATTGAGCAGACTTATCTGCCGATAATCTTTCCTAGACCCAAAGAGTGATACCTCAAGGAGCAAGGACAATGTCCAAAGAGATTGTCTTTGTTTTGTGTTCCATCTAAATATGCTTCAGGGGAATGTGATCTGCACAAATACTAGGCAGTGTATTAGAATAAAAGGTTAAGGCTCTGTCTACTCCTGCCTACCTGCATGGAGGAGGCTTACTATCCTAAAGATGGCTCCTCTCCCCAGCTTGTATTGGGCAGCAAGAACAGAATAATAAGGGGGTTCTTATGACCCCTCAATCCCCTGCATAAGCATGAAACAAAGGTCTTGTTTTGGTCCACAAAGACTAAAATTAGCATCCTGAAATAAGATTTACAAGTATGAACCTTTGCACTTGGTAGCTTTAATGGGTTCTGAGGTAACATTAAGGGCCCACTCATGTGGATCTAATTGCTGCTTTAGAGCTTACATAAGGAAGGATGGAAGCCTTACATTGTTTTCATTTTAAGAAGCAGTGATTGGTTCATTCAGAAGAATGAAGAAATATATTTTGTCTATTTAGGATATCACCTTTCCCTTAAATTCATAGCAGGTGTGAGTGAAAAGGCCCTTGGCCCAGATCTGCGAAGATATTTAGGCTCCTAACTTCTATTGATTTCAGTGGAAGTTAGGAGCATAAATACTTTATAGAACCATAGAAATCTAGGCCTGGAAAGGAGCTCGAGAGGTCATCAAGTCCAGTCTACCATGCTGAGATAGGACCAAGTATATCTAATTCCTTCCTGAGAGGTTTGTCTCACCTCCAATGATGAAGATTCCATGATTGTTCTCAATGTTTTCTCCATGTCTTCATGGAGAACAATTGATCACCATTGTGTTTATTACAAACCTTAACATATTTGAAGACTGTTATCAGGTTCCACCTTCAGACTTCTTTTCTCAAGTCTAAACATAACCGATTTTTTAATCTTTCCTCATAGGTCAGTTTTTCTAAATCTTTTATCAGTTTGTTGCTCTCTTCTGAGCTGTCTCCAATTTGTCCACATCTTTTCTAAAGAGTGGTGCCCAGAATTGGACACTATACTCCAGTTGAGGCCTCACCAATGCCCAGCAGAAGGGGACAGTTACATCCCATGTCCTACATATAACACTCCTGTTAATACACCCTAGCCTTTTTCATAACTGCATCACATTGTTGACTCATATTCAATTTGTGATCCTCTATAATGCCCAGATCCTTTTCTGCAGTTCTAACCCCTAATAGTTATTCCTCATAAGTGTTGTACTTTGCTCCTGCCTTTATTGAATTTCATCTTACTGATTTCAGACCGTTTCTCCAAATGATCAAGGTCAATTTGAATTCTAATCCTACCTCCAAAATGCTTGCAACTCCTCCTAACTTGGTGTCAGCTGAATGTTTTATAAGCATACAAAGTCGCCACTGTCAGATTGATCTTTCTGGATTGATTGAGTGGTCAGAGTAGACCCATTCAATCGATCAGGAAGCCGACACAGTAAAACCACCTCCTCAAATGGCATAGCGCTGCATTGATGGGAATGCGGTTCCTGTCGACGCAATCCAGTGAAGACACCACGCAGAATGGAAGCACAGCAGTTGATGGGAGTTACACAAGCTACTCTGCGTAGCTTGCGTAACTCTCGTTGATTGCCGCCAAATCTCCAGGTAAGTGTAGACTGGGACTCAGTCCTTTTTTAGTAACATAGGCTGTATCCACATCCACGTCTGTCTAGAGATTAAAAGCTGAGTATCCCATTACAACCCCTCTGAGCCATCCGGTCTCTTCAAATAAACATTTGAGACAGTCATAAGGCAGTTTGTTGATTTCAAGGGATTGGTATTGCTGTAACATGGAAGCAAAACAGCTAGTTGGAGTGTAATCAACTTAAAATGATATAAACAAAGGGTGTAATTATTATGTTATTAAACATGTAAATCATTTTTGTTTCCCAGAATGACTTCTTTTAGCAGATTAAGAGATGAATATTTCATGAGAGATGACTGACTCTGAAGAGCAGAAATTGTATGTGGTCCTCTCCATGCAGGAGTGAGGCTATCTTTACACTATACGTAGAAACATGGCTCCTCATTCCATGGAGTTAGACTTACTTGGCATAGCTCATAGTGGAAAATGTTCATATTTGAAGATAATGTAGTTCTGTACTGGAGATTAGATGACAGATTTATTCATGTACGGTGAATCTGGGGATAGACAATTGTTCTCCCATGCTGGCTTAAAATTTATAAACTCCAGTCCCAACAAACACATTAGATGTTCATACATGACTGGGGGGAGAAGGCAAACAAACATCTTAGGCATGTATTTAGGCATCTTAGGCTTGTAACTGTCCAATTTCTTAACCTTTTCTTGATACTGATTTGGTGTTGCATAGCCAGTGATTAATGGTTAAGGTGCTAGAATGGGTCTAAGGTTCAATTCTGGGCCCTGCCACAGACTTCCTGTATTACCCTAGTTCAGTTACTGTGTCTGAGTTCCTTTCTCAATCCCTTATCTGTCTTTTCTATTTAGCTTGTAAGGTCTGCATGATGGGGACCATCTCTAACTCCACGTTTGTACAGCACCTAGGCTACTGGGGCCCTGAACTTAGTTGGGGTCCCTAGGAATTATTATAACACTACTAGTAGCAGCCTGGAACAAATCATCATCAAACATTAGATAGAAGTATATTGACAGAGTAGGTGGCATACTTTAAAAACAAAGGCTTTGAGATACCTGGCGGCATTAAAAGAAAGTTTATAGTGTATATTCATCATCTTTAAGAGGCCAAAGAGGGGCATTTTCAAACAGTTTCTACAAATTCATCACACATGGTCTCCATATTCTCAGTTTTATAATATAATATCAATTCCTCTGTGGGGTCATTGGGAGCAAGGGCCTGTTCCCTGGTGCTGTATGGAATATAGCCAGAAGGAATCATTCAAGCTTTACAGATGAGGTACAGAAATTACTGTAATATTAGAATCGTGCTTGGACTCCATGAAAATTAAGCCACGGAATCCCATGGAATTTATATAGGGCAAGTCTTGCAAGTGTTGCCAAATACAGTATGGAACCTTCAGCAGCTACAGAAACCTTGTTTCATATCATTTACCTGCAGACACATTGTGTGTAGTGTTAACCTCTTCAGATAAGAATTCAATTAGATATTTTTGCTTTCAGTAATTTCAATATAACTACATCACAATTAGATGCATCTCTTTACTGATCTCTTTAATGGCTTTCTCAAAACTTCATCACCAAATTCAAGCCTCTCATTCTCTTCTTTAAAGCTGTGCACAATTCCTTCCATGACTACAGCTTCTGTCTTCATTTCCAATCTTTGCCTCACCAACAAATCTACTCTCTTTTCCTTCTTTCCCTCATTTTTAGACCATCTCTCATGCTTCATACTATAAGAATGAGAGATGTAAATCAGGACCAAATTCTTTATTTTATTTTATTTTATTTTATTTTATTTTATTGTTAAAACTGGCCCAAATTCACTCTTGATGTAACTCCATGGACTTCACTAGAGTCACATCACGAGTTTGGGTCACTGGGCCTAAACAGTAACTAAATAGAGCTCTTTCATTTATATTTTGTAATTGCTTCATAGATATTTTCATTTTCTAAGACTAAGCCATCCTGAAACATTTATGGTTTTTGTTTTATTAGCAGTGATATGCCTAGGATTTCTTGAAAAACTAATAGAATATCTTGCTATGGAAAGAATAAGATTTACTTTTTTTTACCCCATTATTAAGGAATTTAATGAAGAAAACAATGCACATGTTTTTATTAAATGTATTTCTGATGTGCTTCCTTTGGCTACATAGCTATCACCAGGACAAGTTATTACCAGGCATAGTCAATTGACATTTTTGTTTCATACTTTGCATTTAAAAAAAAAAAACAGACTGTTTTAGGCACTTGAGAGAAACATCAGTCGAAAAGACACAGATGTTCCAATTTTTTCTTTATAAAACTAAGGAACTGACTAAAATGCCACTGAAGAGTGAGTTAGGAATATTGTACAATCATGACATTGTCCGAAGCAGATGAAGACAATGTACTATTTAAATCACCAGTAATGCTCACTAGCATACTTGAAATAATTAGTGATTGTATGCTCAACAGGCACACATAGTAAAGGATACGTAATTCCTTCCTACCACTATAATAAAGGGAGGTTACATAAAAATGTCTATTCAAAAGAGAGGATACAAAACTGTTGCCAACAGTTGTAACAGAGTGAGAGAGAGAGAAAAAAAGTTTAATTAACAAGTACTACCCAGAGAGATATTTTGTAGGAAGAATGAGTCATAAGATAATAATGCAACTTTGCCAGTGGCCAGGATAGGAATGGAGAATATAAAGGAAAAGCTTGCACTTAACAAAGTAGAAATAGTTGCTATATCTTTAGGAAGTTGAAAATGTACCTTTGTTGTCCGCTTACTCATATCTCTGCCATACGTTTTTAGTTTGTTAGGTGGGGGAAAAAATGTTTTAGTTTGCTCTACTGCTGTCTGGCAAGGACAAGAGGTCGGCAATATATGTCTTCCTCAATAGAAAGAACTCTTTGTCTGTATCAAAAATAGTGTCAGTAGAAAAGTAGAGTCAGAAAATAAAGTAACGTATTATCTAGGATTGCCTCTTGTTCTGAGTTTCATATACTTTTCTGGAATTTTAAAATCCTTATGAAAGTATTCATTTTCAAAGGTGCTCTTGTGGTACTACTAGAGAATGTGCTAAGTCAACCAGGAACTTCAAAGAATTGTGTTTCACAGAGAACTGTGCCAATTTTTCAGATGTTCCCATTTTACCTTACTGGACTATTTCCTTTGAGAGAATGTGATGGAATCTCAGAAGATGACCATCTTTGTTTCTTTCCATGCTCTGAAATCTGTGTCCCATAGAAGTCAGTGAATTTATTGCCATTGACTTCAGTGGGTTCAGAACTTCACTATGAGAGTCATGATGAGCCTCATTTCTGCCATGAACAGTTTTTGCTGCAAACTGGTTTCAAGCTGCTGCTTAATTAATTGAGCAGTAAATCCATCCATACAAGGAGTGACTAGCTTTCTTCAGAAAAAAAGTACTTACCCCATTTTTTATTTTTACTGCCTTCCATTTTCAGAGACTGAGTTGTTCCCACCTTCCTCTGGCTAAGGACAGCTAGAGATGGCTCCACTTGGAAACCACTGAAGTTGTACACTGAAGTGGTTGAAGAGGCACATGAAAATACTAGATTCTCCCTAAAGGAGTGAACATGGTGTCTCTTCTTACATGGAATTAGAGTCCACCTCCATATCTGCAGTTTGCTTAAGAAAATGTTTTGTGGCAGCTGAGCAGACTCTGTAATTCTACACTACCTCAATCCATAACTAGCTGCAGAATTCTGTGAGAGCTGCTTTTTCACCATTCCAGGGACAGGCCAGCCCTCATTCCCTACAGTGCAATTCAGAAATAATAATATAGTAAGATATTTATTCGGTAAGTGATAACATTTTGTGTCTCATAGTGTTCAGCTGAAATGTATGCCTGGCCTTATTAGCTGTCCTTTAATGTGCTTTGAGACACATCGGATTTATATATTTTCAGAAGGGGAGATGAAGTAGGTTCCAATATACTTTGTGGTTTTCAAAAAGGTTTTCTTAGATATGAGAATTCACTATCTTCATTAAAAGAATAGGTCCCTGCCATATTGGATACAGTAGTTTATCACTGGGATTTCATTACGTTACAAGACAATATTGAGGAACATCATTCTAATCATCAATGCCTCCCTTCTTTCTTGGGGTCTCTGGAGTGATGAGGTCACCTCTTTGTCTTGGAACAGTCCTTGGTAGCACACTCTTATGTTCTTATGTTCTTATACTTGGTAAATGCTCCAGTGGCTAGGACTTTAGGCTCTAGCACCTGATAGATCTCAAATACTCAACTGCGTGCTGCTCCCAAATACTCACTCTCCCTTACCCACTCCTCAGCAACTGTCTTCCTCAGAACCCTGAAATCACCTCTTATAGGCAGACTGTAATGCTATAACTCTGCAGGTGCAAGAGGAATCAGAACAGCAGATTCTGAAAAGGCTCACCAGTCACCCTTATCATTTGGATCAAGTTCCTTTGGCAGCACAACCCTTAGGGGTTTTGTGTCATTATCTGACGCAGAAGGAAGAGTCACACCAGGATATTGCATACCAGAGGCCAGTTCATTATGATGGGGCCATGTCAGTTCCTGCCCTAGCTTGGTCTGATGCTTGGTGGTTCAAACTCTTGCTGATTTGAGTACCCACGAACATTTGCCCAGTCTTGTTATGGTATGTTGCTGTGCTTTTGAATGGGTCAGGTAGGACTTTAGGGGAGACTTTAAAAAATGCCTGTACAATGTAGGATTCTGAGTTCCACGTGTGCCCCATTAACTTTCAAGGGAACTTGTGCTTCAAGTCGCTGAGGAACTTTTGAAAATCCCATTAGTAGTTTAGTGAAATACAGGACACAGGCATTCCCACCCATGACAGGAGCTAGTTCATAGAGTACTTCTTGGCTACCTTGTACTTCTGTAGGAACTTAGCACTCAAAGCCCTCTTCCATTTGTGTTCCCTGATCCAAACTAGTCCTTTCTTCTGGCACTTCAGGGCAGACACTCTTAGTCCATAGCATTCCTTTTGCCTCTGTGTAGTCTTTGGTGATGCTTTCCAGGTTGGCCAGCAGTGCTGAGAATGCCTACCAAGCGGGTTACATATTATGTAGGATTAGTATTACCTTCTCTCACTATCTCATCCAACAATTATACCATGACGGTGAGCATTCTGTCTAAACTCACCATATATGTCATGGATATGCTCGTTCTGTGGGGCACTGCGACATAGGAAAAAAGCTCTATTGTTTGCCATCTATAAAATGTGACAGCATAGTTGTCAGCATGCGGTTCAGACATTTGAAGATGGTAAGTGGTGATATGGGACTTACTTACCTCAGGTAGGTCATATGCCTCTCAAAACAACCATGATTCCAAGTTTCAGCCCAGGTCTCTGTGCAAGGAGTGAAGCTCCCTGCACTGACAGCTATTATGTATTTCCTCAAAGCATTTTCTAGACCAGTGTTTCCCAACCAGTGTGCCATGGCACTGGTGCGCTGTCAGGCCTGAGCAGGTGTGCCATGGAATTTCTTGAAGAACTACTTGAAGAGTTCTGAGTTGGCTCATGAATATCCATGAGTTCATTTGGAGACTACATGGTGGTGTGCCTGAAAATAATTAAATGGTATCAAGGTGTGCCATGGCAGAGAAAAGTTTGGGAACCACTGCTCTAGACTATACTAAGTTGTTAAACCCATTTTAAAACTTGTGGATTGTGTGAAACATTGAATTGCAGAGCAGATTTTTATCTTAGGTTCTGTCTGTCTCTGTGTTCCCCGTCTACCTTTAAATTAATTTCATGTATTATTACAACATCATGCTCGTTAAAAGCTCCTGTATCTTTTTTTTTTTTTTTTGATTGGGAAGGATGATGTAACCTTGACTGTTAAACGGGATGAGAGGATTTTCCCTTTGTCCCTTCCTGTTTACAAGTGTTGGAAACTTGCAAAGAGCTGAGAGTTAAATGTTGTTGAAACACGGGGGCACATGTAGCTCATTTGACTCCACCAAGATTCTAAGAGAGGAGAGATTAGCCCTCTGGGAGAAGGAACTAAATTCTAGCATAGATGGATTGACCCTGGGGGAGGAGAGTTTAAGATCCCAGAAAGAAGGCTTAGGCTGGAGGTTACTGTTATTTTGCAAGTGTGTGTTTGTTAATAAAACCAAATTCTAAGAGAAGAGGCCATTTTTCAATTCTATAAGTAGGGTGTAACTTTTTTTGGAAGGTAAGTAGGGACACTGGCAGCTTATAGCTGACGAACATTGTCCTGTATCTGACTGGTTTTGGTCCAAAGTTAGTAAGTAATCTCTTCAGGTTGTCTTTTTATATATCTGTAACGTGCTTAATGCATTTATGGATGTAGCTGTTGGGAAATTTTCTCACAGAACATTTTTCCAATAAAGCCTTACTTGCTTTGGCTAGCCTAGCTGTCTACAAAGACTCTCAGCTCTTACTGCCAGGCCTGATGGTCTGAAGGGGAGGTGGGAGCCTGGAAGGTATGGGTGCCTTGACTCCCAAACTCTCAGGCTTGTGGCTATTTAGCAGCCCAGTCTCCCCAGGCTTCCAGACTCTTAGCATCTTGGCAGCCCAGGCTTGTAGAGTTTCTACGCTCCTGGTTCTGGGGCAGCCCAATGGTCAGGTTGCCTCAGAGCTGGTGCTTCCAGGGTCACCATATTGCCCAGCTCTCAGTTCCCTGAGTGGCACAGCTCCCTGCTTGATGAGCTGCAGAGGCTCCGGGAAGTTTGGGGAGACTTCGAAATATTTACAAAAGGTCAAAACAAAATGTCATTCAGCCTTTTTCTAAATGAAATTTTGGAATTCCCATTCCATGGGAAAAGTCAACATTTCATTTTTTGTTCCATTATGGAATGTTTTGATTTTTTTTTTTAATTTCAGAATTGTTCCTGGAATGGGATTTCCACTTTCTGGCCAGCTCTATTTATGGGCACTGTGGATCTCCTTCAGCAAAGCACTTGAGCTTGTGCTTAAGTGCATCTCTTTGTAACAAAAGCATTAAACATATGTTTATGTCCTTGACTTCAGTGGGACTTAAAGTGCTAAACAGCGGCCAAAATAATAAGATAATAATGTGGATTTGACCAAATTTGAGTAGTTTTTAAAAATTGTTCCATTGATTCACAATCTATACTTGCTTTTTTTGCTGAAAATAATCCCAGACATCATTGCATGTGGATGATGAAAGTTAACAGTGAGCCTATCTCTTCCTGTCACCCCCTGTGTTTACAGAGCATTTCTGAAATCTTTTAATTTGAGGGCTCCCCACACTGAAGACATACCATGCATCTTTTGCTGGGGTAAGTTTTTTATTTTACAGTTGAAAAGCCACATGTGTTCTTGCATTAACAAATTATCTACTTGGTTAAGCACTGAAATATACAATTAAATAAAAAATAGTCATTGAAAATTCTTCAAGTTAATATGGGTTATAAGTAGTTGAAGGGCAGGGGGAGAAAACTCCCTAAATTGCAAACTGGTTTCTGATAAGATTGCTTGTATTTCTTGGGAAAAAGAAAAATATTTAATTTAATAAGGTAACATCACTTGATGATTACCTGTTCTAGTCATTCTGGCTGAATAACCTGGCATTGGTCACTGCTGGAAGACAGGATACTGGGCTAGATGGACCATTGGTCTGACCCAATATGGCCATTTTTATGTTCTTATGTTATTATCTGTTTTTCTCTTTACTTTCAATTGCTTGACATTCAATTGGTTTACATTCAAAATGTTTTTTTTAGAAAATATATTGTACATATTATTTAACGTTGTGTTTCATAGGTAGGTATCTTGCTGTTTGCTGATCACTGCTGTTATTTCTGTACTTGATCTACAGGTATGCAGTCATAAAAGACTATATTAAAGCCACATTTCTTTATATAACACATGTACTTGCATAGGCATAACCTCTGAGGTCAACACATCAGAGTGATCATTGTCAACCCAGCCAAATGTATTTCTTGAAGCCCATCTTTTACAAAAATAATAATAAAAAGCCCTTGTGGCCAGAGACATTCCATTTTAAATAGGCTATAATTTCTTGATTCAAAGGGATTGAGTTTTCTCTGAACTGAGCTCAAATACATTTTGAAGGCATCTAAAAGAAGATCAAGAAAGTATTGTAGCAAATGAAGATGTCACGGTGATTGGAGGGTATAAAAACAAAGTTGAAGGACTAACACAAAGGTATAAAATCTGACTCATTCTCCAATAAGAAAAGTCATACTTCATCATCCATCTGTTGAAAAGTTGTAAGTAGCATGCTGAAAAAAATTTAAAGTGTAAAAAAGTGTGAGAAGGGAACAAGTGAAATAAGATGATTAAAAGCACAGAGAAGGCATCTCACGTGAGGGATGGCCTTGTGGGTTACCAATAACAACAGGTCAAAGACAGCTTCCAAAAGTTGGTCTATCTGCACAGGGAGTAGGTACAGAAGCATAGAAGGCAAAGAAGGCCACCACATATGACTCTGACTGCTGCCTTTTCTTGCTAATAATAGTGTAAAGGATATTTGGGACCCTATCAACAGTGATAGTTAACACTTCTTGAGACTAGAGAATCACCTTCTACCCCAACACACCAACAGTCTATGGAAGTGATGAGTGTTTGACTTTGATGACCTTGCTAAATTATCACCCAGGCAAAACTACATTTTCCAAGCAACCTCTTTGAAAAATTAGCCAAAACAGATTAAAATACCCGCCAGTTGACTCTGAATTCCTCCCAGTCAGGATTCAGGCAAGAGCAAGATACAGGCAGCAATTGGTTGTTTGGCTGGATTATCTTCTCCTGACCATTAAAATGGGAACTACATCCATTCCCTAACAAGATTTTTCTGTGGCTTTTCTGCTTTTGATGCTCTCAATTAGCAAATATGGGTGAATGGAAATGTCATGGACTGATTCAGGCCCTTCGTCTTGTTTTGAACTCAGAGATCCCTGATAGACAAAAATCCTCTGATCCCACAACACTCACCTATTGTTCTGCAGTGCTCAGTCTTGTCTCCCATCCTGTTCAATATGAATATGGAGCCGGGGGGGAGTTGGATGTGGGCTGAAATGCCAGAAATTTAGAGATGACTCTTCGCTCTACATCCCTTTTCTAGCATGTAGACAAGGTCATAACCCAGCTCTCACATTGCCTAGCAGAGATCAGCTCGGGGATTGTAGGTGCCTTCCCATTGATTGTAAAATGAGTTCATATAGGGGTGCTTCAGATGTGAAAATTCTAGTTGGTGCTGGCCAGAAAAATGTGTCCTATCATCTTGGACCATATTTGGCCCTAGTGATCTATGATTTCAGGTTCCATTACTGAAACTCATTACAATTAGGAAGGAAGCCACACACTGAAATAGCTTCAGCTAGTACCAAATGCAATGGTCTACCTAGTTAGGAGCACAATTGGTCATGAACACATCAGTCCTGTTCTTTGTTGTATATACAGGTTCAGTGAAAAAATACAAAAATTCAAGGGCTCTGTCCTGATACTGAAAACTCACTATAGAATTAACTCATGCTTGAGAGATCACCCCACCTACCCTGACCATGGTCTTTCACAACTAAGTTACAGTGTGGAACAATGATATTGTTGAGCAACAGAGAGAAGCGTGTGAGTACAGAAAATAACCCTTTCATAGAAGCCAAATAGATTTTGGACCTTCTTCCCACAGGAGATAAATGACCACTGACCTCACACACTTACAGTATTCCGCCTGTACATACCAAAACAGAATTTGAAGTATTGGCCTAAATTTCGGAACCTGACATTTGAAAATAGAAATAATTGTGAGTGAAATTTTTCTATTCACATTTTTTTCCACCTACACTTCATGCCATTTATATATCTAAATAACTGATTTGTAGTGTAAGCAGTTACTTAAGCATCTAATGAGCTAACTGAAGGTATAGAATTGTGGGAAGAAATAAAGGGTGGTCAGTATTCATTTTAGAGTACTTTTTGCATTAGACACGGATGTGAAACAAATTCCCAGATATGAACTCTTGATCCTGCTCCAAATTTTGTATCTTAGTAATGAGCAAAACCAAAGCCTCAGATCTAAACACTCTCTAGTTTAAGGGGAGACAGGGGGTAAGTGGGGATAGGATTCAAAATTAATCCTAATTTGCATTTTCCTAAAGTGGGTTGAGCTGCAAAGGCAGATATGAACCAAGCTTTAATAAATCCTTTACAGTCTGAAAAACATTATAGGTAAGTGTATTAGTGCCTGCTCACTTCTCTAAGGATTACAGCCTTCCTGAATTACTTTACAAAGATGTGTTATTACACAGAACAAATTGAACTAACAGTCCCCAGTGCTGTAATTGTGACACAGAGACTGATTACATTATTTGGGGCTGTCAATGAATGTTATTACTCACTAACAAAAATCTCAATAACATATCTGCTATAATTAATGGGTTCTTTATTCATTTCCACTGATCAAGGCACATGGAAAACACGTTCTCTTCTCCAGTTTAAATATTTAGTATTCTTCTTTTCTAGGGAATTGTTGACAAAATAAAAAAAAAAATCTGTTCATGCCGTTTCAGTCCTAAAATAATGAACTTTTCAAATATACAGTTTTTCACTAAGGAAGATAAATTGAACTCTAGTCTACAGTTTCATTAATTAGCAAAGGTTTCAGTGTGTATTTTTTGTTTTAGTTAAATGTAAAACAAATTGAATAAATGCAGACATTACCTTTCCAAACAAGATCTTTTCAGCAATTTACTGAGTGTAATGAAAACACAGCGTGTCTGTGGTAAGCTTGCCATTACCACCACTACAGCTGTACTAGAAAGAAAACTACTGTCACTGGCAATAGAGATTAATTATAGGCATAGCCATGGCAGCATGATGACATAGGTAGGAAGCATACAAGGGTTCATTTTTGTGCATATAATTTTGTGTGCCTCTCAGTACAATTAATAGATTTTAAAAGTTATATGGAAAAGTGCACACATTTTCATGAGCAAGATCCACTTGAAAATTGATGACCTGAGTGTGGAAAACTTTCTTATGTTGGTGAATGTTCATACACTAAAGGAGTATCAATCCCTTTCATGGAAATTCTCCTGTAAATGCTCACCTTCTTGCATTCCACAATTGGGCCTGGAATATTAACCACATGCTTATATGTTAGAATCTATCAACTGTATATATATGTTAGTGAACGTTAAAAGATGGCTAGGGTTCTGTAAATACACAAAAGGTAGCAACCCATGACCTTAACATGTGGCTTTCCTGAATGTTCAAGCTAGGACTGTAGCTTTCTTTATAAACACAGAAGTCCACATAACTTAGAGGCACTGTGGTCCATGGTCTCATTGTCCCTAGGGCTTCCTGAATTGCAATCCTATTGTCTCCTATTATGTGCCCTTGGGTGGGTCACTTAACAGGTCAGTGTCTCTGTATCCACACCTGTCAAATGTAGATGCTAACTAGCAACCTCAAAAGTGTTGGGAAGATTAATTGCTTACTGTTTATACAGTGCCTTGAAAATGAAAAGCACTGTAGAAAAGTTAAATATCACTCAGTTTAACCTATAGCCAGTAGGGAATGCTCTAAACATCCTTCATGTTATAACTGGAGCATTCATGACTGTTTTCAGACACTGATTATTCACTGAAGCATTCACCTTTCAGGCTGAAATGGTCTAAACAGCTCTCCTCCTGAAGGTGAATTTTGTTTTTTAAAGTGTGACCAAAAAATAAGACCCAATCATTTTGAATAAAAACCTGTGGAAAATTTCCTACTTTCCCCATTATGACGAGAGCTATAGGAAAAAGTGTAGAAAATTATATTGTATTATTTGAGAAACAGTGTGTGATCATGTGATAACACTATCACTATGTGTGTGAACAAGGAGGCAAAGTTAAGGTTGCATGTGCGACCTTCATTTTGGCATTTCTGGCTTTTCACTGCTTAGGCATGGAACCTTAGCATGCTTTCTATGCACTGCTTTGTGTGTCTATGGTATATCTTATAGACATTTGCATTATATAATATTCAAGTGAGAAAGAACACTGAATTGCTGCATAACTTTAAATGCTTTGGGAGATGCTGATCGTATGTGACTTTTTCATATTTTCTTGTTGCGTGCCTAATGGAAGATCTCATGATGAGGCATAAGACAAGTTGCCTTGTAACATGCTTTAAGCTGGAAGGAATTAATCAAACTTAAATAACAAATGCTCAAAATCATTACTGACAGTGAATCTAGAATGCTTCTGAGCATTACATATATGTTTTTTTCCTAGTTTGACTAACATTTTAATTATGAGTAGTGAGAGACTGAAACAGTCAGCTGACCAGAAAACAGCTGGTGCTAACTTACAGTGAGATAGCACTGTGTGAGTCTGTCAAGGGTTAATATAATACCATAGGCACTATCATACTTACAGTCTTGGAATCCCACCTGTCCTGCAGGAGATTTCCTAACCTGGAGGGATAATTGGTTGAAAAACATTGAATTTCTGCTTTAAAAGAAAAAGATGCACTCCCTTGCTGCTGGACAGGAGAAACATTAGGGTGCCAGGAATGTTAAAGTTGTAATGTTGCAATTAAACAATACAGCTTCTTTGGTATGACTGAATTTGGTGCTCATGTGGATATTGGATGACAGCTCTGGCCACAGACAGATGTATGGCATCTGCCAACTGATGGCCAGATGCTAGAATGGACTTAGCTAACTAGTGCATGTAACCATTCAACAGCTGGACTGTCTGCGTTGGGTTCTGCACATTAGTGTTTCTAGATGCAGGTGAAGTAGCAGTAGCAAGTGAGCTGAGACAAACGTCCTTAGCTGATGGCTGATTAACTGAAGGTCCATCCTCCACATTTGGCAAACACTGTTGCTGCCAACTCCCCTGACTTTCATCATGCATCTCACAATATCTGATGTTTTCCTTCAAGACTCAGCTGCTGGGATCAAGGATGGCATGATTACCTCAGCTTTCATTTGCTAAATAAATTAAGTTTATAGCCTTCATGAATGTGGAGAAGACAGCTAGAAAATGCAAAGTAAGTTTGATCCTAAAGGAGCATTTACCAAAGGATCATTTAAAAAGAATCCATTCTTTATTATTTTTAAACTAATCGCATGATTTTTTTCAGGCCTGACTCCTGACTTTTGAATGCTTGGGGCTGGCAATACTGCATTCAGCTGTGCCACAATGCTACAATGTCACAATCCTGGCGTCCCACACTCCGGTAATTCAGGTCTCTCCTTTACTGAAACCTGCCAGCAGTACAGCCTCATATGGACAGAGATCCACTAGGGACTGAGGCTGCCAAGCTCATTTTTACTTGTAACCCGGATTTGAACTCAAACTCCAGAGGTAAAAGACGATTATATTAACCCATTGCCCCATCCAGTGTCTAATCACAGAAATTCCTCAGTAGTTCTGCTTATTAAGCATGGATACTATTTGTAGCACTGTATTACTATACTTGCACCATTCCTTTGCTAGGAGACATGTATGGAACATGTCACAGAATATATGGTATACACAGAACAGGATATAAATGTGATTATAAACAACTCTACTGGCTTTTGGAATAAGGATTTTAAAGGAGAAACAGCAATATGCATTCTATGGAAGACAGATGTTCCAGCAAAAACTAGAATTTTACTCTTCTGTGAAGCTGTTGAACCATAGAAGACAAGTTTAACTAAAAAAAATCTCTACAGAGGCCACTTCTGCTAAGTTGTATTACAATATGTTAAGAGACTGAGTTTTAATTTTAGTTTGTAGATATGGACAACCTGTAACACAACACCATTGTCAAAAGGGAGCACATGCTTTGTTGCAATACCTTTACTTCTTTGTAATACTAGAGGTTTTGCGTCAGAGACTAATGTTTCACTTTATTAAAAATTTACCAACAACCTATTGGCCATATGTCATAGAGTTTGCATGGTGACAGACTCAGTATTTGTCACCTTTTCAAGCTGATTCTGTTAAATCCACTGTGTTATGCAAGCTCACAAAACTCTTTCAATAACCCTGCTTTTTTGTCCTCTGTTCTCTCTTTGCTAAACTGGTGTCAATATCGCATTTATGTTCTATTGAAATGTTTGCAGGAATGAGCTTGTCAAGGCTTTTTTATTGGGGTGCTATGGAAGATGTCAGCATTCCTTTCTCGAGACTTGTTTATCTGGCAGTATTTGTCTTCCATTATTTTCTAAGTGCAGAGATGCATTCCATGTGAAAATGAAAATAGTCATATTATATGAAAATACTTAAAAAGGGTCTTTACATTCCTTCTCCCTCGCCCCTTGGGATAATTAGTTTGAGATCTGGTTCATTTTACACTGTCTTAACTAAGACTCACCTAAAAGTATGTCATGTATAACAAGTTAAGTTTTTATAGGTGTCTGATTAGGCATGTGGTTTATGTGTATGTATGAGGCTCTCAGTCTTCCTGTTAAACTGATAATATTAATATTTAACTTTTTAGAGTTTTGGAATCCACTTGTCTATTTCCATCATCTCATTTTTCTGAGTTTGATAGTTTCTACTAGTGTGAATCTGTGTTTTCAAGTGCTGTTTGCATTTCTACATAATACTAGTTTGAAGAGTACACTTTAGAAATGATTTGCAAATATTGGAAGACAGTCATCTATATGATTATGTAACTAATTTTGACTATATAAGCAAGCATGTGTAGACACTATGATGATGGAAGCCAGAGAAGTACCTAGACAGAAACATACCATATTATTATTAAATAAAGAATCGTGATACTATTTATTTATTTATCATCAAAATATGAGCAATGATGGATTTATCCTCATGCAAGGATACATCAATGCTTTAACTAACTTTGGCATGCACAGGGATTTTAGTTCCTCTTGAAAAGTGCTGGATTAACAGGCCTGGAGATTGAAGTCTTCTTCATAGCTACAGAACAAATGCAGCACAACAGCAGGGGGGACAGTTTAAGCTGTTTAATGTTGGCCTGCCAATATGCCTCAGTCTTGAGTTGGGATCACTGTTACTAGAAACGTGGGGATAGTTCAGTCTATAAGCCCATTCAGTCCTTGGCCTCTACTAAAACTAATAATTCATGCCTGCTGTGGTGGTGGTTTTGTGATGTGGGCTTCTCTCTCCTAGGGATGACAAGAAAAAAACCAATAGGTCATTTCATATATTGTAGGCCATTAGATAGTAATAACCGACGTTCACTATCTAGACTGTATTGATAGCTCCAATTCTCCTTACCAATTCCCTAAGGCATCCAGCCTTCGTGAATTCTACCCCAACTTATCATTTTCATTTTTAATAGCAATGAGCCGGAAGCAAATCCCTGGATGTTAATATCTCCAAATTTGGAAGAAGTTCAAACCCACATCAGTTCTATGTCTAATTTTTGAGCACTGTGGAAGAGATCATCTCTTCACCAGAAGGCCTATGCTGGGGACTGAGGAAATATAAGGAGGTCCCTTTAGTCCCCAGCACAGGCTACCCATTTTGTGGCGGGAAGAGCAGCCTTTGTGGTGCTTCCTGTTCTTAAGTGTGGGCACAGTTGTGGTTCCACAAATTAGCTCAACAGTGTGCAGTATGTGCTGGGAGCAATGGCTCCTGTGATATGTGCTGAAAATAATGCATCTCACAAGACTCACTTTTTTCTGCAAACAAAATCAGTGTTTGCTTTTATTCCCCTTGTTCCCATTACCTCTTTTCTTCACCATTTTTGCAAGTGAGAAAAAATACAGTGATTTGTCTTGTTGTGAACAGAGGATTAACAAAACTTAACATACCTAAAACCCATCATGTGAAGAAAGCAAAGTAGCTACAGACAGATGGCTTTTTTATTGGAAGCTTTTGTAAAGGTCAGCACCTCTCCCTATCCACTCCAATTCAATTGGAATTTTACCAATGTTATGTTAGGAAAATAATCAAAATGACGTGAATATTCACTGATGGCTAATTGAAGTGCAGTTAGCAAAATAAGCAGGTATTACGGTTGCAGCAAATCTGAGGCCACGAGAACTCCATGGTAGTTGTTGTGCTGCATGCCATTTCTCCTTGGAAAAGCACAGCAACAGAAGAGATATAAATGAGATTGTCTGTCTATGCTGGAAGAAGGACAGGAGATACTAGATGTGGTTTGATTAGGCTGCAACTTTATTTTTTAAATATCTGGGAGTACCCGGCAAACAAAAAGGTACATACAGTGCAGGAAATTCCGTAGCCATTTCAGTATATACACGGACGCCTCACTATCCCCTCTCCTCAAATGAGGGTTAAGGTGAGGGGCAATAAGGGAGGAGGGCTGGCTCTCTGCCATACCAGTAATAGGAGCCCTGAACCTCTGCTGTTTCTGCTCCTTTAAAGAATACCTCCTTTAAATCCTTTGCCAGTCCATTTTATGTGATCACTGTATGCCTTCCTTAGGGCAGTGGTTCTCAACCTTTTCTCTGCCCTGGCACACCTTGATACCTTTAATTATTATGAGGCATGCCACCAGATGGTCTCCAAATAAACTCATGAGTATTCATGAGCCAATCCAGAACTCTTCAAGTAGTTTGTTTCAAAAAATTCCATGGCACACCGGCTCAGGCCTGATGCACACCAGTGTGTCTCGGCGCACTGGTTGGGAAACTCTGCCCTAGGGAGAACCTGCATTGGACTTCTGCCCTCATTTACATAATGAGTTGCAACATCACAGGCTAACTCCCGTTTCACTAGCACTCCAACTAAGCCCCCCAGAACCCTCTGGGGCAGGCAAAAGACTCCCACTTTACCTTGGCCAGACTGGCAGTGAGGGTTAGCCCCCAGCCAGGAAAGGAGCAACTAGCACAGAGTCCTGACAAAACCCAGTATTTCATCACTTCCAAAGACAGCAGGGTGGGTGTTGCTCCAACTGGTTCAGGTAAAAGAGGGCTTTTCCTACATCAGCATGGGCCTATATAGCTCCCCTCTCCTGTGTTCTGGTCACATGGTGGGTGGGGGAGATGGGTCAGTATCCCCACACTGACCTGGTCTGCAGCTGCAGCAGAAAGTCTCCCCTTGGCTGTCTGGTCCTTAAAGGGGCACATAGTTTTTCCAATGCCAGACAATGGCCCCCACCACTTAATGTGTGGTATGGACATTGTCTTGCCCTTAAAGCACAGGGCCTTTACACTTGACCTCAATAGTTACTCTCTCTTCCTTGTTAGCGGTATAGACCTACACAGTTTTGATTCCATACAGTAAAGGAGAGCCAGTTCATTACATGTATTTCAAAGTTTTGACTTATCCCAAGATTTTAGAAAATGGAAGTGAGGATTGAATATATTTTGTGAAGAAAGATCTAATATTTTTAGCAGGAAGCAAACGGAGTCAAAGATTAAGGTAGTTGAAAGACTGAGACTCAATGGCGCTAACCTTAGGAGATGAGAAGTGATTATTTCTACTTGTTTCTCATTTAGACTTTTATTCTATGTGCAAGCAATTAAGCTTTATGGATGTCAATGATGTAATATTTTATAGGATTGGTATAGAAGTGAGACGTTAAGTCAAATTCTTCATAATATTTTTTCACCAAAGTCCTGCCCAAGAATTACAATATATTATCTACAATTGTGCTTAAAATTGACTGTTTGTTTGTAAAATGTGTAATAGAAATACTTGATTTATATTTTAACTATTCATATTGTATATAATCCAATGTTTCAAGTATAGTTAAGGTTAGAGAAAAAATGGTTAATACATTATAAGAAGTTTATATCTAGTGTGTTATATTTGTGTGCGTGTGCATGCATGTATGTGTGTGTTGTAAAAACATGGCTATTGAATGTAGGGCTCTGCCACAGTTTTCACTGCTAACTTAGACAAGGTTTAAAGACCAACTGGAAATATTTAGAAAATATAAACTCATGGCATAATCTAAAACATACTTTGAGTATCACTGTGTTCTGAAAAATATTCCTGTGAACATTATATAAAAAGCTGTGCAAATATCCCGTTACAACAATCTAACTGAAGTGCCTATATATTGTAGTGGCAGGTGCTTTACAAATCAAATGCCATGGATTTTGTAGATTTGATCGTTACAGCTGTAGCTAGAATGGATCTCTTCTCGGGGCTTGTCTACACTTACCTCGGAGATTCGGCAGCAGTTGATCGGAGTTATGCAAAGTACTCAAAGAACTTGCATAACTTCTGTCGAATTCTGTGCTTCTCTTCTGTGCACCATCTCCACTGCACTGTGCCGATGGGAACTGCATTCCCGTCGGCGCAGCAGTGTGCCACTTGAGGAGGTGGTTTTAGTATGTCAACTTCTGGATTGACTGAGCGGGTATTCACTGACTGCTCAGTCAATCCAGATAAATTGATCTGATGGTGGCGACTTTGCCTCTGTCAGTGTAGACATAGCCTCAGCATATACAAGGTCACAGTCTAAAACAGAGGTGCTTAAATACTACAAAACCAGTATTTTATCTTGCACAAATGTTTAGGGAATGGATAACCTTCACACAAATACCCATTTTGGTATGCCAACAATGGTATTCATGTGCAAACAAGAGTATTTGTTATTCATCATTTGCTATTTATCATTTGTTAATCAGTTGTCTAAAATATCCCATCAAGAAGCAGAAATGATACCATGTGGCTTAGGTAACCATATTCCATCAGCAGCAAAACAGAGACAGTTGAAATGAACAAATCACAAACAATCCACTTGTTCTCGTAAGTTGAAATTTGTTCATTTAAGCTATTTATCATACAATTTCTGAAAAGGAATTTCATTAGTATATGTGAAAGTCTTTCTGAATTATTCTCAATCAGGGAAAAAAGCTAAATGCATTGAATAATTTATTTGCAATTAATAATTCAAAAAATTTTAGTGTGACTCTTGGTGAGAATTCTGGGTGGTAAATTTTCCTTTTTCCTGTATGTTTTTAATTGCATAGTAAGAACAGTCAAGTATAAGTGGGTTGAACCTCTTGATGGGACTGGATGCTCTAAAGAAAGCCTTCTGCGTTGCTTGAATCAGAATAAATGGGTTAGGAAGTAAATTAGCAGAGCTGAGGAAAAATCAAGTTTGTTATATGAAGCATTTTGAAAATGTTCAATTTTTTCAAAATTTTAAAAACTGTCTGTTTCTTCAATGGAAAAAAAAAAGAATCCTCATATTATATGCTTTTCAGATTTTGGTTTTCTCTGCTCCCCATAGTACCCACTTTCAGTTGCAAAATGGGAGAGAGGGAGGGAATGTACAAAATAAGCAAAAAGGAAAAAGGGGGCGAAGTGAACAAATAATACTTGAAAACAATTACTTTGATACATTTTCTTCTTTAGTTAAAAATATTGGAATTCTTTTTAAATGAACATAGTTTGCAGAAAATATTCACTTTTTTAAAAATAAAATAAATTTTTGACAAATATAGTTTCAAATGAAAAATTTCAGCAAGCTTTACTAATCAGGACTTTGTGACCGCTACAACTAGCTCAGTGTCCTTAATCCTATTATCTGAGAAGCTATATATCTATATATATATCTTTCTAGATAATATTTCTGATCAGCCCAATTTACAGTTTGAATATTTGCAAGTATTCATAACTGCCATGTCTGGATTCCATTCTTTATGGATGAAGCTGTTGTTTACTGTGTTCAGAGCTTCTTTTAGATATGTATTCTCCTGTGAATCCCAAAACCTTTGTTTACCAGCATCTTAATGTCCATATATAATTCTACGAACTACTTTCACAGCTAGAGTTCTGTAATCTAAACAGCCTACTTTATTATGAGTGTACACATTACTAAACTGATTCTGAAAATGTACAGTGGAATTTGTACTGTATGTAAGGAATGCTATCAGCATTCCCTCAAGAGCTTTGGGTAACATCTGATTTAATGACTGTCGATGTTATCAAAATTTGTTGACAGAATAATTCTGCTGCTCAAATGTTTGCCTTTTTATATAATATAGATAGTTCAAGATTCTTGAAATTTTTTTAAAAACCCAACAATATTGATTTAGGGCAAGAATTATATTGGAAAGTATTCAAAACTTCTATTTAATCTTACTGAAAAAAAAAGTTTAAAAAGCATATAGTTCCTCATCCTAATTAGTTACTAACAGGACTACATCATTATACTTGAACTTTGTAAAGTTGATGGCTAGCTTCCTTTATAAATTATATTTTTGAATCCCAGTTAAAAGTAAGTAAACAAAACAAGCTAACTCAGTGAAATGTTTGCTGACTCATGAGCCTATGTGAAATGGTGTATGTGGAAATGATCTCTCACATGGACATTTGAAGGTCTCCATCTAGTTCTCCACATCATAAAAAACACTGCTACAATTGACAACCTTGTTGTGTTTTCAAGAGAGAACCCAAGGATTTAGGGCACGGTCTAACACCTATTAAAGCCAATAGGAGTCTTTCTATTGATTTCAATAGACATTGGATCAGGCCCTTAATAGCATGTCACAAGAAATATTTTTACACTCCTAAAGATGGTCACATTGGTGGAATAGTGTAAGGGAAACTTGCAGTATTTTACATTGCTGCACTTGATCTGTGAATTAAGGAGGACCTCACTTTTCAGAGGTGCTAACCGGCACCTTTCCTAAAAACAAAAACATTCAATAAAGTTTTAAATTTAAAAAAAAATTCATTGTATTATGCTGTTCAAACTTCTGCCCTTAATCTACATGTGGAACTCCAGTGAGAACTCCAGAGAATTCCCATGCATGGATCAAAGGCAGAAGTCAGCTTTTAAGATGCTAGTCAGCAGCAGAGTTCCATGGCGTTCTTCAGTGTGCAAGGCCATGGAAAGTCTCATAGCAGGTTCCTGCCAAACTCATTCATCAACAATTACTGTGGATAAAGGAAAAAAAATTCTGGAGTTGTTTGTCATGTTCTGCGGACACCAAATGAGGGTTGAAAGTCCTTTTGTCGATTGGGTCAACCATTCAATAATAGTCTTCTCTACTCTCCATGACAACTCTGGGCCCTATATGTGCCCAATTTATTCCCTCTTATACTCATATAATCCCCAACGACTGGTAATGGAGGGCAGAAGGATTCTTGAGACATGAGCTTGTTTTAAAATTGTTTAGAAGTTTAAAAAAATGTAACTTGGTGTCCATGATTAAGAGATTTCCAGTGAAGTGTAATCTGACTTAACATTTTAAGGTTTGTTTCGCTGGGGATATTGAGCATCTGAGTGGTATGGCTTCCACCCCTTATTCATTCTGATGCCTGAAGAAACCAACTGAGGGTAAAGATACCTCCTATACCATTCCATTATCATCTTGTCCTGAAGGGAAAAAGTATAAAGGAACTTCTCTTCCTTTGCTGGTGCTGCCAAGATTCAAGCAGTGTAACATAGTCATGTACCCTTCTTCAAGTAGAATAGTTTGCCTTCTAAACTGCACACCTCTTTCCATTGTATCAGCGGCTGGATAACATAACATGACTGTGGCCAGGGGAGCTAGTAGCTCTCTCCAAAGCTGTAAGGCATATTCCAAACCAATCCCTGAGAATTACAGTGATTTGGTCTTCACTCCCTCTGCAAGTATGTTGAGCCCCACCTGATATATGCAGTTTGTGTTTTTGCTCAAGCAAATCAGGAAGAAAATTACAAGGAAAAAGGATTAATCAACCTTACAGTCTTTTATACTGAAAGGATCTTGAGAACCTCCTGTTCTCTGCCCTATGGTATGCAATAGTCAAATCTCCTGAGGGCTGTAATCCTTTGGTCTAATTTCAGATGCTGAACTTCATGTGCAGATGCTGTGTGGTGTTGGTGGAGTGTGATATACAGGAAGTCAGAGTAGATGATCTTGTGGTTCCTTTTGATCTTAAATCTGATTCTATCACTATGACTTCACTTGCTAAGCATTATTATATAAATAAGCTGACCCAATAGTTCCCTGGTTGTCTACACTGCATAGGAAGGACTTTGGTTAGGAATGAAACTAGATGTAATTCTTTAAGTAAATTATGGGTACTCGCAGCCCCAGACAATTTGAAGAATTGTGTTATCCAATTTTATGCCTGTATCTGCCCATGAAGTAGGAAACTATTGAGCTCCAGAGAGTCTTATTATTGATATGATAATCTTTTTGCTATGAAGTGTGATAGTCCATTCAATCACATAAGAGTACTGACAGTCTCAATCCTTTTCCTCATCATTTTATATTTTTATATCAGTGAATAAAAAACTGTAGCTGGGCAAGAATATGTACATACCTGGAGTGGGCTGTCTGTTACAGGCTTTCACATTGCCATTTTCTCCTAATAATATAATGTTGCAACATTCTTCAATAGAAAAGGATAAGATGAAATGAATTTATGTTAACAGAGACTTTTAGAAACATGGGAAATTTTGCATGTCTTCATTAATATGTTAATTCATTTCAACTCTCCAAAAAATAGTGAAAGGCAGAAACTGGATATTTTTCTATTTTGTAGAAATGTGAAAGCTATTTTTATAAAACTGCAACAAAGAAAAGTCACTTTTTGTAGGGATTTAGAACACTAATGTTCAAGTCACATATCCGTGTCTCTATGGAATTTCAATTCAGGCCGTGGAATGGTGGTCAAATAGTATTTGTTTCCTCTTCCAAGCAGTGAGTATTTTTGCATGGCTGGCATTACTCTTGGAACAAGAAGATTCAAAAACACAAAATGTTCATGTCATTAACTTTAAAAAGAAGTCACTCTGGAGCCAGGAACTTCTTGCTGACTGAGTTCAATCATAGATAAATCTTCAATAATATTCTGCCTTGCCTGGCATGAACTACAACTCTAATAAATCAGGCAAAACTCATCCACATACTTTTGAAATTTGATTTTTCAGAGGTTTGAAAGTAAGCGATGAATGTGAATCAGAGCCTATAATCCCAACATCCTAAACTTTGAGGGGTTTGTTTTTAGACATCAGACCACAACTTGGATCTAAATTTTTCATTGGGACTTACAATGTGCCAATATGGAACCTTGAATCCAAAGATTATAGAAGCTTGAAGAGTTGAAATCTAGGCCTGCCCTAAAGTCCTCTGGAAGTGCAGGGCACTGAGAACAGCATGTGGGGATGTTGGTAGGATATAATTCTGTTTTTCCCTTTTATGCATGAATAATTACCATTATTTGTTTAAAGAAAGAAAATACTTTAAATCTCAGACAGGAGTCCTTTAGGCCAAATGTTATTCTTGAACAAATTTTCATGCTTAGATAATTATAACCCCTTGAGAGTTGGGCTTTATAATGGAATTGCTGACAGATCCTTTGCTAGCAGCTATTGCTGCAGTCCATTCCATTCCACGCCTAGATATGAAAAGTGTCTATTGACTTCAAGAACTTCACTGACAAATCTGTTTCACTCTGAAACTTCAAAGTCTAGAAAATTATGTTAATAACATAAAATAATCTTTCTTTGTAGAACTGCATAAGGAATGTTCACCATAATGCAAAGAATTCAGTTGGAGTTGGTTGAACCTTTTCAGTCAACATTTTAGACAAAAAATGGTCTTTTCTCCAAAAAAAAAAAAGTTTCTTTCCATTTCCCCCCCTGCATTTTCAATGAACTTTTCATTTAAAAAAATCTGCAAAAATGTTTGAAAAAATGTAAATTTTTCATTTCTTAAGAAATTTGTCACTGAACATACTATTTTCAGACCAGCTCTCAGTGTAATAAACTTCTTTGAAAGCAGTTATATTTATATCATGACAATGATAACAGTGTTTAACTCTTATATAGTGCTTGTTAGCTCAAATCACTGTAGAAAAGGAGGGCAAGTCTCACCATGTTGACTTCAGAGATCATACTTTCTGTTTCTGTTTTGCAATATGTTATGCTTGTCTACAGGTGCTGTCATTCAGCTAAAAAGCCACACAAACTTTCCGTGAAGCATCAGTGATTTTGCTCGCACATGGTTGAGAAGTGAATGAGAAGACTGGGGAAAATGGGAAGCTGCTTTGGCTAAATCTGATGCTGCCTCCTGCACAGAGTATCTATGAGGAGTGGAGAAGGTGAGTTGGTCTCATCAGTTTTATTATGATCTCCACCTAATTCACAAAGATTACAAAAAATGAACTCTCCTGCACTGAAACGTTGAATTTAAACTCGCTCTAATTAGCCAAAAGTAATTGTATCTCAGAGGTGGATTCATCACTATGTGCTTGTACCTGAGAATCAGTTTATATAACTTAGTAATATAAATGGGTATTCTGCAAATGTCTCATCTTCTACCCAAAAAGAAGCCAACATCCTCCTCTTCTGCAGATAATAAATATTTCCCAAAGCTGGTGGGGGCCAGTTTGGCCCACAATGTGGTTTAAAATAACCTCAGCACTGCTCTAAATGACACCAGCTGGTAACAGCTTCACTAGGTTCTAATGTCATCTGTGTAGCAACAAATGAGAGCAACTTCAGCACGCTCCCGGCATCCATCTCATACCATTTCTCCAGAGTGGTACATTGTCACACAAACAATGGAGATAATTAAAAGCCTGTTACCAAATGACACTTGCATCTGTGATTTATGTTACTAATCATATTTTAATACAAACCAATTTTTTTCCCTTAAGAAAACAAATCCTGATCCTTATTGAGCTCTTCAGATTAAAGCACGTAGATTTAAGTACTTGCCTTTAGCATGATAAGAATAGTAGTTTGGGTTGTTTTCCTTTCCGTCCTGCAACAGAATGAGTTGTGTTTGCAAGATGGGCCCTGGTTCAGCAAGAAATTTTAAATGTCATTGGAATTACCCAAGTGCTTAGGGAAACGGCAAATGCTTCTGAACCAGGACTTTCAGCGACTTGAAAACCTGATCACAAATTGAAACATGGATTTTGTATTTCTTATGATTATTAATGATGATGGTATTTACACAAGTGGCTAAAGGCCCACTAAGAATGGGGCCTTGTTGTGGTAGGCACTGAATGAACACAAAGTAGTAGATGATCCCTGCCCTGAAGAGTTTACAATCTAAATAGATAAGACATACACAAGGGGTGAAAAGAGTGTAACACACAAGTAGACGGAACAATGGGATGGCGGAAAACATCACGTTAGTTCCACAATTTCTTCTAGGGATGGGTTTGCTTCAGAAGGGGATAAGCTAACTGGAAAGAAAAGGGAGATGGGACTAGGAAAGGAGAGCAGGGAGTGGCACAGGGCAGAGGAGAAATTATAGAATGAAGCTAAAGTAAAGAGACTATGAGGGAGGAGAAGAGGAGTAAGAGGATTAGAAGAAACAGCTAGTCAGCACAGAGCAGAGAAAGTCCAGTGAAAAGTGTAGAAACTTCTCTGACTGTCCAGAGGTCCCTGCTTTGGCTGCTTCAGCAAATGCTCCTACTGGTTGGAGTGTATGGCTGGTTCCATTGTGAAAATTTCCAAAGGCCATGTGGTGTGGGGAGGGGAGATAAGTCCGAGTTCCTAGTGTGTGGTGATCTCCCCTGTATAGTTCTGGATCCATTAGGTATGCGAGGCGGGGTGGGGTGCCCCTGGTCAAGCCCCATTTTACCTCTTACCCTGCAGCAGTTCCTGCTTCAGCTGCTTCTGCAATTGCTTTTGGCTCGAGTTTTTGATATTTTGATACCTTTGTGTTGTTTTTTGATACCCTGACAGCAGCACAGCTGGTTCCTTGTCTCACATGGAACTCAGGTAGAGTGTAGTGGTTTCTTTTCCCTGTGATAAGCACTGCGTGTAACAAAATCAACACTTCCCGTAATAACATCTTACTGAGCTTTGGCAAAAACGTTTGTCATTATGTTGACAGAGAAATAACAACTCTAGAAGGAAAAAAAAAGTGTAAAAGAAACATCTGTGTAAACATTTGGTACGTTACTTTGGTACGTTTTAGATTAACACTAAGAAACAGGATTATTATAGACACATCATTAGTAAGGGGGAAAAATCTTTAATGTGAAACCACAGAAAATATGCATTATGAGACATGTAAAGCATTTGTCAGAACAGAGCTCTTACTTTGTTGAGCTCATACATAGTGTCTTTGTTAATAAAATGACAGTGAGAATGCTGCAGGATTTGTTCTTATAATAGGATCACAAGCAGCCGTTGTGCAATAAAAATTGCTCATAAGTAAAGAATAAATCTTTTTTGTTGCATGATGGTTGACTAACACACCATGCAGTATTATATTTAATCCATATATAGCTCCACCCGTACCCCTGCAGGGCTATACAGTGACCCACAGGGGCAGGACAAAGGTGCTGCCTCTGCACCGACCTACAGAAAGGGATGAATACAACATAACGAACAGGCCACAAAGGTTTAGTGAACTCCCTCTTATAAGCTGTGAGGAGTTCTATAAAGTCCTCTTGGTGCATCTCCACACTGCCCTGGGGTGTCTCTAACAGGCACAATCTAACTCATAATGATGTATAGGAATTGTTAGGCAAGGTATGATAATGAACTAAATAAACAATAGATTAATTGCAGTAATCGTACACCAGTGTTACTTCCATAACTATATGGCTGACTAATCTACATGCCATCTGTCTAAAATCTGATGTAATATACAGTGCCAGCATCAGTGCAAAATGAATGTTTCCAGCACAGGTACAGGAGAGTGCCATTTTCTTACCACTGAATACAGTAGTATTTATCTGTGCTCAGTCCTTACTAAGATAAAACACAAAGCAGAGAGGCAAATGTATAAAATCACCTTTTAAACCAGCCAGCCAGAAAATACCACAAATTACTGAAATTTTTTAAGAATTCTCTCAGTTCTTTGAGGAGAGATGTTATTGTCTGCTTGGAATTATAGCTGGATTATCTACAATTTTCTGCAGAATTGTCCATTTTATAAAGCTGTTTCAAAAGCGGTGTAAAATTTTAACAATCCTAAATATCATCATCCTCTGGGCAGTGTGGAAAGGACTTTTGGAATAGAGTGGGAGAGGAGAGTTATATTTGTCAAGAAGCCTCTATGCTAGTCTAGTGCCCTTTCATGGTCTGAGGACTCAGTGTCATTACAATATTTGTCATCTTTTCCCTGTAATCCATACAATATTAGGGACTCCTTTAAGGCAGTGAGCATAAAGCAAAGGGCTCTGTGATGTGCTATTGGCTAGAGCTCTTGAAAAAATGTACAGCTGATCCACTAGTTGAAGATTTATTAATAATTAAAAGAAACAAGCAACCATCCCCCAGCCATTCACAAACAGGAAGCAGAGTTGAAGAACTGAAGCTAGGCTTTTGTTTTCTTTGTTGCCTTCACCTTTACTAACAGACCTTACGTGATTCTAATCTGTCTCTGGAAAGGCAGGGCTTTATACCCTTATTGGCTGCCAAAGATGTCCTTGGCATAGCACACTCTCCCCTGGGGTAGAGAAAAGGGACACTTAATGAGCCTTCTTAGAAGCCCTAATCTTTGGTACCCTTCTAAGCAGAAGACTACAGATTGAGTTCATTTTGTGTCTCATGACCAGAGTTTTTAAAGTAGGCACAGTTGCCTACAAGCATGAAACCCATCTTTGAGTCCCAGCCAATGGAATCTAAGCATGCACACACAGTTTCAAATCTGGCAGGTTTAAGTGTCCCTAAGTATGTATGGGCCAGCTTGTGTATCCCTAACACATAGGCATTCAGGGGCATAACTAAGACTATAATTACACATTGCTGAGTATGAGAGCAGCGTGTCTGTAGAGTGCAACTCAGGGACAAATTCTCATCTCAGTTCCAGTGATGTAATCCCATCGGGCTCAGTATTGTTACTCCAGGTCACACCAGTAATAGAGGATAGACTTTGGCCCTCCGTCTTGGTTGTGTGATTTGCAGGCGGATTCCAATGATGCTCAGTAGCAATGGATGAGAAGTGCATTCTTAACTGGCTGGAAGGAGCTGTTCTTCTGGAAGAGGACACACACTCAGCTGAAAGAGAAGGGGAATAGATGAAATGCAAGTACCTGAGTAGTTATAGTCTCAGCGGTCAGAGGAGCAAGCAATTCAGAGCACAGCTTTCATCATCTGGCTGAGGAGACAAAAGAGAATTTGCAGTTAGAGCCAGCACAACCATGCATTTCCGGCTGTGGGTAAAGTCACTACTGCCTTTGGATTTCTGTCAAAATTATCTTTATAGAGAACAACTGGAGACACTACTAGTATTAGCAAGTTAGCCTTTTCTCAAGAAATTCATGTCTAACTATTTTTCTGTGATAAAGGACTAGAAATGTATGATCCTGTGCTCACCCTTCCCATTGAGATTATTAATGTATGTGGGTTCCCCCCCCAAGTCAGACAGTTTGCTGCATATTCATGCCTGCACATAGATTCCAAGGCCAGAAGGGACCATTGGGATCATCTAGCCTGACCTCCTGTATAATACAGGCTAGAGAATTTCCCCTAAAATAATTCCTAGAGCATATTCTTTGAAAAAACATCCAATCTTGATTTTAAAAATTGTCAGTGATAAAGAATCTACCAAAAAACCTTGGTAAATTGTTCCAATGGTTAATTACTTTCACTGTTAAAATTGAATACCTTATTTCCAGTCTGAATTTGTCTAGCTTCAACTCCCAGCCATTGGATCGTGTAATTCATTTCTCTCCCAGATTGAAGAGCCCATGATTAAATATTTGTTCTCCATGTAGGTATCTATAGACTATAATCAAATCAATCCATAACCTTCTCTTTGTTAAAATGAGCACATAGCTTTTTGAGTTTGTCACTGTAAGTCAGGTTTTCTAACCCTTTAATCATTCTCGTGGATCTCCTCACAACCCTCTCCAGCTTACCAGCATCCTTCTTGTGATCCCAACACTGTGTTCCTGGCTTTAAGTGGCACATTCACAATTCAACTTCAGCATGGCTATATTAATGGCATGTGTATGTGCCCAGTTTCTTTGTCGTACTTTATGTGATTTGGCATGCATTGGGGTGGTTCTGAAAAGAGTGCCCTCATTCTGTGAGCGTGACATTTTTCAGCATTCACCAGTGATTTAAAATTTAGCTTCCTCTGTACCCTGAAAGGTGGCTTTTTTTCAAGTCACTTGGCTCCTCAGGTTCTAAACTCACCCATGTCACCCTGTAACAGGAACGTGAATGATGTCAGAAAAAGGGAAAGATACCCATAAAAATAAAACTGACTTGCACCTAAATTAGTCATGGGTATCACCAGACAGCTGGAGGGAATCATTTTATGTTCCTTCATCTGCTGTGACCAGAAGTGCTGTATAATTCTATTGTGATATTGCAGAAGGAAGAAGAAAAAACATTCAGTGGACTCTGGTGCAATTTGCAGGTGGCAGTTGAACTCTTATTTCTCATTGAAATGCCACAATGTGCAGTGTATTTTATACCCTACATAGCCTCAAACTGAAGATTTATTTTTTGAACTTATAATAATCAAACCCTTGGTTGAGGTGATTACAGAATTGGACATCTGGGAAAGCTTTGCATAAACTGTATGGTATTAATAATTTGATCAAGCACACCTGCAAATTAAGGATGATACTGTATGGTAAACAGATTTGTACATAATTGTATTAATTTGTCTTCAACCTAATCAACACAGAAACAGATCAACTGTTGCATTCTAGAAGATAAATGACCCATTTAGCCACTTGACTGTTGATTTTGATGGCTGTTTTGGAGGTATTGTAATATTTTACTAGAGAATTAAACAGAGACTGTTGGCATGCTTTCTGTTTTATTATGCCTGGTCAGGGAAGATGGTGTTGTGGCTAAGGCAATAGATCAGGAATTGGAAGACCTGGATTCAATTTTAGGCTTTACAAAAGAATTCCTGTGTGACCTTGGGAAATCACTTATTCTATCTGTGCTTTAGTTCCCAGTGGTTAGAATATTCACCTGGGATGTGGGAGAGCTGGGTTCAGTTCTCCTCCCTCCTCCTGCAGGCAGAGAAGGAGAAAGGATTTGAACAGGTGGTGGGTCTTGTCACTTACAAACATACTCTCACCACTGAACTATGGAATCTCTCCTATTGAATCTGTTTCACTTTGGATAAATAATCATTGGAGACAGAGGACTGGACCCTGGGTCTCCCACTTCCCATGTAGGTTACTCATATAGAGTAATTTTTCTCTGAATTTTTCTAACCCAGCGACTCTGCAGGTGTTTATGCACAGTACAACATCTTCAACAGGAGAGACTGAGAACTCCACCAATCAGACTGTCCCATAGCCTAATTGTTAGACCACTTTCCAGAGAAGTGGGAGACCTCTGTTCAAATCCTTTTTGTCCTTTGCATGCGGGAGTGAATTAAGCATGGGTCTCTCACATCCTAAATGAGTGTGATAACCACTGTGATAAAAGCTATAAGATGGGAGTCACTACTTCCTCTTCCTTTGGTCATTGGCATGTGGAGTGACTAGTGAGGCAGGCACTTAACTCCTTCTTGCAAGAAATAACTTAGGCTCCTAAGTGGCGTGACTCAGGAGAGGGGTTCCCATATGTGCATTGCTAGCAGAGATAGGAGCCTCCCTAAAACCAAAACTCAAGCAATTAGCTCCTTGAGTTAAGACACACCCTCTCCTCAGCATCTCCTAAGTATTAGCAAGCTTAGGTGGCTTCTAATTAGCATGCTGGCTTTTGTAGCTCACATTCTAAGGCACCTGTCTCACCCAATGCATTGTATAGGGATCCTCAGTGCCTAACTCAGGCTTTGTGGCTCACATTGCTGTTTCATTGATTATCTAGACCTCTAAAAGTTAGGTCTTGAAAACCCTATGTCCCTTTGTGGATTCGGGCCACAGTGCCTAGCACAATGAGAACCCAATCTTGGTTGGGATCTCAAGTTGCTAGAGTAATACAAATACCATTTTACACTTGCATTCCTGTCCTGACTTCCAATCCAATTAAGGAAATCACATTCAAAATAAGTTTTCAATCCTGCAAACAGAGATGATGGAGGGAATCAAAAAAATATTACTATGCCATGTAGTAGCAAAAGAACTAATGCGATTTAGGCTGCATATGAAGAAACAATAAACTGTGGTCTCTTTGTAGGGCACTTGTTGAGACTCTTCCTTCACTGTGTTCAAATCTTGACACTTCAGAATTTAGAGAAGAAAAAGCAACATGGATAAAGGTGTAGAGGGATTGATCCATTTGGTGAAATTAAGGGCCTGATGTAAAACCCACTGAAGTCAATGGGAAGCTTTTCATTACTTCAGAGGGCATTGGATCAGGCCCTCAAAAATCTAAATGTGTACCTTCTTCTTCGTAAGTAGCATCTCCATAACTGGAAGTTTGCAACCATGATAGCCCATTCTGTACAATCTTCTTCTAATTTCTTTGTGGATGAACAGGCCTTTTGAACCACCCAGTATTCCAAATCATCCATCCAAGAAAGGCCTGGTCTACACTGACCAGGAAATTCGGTGGCAGTTGATGGGAGATACGCTAGCTACATAGAGTAGCTTGTGTATCTCCCATTAACTTCCTAACTTCTACTTGCTGTGGTGTCTTCACTTTGCTGCACCTATGGGAAATGCGCTTCTGTCAGCACAGTGTTACTCTTTTTCCAATAGTGGATTTATTAAGTCGACTTCTGGATCTACTGAGCGGGTCTTCACTTCCGCTCAATTGATCGTGAATAATTGGTCTGACAGTGGCAAATTTGTCGCCATCAGTGAAGACATACCCGTAGTGTATAGTTTGACCACAAAGCAGCTAACAGGATATAGATGAGAACTCCCTACAAAATAGATGAAGGATATAAACATGGAGATGGAAGAGAATTTCTGAGGGTGGTCCAAGACCATGTAATTAGGAGTAATGAGATACAGTTAAGCAAAAGAAAATGTAAGGTGAAAATTAGGAAAAAAATGTCAATCACTGCAAACCATTAGACTGAAATAGAGTAAATAAATAAAGGAAAGAAGACATATCACTCAGACCACTGTATTAATTATTGGACAAGACAAAGCACTAAAGAATGTAGAGTAGAAAACACTATTAGTTTATTCCCTGAGCAGCTAATCTATTCTAGTTGTCCTATGAAGAGAAATATCCTATGGAGAAATAAAACCCGAAGACCACAAAAAGAATATATAAATCAGAGTCTATCCGATTAAAACTAACACATCTATAAAGAAATTTTTTTACTGTATTTTATATATATTTTTTTTTGCCAGAAGATGGGAAAGTAATATATTCAGCATGATTCAAAGCTCACTGTAGCCAGCGGGTGTCTTTCCACTGAATTGAATGGGGCTTGGATCAGTTCCTAAGCTACTAAACCATGTTTTGGGCTCATTCATTTCAGTTTCACTTGAAAATCGATGTGCCCAAGTCTTGTTTCAGACATACATGCGTAACTTGCACTGGTCAAAATCCTGAAGTCCTTACTAGAGCAAAACTCCCATTAAGTCAATGTCCGTGTCCAAAGTTTGTTTTCAGAATTCAGCTTTAGGTTTTTTTTCTTTTTTTTTTTCTTTTTAAACCCATGTAGAGGTTCTTAAATGCTTGGCCAAACATCTAGAGCTTTTATAAAAGTTCAAAAGTTCTAAAGGTTTCCATAAGCCTCTGATTTTCTACAAATCCTCACATCTTCGACTGACATGAGATAAATCAGAATAACACAATACATTTATAAATACACAGCTCTCTATATTTTTCTCTGAAAGTGTTTCAGCCTTCTGGCCTTTTATGTGCACAGAACAGTCACCTATTTTCCGTTCTTATTTCTCTATGACTTGTATAAACATTACACTTAATTCCCTTTGTAAAGGGGTTTGAAAAGCCTTTTATCGTCACATGTTCGTGTCAGTTTAAAGTCTGTTTTCTGCTTGTCTTTCATGTGGTTAGGCATGACCGTTTGGTAACAGTATTGTTTCATGTATCTTTGAGACATTACTGATGGCATTCTACCAACTGTATTTATAATGGGCAAATCCTGCAGTCATTGTGTTCCATTCACAGACCAAAGCATTTAGTTTTGGAAACTTCAGGCAGTTTCAGTTTAGGAAATGGAAAACTAAGCTCCTGATAGTTTGGTGAAGTGTTTCTTCCCCCTACTGGTGAATTTCTGTTTAATCTAATATACATATTTTGTAGCTGAGGCGTGGTATCATTTGGTCAATGGTATCATTTTTCCTAGATTTCCAGTGTCAACTCCCACACCGTAGCAGTAAAGCTTATGCCAGTGGATTTCAATATTAGTAGGATAACAGTATCAGTGTCATATTCTAATGGCAATTTATTAGAGCCTAAAAGCTCAAAACTAACTTCTGATATGCATGGCATAGTATTCTAATGATTCGACTGACTGATAAGTGGCATAAAAATTGTCCCTGGCTTATTGGCATTGTTAGTACAGCACTGTGAAACTCAACAGATTCAGTTCAGAAGGGGTTAATGAAAATCTTTGCTTTGGGTTTTGATCTGCATGATTCTCATTCTCAGAATTTCAGACTCCTGTAAACCCCAAATTGTAAATTAATACTCTGTTGAAATGGCTTACTTGCAAACCTGTGATTTCCGCATGATTTTGTGACATAAAGCCATCCAAGTATGCTCAGAACTGGGCTCAAGTTCACCTAAAAGCTGGTGAATCTTAGAGAATATTTTTCATAAATGCAATCTGAGTTTTAGGTTTGTAACAAATCATGAAACTGAGAATGTCCATGTCATGTGGTTAGGGGTTTCCTTGTAAATATTTCCCACAGTGTTAGTTATGAGTACGATCACCATTAGTAATGTTGTAATGTGTGTGGTAATGTCACATTACCAGTAAAATTAATACTTGTTCCTGTCATTTGGTTGAATGGGAGCCTGGTCTACCTGCTGAGGAGGAAGGCCAGGACCCTAGCAGGCTAATGTACATGATGCAATAGAGGGTTCAAATCTGCTTCTACTCAGAGCTTCAGTAAAGGGCACCTACTACCAATTCCCTCTACCCCAACCTGAGCCACGCTGCCCTCTGCTGTCAGACTAGGGTCTTGGACCACATATATGCAACCAGTCACAGAATAAGGAATTCCTCACTACAAGTAAGGATTGCTGAATCTGGATCTGCACAGTTCCATTCCCATTCACTCTGTGTTTTTCCAAACAGTAAGAAAAGGATTTTGGTCCTGAAACTTTATGGATTTTTTTTTTTTTGGTAATGGACCCGTCTCTGATATGAATACAGGGCCCACTGACTAGCTGGGTTAAATGTCCTTGGCTTTGACTAAGGCTTTCAGCTCCTTCTGCCAAGCAAGGCATTCCACATTAGGCATTAATATTGTTTAAATGCACACATACATCAAATATGCCCCCTAAATATGATGCCGACTTACAGGAATTGCACTGAGCATGATTTCTTTCAAGTCTCTTCTCACCCCACCACTACATATTGGAAAGAGTTGTATTCATGTGGTGCCAGCTGCTACTGGTTGTAATGACAGCACCCACTAACCAAGTTTCCAGTGGTTTACGCTTAGATGAACTCACACAGAAAACAACCTTTCTCTGTCTGACAGTGGGGGCTGGTATTGATTGGGCTAAGCCCCACCAGCTAAGCCCCTAAAAAACGAGGGTTCTGCTAACTACCTTCTCCACAAGTTCTGTCTGGGTTGGAAGAAAGAGGAAGGACTAGTAGGGCCGGTGTTATTTAAGTGAAGCTGCAGAACCAAAGAGAGCAGTATGGAGAGGATTGGCCTTTCCAGTGGTTGAAATCCAATGATTTCCAGCCCTTAAAAGAGATCTCTCTGTACAGAAATTACAAGCAAGGCTAAGATCAGCTTGTTTGTTTTCCCAGGCTGAAAAGAGCCTTGCCCCAAACTCTGAGCAGCCCCAGTGGAGTGCACCTGCCCCACTTGTAGCTGTACAAAGAATCTTCATGGGAGAGAATGGGCAGAGGAGCTGGTCAGCACCATCCTTTGAATTTGAAGAGAACAGGAATCAAGCTGGCCTAGAAGGTTCTGTCGCCCAGAGGAGGCCTGCAGGCCACTGGGGCTCTGCACAGATCTCCAGCCTAGTAGGAAGGAGCTCTGCAGGAATCTGGTGACTGATGGAGACTGGTGCTCTGCTGTACAATGGGTGGTTGATGGGAGGGGGCATTTTGGCCACTACGGGAGCTCTGCTACCTGATGTGTGTGGATCAGGGGAGGACTGGAAGATTTCTGTTGCTAAGCAGAGAGAAGAGGGATCAGTGATATTTTGAGTGGAGGGGACCACTGGCCTGCAAGAGGAGGGTGTCATCTGTGCTGCCCAGGGAACGGGCCTTTGGGAGCAAATATAGGGGTTTTGCTGCCCAGTAGATGGGGAGAAGGTGCATGTGTGTTGTGGAGGGTTGGGTGGTGGCCTCTGGTTATCTGTGCTGCCTGGTGGTAAAGTTTTTGCATCAACAGAGAGGGGATTCTGGCAAGGTATAGCTGCCTGGCAAGGTATAGCTAAGAACCACCACTATTTTGGGCAATGATCACCAGTGTTGTCAGGTAATAACCAACTCACCTTTGATTAAAAAAAATAAAAGTGTGAGCGAGTGCTCTTCTGAGCTAGTTGTATCTCATTTTTAACTGCTTCAAAGAGTGATATCTACTGTTCCAATCTATTCCTAGTTGACTAGATTCTGGAATCCGCTGAGCTTGGTGCAGGGCTTGGGTGGTAAAGGAAAAAGATGAACCCTCACATAAAGAGCTCCTTTATTATGCAACTATGGACCAATTTTCCACCCAGGGCCTGCCAGGGCATGAGATTCCTGGCTGGCCTTTTAGCGCAGTTCTCCCCTTCGTGTGATGTGACTATGTCCCTTTGTTTCAATGTTAGTGAATTGGAGTTATTTTTTTCTTAATTGGGCTCAATATTAATAAGCTCTTTACAGCTTTTCAAAGATAACTAGATAACACAATCCATGTTTTTCTCTACCTTAATTGTGCTGATTCTTTCCCTTTATTATCTTACTCGGGCATCAGTCAGACTTGTCTGATTGTGAACTTGACCCATTACAGTTTAATACCATGGCAACATCCCATCTCTGTGGACCAGACAGAAGTTTCTCTGAACAAAAAAGTTGAGGAAGTGAGTCTTTAGGTTTGCCAGACAGAACTCTGAAGGACCCACTATTGCTAGATGAGAGAAGGAGAGCAAAAATAGGACGGAAAGAGCTGACGCACACAAATGCTGAGATCAGAATGAAAACTGGATTTCTTGAAGACAGCACCAGCTGAGGTAACTGAGACTTTACTTCTCGCAGTTTATTTGAAGCCATAGTTGTCTTGTTATGCAGCAGCAGCTGCATTGTTTTCATTTCCAATCCGCGGTTGTGTTGTTCCATTGAAAACAGATTTTGTTCTTTAGATACGTAATCCAGAGAAATAGTACTTACGCACTTCCTTATGTAACAGCTCTGTATTGACTCTGCCTCTCTTTGAAGAAGCAACTGTTCAGTTTACACCACATATTCATTTTACTTGATTTTTTTAGATCTGGAGGATAAAATAGAATCTAAATGGGATTGTATTTAAATTGTTCCCCCCTCTCAGTTTTCAGATTTTATAATGCTAGCCTTCTTAGAACTTTGCAGGAAAAAACTTCTTTTGGCCACTTCCATGGTTTTTTCTCTGTGATCATCTCCGCTTCACCCTTTCTGTTCCAAGAAGCAGCACTTTTAGCCCACCTGCTGGAGCAGTTTTGATGGACCCCAGTGGTGTAGATGTGACTGTGACTCCTGATCTTGCTTTTTGATGTGGACACAGAACCATGAAACACAGACTTGAACATAACTTGGGTAAGGGCAGAGGCTGCACTTCTCTTTACGAATTAATACCTAGCTGGGGTAAGGCACCTGAAAGTACCTGGCAAGGATGTTCCAGTGTGGCTCTGACCTGGCACCAGTGTCCTGATGTACTATAAATCTGAGGGTGAGTGGAAAGGCCAGGCCCCCTCTACACTCCTAGGCCAACCAAGACACCCTGACTGGATTCCAGAGTCATCCTAACTCTCTCCCCTCCTACCTTACTGGAGGTAGGAGAGTTGAGATGAAGATAGCCACCTGAGGCACTCAACATCGAGGCATAATCCCTTCATCATATGTGTGTGTGCTCCTGACCAATGCCCAGCAGCCCACTGTGTGTTAGGGCCTGAGTTGGATCTTCCCTAACCCACCAACTGCCCCAGAACCCACCAAAGTTGTAAATAATTTAATTCATGCCCCAGAACTAGCCCATAGCATCCCAGGGTATCCAGCAATTAGATTAAGGGGGAGGGGTGCTGAAACAGAGAATCCACAATATCAACCTTGCTTGGGAAGCAAACTGTATCACTCTACACCCCTGCCACCACCATATGAAAACCAATTACCTGGCCCTGCACCACTCACAGATGTAATATGCGATACCCACTTTCTGCTCCCTCTTTTCCCCTGCAGCACAAGGAAGTGGGAGGGGGGGGAAAGAAGGTGTGTATGAAGCAGCAGCCCCCACCTGCTGAAGATGTAATGGAAGGAGAAAGAGAGCGCTCATGGACCCTGCCTTAGCTGCTCCTGGCTGAGATCTCCCCAAACCACACTCTGAAGTGTCCCTACCCTCTGTTTTCCAGAAGCTTGAAATAGGTGACAGGAGATAGATCATTTGATTATTATCCATTCTTTTCATTCCCTCTGAAGCACCTGGCATTGGCCACTGAGGAGACAGTATACTGGGCTAGATGGACCATTGGTTTCACCCAGAATGGCGGGTCTTATGTTCTCCCTCCCAGAGGATGCCTCCATTGGTCCGAGCCTCCACCAAAGCTTACTCCATCTAGCTGGATGAGCAGTTTCAGGAAACAGGAACCATCTCCTTCTGTAACTAATTCAGTGAAACTGAAATTGTGGATAAATTGGATGGCGACAAAAATAGTACTAGCAAAATGTTAGTACGTATTACTGGTGATAATTCTCCACTTTCCATTTGACCCTTCAGTTGTAGCATTCATTTCAGACTGCAGTGGACTTCCTGGAACTGAATAGCTTTCTCCTGGACCTTGCTCATCATCAGCAGTCATGGTGGAGTTTTATGAGTTTTTTTAGAGCTAGCAAATCCCATGGTATGTGGGTGCAATATATATGGGTGCACTCTGAAAAGACTACTGAATTTTTAGTCTGATGTATGTGGTAAGGCCCCAGCCTTGCAAAGACTTAACACATGTTTAAGTTCATATGAGTTCTTCCATTGAATGTACTTAACTTTAAGAACTTAATTGCAGAATGGGGGCCCAAATGAGTGATTGACAGCTGCTGCAGATCCAAAGCTGACAAACCAAGGAAAAATGGAGTTTTAAAGAGAAAGTTATTTACACTGCTACCTGAGAACACTTGTTGTGTTTGTATGTAAAAAGATCACCGACGTAAGGGTTTTTTCCCTTAATATTTCAATGATTTTATAATAATGTTTTTCAGGGACAATCACATTAGACTTCCTCCTTAATTACTCCTTCTTCTTCCTTAAGTACTCTTTCTTATATGTATAAACAGAAGCAAGAGAAAATTTTAAAAATACATTTATTCTTAAGTTTCAGACAAGTTGTAAGTGAGAAAAAGTATTGGAGTTATAAGTGTATGAGTTATTGGAGTGTATAAGTGTAAGTTTAACTGCTCATTTCCACAGAGAATTACCCAGTATTCATGTGCAAGTGAAAGTATTATATGTACAAATGCATAGGCCTGCAAAAACCTCAAATATAGCAGGGACTCTGTGAAACTGTTGGAAGCTCTGGGTTCAATCCAGTGCCCAATTGTATCAGTGGGAGTTTTTCAATTGACTTCAATTGTCATTGCTTCAGGCCCTCTGTACATATAACTGTGCAGGAGAGGTGAATCTCCTTAATTTTCTGTATCACCATTTCTTGTTAATATTTGAAATAGATTGCAGAGAAAGGATGGAGTGTACCAGGTAAATGCACAGAACTAACACTGAGCATGAGGATGGGGGCGTGGCTGAGGAATTTGTGAATGTAAAGAAAGGATAATTTCATGTATGCCCATTCAATACTTTGACCTTGGAAGTGCGTAATGATAATAGCTTTGGGGAAATAAAGCAAAGAAAAAGAAGAAATCCAAAATGTTGCTCTTTGGCACCATTTCGCTTGATCTCGATAAGACCTTTACAAATATAAATAAAAAGAGTGTATTATCCCTTTAGGGGACAACCTCCTCTCCCCCCAATAAATCCTGACTTTGTTTTAACAATAGTATTCTAAATGTAGGCCTAGCATGCTATTAAACTCAATAGGTATTCTCAGTTCTGTCTCTTTCATTCACCAAGTAATGGATTATTTTAATTTAAGATTAGAAGTCTTGCTACAAAGGGAAAACCTGCTTTGATACCAACATGAAAAGGCACTTCCATACCCAAAGACATCCTAACGATAAATAGACTGCCATGACATTACTGCAGTTGAGATTTCATTCCATTAAAAAATTCACTCAAGAAATGTAGAGAAATGCTTAATAATTAATGAACATGATTTAAGTTCATTTTATACTGATGACATTTTTCCTATAAATGTTATAGGAACATTAAAATTTTAATCTCCCGTAATTCTAATGAATGAATTTTCCTGACCCTTATTGAAAACTATACCTCTAAAAGGCTTTGTTCATGGAAGCTTACTCAATGTTAAAGGGTCCTATGTTTCAAACAAACTTTTTTTCCCCCTTTTGTTCATGAGATTTTTTTAATGCTGTTTTCAAATGATATTTAAAACTGGTAGTGTTATGTCATCGTGTTAGATTTGTTTGGCCACATCTATTTCTTGGAAGCTATTGCTGTAAAATAGCATTTTGCTGGTTTAATTAAAAAATGTAAAGTTCTCTGAGGATTAGGGATCCCCTTGATTACATAAAAGTTAAGTAGGTGTTCCAGGGATTTCTTCATGAAAGGGGTAAGAGTGAATACAGACAATGTATACAGGCTGCAAATTTCTTATTTCTGGAAGACTTTCTCAGCCACTTGCAAATAGGAAACTTTTCTATGCAAGTCTTTCACGTAAAATTTCATGTAATTTTCATGTAAAATTATTAATACTATTTGCATTCCACTATTATGTAGACCAGCGGTTCCCAAACTGTAGTCCGCGTACCCCCAGTGATATACAGGCCACCTCCCAATTATACGTGTCCACCTGCTTAGGTTTTCACAACATGGAGCCTTCTCTTCATTCTGGAAATTAAAGATTGTGAGGCTCTGTTTTAAGTTGGTATCTGTTGCTGTTTATTGGTGAACATATCATGGTATTGTTCACAGGTTTCAAAGTGCTGTACAAGTGCAGTGATGCTCACCTATGTACAGGGATCACTTAACCTACACCTGAAACACAGCTACTCCTAGAGTTCAAGGTAGCAGCTTTTCTGAGCTATCTCCTGCAGTTTGTCTGCTGTAGACATCTTTTGATCCATGAAGAGCTTCTAGTGAACTAGTCCAGCATAAAGTCATGCCTATTGTAGAGATAAAGTGATGTGTTAGCCCCTCTGAAAGCATTTTCTCTGGAAAAAATTTGTATGGACACATAGGGGTAGGTGTGGCTTATCCTGCACAGGTTTGGAAGGAGAAACACATCACAAGGAGGCTTCCTTCCCTCTTGTTGTCCTGGGCAGCAGCCAGAGATGTGGAAAAAGTGGAGCTTTTATTTCCCTCAAAATAATGCTTGTTCTAGCACTCTTCTCCCTCTCCCGTCTTGTTGTGCAGGTGGGATTAGATAGGACACAAAGTGATGGAACATTTATTGGGACAAATATTCCTCCCCCACAAAGATATGCAGGGAATCAAATGAAGTTGAGTAGGGGAGCTCTTTGGGAGTTCCCTCTTCTCACTGTGTTCACTGGTATTGTCTGGCCATGCCAGAAGAAAGACAGGAGGCAATGAATATAGTTTGATTAGATCCCAACTTTATTCACTTGAAATATCTGGGAGTACCTGTCAATAAATTGTACAGTGCCAGTCATAGTTATTTCCATGTAATCCCCAACCTGGTCCCAGCCATCTTGCTGCTGGAACCCTGCCATCTTCCCCTCATATGAGGGTTTAAAAGGGCTATAAAAGGGAGGGGTTGGTTCCCTTCTGGTGCAGACAGAAGATCCTCGAACCCACCACCTTCTTCAGCTTCCTTAAGGAATGTTTTCCCTTACGTCCTTTCCATATCCATTTTATCAGCTAACTGTATCCCTCTGACCTTGTCCAGTGATTTTCTGTGCATACGTACCTGCTCCATCCAGACAAACGTTCCCTTCCTCTCGTTTGCACAGATAGCCCATAATGGGGCAAGAATCCCATTTCTCCCAGCCAGCTGCATACAGTTGTGGGGAGCACATTTTAGGGTGTGCTAGGAAATTCAGTGGAGCACATAATATGTAAATTCATTATCTCTTGGGGAAGGTGTGGACTTACAACAACGATGGACTCTGCTGACACTCGCCCCCTGAACCTCAGGGACCTCCCCAGTACTCAAGGTCCAGGATTTAGTGTGTCACTTAGCTAATGATACAATGCTGTATGTTGTAGGAAGGGAAGGTCATTTCTTTCTGAGCCCTGCAATTGATGAACTTATGAATAGAAGTATGTGATTTGATTCGTCTTATCTTTGAGAGTCAAGTTCTGTGTTCCCTACTTGGGTAAAACCCTCACTAGCATCAATAAAGACTGAGAAAAGGATGCAAGATTTGTCCTGTGAATTGTAACCTTTCCCTCCTGACTCCTCTTTCGATTCCCAGTGACGAGCATGTTTTGTTTAGTCTAGCATGGAGCTTCATTGCACTTAGGAAATTCACAAGAGCAGGAGGAATTAAAAAGGGATTTTTGGTGTATGAAAATGAAATGATAAATGTTACCAATGTTTCTACCTTAGTGAAATGTTTCGACCAGTTTTGATAAAAAAAATTCTCTTGTATTGATGTTTCTAATTAGATATTTCCACTCTGGTGGGAAATAAAAGCTAAGTGGAAGAGAACGGCTGGAAGCTATTCAGCTACTATGAATCTTAAACCTAAGTGGAAGTCTGTGATGATGAGGATAGCTCCTTTATCATAGCAGAAACAGTGTATCAAATGATGTAAGCAAAGCAATTAAAACAGTGGTCAGGAAGATACCTGGTTTGTAAATCGAGTTGTGTGAAACGTTCACAGTGAAATCTGAAATTACATGGATCTTGTCTGCTTAGTGTTTTGTTACAGTCTTGAAACTCAACCCAAGTACACAGAGAGGTTCTCAAACCTGGCCCTGTTTTGAACAGATTTAGGGCTTTGAATTGAAATTGGCTGAAATTTGTAAGTTTCTTCTGAATTTCACTCTAAATATTTGGATTTTTTTTCTAGAGCTGGCTGAAAAATGTCCATCAAACCTTTTTGAACAAAAAATGGCTTTTTTGGTTTAAATGAAAATTTCTGTGGGAAACATCTGTTTTCAATGAAATTTTAAGGTTCTCATGGCAACCCCCCGACCCTCTCCAATTGAATACATACAGTCTTTGGTTAATACTTTTCACATTTTGATTGATGAAATAGGCAGAGTCTGGTTTTCAGTTTTTTTGGCAAAACCAAGAAAAATTTCAAAGAAAAACTTTGGCAACAATGTAAAATTATTAATTTTTGTCTAACTTTTTTCATGGGAATAAGAAACATTTCTTGAATGTTTGTTTCATTCTAGAACTTTAGGCCAGCTTCAGTTATCCTAAATCATGTTAAATAGCACAGCAGGACCACTGATGGCATAAAGTGTTGTTCAATAAGATTAAGGCTACCAGATGCTCCCCAAAATTAAGAATGAAACAAATCCAAACACTCAAAGCAAAACTTAGTAGAAACCAGCAAAATTCAGGGTAAACCTCAAGGAGACTACAGAGAACAAAACACAAGCAAAAGTTTGCATTGACCCCTGCAAAGTGAAATTTCTTTTTGCATGGCTCCTCTTGTAACAGATGTTTGAGCAGAGCTGACATTTTACAAGGTATGTCATTTTTACCTATTAAATTACCCAGCTATTAACAGAACTTTTCCCCCCTCAATTGTCTTCTGAAAACTATTCGGTACATGTTCCAGAGACTTATACATGCTGCCTTTGATCTGCGTGAATTTCCCATTGATATTAGTGGCAGTTCTGAACATGCATCAAAGGTAATACATGACCCTAGATATGGGTGAATTTTGGGTAAGTCTTCAATTTTATCCAAACAGATTCTAGCCTTCTTGGGAGATACAAAAGAGTTTCAGTTAAATTTTGATTTTTGAAATATCTACCTGTCTGCATCTGCTGGTTTTACAAGGCTAAAAGCAGGAGTAGCATGAGGGCTCCAATATTTCCAGCTCATCATGGAACCACACAACTTCATTCCTTGTGTGCCAAAATTTCCCATTAATTTCAGTAAGAAATTCAGGACTGGGACCCTAACTGGTTTAGAGAAGTAGCCTAACATTTCAGTACCTATTCTATCCTCTGAACCCTTCTGAAGTTCACTCAAGTGAATATATATCAATCTTTGGATTATTTTATTTGATTACAGAAGAGAAAAATTTTATGCTGGCAAAAATTTCATCGATTTCAAGAAAGCATTTGACAATCTCCATTGCAATTCACTCTGGAACATCTTGAAGTGTTACGGTTTGCCAATAAAAATAATTAACATGTTTCAGGCTAAATATCAAGGTGCAGCTTGCACAGTTAAAGTACTTGAGTGAATGGTTTGCCATTGACACTGGTGTCAAACAAGGATACATTCTCTCACTTCTCCTGGTTGGCACTAGCACTGTCTACATTATGAGAAAAATTGTAGCTGGATACAGCATAGGCATCCCATGGCTTAACACTGGAAGAACTAGCTTTTGCTGATGACATAGCTGTTCTGAATGAAAGCTCAATAAAAAAACCAAAAAAAAAACCCCAAAAAGCCACAACTGTCCAGCATCACAAAAAAGATGGGGTTAATAATCAGCTATGAAAAACACAAATCTAATGGGAACCCCAGCAACTCTCAAATCAATTACTAAGTTAAAAGGCAAATGAATACAAGAGGTGACTCAATTCATATACATTGGCAGTAATGTGCAAGCCAATGGTGATGTCCAGGAGGAAATAATATCATGAACTGGCAAAGTGGCAGCTGCACTCACTAGCTTAAACAAGCTATTTGAGTATTTGAAAAGACAAAGCTAGGAATCTTCAACTCAATTATTATTTCCATCTTAATATATGGTTGTGAAATCCACCAGAGATAAAGAAAAATGTCGAAATGCCTCAAAAAGAAAATGCCCCAAGAAAATATTAGATACTAAATGGAGTGAATTCATAAAAAATGTTGAGATTGATCAGAAAGTTCAACAGCTGCTTTTCTCCAAAATTATCCAGAAAAGAAAATGGAAATATCTGGGACATATGTTAAGAATTAAGTCAGAGCATGTGCTATAGCAGGCATGCCATTGGGCAGCTGGACAAATAGGTAAAAGGGGACCACCAAAAGAATCACTCCATTGAAAAGTACTTTGTGAGGGCAAACTTAGGGGACTTAATTTAGAAGAAATGCAAAAAGTGTCCCAAGATTGATATAGATGGCTGAACCTTGTTTGTGTGACATCTGATGGCACTGGAAGGATTCAGAAATGTTACTTTTAGATGCGCAGATGGAGTAGAGTTAGGCAGGAAATGGGTTTCCCATTTTTCAAAAAAATTTTGAGACTGAACATTTTTCTCATTCTAACCTGGGATGAAAACTTCAAATCTCAAATTCTCGTGAACTGAAAACACATTAGTCTGGGAAAATCAGTATCACATTTCAGTTTTGACCATTTACATTTTTTTTTTACTATTCTTAGCCTAAATTTTGAAATGAAAAGTTGATCTAATACAAAAAAACAGAATTTTTTTTGTTTAAAAATTATGATTTGATAACTTCAAAACTTTTTTCAAAAGATTTTCAAGGCAAAAATTCATTGAAACTGATCCTTTCCAATGAAAAATTTTGGTTTCAATTAACTGGCATTTATCAGAAAATTCCCAACCAGCAGTAGTTTGAAGCTCCAGTTGAAATATGAGAACATCCCATTGCATGCATCCCAGAGCAGGACCTGGCTCTATATGTATTTCTTTCAAGTCATATACCTACAGCATATTTCCTTCTAGTAGTCAAGATATGCTGCGTAAATATCATTAGGGCTAACATTTGTTTGTTTCCTTGTTTTAATTTGCTGGTTTGGTTTCTTCCACCTAACAATAAATAAATATTTAATTTTCTATCTGTAAGCATTGATCACTTCCCAGTCAGCCAAGCTCATTGGTGAGACCAGACTTGTCATCTTGATGGAACAGCTCAGGTTTACCACCCCCTCATGCTCTCTTAAGAACAAGGTAGGAAGTTGCTGCTTTTTTTTGGTTAATTGGCAAGGACTCTCAGGACCAGTGCCCTTTTCTACTTCGCTCTCAAATGTTGTGTTTTACGTCTGGAAGTCTGACAACTAGCATCAGAATGATCTGCTAAGAATAAAACCTTCCTGGTGAAATATTCTGATTGAAAGTTTCATCCTTTCCAGTGTACTGTATAAGATCTTAATTATTCCAAATTAATTTTGTCTGCTATTGGTCTGTGTTCTAATAATGTGAAATAAAAGGCAGTGCAAAAAGATACTGTTAGACTTTGGGAGAAATATGAGTCTTGGTCCTTTTTCTCATGTCTCTCCCTTCAAGTACTACTACATAGTAATTAATAATTCTATGGCCTCTGTTATGCAGGAGGTCAGACTAGATGAGCATAGTTGTCCCTTCTGGCCTTAAAATCTAAATCTTATATGACTTGATCCATTAATTCTTCCTTGCCCATAATGTGAAGCTTCTTATTCTCATGTTCAAGTCCCTGCACAACCCTGTCACAGTCACACTTCAGATCATATTCCTTGTCTCAATTCCATTTAATTTCTTTACTCCATCAGTGACAATGACCTCTATACCAAGCCATTCCAGGCAGGGATTGTCTCTTTTGTCTGTATTTAAACAGAGCCCATCAGAATGGGGCCCCAATACTGACTGGAGGCTTGGGGCACTCCCATAATATTTACTACTATTATGCCCCCTTGCTTTCATTCTTTATCTGTCTGGCCTCTTCCATGCTGCCACTATTCATGGAACAATCTCCCAATCCTAGTTTGCCAGGCCTCCACCCACTTTTTATACAAATTTCTCCTAACAGCCCATGTTTTCTTTAATGTCCACAAAGAGGGAAAAGTGAATCAAACTAAAACATGGTCATTTCATTCCCTTCCTTTAGGTCTCTGAGTATGCCCTATGGCATTTGGGTTTTTTAGATTGCAAGTTCTTTAGACCAGAGGCCCTTTTAATGGATAGTATGTACAATATTGAGCACATCACTGGCTCACAATATTAATAAATAACTTGGCAAGGCTGTTCCCATTGATGCCAATGACAAAGGGACTCCCAGTGACTCAATGGCAGTAGCTTTGTGCCTGTGTCAGAAAAGAGCTTTGAAAATGTTGTTACAGAACACGAATATTCAATTTTAATGAATGGTTTTGGATTAAAAACCCCACTACACACTGCAAATATGAAGTAAATATCTAGAAATGTCAGGGAGTAAAAACCTTTTCCCAGCTCCCAGGATACAGTTCTGACAAGTAGTAGAACATTCTAAGCAGAAGATCCTGGGATCCGCTCCTGAAAGCGCAGCCAGAATTGGGGGATTCAGTGAAACAAGTTGTCCACTACCCTTGCTACACTAGGGACTCATGTAGCCTTGATAATGAGAGGACCTAGCCTGGCTTGGGTTGTGACAAGGTATACCAAAGATGCAGTGATTCATCATTGGGTCTGGAAACTCAACATCTATAAATTCTTTGTGCAAAGAACTGGTAGGTGTACTGTATAAATGTTCTGGGACTGGAGAGTGCTTGAGAGTACTGTGAGAGAAAACAGAAAGGCTAGTAATAAAATGCTTCATCTTTTCATGGGCAATACAAACAGGTAGGAACAATAGCATAAGGAAAAGCTGAAACAAGTGAAAGAATATCTAAGCTAGGTGTTTGGGCTAACAATTGTTCCTTCAATAGGCCAAAGTTTTCTCTATTCTCTGTATTTGTGATACTCACATTTTATAGCACCCTCTCTGTTTTTAATAAGTCATTTGATTAAACCTCACTATCTAGGGCTACAAGACTCCGGGATGGTATAGGAGAGACCTAGTTTACTTACATTCATGTAGGGGTACACCTTCAGCACAATGGACAGGGATTTGATTACATGGCTTCCATTAATATTGCTAGCAGTCTAATAGCTAAATCTCCACACATGCTGTGCGTGAATACCCCAGACTACTGTTGTGGAAGGAATTACAGTCACTAATCTAGCCTGGAATCTAGAGAAAGAGCTGCAGGATGGTTGAGTAGCCGCACAGTGCTCTGGTACTGAGTTATGGGGTAGTTTTCCCTCCCTTGCTGCTCTGCACTCCACACATTCAGAGTCTCCCCTCACCACATTTTTCACATTCCTCCTTAAGACACATCACTTTCATTGAGTTTTTCAATGATTATCTACCTGTCACAGCACAGGCTCTCCCTCTTCACAGATGCGAGCACCTTAAATGCAATACGACCATCCAATGTAAGTCTTATCCTGTGCTGAGTATTAATATTACAAGAGGGGTTAGAAACCCCAACCAACACTGATGCCCCATTGTGCTGGGTGCCGCAGAAACACATAGCAGAGAGAGTACTTGCTTTGAAGAATTTAGTCTAAATAGGCAAGACAAAGAATGGGAGAAGGAGAAACAATATCATCTTCTTATGTGAAATCTCCGTTATTGCAAGTTTGCAACTATGGTAGTTCAGTCTGTACAATCCTCTGCTAATATCTTCATGGATGAATTGTCCCTTTGATCCAGCCAGGATACCACATCATCCATCCAAGTGCTTCTTTTTTCTGCCTCATGTTCTCCTGCCATCAACTTTCCCTTCCAGTGCATGTAAACGTGCTTAGCCTGTTGAAGCCTTTAAAATGTGCCCTCTAAATTGAATCTTTCTTTTCATAAGATCTCTGACTAGCATTTGCTTAGTTCTAGTTTTCTCCAATACATTTGCCTGGTTATGTGGGCTATCCATGATACTTTCAGAATTCTTCTATAACACTAAAATTCAAAGGATTTTCTTTTCTGTATTTTTGACTGCTTGAATGTCCCTGTTTCACAACTGTAATTTAACACAGACCAAATGTAGGTTTTCAAGAGTTGAAGTTTAGTTTTCAGCGATACAGCATACAAGCAGAAAAATGAAAACTAAGGCACATACTAAATCACAGATTAACTGATTGCCCAGAGTCACTTAGGAAATCTGTGGCCAAGCAAGACAGTGGTCTTAGGTTTCCTGAATGGAATCCAGTGCCTTTAATGTGAAGACAATTCTCCTTCCTTCCTTTTTCTTCAGAACTGTCTGACAAAATGTCTCTTCCTTTCTCAGGATATAATAATAGTTTCAAATAAAGTAAAAATACAATAAAATAAAAATAAAAATAAAACCCTTTTGAGGTTCAATCTGGAAAGTATTTTATTCTCCTTCCTTAGTTTGTTTTTCACCTTACTAGACCACATCTTCAGGCTTCCTTCTTTATTTTGTCTGCCACAGTACCTATGCCTGATAGGTTATTGATTCCAGCTGCATGTGCTCCACATGCCTGATGCCTTTCCTGTCTGTTTCTTCTTCCTTCTAGGCAAATCAAGAGTTGGATTGGGGCCACCCAGGTGAGCCGAGCTTCAACCACCCTCATGAGGTCACAACAATGCATCCTGTCACACCAGCAGTGAAAAATATTCACTGCTTTGAGATGGCATCTTAGATGTATGTAGCTTGTCTGTTTATTCTGTTGTCTCTACATGCCTTAGATTTAGAGGGGAAGTTCCTTGGGGCAGAGACTGTGTCTTCCTCTAAATTTGTTGGGCACACTGACAGCACTAAAACTAATCATAAAATGGACTGTGAGAAAGCAAGCCTTGCTTCCACTCAAAATAGCTTTGGAAAGAAAAGTTGGGGGGGATTGGAGAGAAGATACATGAAAGGGAAAATGATCTTTAAATAAAGTGTGTCTGAAAATGATCCCTGTAATGAAAACACTTCTCAGATATGCTGGTTATGGAACAGATGGGGAGGAAGTGATTGTGGAGGAGGAAGGCAAGAATGACGGGGTATATAAATGTGAAGAGTGATTTAGGGAGGTTCCTTTTACTTCATGATAATTTTATCAACATTTTAAAAAAACAGCCTATAGAAAAGAAATACTATAGGCCAAAGAAAAAAAAGATTGGGAGAATGAGAGGGGGAAAAGACAATTTTTAAAAGTTGTGCTTCTGAGTTACTTCAATATTTTGTTTGCTTATTTTCAGCATATAGACTTGATTCTAGAACTGAATAGGAGTTTTGCTATCAACTATCAGGAGAATAGGACTGGGATCAGAAAGAATCCTACAAATATATTTTAAAACAGTTGCAATGAACAGTAGAGCAAGACAGGCTAACTGCAGATATTAAGTATTGACTCAGAAGTATTAATAAATCATAATGAAACATCTCAGACCACATGTAAAGTCCCTTATTCATGGCAATTTTGGCATTGGATAGACCCAGACAGGTGTCAGCTATGACCAAATATAAAATATATAACTGGCAAAATAATGACTTAATGCAGGATCTGAAGTGTAGCATCATGAGGTTCTTTCATATGAACCCAACCAGGATTAGACTTCTTCCAATCATGTCTTCAAGCTACATTAGCTTTCCTGTGAATTCTAATAGAGCACAGAATATAAAGTAGTATAACACTGGACACTTCATTTACTCAGTCAAAGTACTTACCATTGCAATAAGTGGAAAGTAGAAAGGGGGGGGAAAGAATTTCAATAGAAACCAAGCATTTTCTTTATTCCAGTACTGAATTTATTCTTTATCCTTTCTGCATGATCCAGGTAAATAGGTAATAAACAATAGCAGTGCAAATGTCAACACCAGGTTGGACTTAAGTCCTCAATATCATATGTTTAAATCATTTCCTGAGATATCTTTATGAAACTTTAAATTAAAATCAGGATTATGTGAGTACATGCAGGATTCAGTTTTTATAAACCTTGGGGTCAGATTGCAACCCTCTTCCTGACACTGATGAGCAGTTACTCCATTGACTCCTGTATGATTACTTGAAGAAGTAAAAATATGAGTCAAGGGTTCACAATACAGCTGTTTTTTGAGGGAAGAGTATGTCCACTCTCTGGTAGTGCATATGTTGGTATATTGTATATTGAGGACAAGGACCCACACGGGGGAAGGGTACACATTACCAGGGCCCAGAGGCTCTGGGGGCCCCCGCCCAAGCTGCAACCCCCATGAGTAAGTGTATGGGACGGGGCTCATGTTGCAAGTTTGTACTGGGCCTGAAACAATTATGCGTGGGCCCTGATTGAGGATTATATTGTGTGTTTATGATACCTGTATAGAACCTGAGGCAATTTGTGTGGTATGAGGCTGTGATTGTATCCTTCACAACACCTGCCTTTACAAAACGACTTTATTCAAAAATTCATCTCTCCATCCTACACTCTGTAGATTCAGTGGATTGAGCCAAGTTCCTCCCTGTCTCTGTAGGTGCCATAGAATGACAGTTTCCATAGGTGCATTTCTTGATTCTGCCATTTGAAACAGAAGTGTCTGTGGCTTCTAAAGCAGCTGTCTGGAACCCTACTGTCACGGAGGAATCTAGCATGAGGGTAGCCTGACTCTTCATGCCGCAAACTCTATCATCATAGATAACATTAATTGGCTCCTTCGTTAGCCGTGTTGGCAAAGAGGCCCCTCGTTTGAATATTCATGCAGTCTGAACAAGAGGCAGTTCCTTCAAGATCAGGCTTGAATCAAATTGCTAAGGCAGTAAGGAGAACCTGCATTGCTGCTGCCAATTATGCATCTGTTCAGTGGATGAATGGAGGGCTTCAGTTTCCAGGGTTGTTCATCTGACACTTTCCATGAACACCCAATTCACTAAACCAAAGCAATTATTATTATTTTATTGTAAATAGATGTCAGTTTCTAGGGTAGCCAGTGCAGCATTTTTCACCAGCCCAAAACGAATGACATATTGTCACAGTTTCAGGGTAACTGCACCCATATTTCCCCTTGGTGGTCCCTCAAGGGCACCCATGTATGGTTTCAGGCTCCAAGCCGTCGCCTGTCTTGAGTGGAGAACTGTCTCTCTCCCGCCTGACCAGAGTTTTAAGGCTGCACATCTCCCTGCCTTACAATGAGATATCCCCAGCAAACCAGCCTACCCCAAGGGCCAATACCTATGCGTTACTTTCTCTCCAAGGGTTATGAAGAGTATACTGACAGCAGTTACAAGTTATCATACAGCACTTTCTAAGCATTCCTTAAGGCAAAAGCAATACAGACAATACATACAAAAATCAAAAAAAAAAAAAAAAAGTTCCTATATGCATGCTGGAAGCTTACCAGAGGTCATAGAACATTCATCAATCTCATGGGGCCCTGGTAAATCAACATTTTTCCAGCCTTTCTGCAAGGATTGGGACTCTTAGACAAAAGATCCTGTCTATTTTCTGGATCAGAAAATCAATTTTAAAGCAGGCTTTTTAAGCCAAAAGCCCTTTCTTTGTTATCCTTGTCTTGGGAAAGCCAGTTTGAATTAATATATGTGAACCTCCCCAGCTGGTACCTCTCTGAAGGTACATACAGTGTGGATGATTCACCTTAGTCACTCCCCCTACTGAAGGAATTATGGTAACTCTCAGGAGCAGTGCACATTCATACATATCATTCCTGGCCCACAGTGGTACATAAACATAATCAAATATGTTCTCCCAAAGATACTTATTTGATTGCAATGTCTGTCACACTACAAGTCTAGCTTTACTTATTTCCTATATTTCTGTATGGAAAGGAAGCTAGGGAAAATTTCAAAAATAAAAACAGGTCAGGAAAGGGTGGAAGGCATTTGAGAAATAATTAAAATAAAACTGGACAAGGCACATGCCATAGCAAATGGTCTGGACAGGCCCACATTTTTTGTTTCATTAACAGCTACTTTATACACCATGAAACTTCAAAGGAAAAAAGATAAGTCTGCAAGAAAAGCTTTTCTTCACTTGGGCAATGTCCCATGTTGACCTTAATATCCTGTTTGGTTTTTAAAGCATCATTTTTTTACTTCACAATATGCACGCTGAAAAAGAAAGGTAAGATCTACTGAACCCCTTTTTAAAGAGTTATCACTGTAACTCTTGTAACACTTGTGTTTAGCTGAGCAGCCAGCACAGTGTAATGATACACTTAGTGTTTATCTGTGCTCCTTAGTTATTTTAGTTACAGAATATGAGCATAACCAGTGAATTGCCAAGAACAGCCTTTTTAAGGAAAGAGGCCGTGAACTTAGGCAAAGAGCAATTCCTTAAAGTTGTATCCCGTTAGCATTGAGGTAATATTTATTATTATTATTATTATTATTATTATTATGCTGGTATTTTTTAAAGAGAAAGTGTTCAGAGGAAATGTTTAAGTAACATGCTGTCAAACATCTATAGTAAGTCATAAAGGTTGGCAGTGAAAAATGTTAAATCGACATTTGTTCATGACTAGCACTGAGGTGCTTTATTATAAGAGAATGTCAGGTAAATAAAAGGAAAGGTTAAGGGGAGAGCTTTTCTTTTAATAGGTAAGGAAAAGTAAATATCTTAGTAAATCTTAATAGACTCATGAAATGTTCTGAGACTCCTGAAGTCAAACCAGCATAAGGCACTGGACCTGAGGAAGTGGTGTGCTCACCATGTCCGTCATCATTTCCCACAGCCAGCCAAAACGTATGGCTTGCATATTATTTTGATCAAGTGAAATTATTCTGATGCTCTTTACAGACTCTTCGCTTTGGAGCTACATTGTGCCTACCTGCATGGGTAAGTAAAGGTGGAAGGAAATATCTTTTTCTCCTGCCCCTATGTTTGTATGAGCACAAGAGCTAGATATAATCCTTGTCCTTGTTTTCCTGGTGCTTAGGACTTTAAGAGACTGGGATTGACAGCAGGAATAGCTCCTCAAAGCATGTATGGAGAATGTGGATATAGCCCTGTCTTGTCTCCACATCAGCCAATAGAGCTACACAGCCACTGGAGTAGGAGCAAAGAATATGTTGCATCCTGTGTAGTGTCCTGCTGCCTCAGCATTCCGAGAGGCCTTGAACCAGAGTACAGGCATTGGTACGATCTTATCTTTTCATCTCAAAAACCCTTAAAGACTAGACGCCACAAGCTTGCTTCTGAGCTTGCTTGCATTGACTTCATTGGAGTTACTCCTGATATACAAACCAGTGTGAGAAGAGAATCCGGCTACACATTTCATAAACTGGAAAAAATTCCTGCTCTGAATCCCAGTATGTTAGAATACCTAAGGAACTGGTTGAAGAGATCTCTGAGCAATTAACAATGATCTTTGAGAACTCATGGAGGACAGGAGAGGTCCCAGAGGACTGGACAAGAGCAAATATAGTACCTATCTATAAAAAGGGGAATAAGTACAACCCAAGAAATTATAGACCAGTCATCTTAACCTTGATACCCAGAAAGACAATGGAACTAATAATCAAACAAGCAATCTATAAGCAACTACAAGATAATAAGGGATAAGTAATAGTCAACATGGATTTGTCAAGAACAAATCATGTCAAACCCACCTACATCCTTCTTGGACAGGGTAGCAAGCCTTGTGGATAGGAAGAAGCAGTAGATGTGGTATTTCTTGTCTTTAGAAAGGCTTTTGATACTATCTCACATGGCCTTCTCATAGGCAAATTAAGGAGATATAGATTAGACAAACCTACTATAAAGGTGGGTGCACAAATAGTTGCAAAAGCATACTCAAAGTAATTATCAATGGTTCACTGTCAAGCAGGAAGGGAATATCAAGTGGGAACCTGCAGAGATCTGTTCTAGGTTTAGTTTGGTTAAATATCTTCATAAATGATTTGGGTAATGGCATAGAGATCACTCTTATAAAGTTTGTAGGTAATACCAAGATGGGAGGGGTGACAAGCACTTTGGAGGACAGGATTGAAATTCAAAATGCTATTGATAAACTGGAGAAATGTTCTGAAATAAAAAAGAAGAAATTCAGTAAGGACAAATGCAAAATACTACATTTAGGAAGGAATAACCAATTGCACAAATACAAAATGGGAAAAGACTGCCTAGGAAGGAATACTGCAGAAAAGGATATATGGGTTATAGTGGATCACTAACTAAATATGAGTCAACAATGTAATACAGTTGGAAAAAAAGCGAACATCGTTCTGAGATGTATTAGTGGGAGTGCTGGAAGCAAGACATGAGAAATAATTCTTCCACTCCACTCAGCACAGATAAGGCCTCAGCTGGAATACGGAGACAGTTCTGGGCGCCGCACTTGGGAAAAGAAATGGACAAACTGGAGAAAGTCCAGATGAGAGTCACAGTAAAGATTAAAGGTCTGGAAAACATGATCTACAGAGAAGGATTGAAAAAATTGCATTTGTTTAGTCTGCAGAAGAGCAGACTGAAGAGGGCCATGATAACAGTCTTCAAGTATGTAAAAGGTTGTTAGAAAGAGGAGGCTGATAAGGAGAAGGATTAATCTGCTAAGGACAGGACAAAAAGTAGTGGGCTTCAATTGCAGCAAAGGAGATTTAGGTTAGACTTAGGAAAAGCTTCCTAACTATAAAGATAGTTAAGCACTGAAAGAAGTTATCTAAGGAGGTCTTAGAATCACCATCTTCGGAGGTTAATAAGAGCAAGTTACACAAACAACTGTCAGGGCTGGTCTAGACAATGCTTAGTCCTGCCTCGATGCAGGGGACTGAACTAGATTATCTGTCGAGGTCCCTTCCTGCCCTACATTTCTATGATTCCATGTTAGGTAACAGTCCACTTTAAAGTATAATAGAATGCTAGAGGTGCTGAGCTGTTTTGTAGAAGAGAGCCTGATACAGTTATGTCTCTGGCTTTTTTCTGCATTGAAAATTCACTTCCTGTCAGAAACACCAGATTAAACTATATTGATTTTCTTTTTTGTACATGAACAAGTAGTGTGTATTTAGGCATGTTGGGAGCATTTTATAGCTTGCAGCTTATAAAGGGACCTTAAAGGTGTAGTATAATTAGAAGAACAATAAAGACTTCAAAGAGAGAATGTAATTGGTTCAGTAATGACTGCAGGTCTTATTTATTTATTTATTTAATCTTATGTAGAAAACAGTTTCAAATGAAATATTTTCATTTTTGTGGTTAGCAGAAAATCCCTTTACGAAAGAATTAGGTACTAGAGATTCCTGCTCTATATGCAGCCGCAAAACTTGCCTGCAATAATTGCCATTCTTTTCTTATGTGAAATCACTTTTGTGGAGCTGTTATTATAAAGGTTTGCCATTTAAATTAGTATTATTGAGGCATGAAATGAGTAATGGGCACGATTCAGGTTTCACTGAGGTGTAAAGTAAAGGAAACACTTAACTGAGCTACTAAGAATGGTACTGAATACACACAAAAGTGCTGTAAGAACAGCTGTTCCCATCATGCTCCGTGGAGGCTGCCTTTAATCTACCCACTAAAGGACTAATCCATCACCACCTGTTCAGCACCTCTCAGGACCTTTTACATGGTTCCTCTGCCAGTTGAACTGGATTACAGGTTTTAGTTCTGTTACTGAAAAGGGCAAAATGTTAGCTTTCTTCCCTGTATGCTTCTTCAGAAACCAGTCATCAAAAATGTAGAAGAAAAAGATAATACTGAGCATCCTGTTATCTTCTGCTCCTAACTACTCTTTGCAGTATAAAAAATGAGAATGTGTCTATTAAACATACAGCAAGAAAAGCCGTATACACTTTACTTTATAGAACCAGTGTATACATCCAGAACAGTTGTACTGTAGTTGACTAAAACTACACATTTAAGAAATGCATTGGTTCCTGGTGTTCAGAGCACATGACTTGTGGGTCAGGATATATGTTTTTTTCCTGTTCTACAGCTCATTTCCTGTGTGACCTTGGGCAAGCCTCTTTATACTTCAGTTTCCATTTTCTATAAGGTGCAGATAATAATTATGTATCTCACAATAGTGTAGGAGGATTATTAATGTTTATAAATGATTCAAGAGCCTGGACTGAAGAGGAAAGGAGCTAGAGAAACTATTTTTCAAAACCGATTCCTCTACAGGAACATTTTCCAATAGATTTTGAACTTGTAACACTAGCTAGAGCCAAACACATGCAATGCATATATAATCCACACTAATAGTATAGGTCTTTGTCTAGTAGCTGTCCCATAAAAGAAGTTAATGTGTCTGCTGCACCTGCCAGTTAAGCAAAGCTCTTTAGCTCAAGTGATAGAGGCTTGTGTTATTAGCACAGATGGTCCTAGATTCAAATGCTGATGCTAAAATGATTAGCTCTATTATGCTGTGCAAACCTTACCACCAGGTAACTTAAGCCTAGCTTTCCAGTGTGAAATCCTAGCTCCCTTAAAGTCAATTGGAATTTTGTCATTGTCTTCAATGGGGGCCAGAATTTCACTCTTGGCTCACAACTGGGTTTCTCATGCCTAGCAATTGAACTCGCCTATACGGATTTTGTAGGATGAGTCTCTTTAACTTCTCTTAATTTGTTACCTCAGCTGTGTTTTAAAGTTTACATAGAATCTTAGAAGTGAAAGGTTGATACTTTAATTCATTTTACTATGCAACCGTTCCTTTTTTAAATGTACAGCTGGTATTAGAGTTCAGCAAATTATTTGAACAAACAATGTATTCAATAAATTGAGCCTCCTTTTCTGCACTATCTGCAAACAAACTATGAAACCTCCAATTTATTCATTATTTGAATTTATTGGATGACTTTATTTTCTCTTTTTACTCTGTGGATGGTACATTTTAAAATTTGAGCTCTCTTTGTTAGTTATGATTGGACAGATAAGTTATGTGGTATTGTTTCTGATCCATGAATGGCAAACACTTCTTGTCATTTAAACTCAGTTTCTATGCGTGCACTTTGCAATTTACTTTCCAGGGACATTTTTGCCAATAAAACTTGATCATTTCATGGTCCTGGAAAACAAACACAAAAATGATGCAAACATGGGTGAGATGAATGTATTTAAAATGTGTATGATTGCTCATGGAAAATTGTTTGCATTATTCCCACATTTCCAACATGTAATGTTGACTGGACTCTTCATCGAGGTACGTCTGGATAGATACCAGGTTTGTCAATGTAACAATCTGATTGTATTTATAATATAATAAATTCCCAAAGAAAACCTGGGTAATAAGAGTTTGTCTAATATTTGTTTTTCTTTTAGTTGATTATAAATCCAGAAAATGGAAAATGCTTTCTGAAAATTCAGTTGTTGGATCTAGTCTGGTTACGTACATCAGTCATCCATGCATTCTTATTGTGCACTCGGTGCTGAAGTTAGTAAGATTAGAGGATAAAACCAGGTTGCTTTGACAATTGCATATTTGCTTTCTGGCTCTCCCTTTCCCCTATCTATCTTAGGTATATATGGCCCCCTTATCATAGTATCTGAACACCTCACAATTCTTAATGTAGCTACAGAATACCCCTATGAGATAGGGTATTTACAGATTGGCCATTTTACATATGGGGAACGGAAGCATAGAGGGGCTAACTGACTTCTCCACAATCACACAGCAATTCTATGGCAGAGTGGGGAATCAAACCACCACCCTTTCTGTCTTAATATTGTTAGATTTATTATATGATATAGCAATAAAGCATTTATAGATTATGTAATAAAATAACTTCTTCAATAGAAATCTTACATCACACATTCCCCAAATGTTTGTCCATCTGAATACCTGAAGAACACATAATCATGTTCATCCAGAGGAATCTGAAAACAATGTGTGATTATAAACTGATAGAGAAAAAGATGGGTGAAGGATGAAGAGCCGGTGTTTTAAACACTGTGAGTAAACTTTCATCCTAGAATATGGAACATTTTAGTCAAGGAAAAAGCAACTCAATGTAAAGTACAGGTAATATTAAGAATATTAATTCTTATTTAAGAATATCCTTTTTCTTTGCATTCCAGTCTTTCTCCATTCAAGATCTCTCTGTGTCATGTTGCGGAGAATATTTATTTGGTGCAGAGATTATCAACAAAGATAAAAGTTATAGACCTCAGTCTCATGTCTTGATGCTCTGATTTAAAGAGCTTCTGGGCCAGTTAATCAGAACCCAGATCCAGACGTTATCTCTGGAGTGGGATAAATGAAATCTACTGGATTACATCCAGACAACTGAACTTTGGAAGATTCAAAGGGCCAGGTCTTCAGCTGATCTAAATCAGCAGCATTTCATTAACTTCAGCAGAGCTGTGCTGACTTACACTAGCTAAGATGTTCACTGCAAATCCACCCCCAGACATGAGTTTTACAGGTCAGGTCTGTTTCTCAGTGCTGAATTACAGTGATTCCCCTGGCTTCTTTTCCCAAAAGTGTGATATGAGCTAAAAAAAATCCAGCGATTTTAAGGAATTCAGAATGATTCTGGAATTTCCCATTTTAACAATTTCTGGGTCTAAACCCGCAGTTCACAAATTCTGTTATACCATATTAGTATTCTTCAGCTGGATGTTTTAGAATCCCAGCATATTGATGGCAGTACTTCCTGTTCTACTTTTTCGTAGGAAATAAGATTAATTTATATGCTGATTAATTTTCTAGTCTGGTCAGCTTCCTTTTGTCAGATATCTCATTTGGTTATAATCAGTTTTATTCAACTTTTATACACCACCTTTGATGGTACAAGTATTCTTCATGTGCTTGTATCTTGCCCCTCTTTCATAGCACTAAATGATCTTGATAACTGTGAAGGGGCCTGGTCCTGGAAGGTGTCTGAATGTCCTTAATTCACATTGACTTTAATGAAAGTTGAGTGCTCAGCACTTTGCTGAGCCTTTAGAAAACAGCTACTCCTAACTGTAGAGTTCCTCTGGATCAAATTAGAGGCAAAAATTGTAAACAGTTTATTTTTAACTAAAAGCTCATATGTTCATCATGATGCATCCATGGCGTTACTCTATCTACTTCAGTGGATTTAGGAGAGTGATGTGAACCAAACCTTTGACTGCAATGTGCTTCCTGAGTGATTGGACGATGCAAGCAGTGGGAAGCTAGGAACTAGCAGCCCATAATTATGTTCTGATTTCTTGCCACCTCCATTAACCTGTTTGTGCTTATTTTAATAAAAATACTTACCTCACAGGATTATTGGACCCTTTCCGTCTCCCATGCATGCCAGCCCATTTAGAGACTTCATTGAAAGGACACCATCAAGTTGCCATACAGTCATCTTAAAAAATTCAATTTGAAACCTAGACAATTTCTTGTGAATTTCAGTGGAGCTGAGCTCTTTTACACCTGCTGAGAACCTGGCCCCACATTTGTGTTTAATTGAAAATAGTTTCATATTGAACCGACCTTCCTCTATAAGGGAGAAAAGGCTGGCCAACTAGTTACACTATTGCATTCCATTTGCAAAGATGTCATTTAGATTTCTTACTTTTTGTATGCCAGGAAATTTTCTCAAAGTATTTTTCTTAAGATAAATGAACATACTCATCATAGCTTACTGATGCCTGCAAAGTCTTTGTGTGAAATATTTCATGAGGAAATATGTAAATATTTTGACTGGTTGTGCCATTATTTTCAGAGTGTGTTGCAGATGACACATGGATGTATCAGGATGAAGCTGTGGCAGCAGAAAGCATGCAAGAAATTGTTAATGTTTTTAGAATTATTATTATTTTTTGTTAATGGAGCCAACCCAGTGAATGAAAAAGCATGCCTTCTATAAACAGAAAAGAAGAGTAACACATACCTAGCACAGACATATTAAGGCTAACAGGACTATGGCAGTTATATTTTAAGACATCATTTATAACATAAGAAGAGACATATATGGTAATAAATATGATGGGACTGCTTGTACTTTTATGCTTCTGGGCAGCAGATGTGTTTAAAAAATGTTTAATGAACAGAACAGGAGATACTTGCCAAAGGTATGCAGAGATGCCTAAATGTGTTTATTTAAGGCACTGGACACTGTTCAATGAAATAATGTAATATAATATAACATAATATAATTATAATTAATAAATTAATATATGGCCAAGATTCTTTATTCCTTTAATAACAGTAATAACTACTTCATCCTTTTCAGAATAAAGTATTAAACATACGTATATTGTCTTTCATTGTAATAATAAATTATACGTATGTATACATGTTTCATCTTCAAGGGTCATATAAAATTTTTGATTTCTATACATGTAGAACCAGTGAAATGCAGCAGCTTCTTACTGGAGAGTAACAACTAGACAGCACGAAACTGCAGAGAGAGGAATGCCCTACTCTTACTAAAATATGATGAGCTCTTTAATGTCCATATATACAAGATAAGATTTCAGTTTTTAAGGTCCCATCCAATAGACAATGTCACAGTAACCTGCGTAGCACTTAGTTTATCTACTTTGGAAGGACAAAGGATTGATTTGAAATCCTTGGAGTTGAACCAGGAGTCCCAAGATACTGGAAAGCTAATACTCAAAGCCACGCATCTGCCTGTGCAGAGCTCATACATATAGAAATACGGAAACAGGTGTTTTAAAATTATTCCTGGAGAGCAGAATGGATCTCTTTTCATCAGACAGTCATCGATTTTTAAAGCCAGAAGAGACCATTATAATCACATAGTCTGACCTCCTGCATAACACAGGCCAGAAAAATTCACCAAGTAATTCCTACATCAAGACCTTAGCTTCTGTTTGAGCGACAGCATATCTTTTAGAAAGATAACCAGTCTTGATTTAAAACTTCAAATAATGGAGAATCCACCACATCTGGGTAGGTTGTTGCAAAAGGTTAATAGCTATCACTGTTAAAACTGTGCACCTTATTTCTAGTCTGAAAGTGTTTACCATCAGCTTCTACACCTTGTATACTGTTATGCCTTTTTCTGCTAAATTAAAGAGCTGTCTACTATCAGAAATCCCTTCCACATGCAGGTGCTTGTAGAATGTGTTCAAATCACCTGCAGATATTCTCTTTGACAAACTAAGTAGATTGAGCTTCTTATGTGTCTTAATATTATGGCATTTTTCCAAACTTTGAATGATTTCTGTAGCTCTTGTCTGAACCCTTTACAATTTTTCAACAGTCTTTTTGAAGTGAGGCTAACAGAACTGGATGCAATATTCCAGTAATAGTCTCACTAATGCCATGTATATAGATAATATACCTCCCTAGTCCCACTGGCTATTTCCCTGCTTATACACGTACTAGAGCATTGCATTGAGAGCTTATACTCAGTTGCACTTGTGTTATCTCTTATTTTCTTGTTGGTTTGTCTCTTTTTATCTTTTATTTTTAGAATAGGAATAGGCAACTAGATTAAACAGATTTTTCAGCTCTCTGGTACTATGGCTCTAATTCAAGAAAGCATGTAAGCACATGCTTAACTTTAACTATGAACTTTAATTGAACTTACGAACATGCTTAAAGTTAAGCCCATGTTTAAGTACTTTGCAGCATAGAGACAAATTTAAGCATGTGTTTAAGTGCTTTCCTGAATTGTTCATATGTAAAGATGTTTGTGTTGCAACATTAAATTACTGCCTCACAATGTAAACCTCATTAAAAGGAATTAAAATGTAAACTCTAGAGCAAATAGTAGAAAACATTTTCCCACAAATAGTCATCTGGAAATAGACTTGTTGATTATCATTATGCCTTGATTGCAATCATGGGGTCTGATTGTATGTCGTGTAGTTGTACCTGAACTAGCTTTAATCTAGCTAAATTAATCTACATGTAATCTAAAGTACTGCAGCAGGGAAGCCGTGGCAGCAATGGGCTTCCATGTGGGCTAAACACCCAAGTAATTGCCCATGTGACCAGGTGGGCTTGTACAGCCTGCACTGAAGCCCATGCTGCTTTGGCTTCACACCTACTGGTACCTGAGCCAGCTAGATTAAATGTAACTCCGGTATGCTTACATGATCTGCAGTCATACCCCATGGCTGCCATGTAGACACACCCTGTGTCTATAACTCAAGCATGTTTGCCTTACATAAATACCAAAGCAGTGGTAGGCTGGCAAAATTTTAACACACAGGCTGCATCAAATTTTTATTTCATGGGTGGTATGTGACATTCTCTGAGAAAAATTTTACTTCTCCCTTCAAAAGATTCATTAATTCCATCCCTGCGGCACACCTGAAACAGATGCTCAGCATTGCCCCATTGAAGTTGATTTACAAAAGCTGATGATCTGGCTTTATGGACTGTGAGCCACATTTTTTGCGAGACCCCTTCTCAGCCTTAACATGTGCACCTGAAGAGCAGTGCATGCTCCTCCCTACATCTGTACTTTGCTGGAGTTTAGAGATCTGCTTATCCCAAAAATGTCTGATATGGATTTTGAATATCACAAAATATTCAGAAATGGGGGTTTGGTTCAAGCTTGATTTAAGAGATATTAATTTGTTCTGGCAATCATCTCATTTCTGTTTGAAATGCCTCTCTCAGTTGTATTTTTCCCCATTGGTTGTGCTCAAAGGAGGATGTCATCATATTCATCAGTTACTGTGGTTGAAGGAGGTTAAAGGGGTGAGCAAGGTTGCAAACATCATATGTAGCTGTAGAAAGGCTCTGTGCAAGTTCTGTTGTGACAATGATCAAGGCCAGGAGATGTTTAAAGCAAGGTAGCAGAAACACTGAAGACTCTGTTGACAGGAGCTCCTGTGTATTAATGTGCAATCATAGTCCTTCCATAAGACATCAAGGACATTTTATTCATCAACATTCACCATAACATCCAACAAGATAACCAAGTCTGCACTCTAAACACACAGATATGAAGCCGCTTGTTTATTTTTCTATTGAACCACCTCATTCACCTCCTTGACGTTTTGCAGCCTGTTTGGTTCCCCCTTTACCTCCTTCACCACTTATGTCTGCATTGTACAAAACTGAATTATCCTATTCAAAATGACTTTTCTTAGTATTCTCTGACTTCCAAAAATGTTTCCAAAAATTTCTTTTCTTTTGTTTCTTTTCTTTTCTTTTCTTTTCTTTTCTTTTCTCATGTATTCTATTTCCTAACTAAGAGATTTTCTCTTTGCTCCCATTCTCGGTTACATAGTGGGAGTACTGAATGATTTTATAAAAGCTACCAGGTTCCCACATTTTTTCTTCCATCATGAACCTTTCTGTATTAAATCTTTTCTTCATTGACCAACTAATGGCAATTTTACTGTAAAACCAGTGTTCTGAAAGTATTTTTAAGTTAACTAGTGTCAAATCTCTGCTGAAAAATGTGGGACTTTTTTATAGACAAAATTTATCTTTTCTAATTTAAAGAATACAATATTTTACATTATGTTATGGATTTTTTTGACAGATAAAAAAACAATAACAAACAATTATACTTAAAAAAGTATAATAAAAATGTAGTTATACATGGTTATGATCATGTTTCAGGAGAATTATGGTCTGCTATTATCTAGCCAATGCTCTTTACTGGTTAGTAGATTTGGATGTAGAACAGTTATTCTGAAATATTTCACATCTTCTACTATGGACAGACATGCATTTTTCACTAGTAACAAAAGTTCACTGTGAATTAACCTTGACATTTCAGATGGAATTCCCATTAGCGAGAAATAGTTGTCTTGTTGGATCAAGACACACAGTGTTTTAGTTCCCCTTCTATAAATGGGACTAACAGTGCTTTTTTTCTACTACCTTTTGTCTGTCTTGTCTAGCTAGCTTGTAAATGATTTGGGCTGTAGGATGTCTCATGATGTGTTGGTACAGTGTCTAGCACAATGGTGGTCTTATCTTGGTTGGGACCTCCAGGTGTTTCTGGAATACAAATAGTAACAATAATCCACGACTGTATCTTTCATAGAATAGGTCAGACTAAGTGAAATGAGGCCCCCTGGTTTTGCCTGTTAGATTCCAAAGCCCCAAAAGAAGCAATAAGAGGTTTTTATACATCAGTTTCAGAACAGGACAATGCATATATGACAGGCACCTAACACCACACTCAAAGAACACATTGAGTGTGTACACTCTTCCATGAAGCCTAGTCCTATGGGGGCTCCCTGTGTAGTGGCAGCCAGAGAATGGGTGACTTGGCAGGGGAGGGACTCAGGATACAGGAGAGTGGGGTTAGAGTGACTTCACAGTTCCTTCCAGCTTGGGGGATAGAAGTATCTTCCTCCTCTTCCAGAGAGGCTAAGAGCACAGAGCTACTTAGGCTGTGTCCCTGGAGTTGGCCCTATATACGTGCAAAATAATGCTTTTTTTTTCTTGCTTTGGAAGTGATTATGATTTTTTTTATGAGCGATCCACTGTTAAATAAAGTTCCTCCTTCCATACAAATAGCCTTTCATGTGAAGAGTTGAAAACCTTACATAACCAGGAACTAATGCTTTTCAAAACAGAAACGTTCAAAATGTTATGTGCAAAAGCTCCTGGAGGTTTGTCTTCGATCCCTGTTATTAAATGGATGAGTCATGTTAGTATATTTTGGTTTTGGTGGAAGTTCTGAAGAAGGAAAAGAAGGTCTTTCTGAGTTGGATTGAGCAGCACCAGTTGTTTTCTTTTTCAAAGAAATTATACTGCAAGGCAAATGTCACTGACAATAGATACTGTGATGAATAAGGCAAGCATAAGTACAAAATAAAGTTGAGGTATAACTAATAACTAGTTCTGACAGGGTTGCACAGACCTCAGTCAGTGAATTTAAGTGGTAGTGTTTTCTCAGTGTTTCAGAGCACAAAAATGCACAAGAAAGTGAGCAGGGTATTCCATTATGACGATAAATTCAACTAACATGAAAACAAATGGTACATTTCTTCGCATCACACAGCAGTCCCTTAGCTCTCCCTTCACTCTTGCTTTGGTAGCACTGTGCTATAAGCACACAGAAAGTGAGAGCCCTGCTGCCCCTGATGGTAATACAAGTTCAGCAACTTAAATATTTGAGTTCCAGGCAACTTCCATAATGCAAGTAAATACACAAGTGAAAAATGAATGAGGACAAGGGACCATGAATACCTCCCTTCTCCCTGTGTTGTATCTCCAAGAAAAGTAAAAATTACTGATATGCACAGTGTAATGGTGTGTTCATCCCACCCTTGCCATGAAAGGGTTAAGGCAGACTGAAACGGGGGCTAATTAACCCAACAGGCTATAGCTGAGGGGAATCAAGTAGCTAAGCAATCCTCTGATTGAATGAAGAAGTCCAGCTGAGGAGGAATGAGTTGGACTAGGATTATAAGGACAGGAAATTGGAAACTAAAGGGGCTGCTGGGAAAGTCTGCAGTCACTCTCTGGGAGAAGGAAGGAGTGTTTGGAAGTGACAGGAACTGGTAGCCTGTAGTTGCTCTCCGGGAGGAGGGAGTGGTGAAGCTTTCACACCCAGAGACAGAAGAAAGAGATAGAAGATTATGAAAAGGGCTTAGGGAAATGCAGCAAGGTCCAGGATGCAACAAACCTTGAATACTGACCAGAGAACCCCTAAACTGGAACCTGTAGTAGACAGTGAGCCTGGATTCACCTACCAGCCAGTGGTTAGGAGGAGTTCCTGAGCCTGTTTGTGGGAAGAGACTTTTCAACCCCAAAAGGGGAAACCATTTGGTGATCTGGCTGGAGGGCCAAGTCACGAAGAGGCAGCAGAGGTTCCTGGAGTGAGAGAGGGGCTGGAGACCAGAGAGTGATGGTGTGCAATTGAGAGTAGGGGTGTTGACCTAATGAATATTCCCCAGGCCAACCAGGAGGAGGTGAAATCCTAGCAGTCAGTGGAGCACCTGGTCCCACACAGGCAGCAGTGAGCCTGGGTAACTGAGATGGTACTCCCTCAGACAAGAAAAAAAGGGGAGTCCCAGTGTTATAAGCCCAGAAATCTTTATGGTTCCTGCCAGCCACACAAACTGTTGCTATGCAGCCAGCCTTTCATTGACAGAAGTTACCCATGGGAGGCATGAGAAGGTACTACAGCAGATAGAAGAGACTGAATGGTTTACACCTTGTGGGGCTGGAGGCAGATTCTAGCTGTAAAGACAGCAACGGATCTGCAAGCACAGCTATGTGCTAAGTTATAGATGCAGTATCTAATTGGCTGTTTAAACAGTTAAATTCTGCCATGCCACAAACCGTGGTAAACTGGGCTCACCAGATCAATTTACACTTTAATATAGCCAAGTGCAAGGTCATACTTCTAAGAACTAAAAATATAGATCAGTAGGTGGCACTGTATTTTGAAAAGCAAAGACCCATAAAAGGATTTAGGGGTCATAGTAGATAATCAGCGGAACATGAGCACCCATGTAGCTGAATATGCAGAGGGGCTACAGGAGCAAAAGCTATTCTTGGATGTATGATCAAGGAAATATCAAGCAGATGTTGGAAGGAGGTGTTATCACAGAATTAGTGATACCATTACATCTAGTGTCAGCGCTCCAAAAAGAATGTTAACAAATTGTGAAGGGGTCATAAAAAGAGCCACAAGAATGATCTGGGCTCTGGAAAACCTGCTTTACAGTGAAACACTAACCTGATTAGTTTATCCAAGAAAAGTTTGAGCTGACTTGATCACAGTCTACAAGTCCTTACTTGCGAAGATTTCTGATAATAGAGAACTCTCTATTATCTGGAAGTCTAAAGCATAGCAAGACCCAGTGTGCGGATGCTGAAGCCACACAAAATCAGACCAGAAATTTGGTGCACTTTTTAAAAAATGATGGCAATTAACCATTAGAACAAATTAAGACATAAGAATTTGCAGCAGCTTATGAGTATATTTTTCAAATGTATCAACACAAAAGTGCTGCAAATGGTTTTCCATAATTAACGATAGCTGGGGAAAAATTGACATTCTTACTCTCTTTGAAAATACCTCAATGACACTGATGGCAATAGGACTATTCGTGTAATGAGGTACTATTGTCACAAGCAAGGATGGCATAACTGGCCCCTCAGTGATGAGTGCAACACTTGAATTCATAATATCTACACCGAAGTGTAGTATTATGATAATACTAGGTCCTTGGCAAACTTCACAATATCTGTAAACATCGATACATTTGCTGTTTCATGCACATATGCATGCATGTGGCTCTTTCTGTTTCTATTCTTAGTAGATTTGCATCCAGCCTGTGACAGCTGGTAGCCAGCAGGGTAGCCAGGTTAGGGAACATCACCCTTATTTTATGTCAGTAACAGTTAAATGCATTTTTTTTACAATACAGCTATAAAATAGCCATTCTTCAATTCTTACTCTTGAAGACAATAAAGCTGTTAGTGGTTCATGTATCTGCCTCTGGCTATCACCATCAATTGGTTAGTTCCCTCTACTCTGACCTACTGTACAAAATGCAGTGCAGATGAAGAATAAAAATAGATTATGAAGCTGCCTGCGGTGAATCCATAGTTTAAGTTGCAGCCAGGGACCCATTACGAGCCCTATTCTTAGTGCTCCTGTAGCATCAGCAAGAAACCTCCTTTTAGTCTGAAAATTGAAAGGCAGATTCTTCTTTATAATAGGGCAGAAAAGATTTTAGTTTATTTGGTTCATGCTTGAAGAAAGTCCACCTAGCTGTTTTGGAGTTGGAGACAAGTTTAATGTTTGAAATTTTGGCCAAAAAAATCGATCATGTCCACAAACAATATCCAAGAATAGTTTCATGACATCAATCCGGTTTTCAACATATTTTATCCAGTGAAGACTGTAGGCTCACATTTTTTAAATACAGATCTAGTACATCAGGCCTCACTGACTACAAATGTAGACAGAAATCCACTTAAGCTGCCCATTAACAATAGAAAACTCTAGCATCTCCTGCCTTATCCATATCTGTAGTCTAAAATCAACAACATAGCTTATCCACAAATCTGCTGTCAACCCCAAAGTCTGATCAGTTTCAGACTACAAAGTAAATCCTGAATAAAACATTCCACACATATCTCTCAAACATCCCTCACATTTTACTCCTGAGGTTACCTATGTTCTGATTTGGTGCTTCCTTCACTTTCTTGCTGAAAATTATTTTCTTAGATATAATCATTAAATAGAGATTATAGAAAGAGCATTTACACTAACAGGAATGAATCCCACAGCCTTTAAACTGTTTTGCATTACTACATTTTTGGTATCCCTTATTTTGAGTCTTTGTTACATATTGGATCCCACATTTTGGCCTTGTCAGGTTGAGAGGTAAAACTCTGGTATTCCATACTTAATCACTTCCCTAGTATAATAGAAATACTGCAAATTCATATAGTTTTCATATAATAGTTGTTAACCACCCATTAGCAGCCCTAAGAGTCAGAGCTAAGGTTCTGAAAGAAGAATTGTGTGTTTGCATCTAAAATTGTTAAATGGATATCCTATATGTATAATGTAAGGACAACTAGATTGCTTAATACCTCCTGAAAACCTTTTTGTCTTGTTTAAGCAACATGAAGTATATTTTAGTGTCACGTGAGGAATTACACGCAAAAGTCTGTAAACAATAAGAGGAACTCCAAGGATAATTCTCTCAGGCTCTGCTCTAAATATTCTCCTGATTGTAAATCCCTGTTTATCTTAGTGCATTTCTTACTGCATATATTTGTTTTGATTTAGCATACTTAAAATGAGATGATAAAGATTTTGGATTTTTTGATCGCAAATTATAAAAATATTCCCAGATTGGTGCAAAACGTCAAACATATCATGTGATTTGGTAACTGTATCTGAAGGTTTCTTACACTCCAACCAAGTGCACTATCAACAAGCAACAGATGTAGACTGCAACAACAAGCTAAACAAAAATTGGATTGGGACCGAATGGTTATATAATAGCAGTTTAGCGTCCAGCATTCTTTCCAACTTTTTGTAAGTCATCTCCTATGCATATATTTTTATTTGGTAGTAGCTTACCTTTGTATATTTTATAATAAGAGACTATTTCAAGTATTTCTAGGGCAGCCTTACATGTGCATTTCCTGACTTTGAATGTTCAATTTTTTAACATCTACACTGTATTAATGTTAGTTTTATTGCAAGATTTATAAAGTGCATATATTCGATAATTTTCACAGAGGAACTATCCTAAATTGTATGGATCAGAAAATCAAAATCTTCCTAACAAAATAGGACAGATCCTCAGCTGGTATGCAGAAAAGAGCCACAAAAATGATTTAAGGGCTGGAGAAAACTCTTTACAGTGAGAACCTTAAAGAGCTCAGTATGTTTAGCTTGCTTATCCAAAGGAAGATTGAGAGGTGACTTGATTACAGGGGATAAGTACCTTAGTGGGGAAAAAGTACAGGGTATTAACCGGCTCTTCAATCTAGATAATTTCTAATTTGAAATAAGGTACACATTTCTAACAGTGAGGGTAATTAACAAAGGTAATAATCAAATAAAGAAAGTGATGGATTCTCCATCTGTTGATGTCTTCAGGTCAAGACTGGATGCCTTTCTGGAAGTTATGCTGTAGTCAAACACAAGTTTCATTTTAATCAGACATTAACTATTGCACTCAAAATAGAGGTAACTGGATAAAATTTAGTGGCCTGTGATCTACATGAGTCAGACTAGGTGATCTAATTACCCCTTTTGGCCTTCATCTCTATGGTTTTTTAAATAAAACTCTATGGTATAATTTGGCATACGAACTCAGGATCTGACCCACGGTGTCAAAATAGAAAAAATCATTTGAAAACAAAAAAAGAAAAGATGGCTTTTTTATTTCCATGGCAACTGTACCTAATATTGCAATCTTTCTTCTTCCCTCTGTTTTTATTTCCTCCTTTCCTTCTTTTTCCTTTCTCCTCTCTCCCTTGTTTTAATAAACTCACATGTGATTCTCCTGCACCTCCTGACATCATATTGTTTGAAATATAAAAACTTTGATAAAGTATCTTATCTTTATGGTAATTGAAATTTTGATAAAAGTATTAGTGGTAGGGCTGATACAGAGGTACACTATTCCTCCACTATATCTAGGAGTTCTTTGCTCACATTTTCACAGAGAACTCTTTCAACATTGACTGTTTAAAAATTAGTGCTTAATAACAGGTTAATGACGTGCAGGAGGAAGAGATGCTTTGCTTTATTTAAAGCTTTCACCTTTGGAAGCACAGAACTATTACTTTGTAGACATTTGGATGAACATAAGCTAATGAGGAGAAAAATGTAGGAGAAAATGGCCCAGAGAAAACCAATGGGCAGAAAAGAGCAGGACTGGAGAGCATCTAGGTGAGTCAGGGGGAGAAGATGTGAGAAAGCAACATGGGAAAGGAGAGGAGAGTTATTAGAAGCTGGGCTATATTAACATCAGAGAGGGCCAGGGTAGCCAACAGGTGAGATCATGTGGAAGACAGAGCAGTTGGGAGGGCCATGCCAATACCACGCAACATTGGAAAAGCTAGACGCAGTTGGGAGAGTGTGACGTAGTAAGCAGGGGAGTATCTAGAAGTGGATTGTTAGAAAGGGCCACCTGGAGTAGTCAGGAAACTATAGATGAGGGCTAAGAAAAGCAAATAATGGTTGGGCAGGTGCGGTAACTAAGCAGCCCAAAGGGAACTTCTGTCAGGACTGTGAATTCAACTGATTTCTGGTTGTGAGTTTAAATTAATTCTTAGTTAAAGGCCTGTGCAAGACTCTAGGTAAAAGACCTTGTCAGTTGCTAAACACTGAAAATATCATGAGAGAGAGAACAGCCTCCCACTCACCGGGAGGAAATGAGTGCACGCTCCAGGGAATTACATATTTGCTTGGTAGAATGTTTCCTACCTCTCAGCATAATAAAAGAATAAAAGTAGCAAGGAGGCCTGGGAATTGCTAAATAACTTGAGGAAAGTTTCTGATCTTTCTGTGTTTTCAGGGTTAGTGGTAATGAATTTGATGGTGTACATGTTTCATTAAGAATCAAGGCATGTGCATCTCAGACATTTGAGCCAACAACAGAAACACACAACTACATTCCCAAGGTGCAGTGACTAATACTTCCAGTGAGATCTCAGCATTCCCTTTATAGATCAGGTGTTAATGTACACTGACATTCCAGCTCACAGCACAGAAAATTAATACCAATGTGGTAGGCTAAATAAAGTACAACTCTGGAGATTTAAATATGTCGGGAAGAACGGCAAGTATATTAAAGCTTTTCTTTGGTAATGTTCAGTCAAAACCCTTTAATGCTAACACAAGAGATTAAAAGCTTTCATGAGGTTTCAGTTTGCTTATCCTTACAGAGATGGTGCTGAAGCGAAACAGATCACTGTGTTACAATATCTGTATTACAAAAAGGAACCCATAAAATGTAGTTCATGGACAGCCAATGTTTCCATTTTCATACTTAAGATATAATTTTCCTTATTTTTTTTCTGAGTCACAATGGTACTCATTTTTGCTTGTTCTGAAAGGTATTAAATGATAGAGATACAGCCTGTTTTGTTAGAGTGGTTGGTAACATGACAGGGTGTCTAACAGCCCATGGCTTATGCTGTATTGTGTTGCTACAATGAACTACTCTATCTGAAGATGATAGTATCCACTTCATCAGAAGTTACCAGAGCAGATAAGGCACCACAAGTCCTTGAGTGCAAAGATGGGCCATGCATTTGGGATCATGGAATCATGCAAGTCCGAAAAGGAAAAAGACCCATTGGGTCAGCCAGTCCATCAGCTTAGAGTACCTTTTCTTGTGTTTTGTCAAAACTATTTTAAATGTCCCAATTGGCTCCAGCACTGCACTTGGGAGACTATTTCACAGCCCAGTTGTTCCACATGCATATGGATTTTCCTGATATCAGCCTACATGTTATCCTTCTTAATTTCTAGTTACACCCGTTTGTACCATCCTAAATAATTTCCCTGTCTTCTTGTTTACATCCCTCAAATATCTGAACACTGTGTAATGAGGGTCCAGAATGGAATTTAATATTCCAGTTGCAGCAGAGCTGGGTAGGGAGGATCTATTACCTTCTTTCGCTTGGAAATTTCTGCAAATGCAACCTAAAATGGTTTTGGCTGTTTTTGCTGACATACAGCAATGCAAGCTCAAGTTTAATTTGCTGTTCGCTATCACCCACAGTTTGTGAGCATAATTGCTTTCCAGGTTTCCACCTAAAATGGATGTGCTCTGGATCACTATTCCCCAGATATAATAGTTTGCTTTTTTACAAGATGAATATCACTTTATTTTCTATCCACATTTTTAATCTTGTAATTACCTCCTCCTTTACTGTCTGCACTGTTGTTTGCAATTCCTCCCAGTTTCCCCTCCTTATGGTATTTTAAGGCATTTGGAGTGTCACTCCAGTATGCCAGCACCAAAACCAGGTACCATTTAGTGTAGTCTTATTGTCATCAGCTTGCTGTTTACATTGTGTGAGATCATTAACAAAAGACTGGGCCAAATATCAGTCCAGCAGTAAATCAAAAGACACCTTCCCTAACTTGAGATTGTCATTTATTTTGTTGAGTCTTTTAGCCAGATTTCCATCTATAAATTAGTGTTGCTGTCCCAGGCAATGCAATTATTCTTTATAAATCATTGCAGGTGGTAATACTCATGATTCCAATATCAGTCAGATGGTTACTACTTTTTTTTGCCTATCCATTAGATTATATAAGTATATTGTCATGATACCGCTAATTGATATGACAGGAATTGGTGGCTACTGAATACGCATGATGTAGGAGGAATCTGAGACATGAATGCCTCATGGATTTAAGCAATATAATTTGGATTGTCTTATTTGCATTAAGATTCTTGCCAGGGGATCTTATAGTATAATGTACCTTACTATGTATTATTTCAGATGTCAGTCATAAGAGTCATCATTTCAGATGAATATAAATGATTTATGTTACCACAGCCTTAAAGGGAGTCTCACAAGGGTTGAGAATTTAATCTATGTCACCATGACATTCTTGGCTCACATTTAGCTCCACATCCTTGCCCAGCTTCTCCCTTCTCCCCCCATGCCTGCAAACAGAAAAATAAAATGTATCCCCCTACACACATCCTCAAAGATATTTGAAGTTATGATCATGCATTTCAAAAGCTCTATAGTTTTCTTTTAAGGCATCTAAAATTATGATAAATGTCAACTGATATTTATAGCCGATTCAAAGCTATTTATTATTTCTATTGCCATAGCCTTTAAGAGCCCTAGTAATAGTCCAGATGCTGTATAATACTGTGTTATAAACACAGAACAAAAGGATGGTCTGCCCCAGAGAGTAGTATACATTTATTAGCATTTCTGCTCTGAGTTACAGAGTAATACTCCACTCAAGTCAATGAACTTGTTCTGAAATTACACCTATGGTAACTAGAGCAGCCCTGGACAAGCAAGAGTGCACCCGTTACCAAAGTTTCAGCTCCTACATGCTATCCTGTTTCCAATTTCCTGCCAGCTTTTAACTTCTGAATGGCAGCAGGGACATTATTTCAGACATGTTTCATACCAGAAAACCGTGACTCTGGGTGTCAAGGAGTTAAGATGCTACTGTATAAACTTTTATTGCTGAGATAAAATTAATACATTCGGAGAGAAAATCCCACAGAGAAAACTGAAGCAATAGCTTCAGAGTGATTTGAACAAGTTAAAATTTCTCTTACTCTTAAATTTTGGAACAGTTAATTTTAAAAATGCATTATGGCACCATCTAAATGGTCTTGGAATAAATGGTCTTGCTATCCAAGCCTGTAATTATTTTTTTCTTCTGTTTTCTATTTGTGTGGCAGAAGCAGCAGTATAAACTGGAATTTTCTTGCAGCCTAAGTGAATGTGATGTGCTATCTGAGATGCAACATGTCTACTGTAACTGACCTGGTCAGAAACTGGAATTTTTGTTCTGAGGGAAATTTAGAAGTTAAATCCAGTATCATTGAAAATCATTCCGGTTCCAACACTTGTTTGATTTGGATCATCAAAATCTTTTGTTTAGATAATGTCAAAATATTTCTTTTGGATAATATTGATTGATTTCAATTACACTTGTATCTTATATTAAAATATACATTTTGTGTACAGTCAAGATATGTAATATTAAAATAGAAATGAAATAAATCTGAGTGATAGTCAAAATTAAACACTTTTACCTTGTCTAAACAAAACATTTCGACATTATGAAAATCAAATGAAAAAGTTGAAACAATTAATTTTTACTCTTTTCCCCATAAAAAATGTCATCAAAATTGACACTTTCCCCTGAAATGTTTCAGTTTCAATGAAACTGCATTTTCCAACAGAAAGCTGTTCCATCAATTTTTGTTTGAGCAGCTCTAATTATAAGCTGATGCAAACTATGTTACACACAGCAAAGTTTTTTTTTTAAAGGTCCTTTTTTTGAATGTATGATTTGCAAATTACACATTATACTTTCTTCTGCCCTTTGGGATTTGCAATTCCACCTGGTTCGAAGGAGTCGGCCTCAAATATACACCTATGAGATCCCATTCACTGCCGAGATCCCACTGTCTTTCTCTGCTCTCTCTGAGCCACACACTGGCACAATTCCAGATGAAGTGGTAACAGAGCTGGCTGGCCCAACCCACAGTGTAGATGGAGCTGGCAGGGAAGGAGATGAGATCAGGACACCAGCCAGACGCTCTGACTCAATATATCTCCCAGACAACCTCCTCCTGGAGTTGAAACCTATGTCCTGTCCTAGCAGAAGGAATATCACAACATGTCATCCTCCACCAAGCAGCTTTTCCTACACAACTTTACCATTTTACTTTTATCCATTTTCTGACCAATTTCCAGCCCTGCTTATGTCCCCATTGAATTTGGCTCAGTAACATCTGGCACCTCCATGCAGCTATAACACTGCATTGTACCTTCTTACAATATAGCAAAACTACACTTAAATAAAGTGGGTTTATCCAGGTCCTAACAAATGGCTGAGTCTGTAAACATTTCTTTCATATTAAAAAAAACCAGTGAAATGCTCCCTCCTCCATTTAGCAAACCACACATGCAGAATATTAATCCTCTTTGGGGCATTTATTTTACTTCTAAATGTAAGGCTCTTCAAACACAATCAACTCAGTAAATGAACATAGTAGATTGAGATGTCTCCCTCTAGAGGGTTATCTCATTATTGGATGTGGAGCTGCTTTACTGGCATATGGCTGTGGGAATTATTATTCCTAATTTGTTATTCACGTAAATTTTACACCAGTTCTTGAGTGTACCTTAAATAATATTGTTATTGCTTGTTATCCTTATTGCTCACTGTTCACAGCTGTGAAAACTCAGCTGCAAAACTTGACAAACCTAGACAAAACTTGCCTAAATTCAATTTTTGTTACAGACTAAGTGCCAGATCCTTAGCTGGTGTAAATTGACGTAGCACTATCGTCTTTGATGGAGCTATAGCAATTTGTACCAACTGAAAAGTTCACCAAGTTTAATGGTCCTTTTGACTGAACCCAGATGCAAGCAACCCTGTGATAATTTATTCATAAAAAACATTAAAATTTTGTTTTCCCACTGTTGTTATGTAAAAACGTGCTACCTGGCAGATTTGATGGAATTTCACATGTGAGATTTTGGAATTTTGAATTCAGAGTAAAACTTATGAATACAAATCTACATAAATTGGAAAAAAAAAAAAAGAAATGTCTTAAAACCCCTTGTGAAGTAAAACCTCTGAGTTTTGACTCAGTTATTTTACTTAACAAAGTATTGTATGAACGTTTTGGCAATACACACGCACACAGATTTTTACCAGATTCCCCCTTGATACAGTATCTATAAATGAAGCATTTCCAAATTAGTGTATGCCCCATAGTGCAGAGAGACCATGTGGTCTTTCTAAAAACACATACAGCCCAAGAACCAGATCATTGGTCTGCAGAAGTTGGCATAGCTACATTGAACGGGTGATGCTAATGTACACCAGCTGGGAATCTGACCACCAAAATGTAACAGCACATTTGGAGCTAAGCAAATCATGCAAAATATTTTCCATAAATATTGGTTTGGATTTTTAAATGCATTAACCTTGGCCACATTTGTTCCCCATATTGTTGTGTTCACTTTGGGACCATTCAAGCAATCAAACTTTACTGTCACAAATGCATGCAGAAAGTAAATTGCAAAGTTAATATATAAATGTTTGCCATAATTGAATTTTTAGTTAGCACAAGCAAGGTTTTGAATGGTAAATGCTAGCAAGCTCATCCAATCTGGGAACAGAACCAATATCATTTCCTCTGACCAACTGCAATGAAGCAACACTGCTTAAATTTTGAATATTCATAATCAATACATCGATAGAAATGTCTAAAGAAACCCGTTTTCTCTCAAATTAACTTTGCATAGACACATGCCAGAACGTCTCTTATCTGTACACACCCCATCTGTGGAAGTGAAGCTGTTGAAGATAAATTTCATAGATAGTCAGGCCAAAGGCAGTTGAGAGATTTCAAATTGACAAATTGGGTATCTCAGTAGCTTTCAGGCCAATTTACAATCTACTGAAAACTGCCATTTGTAGATGTTTCTTCCATCAATTGAGACAAAGGGGTTCCATTATCACCAGAATTCCTATCTGAACAGAAAGGTCAAAGTCAGTGGGAAGGAGATACTCATGTATCCAGCTGTCACAGGCCTTCATTTTGTTAATGGAACAGCCGAAAAGGTTACTCTGTGAGGTTCGCAGTACCCTCCACAGTTAGGTGTAACTGATGTGATTTTGCGTGGTTTCAATCTTCCATTGTTTTGTATCTGCGTGCCTTAAATCATCAGAAAAGACATTCTGCTCTCAATGGTACTATTAACATGGATGTAATTCTACTGATTTCAAAGGAGTTACTCTCAGGAATCAGATCCAGGGAACCAAATTCTGCCTCAATTTTGATTGTTAATCTGGCATAACTCCATTGACTGACTGAATATTATTGGACTAGATGGTGCATGAATCTTCACCATGTAATACGTAGATTCCAGTGACTTCAGTGGTGCTACTCCATATTTGCACCAGTGTCAGCAAGAGCACAATGTGGCCCACTGGGCTCACTGTCTATTTAAGAGAAGCAGAAATCAATGCAGTTGCCCTGCAGGTAAATGAATACAGAATAGAAAAGGATTTGGTCCTTTTTTTCTGACCATTTTATTTATCTAGATTTGAAAGAACTTCGAAGTGTTACCAGCAAGTCTGGCTTCATATTTGTTGCTTCCCAGCATGCAACTATTGCACAGTGAGGGAGGGAGAAGAAGTTAAAGTGAATTGACACAGAAATTTTTCAAATATAACAGGACACCAGATAGTACACAAACATTTAATAAATGGAGTTTAAAAACCCAAAGTGGTAACAAGTGGCCAGATCCTCAATTTGTATAATTATAGCCCAAATGATGTCAGTGGAGTTATGACAGAGGACCTAACCCAATAAGTATAAGAAACACTTTTACTAGTTTTGTAGAATATTTTTATTCTGACAAAATGTAATTCATTTCATCTGGAAAAACACTTATTGTTAGAGGACACAAAGGACCAAAGTTTGACACTCTTGCTAATGTTGAGTAGTAACTTAATTTCAGTGGGACTGCCTGAGGAGTAAGGTACTGTGCAACATGTAGAAAGTGGCACAATCAAGACATTTCTCAAAGTTATTTTCTTTCATTGTTTATAATAGATGGAAAATTGGTTTAAGATAGAGACACTTTGACCTAGACTCTAATCTTATTTACAATGTTGTAAATCAGAATAACACCATTGACGTCAATAGAGTAACTCTGATTTGAAGCTGGCCCTTCCAGGATTCTTATGGTCACTGCCTATGTTCTGTTAAAGGAGTTCTGACAAGGGAGGATATATCCCCCTTCCCCCCCACCTTGAATCCCTGCATGGGCCTAGAAAGTGGATAGACTTGTTCGACACCACCTTTCAATTCTTTCAGGGTCAGATTCTGCCATCTTTGGACACACAGAGTGACACCTTATTTCATGAATAGTCTCCTGGACATTATGTTTGTTCAGTGTATGATATACTAAATAAGAGCCAGATTTTGCTCTCCTTACTCATGTATGTTTTACCCTTTTCTAATTTCCTTAAGTATTCTTTATATTTTATTCCTGATACTCCATCTCCTACATGGATTTTGTTTAACTAAATCAGACTAGTTCCAAGAACTTGGAGCAAGAAGAGAGAGAGAAGGCTTCAGCATGACAAAAGTTCAAGATGTTCTCCTGTAATTGAACTCCCTGATCTCAATGCAATGCCATTTTATTTGTTCTTTAATCGTCTTTTCGAACACCCTGGATATTGACACACAAACTCACAATGAGAATCCCAGCAAATATATTTTTTCCCTGGAACTATTGTATTTACAGGAACATGGGAGGAGGTGTGGGAAGAAAACATGAGTCATCAACCAATTAGAGTGGCTGAAATGTCCCAAGGGCATGCATTGGACCAACACTACCTGCCCAGGAAGCTGCGTAGGTAGACTTCTTAAAAAAGAAGCTTGCTTAACAATTGCTTAGTGGGGCAGACAAAAGCCTCTGTTTATTACAGAGGATCTGGATTTATTTTCTCTTGGAGGTTTTAGTTACATTTTCTTTTAGTTACATCTAGGTATCCTGGGCATTATTTAAGCATGCACCAAAATAAATGGTCAATTTTAACTTAATTGAAGGTAGTGGTCCTCTTTCTTCTCTCATACCTCAGATTTTCACAAGAGTAACCCAGTGGGTCTGATTTTGCTCTCATTTACACTATATCAATCAGGAATAACTGTACTGAGGTCAGTCTAGTTAATCCAGGATGAGAGGCATGTCAGGCTCCTATATATGTATATATTAAAAAAAAAATGAACATGCAAACTTCCTTGGGTACTTGAACTTGATATTCAATATATTTCATTCACTCCTCTGTCTAAGCAAGGGCAATTATTTGTACTGGTAAATGATCTTAGAAAGAAAAGAAAATATGCTTTTGTCACTTTATTTAATTTTTATTCTTTCTTAGGGAGTTTGTTATTTTTAGAGAGTTTAACGTGTACTTAATTTAAAAAAATAAAAATAAACTGAGGCAGGTTTTTATTATCATCTTTAATATTATTTCAAATGAAGATGCCTACACAATATTTTAGGAAGGAGAGTATTTGGAGCAAGCATGCAAAATGGGTTGAGAAACCCACTAGTCAGCTGAACATTTATTTATACTTCTATAGATTTTTTGGCTCAGAATACAAATTCATGAGGTACGGGGGTGTCTGCATTCAGAGCCAAACTGTTTGCCAACACCTACAGATGTCTAAAGGTATTTTAATATCTGCATTGCTTATAGATGGAAATCTAGAGATTCCATTTTATCCTTATATCACAGAGCAAGGATCTTTTTCATTTTTATTAGTGGCTTCTCAACAACAATGTTCTCTAATGATCTGCCCAGTTCTGAAAAGGAGAGAACAGTAACTACCAGGCTCATGTACTGAGGCCTAGATACTCTTAACGTTAGCCCCAAGGGAATCTACATAATGGCAATTCTATGTTCTTGTCAAAGCTCACAAGTGTGTATAAAGCAACACTTGCTTGGCTTATGTCTAATTATTATAGCTTGCACAATAACAAAAACTATAGCTCAGGTTATATCAGGACTTGCATTACCTCGTTTTCACATGTGCATAACTGTCAGAAAAAAAATCTCACTGAGATAGAAGTTGCATGCTTGGCCTCAGTAAATGATTTTTGGAAAGTAGGATGTTTTTATACCCCTGCCCCATGAAGGTGACGGGTCAGGTATGAAGAGGAGAATGTACCTGGAGGGACCTTAGGAGGGGATATCTTTGGGAAGAGAGGTTTGGGGAGATGGTAATGGTAGTTTAGAGGAAACAGAGAAATTAAGAGGTGTGACAGAGTGCTGAGGGACAGTAGCTGATCCAGCACCTTGATTACTTAAGCATTAATTACCTGCCCCAGGAAAGTGCTCATAGACGGAGAGAGTACTTAATTGCCTAAGCAGACTGGGAGCTAATTACCCCACCAACCACCAGCTGGAGAGGCTAGTTAAAGGAAGGCAGTGCTAATGGAAGAGGGTCTAGAAAAGCCTATGGAAAGCAAAGGTGCTTCCTGGAGAAAGGGCTGAAGAATGCTGTACACAGTGCTGCACAGGGACTGTGATGGGGCTTTGTTGGTGCTAACATTAATAAAGCTCACAGAGATATGGACAAGCAAGTGGTGTCCAAGACTCTTCCTGAGGGTGGGAGAAGAGACTGTCCCATGTCCTGTCACAAGGTTTGGAGGGAGGAAAAGGGCATTTGTAGGAAAGGCAAGGCAGAGTGACTGTGTTTGGGGTGGTGACAGAAAGGAGAGAAAGGGGAACAAAGGCAATGAGGGTTGGGGAGGAGAGGAGGAAAGATAGGATTTTAAGAGAGCAGAGGACAGAATGAGAGGGTTTTGTAAGAGAGTGAGGAAAGGCCCAGGGTTTGGTGGAGAGGTAGGAGGAAGTGAGGGGAAAAATGAAGTGCAGTGAAGGGTCTTTGGATCCAAATAGAGAAAATTCACATGTAATCTGTGGGCATCTTATGGTGGCAGAAAGATTCTTCAATTGTCTCACATATATTTTTTCAGCTGTATTTCAGTAGAACTGTTTGAAAGAGGTGCAACAAACTTCACACTCAGGCTCAGCTTTGAATTTGTTCCATGTTTATAATATTTTCCAACCCACAGTTGTAAAAAGTCTACAATGTCTAGGTTGAGATTCCTCAAAAGGTTTTCAGAGCCCTAAGCTGGCTTTCATTCTTCCTCTATCCCAGTAGCCATCCCAAGAACCAATCCAGGAACTTCCTAGTTAAATTAAATGCTAAAACTGAATCTATACCCTTTAAGTTATGTGTTGTTGAGGAAGATACTTTCTTTTCCCTGCCCTGTACCTTTGCCTAAAACTTGAATGTCAGGTTTCTAATCTTTAAAAAACTTGCATATCTTTTCTTCATTGTTTCTGCATAGATGTTTGGGGAAATCCATAACAATCTAAAGGAAAGAGAAAACATTTTACTGACTGTATACTCTCTGTAAAGCTGGGTTGCCAGTTTTGGCTGGATGTTTTCCTGGGGGTTTCGTCACATGACATAATCTTTAATTAAAGATTAATCTTTGATTCCTGAAGACTCCAGCACAATCCCAGTGGGTTGGCAAGCAAATTATAAGGCCTAACATCAATGAAAGGAAGGGATTGTTGTGTTGTGAAGCATGGGATTGTTGTGTTGTGAAGCAAACAAGACTATAACAAACGTTATTTATTTATGTATTCAGGATTATTTAAAATAAACCTTAGTTTTCATCTTGGATACACATACCAACATTAATTAATGAATGCCTGCAATACCAACCGGACCAATAACAACCAACTGAAACTAAAGGCCTGATTCTTCTCCAGGCAGGTGGAGATGAGGAGTACTATTCCACTGGAGTGACAACACTATAAACCAGTGTAAAGCACAGGAGGATCCAGGTTTATGCCTCTCCCTCCAATCAGCTTTTGCCACTTATAGAAAGTTAAGCAGTTTGTTGGATATTTCTGGATTTGTTATTCTTGGCAGAATGTCTGAATGTTTTATTAGATAATAGATCTGCTTTCAATTGCATTGCTTGTGTTTCTTAGAATAGCAAGTTCAACTAGAACATTTCAATTTCCTTGCAAATACTGATTTGACTGTTCTTAATATAGACAAGCTTTGCATGGCCAAGCTTTATTCCACTGTCATCTACTCTTCTTCATCTCCATTATTGGTATCTGCATCGTACTCTTTCATAATAATTGGGACTACATCTTCAAAAAAGGGCCTCCACTTCTGTAGACACTTATTTAAAGTCACAATTTTTGGCACTCTCACTTGTGCCTAGAAATTATTACTATACATACCCCATTTGTATGCATACATTTTGCAGAAATTGAGCAAAAATAGTTTTGAGGCAGGAAAATGGCTTAAGTGAATGCAGAAGTGATAATGCATGTTACCTTTTCTTGAGTGGCAGCTGATGTTGGAGATTTTGTAAGCCTGGTTCCGGATGAAGGAGAAAACCATTCCACGAAGTTTGGTGCAACTTGCTTTATTTGCATATATAAACCAATCCTTGAACAGTGATACTCATGTATAGCATGCAGGCAATCATCTCTTTCAGGGGGTCTCAGCTCAACCAGCAATGCCAGTTCCTAGGGAGCATCTCTCCTTGAGAATTAACTCTAGCTAGAGAGACTAAGACAGAGAAAAAACTCCCTTGCTACTTGCCACAACTCCCTACAAAATATCTGCAAATGGGAAATAAGCATGTTTTTCAAGACAAAAATCTTGCTTATACACTAAGGGCTTGTCTACACTGTGCCATAGTGCAGACTACAGGGTGTACGTGAATTGCAGAGCACACCAAAGTGTTGCTTGGTAACTGCCCCATGTGGATGCTGCTGGCATAAACTAAAAGGTACCTACTGTGCAACACTTTGGTGCACTCTGCAATCCATTCTCCTCTAGTCCGCAGTTCAGCATAGTATTGACATAGCCTATGCAGCAGAAATTGTAAGACCATATGTAAAAGCACCATTTGGTGAGTCTTGCACAACAGTGAGCAAAAATTGTGCTAGAATTAATTAGTGCTTACAAAGCTTCATATGAAGAACTGAAGTGTGATTTGGTTGACTCCCCTTTAAGAGCACAGTCTTTAAGAATTCTTCTGTATGCCGTAGATAATGTGACTTTTACACACGTGCACATACTCCCTTTCCTTTATGATTCAGACATCAGACCTTTTTCATTGCACTTTTCATAGTCTTAACATTTGCTTTTTTGTCTCTCCAGCTTTCAAAGCGACAATGCTACTTTTCCTCTGAATGGGACAGGCACATTTACCTCTTTTATTTCTTTTTTAAACGAAGAGGGGTCACATCTGGCCACAAGTGCAGCATAAAAATGTGTTGTTGCACTAAAAACCATTGAGATAAAAAACAGTGCAACTAACAGGTGACCATCTCTTTGAGATATATAAACAGCAGCAGTCAAGAAGGGAGAGGAACAAATTAAAGTCAAATGAGACCAAAGATAGGTGATAAAAATGTCATAAAAGTACCTCTGTACATGGGAGTTTGTAAGGAAATTACTGTGAAAACAAAAGTGTGATTGGTGTATGAAACAATACAACAATCAAGCGTTACATCCCAGGGCAGAACAGCAGCCATGGATAAGAGCACATGACAGTGAATGCTGCACAAAGTTGTTGCATGTCCCCTTGGAAAATGAGTATTAAAATCAGAAAAATAAGCCTGGTCATTAGCATAAAAGCCAGAGCTATTTGTTGCTCAGGCAGAAGTAGACCCAGACTTAAAGCTTCCATATACTGTACTTTAAGCTTTAAAGATTTTTACCTATTTTAATATGATAAAAAGAAATGTAGGTCCTGATTCTCTTTTCACTTACTCCCCTTTCAATGGGGTTAAACTGGCATAGAACCAGTGTAAGGCCTTATCTATACTGTGAAGGTAGGTCGACAGAATGCAGCTTCCATTGACTACATAATGTATTTGCGTCTTCACTGGCCGGTCAGTTCTATTATCTTAAATCATGAGAAAATTTGACGTAATAAAACCACCTCCACAAGTGGTGTAGCACTGAAATCGAACTGTATGGGTTGAATGAATGGCAATATAGGCTCAGGGCAGCGTATTTTGATAAATTGGCCTCCGTGAGTTATCCCACAATGCTCAGCTTCTCGGTACACTCTGCTGCACTGTGGCCATGTACACAGGAAACAGCCGCTCCCTCAAGCCCAGGGAAATTTTGAATTCCCATTTCTATGTGGTCAGCATGGAGAGAGAGCTTGCCAGCAGAACTGATCAAGGCAACTGCATGCCCCAAACGCGCTCCAGCCTGGAGTCAACCCGAGTCTTGGATCTCATTGGTCTGTGGATGAAGAGTCTGTGCTGGCTCAGCTCTGAGCCAGCAAAAGGAATTTAGATATTTCCAAGAAGATATCGCGTGGCATGTTGGAAAAGGAGAGCAGGAGGGACGTGCAGCAGTGCCACATTAAAATCAAGAGCTGAGACAGGCATATCAGAAAACTTGGGAGGTGAATAGTCATTCTGTCTTGTCACCAAAGACATTCCTTTTTTATGAGGAGCTGCATGCGATTCTTGGCCGTGACCCCACCACTGTACCGCCATGCAGCATAGTTACCTCAGGGGAATCCAGGATGAATGAGGAGGACTCTGTGGATGAGGAGGAGGAAAACAGGGACCAGGCAACTGTGGAATCCATTCTCCCGAAAGCCAGGAGCTGTTTGTAACCCCGGAAAAGTGCAGCCAGATGCAGGACAGTGCGATGGACAAAGATGCCAGGGAAGCCACCTCTAGTGAGTATGTACTGCAAATCCCATTTCTATGGCTATTTCCCCAGTCCAGCTTCTTGTCAGAGCAAAAAAGAAAAAAACAAAAACAAAAAAACGTGATACCATGAGTGTGGTGGTGAGAGTGGGTTTCCTTGTTAGTTCACTTAAGCAAGGGTTTCCCCCCTGGAAAAGAATGTTTATGTGCACAGGGATTCTCCAAGAATCCTCCATGGATATCTCCAGGAAACTTTCATTTAGGTACTC
>ML675613.1:26858613-26878906 GCA_007922155.1 Mesoclemmys tuberculata | reverse complement strand
GTGTATATAAAATAAAATCTATTTATTGTTTTGTCTCTCTTGTATCTTTAACTATTCAGAAATTCTTTGTTTGGAAGTGCCCAAGCCAACACATCCATTCAATGACTTATCATTATTTTTTAAAGATCTATACCTTGGAGACTTAACTTTAAATATGTTGAATATGTGCATTTGTAATATGATCTACTAGCATAATTATCTTGAAATTGTTATCTATATTGGTTCAACTGTTTAATGCCACTTTCCATGTGTAGTGCAATGGTGCTGCCATGACAAGCATAACAGTTACTGGAGCTACTCTGTTTTGTTCAGCAACTAATTTAAGAATAGGTCAATGCCATTCATTCATTTTTCTCTTCAAGGAAGTGGAAAGAAAAACTATTATATAGATCAGGGATACTTTTTAAGCTTTTCTCAGTCCATTAAACTTGTTCTCAAAGTTGTTTGGGCCTTTTTTAGTTTTTTTTATGCTTTTGCTCTGTAAAATTAAGAAAATCTCACAAAATTCCAGTGTCACTAAGAGTTCTACATTTGCTTTCATATGGAATGTACATGTGATGTTGTTTCCAAACAAGGGACTCTGTGCTATCTCTTTTTGTGCACAGATATTGTGCATGTAACCAAGAAAAAAATAACGGGCAATGGCACTCACATGAAAGCCGTGTTGACTGTGTTCAACTCACCTGAGCAATAAAGGTTGGGAGTTTGAGAGGAATTTGTCGAAAATTAAGAAAGCCCTGAATAAATAAATAAATAACTTCTAAAGAAGTGATTTTTTGTTTCCTTAGTCTTCGCTTCCTGCTCTCCCTTAAAGAAAGTGAATAGGATGTACAGCTGCACTGAAAAAGGGACAGAGTCATCACAGTGATTTTTTTAATCAAATAATAGCATTTCCTTAGCTGATGTACTGGTCCAACTTTGGTTGCTTCCCTTTAAAAGTCATTCACCAGACAAACTTCATCAAGGCTACAGGCAGACTGTACTGCCCTGTGGTCACCATAACTTCATGAATCTGAAAGGTCAAACATGCAAACTCAGATGCTGGAATACCAGGACATGGGAAAGGAAAGGTCTCTCGACATATCCTTCACAATCATGTTAGAGGCACAATTTAAAAACAACAACAAACAAACAAGCCCGTCCAATCCAAATCAACAGCAACTGCTGGAAAATTAATAAATGCAGAGTTAAGATGATATTGCCACACAAAACAACCTAGCCACAAACGTTCTCAGGGGGAAATGGACAGTTCAGAGACCTCTGGTGGGGACAGGGTGCATAATAGTGGGGAGAGGTGTGGAGTTTTGCCAGGGGAGCCCTGATTCCTCCCTGCCCCCTTGTGAGCAAAGCTGTATGTCAGGAGGCAGCTGTAAACATACTGCAGCAAGGCAGAGTGGCAGACAAAAACCAAAATGTCAGGCACTTGGCTGCAGCAAAATGGCGAATTTTATGACAGAAATGCTGAATTTTGGGACAGCTTGGGAAAATGCCAAATTAGACAGCAATGGAAGTGAGGAGCTTTCAGAACCCTGACTGAGATTAATAGGCAGGTCACAGCTTTCAGAGCTATGGTTTCAGGCTTCCTGCAGACACAGGCAGAGGACACTGCTTTGGTTTACATTCGGTTAATATATTTGAGGTTTTATCTGCAACCATAAGGGCTAGAAATATAACCTTTTAAAAAAATGGAAAGGTCAGATATTGAAGCATGTTTCTGCAGCAAGCTCTGAATTCAGCAAGAAATTGTTCAGTGAGGAATTTCAGAATAGATAGGGCTCTGGATAAAGAAAGGCTACTGCCCATCTGTAATCCTGAAGCAGAGATTGAAAAACTCCAGTAAAGTGCAATGAAGATGTTTAGATCAAATATTGCTAGATTTGGTTCCATATGAAAAAAAATTGAGATGGGAATTATGATATTTAGCCTGGGAATTAAAGAGATGGGTTGGAGGGGATATGACTATGGAGGACATAATGAAAACTGATCAAACCTATCTTTTATTTTTTCCTTGTCCCTCAATAGCAGAACAAGGAGATGGTCAATTTAATTATAGGGCAATAAATTTAGCACTAATAAAAGTAAATACTAATTCAAATAGCATGTAGTCAACCTGTAGAATTCACTATCACAAGAGGTCATAGGCTCAACTGCTGTGGCTGGATTTTAAAAGAGCTAGATAATTTTCAGACTACTAATGACAATTATAGCTTTGTAAGATGAGGATGAGGGTAAACAAATTTCATGCATGAGGGTATAAGCTGATTATGAGGGGGGTCAAGAAAGGATTATTCCTCTATGTACAGCATGGCATGATTAGCAAGATGTATTAATGAGGGTTTTTAAGCTCCTCTGAAGCACCAGCTATTGTCTATTGCAGGAGACAAGATACTGGATTAGATAGGCCAATGTTCATACTCAGCATGGGACAAATTACTATATTTTCTTCCTCCTCTTCTTTGGATTTAATTTATACCAGTTTTACATCTGTGTAACTCAACTGACATCTGTAGTTATTCTTAATTTACACTGATGTAAGTGAGATAAGAATCAGGCTGTCTGTCTCTTTGATGAGTGAGCTTCTGTATCAGACCTCAGCTAAAGAACCCTGCCATATTTTAAAAAAACAAAACCAAGAAACCTAAAAAGGTGACATGATGATCTTACTCTGAGGGTAACATTCTGATTTGTGCTGGTGGAGCTCTGTTTTTGGTTCACATTGATCTGCCAAACCTAACCAGGCAGATGGAAGTCACCCAGATTTGCAAGCAATGTGGTTTTCTCAGAGTTTTGGGGTTCTCATAAATCTTTGACAACTGCAGATGAGCCTCAGAGCAAAGCCAGTGAAACTGACCCCTTCTGCAACCAAATTGGTGAATTGTGTCACACAACCACAATATCCCCTCACTGCAGAAGGCTTCGGGGAAACTCTCCTCCATCTCTCACACATGCTCTGGGCTTTTCCTATTCACATATAGGTTCCAGGATGCATCAGAACCTAAAATGAGATTAAAGGTAGTCAATAGCAGTAGAACCTACAACAATATATGCCATGCCACTCTTGTTGAATGGGAGTTGAGGGAATGAAAGACAGCCACATCACCAAATAATTGAACTTGTTCTACTGTTTGACCATGCTGGGGATGCAGGCTTATGTTGTGAGCCAATCAAAGAGGAGAAATGGCCAGACAATCATCCCCAAAAAGACAAAGAAAGGAAATGGGACAACAGAATTCCTCTGAAACCACAAGAAAATAACTCCAGTTAAGGGGACAGCCCAAGGCCTTTTATGTGGGAGATTATGTGGGAAGAGGGAGGGACAGTTAGATCCTCTTTATAACTCAAAGTGAAATTCTAAGGCTTTTGCTTTCCTAATAAAATCTGAAATTATTTGTTTTCAAGTTTGTTTAGGGAAGTTTTCCAAGTTTTGCTTGTAAATGAAGTGCTTCACATAACTCTGTCCTTGGAGGGGTTTCACTAGCTTTAATGGCTCAGCAGCTTGATTACATGAGATGTATAAAACTATTTTCCATCCAATTTTGATTTTCATCACAATGTGGGGAGCAAGCTGTAGTAATCAGATGGGGTATAAGTCAAGAGTCTGGAAAGCTTGCTTGCAAACTTACTTAATGGAACTGATTTTGGACCATATGACAGGAAATCTGGCCATGGCTGATGTAGAAGTTCACTCATTTGTTCTCTGTGATTCCACCAATAAATGACCCCTCAAACTCTAACCTTTCATATCCTTCATTTTTCCTCAGCATACATGCTCTTTTACCATTACTGAAGAAAGGGCCTCGAAAGGTCATTGAAACAAAGCACATCTAAACATGGCGTATTTAGCAGTTTGTGGGTGTCAGGGAATTTACCTGTGTTTCTTTTTAAAACAAATTTTATGGCTCATTAAAGTGCCTGTTTGGTATCCGAGGAGATTGAAGGCTTCTATATACAGAAAAGAACAGGCAGGGAGTGGAAACTTTCCCACAAACTCTGTCTCAAGTGGGGAAAAAGTCAACTTCTAACTCATTCAGTTCTTAACCAATATACTGAGTCGTCCAACAAACACACCAGCTACTATCAACAGAGATGGTGGGACTGATTCTTCTCTCAATCGGAGTGAATTGGGAATAACTCAGCTGAATTCATTTAGGTTACACCAGTATAAAACCAGTGTAAGTGATAAGAGAAACAGGCTTGATGGCTTTTATAATTAGGATGTCCACCCACTGGCTGGGAATTTGACTGAATCCATAAATTGAAATATCATATTGTCATGGCTCCGAACCATCAGAAACTAATGACCCATGATCAATATACTGCACTGAGACTGATTAGAACTGCAATCTAAAGGTGAAAGGCTCTGAATCTCATTAGAAATCTATTGAGGCACCTGTTAGTACCTCTTTTGAGCCTATTTCTGAAATAGTGATTACTAGAATAATTTGTGGGATTATCATACCCCAAATTTGGGATAGATGGGAATGACAGAGTTGACTGTTTGAATGAAATGATATTATTCTCATATACTAAATTTTTAGCAGATTTTCTAGAGATTAGGGACTCTTTCAAGTTAGACATCAGTATCAGATGTACAGTAAGAACTATAGGAATCTAGGCTGCATTAGAATAGGCAACTAAGTGACTTTTCAGTTGACCTTTTATGGCGGACTCTTTGCATTGATGGAAAAATACTTAAATGATGTTAAAACTGCAGATGAGTAACCTTTTAGGAACAGGCTGAATTGATCGGCATTTCAAAATTTGTTGTTCTGCAGCAGAGTACTCAACTTTTATATTATTAAATATTTATTTAGAGAACAGATTTGATGGTATTGTTACTGGGAAAAAAAGCCATTTGAAAACAAACAAACCAACAACAAAAAGAGAGTCTGACAAGCTATATATTCTCAGTATGAATTTTTAGCTCCATTACACAATAGATCCTTTCAGAACATTTACTGTTGAAATTTAAGGTGAAGGAAGTAGGTAGGGTCAGTATGAGCCTTTCCAGTATTTTGGGGGGTCAGGTGGGATAATTAAGGTGGATTCATGTAATAGAAATCTGGGGGAACTGCAAACTCTGAACAAAGCCTATTGTCTCATGTCAAACTAGCACTGGAATCAAAACTTTGCTAGAACTGAATTGCAAGAATTGGACTGTTATTGAGAATTAATTTTTCTTCAGGATTAATATAAATAATTTTACATTAATGAGTTGACATACTCCGTATGATCCATTATCTTATTTCATTCAAGGTCCACACTAATTTGTAAACAATAAAACATGGCAGTAGAATGGGACGGCTCTACCAGCATTGGTAGGGAGGTGATTTACATATTTTCATAACTCAAAAATAGATGAAGAAATTTTACTTAAATTTTCAAGGAAACATTTTTCCTCTGGGGTCAAACCAAATGCACAGAATTGCAAACAGAAAGGAGAATTTTCGGTAAAATATGACCCCATAAAAGCCATTATAAGAAAGGAGCTGTTGTAAACTTTACTATACCAGGTTTTCCAGTATAGTTTGTGCAATATGGGTGATCAATGTTATTAAACTTAACTTTTGCATTCAAAAACATTTTTGTGTTTAATTATGTAGCCTTAATTTTGCATCAATGTCAGTTTTGCATTTCATTTTTTAAATAAAACAAAGAAAAGGAAAGAAACTGCATTTAAATTGTCACAACTAGGACATTAAGATCCTACTTCCCTGAGGTAAATGGAATTTTGTGAGCAGAAATAACTCTCTCTGGTGACTGTGGTATAATATGTAACTGTAGGTATCAATTGACTAATGAAGCAGAGGTTATGCTACTGAAATAATGTCATGCTAGTGTGAGGGTGATCTATGCTACTACCTATGTTAAGCCAGTAAGTAAGCTTAGAGTGAAGTAGAGAGTTCCAGAAGTCTTAATTGACTGAGTCTGAAGGGAGTTGCCATTACTGAGCCTCCTCTCTAACTAGTTGGCCTCCTGAGTGCTTATTGTACATTGCAGTTGAGAGGTACATTCACACTTTTGCTCTGGCTTGTTGGAGACATTTTTATGCAAGATGAGAAAACAGCACATCTTGAAAAAGCAAGAGACAGGTAATGTGCCCAGTCCAAACTCCTAGAGGTAAATCTTTGTATGGCATCACTCCATCATCGTATTCTCTACATATTCACATGTTGATTTGCCTGTCTTGCAGTCTGATCAGCACAGGTGCAAGGATGGCAGGATCAGAAGTATCAGTTATTTGTTCACTGTGGTACACTAGAGTAATTATTTGTTGTTAAGTAGTAACTTCAAACAGTGTCCTGGGCCAAATCCTGCTTTCCTCAAGCTTCAAACTTCAAATAGCATACAGACCTATAACCAGAATGCTACAAATGTCTGTAAATAATTGGATGGAGATGAAAGGACACTTTTTTCCCCTTGCTAAACCTTTTAAAAATTAATATCCTGTGAGATATTGCTTTAAAAGTTTTGTTGGGGTTGTGTGTGTGTGTGTGTGTGTGTGTGTGACAGTGGTGTTAGTAAAGGTTCCTCCTAATACAAAGAACATGAGGATACTTTTACAAGGTTTTATTTAAATAGAAAAGTTAAGTTTTGTATTTTGGTCTAAACCCATATGGGAAAAAAAGCTTTAAATATTAATAAGAGGAACATATAGCTAAATGATACAGAGAAAACCCGAGAGCATGAATGATTAGAATAGCTTTTAGTGGGAAAAGAGTCAGTTATTGACCAGCAAGTAGTTGGTGACGGCTAAGATCTTTTCACCTTTAAAATAGATGTGGGTTTAACTGGCAAAACTTGGCATCATTTACAGGAAAATATATTTTATTTATTTGGGTTTAAATATGATTCAAAACAATTCTAAAATATATCTCTGCTGAGGGAGTTAAGTGAAGCAGAGGTTTAATTTGCCAGCTAGACTTTCACCTCTCTTGACCTGGGTTTAAATCTAATTGAACTTAGGATTCAAATGAGTTTTATAATGTCAGTATCATCCCAAGTGGAATGTGAACAGTTTACATTAGGAAACCACTGTGCAAATAGGAAGCGCTGGCTGAGGGCAGGGTTGGAGTAGCAGTAGGCTGCTGGTCAGCACAATAACATACTTGCTAGAACACGGTGTTACATCAGGTTGCATCATATTGCTAAGCATACTTGTTCAATGAGTGTATGATGACCTAGCACCATATCATCTCCTTTTGTCCATGAGTGGAGGGATGGGATCTAGTGGGGTCTATCTTACGGATCAGAGATACATAGAGTGCCACCTCCACTTGGGGTGGTGGGAGATGGCAGCACCTGGAAATCTTTGGGATATTAGTGGGAAAATCATTACTGATCCTGTCACCAATAATATGTCAAGCTTCTTTCTCTGAAATGTGGACCCCTCTTTAAGAAGGACTCTCAGGGTGTTCATAGGACCTGTGCTGGCAGAGAGCTGGAGGGAGCCAGGGGAAGCAGGGACCTAATGAGGGGAAACAGGGTCTCTGTGGATCCCTAGATACCTATGGGTTTAGTGACTGAAGCCTCTGGCCAACTATGCAAGTGAAAAGGTCTGGTTTTTTTGGAAAGATTCCAGGGAGTCATAGTGGACCCAGACTTTCTGCCCTATCAAGCTTCCAGGGCTATGGCTCCTTATTCTAACACTCAGTATATGCTGCCCTGAGCCCTGGAGAGGTTTGAGCAGATTGAGGGCTGTCCTAACTACCACCAGCTTGCTAAGTTACCTGTGGCAGCTGAAAATAGCTGGAACACAGTGCACCATAGTCCCACCCTGCTATGCCTGCTGCACCAAAGCCAAGATATACCAGCTTTTTGCCAGCTGAGAGCTCTCCCACACTGGAGGAATTTTCCATTGGGCATGTTTGGCTACTTTCCAGTGCCTTTGGAACACGCAGGTGGCACAAAAAGGCTAGAACATGATGACAAATCTAGCCCAGGGGGTCCAAATGTTCAGAATTTCTCTGCTCTTAGGTGGAAGTGAGCCATGCAGAGGAAAAATCTAGCTCAAAAAATACTAACAAAGAGCCATGGCGTCATTTGGCATTTTTACATCTCTTTAAACTTAGAGTGAAATGAAACATGGAAATCTCATCTCTGTGGAAAAAAACAGTAGATCTGTGCTTTATTTAATTTCTTGTATCCATTGTCAAATGTTGTCACTTGGATTATTGAATTTTATTTACAAGAAACCCTTTTCCTACTATAAATGGGAGAAGAAAACTTTTAGATTTGTCTGATAATAGTGTCTGAAGCCAGATGCTGTTTCTCATTGGTTTTCCCACACAGGGCCCTGACTTTCTGGGAGTCCCCATTGGTGTAGTTTCCTCTTCCTTCTTCCATTTGAGGTTGGTTTCTTCCATGAGCTCTCCACACCAACTGCCTATTTCCTCCAGGTCACCTCCTTAATTCACAGGAAACACTGGAGGCTTACTACATTCTTCTCATGTTAGCAGAGGGTAATTCATCGCATTTCATTCTGAAACTGGTCAGACTGCTGCTGTAGTTCATGCCACTGGTGCCAAAATGGTGAATTTGGGGGCCTAGAGTGGCAGTTAGACACCTAAGTGCCTTTGTGAATCTAGACCAGTTTGCTAATTTTCAATTTGAAGGCTACGGAACCTTGATTTTATAGACTTAGCATGCACATGCAAAAAAGATATAAAAACACTCACTTATTTCTTTAATAGACTATTTTATGTTACACTTAATGTTATATATCTTTATAATGATATTTTATAAAATGTGTCAGGATCTACAGATAAGTGCTGTATAAGAGAAGGAGTGCTATTATGTAGTATTATATATTGTTTCTGAAAATGTGCACATTTCAGGAAGTGTTTTAGCACAAAACTACATAGATACAAAATGAATAAACATCAATATGTTCTTTATTGCCATTCACACTGTGCAGGTCTGTTTTATTAGACATGTCCCTGTGATTGTTGATGATACCATTTGAATACTGCAGCTCTTAAGGGAAACATAGTTTTAGAGCAAGAAGTCTCAAGAGCTTGCAAGTAGGAGGAGGAAGTTAGTGGGCTGATATTTAAAAAAGCACTAATGATTGACAAGCTGTATTGCTTTAGAGCATATTAACTTATTTCACATTCTTAAAGGGCCCAATTAATTCAGGAGCATGTTTAGAATCCTAACACCAAAAGAGATGGAAAATAACATTTTTTCCTGCAAAAAAACTTCACCTAGAAATAAGAAGCAAAGGTATCTTTTCAAGGCTAAAAACTATTATAGAGCTTTTTATTCAACTCAGCAAGTTTAACACTTCTCAGAATAGTTTGTAGCTTTCCACAAATCAATATGCATCTTTATAGCTTTTTGTGTCTCGTCATCAATAAGATATTCAGGGAGTAGTGTATTTTAATTACAGTACATACAGTATGTCATGGTTTAGTGCGTCAAGCACAGCTATTTTTTTCTGTACCAAATTCCAACTTTAGATGGACATGCATTATTGCTGTAAACACCTGCTTCAGCTTCATTAAAAGTGGTAAAAATATCACATTGTGGGAGGATCATAAGCTGTGGTTTAAACAGTTTGTATGCAATCTCTGATGAGTACATCATGTGCTGCATCTTTCTCACTGTCCATGTGATCCAACTGATGAGCACAATGTGATTCTGCACCCCCCACCGCAGCGTTCCCTAATGTATTCCATCCCTTACATATGTTTTGCAATACTCAGCCTTTTTGTGGATGGACTGAACCAGATTTAAAGCATTAAAAAAGGAGTTCAGTTGCTTCCAGAGCTAAGCTACACAAACCTACTATAATTTTACATTTGCCTTTGTTTATATATAATTTCAAAGAACTCATTAGTAAATTAAAATGAAAGCACTAGATTGCTCTCACTGGAAATGCCTGAAGGTGGGCACCTAGGTAATTAAAAAGGAACTACTCTTAAAGTTAAAGAAAGAACGATTAAATTAAAATTTCTGAATATAGGTCCCAATTCTACATCCTTCACTCATATGAGTAATCCTTATTCATGCAAGCAGCCCCATTAACTGCAGAAAAGAGTCCACTACCAAACTCGTAAATGGTAGTGTATAGCACAATGAACACAGGAAATCTAAACCACTTTTTAATAATAATATTTTCGACGTTTGACAATTTAAAGCTGAGGCTTGTAATGCTCTGTACAAACACTGATTAAGTCCCAGAATGCCTCAAAAAGCATTATAGCCATTTAAAAATTGGTAAACTGAGGTGAGAAGAGATTAGGAGCTCAATCTGATGAGCTGTGGTGCACGCTGAATGCCCTTTGATTCAAAAGGGATGAAGAATGCTCAGGATCTCATCAAATTAGTCCCTAGGTGACTTGTAGAGGGTCACACAAGGACAAACCCTCCTCTCCTTGAAGTCAAAAAGAAGTTTACCATTGATTTCATTTGCAACAGGAGAGAGTCAACTACGAATAAGTGCTAGTGCCAGAGAAAGAACCCAGGGCTCCAGCCTCTATGGGTAAGTCTACACTACAGCTGGCAGCATGCTGCCCAACCCAAGGAAACAGACTTACACTAGCAGGGTTCAAGCTTGCATACTAAAAATAGCTGTTTGGGGATGCAGGACTGATGACTGCTCAGGCTAGCTGTCCAATCTCAGACCCACTCAATCTCCTAGGTCTGAACTCTAGATACTACCTTAGTACTGATAATAACAAGTACAATTGAATCTTGGCAGGTGATTTAAAATCCAGCATTCCTTGACATGCAATTCATGAAAAGGACAAGTTTTACTTAAATAATACATAACCAAACCAATAAAATCACACCCGTCCCCCTAAAAAACAAATGTAATATAAGTGGTGTGGAGGCTAGGGTGTAGGCAGAAGATAAATCATGAACTAACCTGTTACATCAACTTTCTGGCCCCTTTGTGTTGTGGGAGCTGAGGATCTGGCCTGTATACTTCTCCATGGGAAAGTGAACTAACTTCAGCACTATTTTTTTCTACAGTGTTGGCATAAGTGCCAACACATCCAAATGTAACACTGGTTAAACAAAAACGTCCACCGCAATACTTGGAAGTCTACCCAAAAGAGGGGATTATAGCAGACTTTTCAATAAAAATTAGCCATTCTCTTGTTCAGTGATATGGTTCTCTTTTATTTTTTCCATAAAGCCAATTGTTAAACTATCAATCTTTTCCCAAGTTGTTCTTTTAACAATAGCTGCTGGTGTTCAGTTCTGACAACGATCACAATAACATCTAAATCGTTAAACTAATCATACCTTCTGTCAAAATCTGTACTGTGTTTATTTGCAAAGGAATCAGCATATGTAGAGGCACAAAAATACACAACCTGGAGTTCAGGCACACAACAAAGCAAACACTTCCCTGCTTCCGTTACCATTCGTGAAGGCACTGTCTAGATGCTATGACCCTGATTCTCTTCTCTCTTGTACCTGTTTTACACAAGCATAAATCCAATGACTACAGTGGAGTTACTTCTTAGGACTTGTCTCTATGGTGTGTTAGTGAGCATTCTTTGGGGTGTAAATTCTCATGTTCACCAGCATGTTGCTCACTAACTGTTGATGTGCACTAAAAGTTCCCTAGGGTATGCTGATGTGGCACAGTTTCAAATGGGACTGAGTCAATGCACACTAAGGAGAGTTTAGTACATGCCAGCAAGGTCCACACAGAATGTGCACTATGCTGATGCATGCTAGAATTTACACCCCATCTGGTGTGCACTAATGCACTGTGTAGAGAAGCCCTTATTTCAACCAGTTGAAAAGCTATTAGACTGAGGTCCTACATCTCTAAGAAATGGGCATAATCAGTATGAAGAAGCTAAATTATTCTGTAGAATGAGATCTACTGACCTGCCTGTTGTAACATGTCTACAAAAGATAGTAAATTTGCTTCTGTATGATGATCTCTGATACCTTTTGACACTAATGCCATAGATCAAATCTGAGACTTTATTCATTTGCAGTTATGAATTAGTATTTATTATACAGCATCATAGGTGTAACACATGGTACACATGCCAGTTTGTAACAGATTAAAAAGCATTCAAGTCTCACTGCTCAAACACTGAGTGATCAAATGGTCTATATGAGTTAAGGACAATGAAACTTCTTTAATAGTTTGACTCTAACTGCCCCACTAGTTAATGACTGTTAATGACTAATGACAGTTAGCTAGTGTTCAGTTGGGAATTATTTTACCTACAATTGCATCTAGGAAAATCCCAACACTTTCAAAAAGAATTTGGATTTTTTTCCCAGGACCTTGTGGAACATCTCTAAGAATCCAAGAAGACCTTTTCTCTCACCAGGATGACAAGAGAAGCCCAGAGGCTGACAGATACCAGTAATTTTCAGTGCACACATTTACCATTTACATTAGCACAATAGATCTTCTCTCTCTTAAAATGAGGATGCCCATTAGGGCGAGTGAATGATTACTGCTCTGCTGTATGTTTGTTCTGATCACAGCGCTTGGCTCTGTGATGAAGCCGATTCTTGGAGCCAGACTTGCAAAGTGCTGAGCTCCCTCAATGCTTCTTGAAGCTCCTGGGAGTAGAGTCACTCAGGACTCCACAGGATCAGGTCTTTTGTTCACGTTCATGATTTTTGCTCAGCCCCTATTCACTTTATTATGTGTGTCATGCTCCTAAGGGTATTCTTGTAACTTCTCTGAATTTTTTCCCTCCTCAGGCTGTCATCTTAAAAGTGTGAAGGAAATTAACTTTGTCTTCAGAAACCCAGTCAGTAAATCTATTTGGTCTGAAGAAATATAAAGGCAGTGTATTGAGACATTCTATTTTCTAGATATTTAATCCACAGTTAAATGCTTTTTGGGGCAGAAAAAACCACAAAGACCAAGGGAAATGGAGATGGCTGTCATGCCTGATTTGGTTTGTGATTAATGGGTGTGGGTAGTTTATAGAAGCAGGGAGCAGGATTTCAACAGCAGCCAGTTCTCAGGAGCTGTAGGTATTTCAAAGGCAGGATGTCCAAAAGAGAGAGTGATGAGGTACCAGTAGAGTGCTGAAAATATTGCACATCTACCATCCTTCCTGCCTCTGAATATACACCCAAGCAGGATGCTCTTCTTTTAGAGGTACAATTTCAGAGCAATGTGAGAGAGGTACATGCAAAAATCCTACAGACAAAATATTTTGTTCTAATATCATCTACTCACAGCTTTGAAATGTTACCCCTAAGTGTTTTCTATCCCTGCTGCTGTTCAAGTAACTAATGCCTTTGGCATCTTAATCTGTTTTTTTGCCTCTCTCTTCCTTGCCCCATGACTTCTCCATGATAAATTAGCATCTGTTACATTTGTCTCCTTATTTCATTTCTCATAACCCTGGCTGTTTAACTCTGTTAAAAGCATCTGCAGGATCTTTAAAGTTTTGCTCTGTGTAATCCTTAGAGCAAAAGCAGGATGAGCATGGCTCTACCTCCCTTGTCCATGGACAGAAGGAGGTCATCAACCAGACCCACAGGTACTGTCTCTGTACTGTACTCTGACCTGAGAGGGTTGTAGGATATTGGCAGCTGGCAGGTAGCATTGGTGAGTGTTTTTTGCTAGCTTCTCAGTTAGTTTCCTTAGAGAAGTGGGGATTGATACCAGCTGGTAGTTTGTAAGGTCTTTAATTTGACTGGTGATTTCTTTAATTCCAGATGCACCATTGCATGTTTTAGGATGGCTACTGGATTCCCTATGTCAAAGGAGGTCCTTTAGCAGGGATCCCAGGACTTCTCTATTCTCTTTTGCCATCCAAGAACAGGTCAATCATAGGTTGTCCTTGTTATGTTTCACAGCATACAACAGAGAAGTTACATAAAATATTTTTGCTGGAAGGATGCAGTGTAACACAACTTTATTTCTTATAAATTTGAATGATAACACACAAGAATTCCCCTCCCTCCCAAAAGAGAGAGAGAGAGAGAAAGCAGGCTGCTCTCTGAAATAGAGGCCCAACTCGGCCCAACTCACTGTAGGCTATCTGGCTGCAGACTGACTACTGTTAGGCCCAGATTTCACATTCCTCTACAGACCCCCTTGCCTGCAAAGCAAGATGGGGAACATCACTGAAAATTGTAGTCACAACATTCAATTTAAATACAGTTTTCAATACCTCATACTTCCAAATGACTTCACTAGTTTCATGACGTCATGCAGGGCCTGTTAAATATCCCATTGCACTTTTCAAAGGAATTCCTGTTTCAGTAATTATATTTTGCCTTCCTTCTTCTCCCAGAAATGTTGGTTGACTACGGAAATTTTTGGTATGCAATAGTTTAGTGCTGTGCACTACCTAACACCTGTGCGTTTTCCTCCAGAGGTGTCTTGTGTGTATAGCTCCTTGGGATCCTTTGAGTGAAAAGTACTATCAGAAGATAAGATTTTGATTCATGAGATAAAAATGAAATTCCAGCCAAATTTAGCACTGTTACCAGATTGCATGAAAACAAAATATTTCAGTTGTTTCAGAACTCCTATTGTTTAATCTATATGTGTAATTATTGGGCCTTCTGTAGCCTGTGAAGGGCTATGGACTACAATGTCATGATCAATATATTACTGACACTACACTCTAAAGCCTGGTCTACCCTAAAAAGTTATGTTGACTCAGCTACGTCACTCAGGGATGTGAAAAATCCACCCTCCTGAGCAAGATATTTAAACCAACCTCACCCCTGATCTAGACAGAACTAGGTCGACAGAAGAATTCTTCCATCACCTAGATGCTGCCTCTTGGGGAGGTGGATTAACTACAACAATGGGAGAATCCTTCCCATCACTGTAGAGAGTTGCTATACTCAAGGGCTATAGCGATGCTGCTGAAGTGCTGCAGTGCTTCAGTATAGACACTACTTACGCTGACAGGAGGGCTTCTCACATCGACGTAGATAATCCATCTCCCCAGGAGGTGGTAGATAGGTCAACAGAAGAATTCTTCTGTTGATCTAGTGCTGTCTACACTGGGGCTTAGATCAATATAAGTACATCTCCCAGGGGTGTGGATTTTTCACACCCTTGAGGGACTTAGCTATACCAAAGTAAATTCCTAGACTAGAAGAGGTCTGATCTCATTTTCTTCAGGCCCAGATAAAACTTCTTACTGTTTTCTCATTGTATGATGGAGCTAGGGACTAGGACCAAAGCCAGTGTTGGCTTAGATTCAATCTAGAGAAATGGAAGTGATGTTTGTTAGCAGGGAAGCATTTTGATGAATGGACAGAGACTATACCTATTACTGTCTTGAAGGTACATATCTATTGTCCAAGTGGTTTACAATCTTGAAGTTTTACAAGATTCCTCCTCACTTCTGATTACCAGATGGCAGAGGAAGTCAGAAGCACCATCTTTCACCTTCAGCTGGTCAAGAAATGATTGTTTTTCTTCTCAAATAGGAGCCTCACCAGGCACTATAGGAGCTGCATGATCAGACCTCCTTTGCGACACAAAGGCTAATTGTTATGATCTTTAGGCTTCTCCTCAATTTTATGGAGCCCCCCTACAAAGCGGTGACAAGAAACTTTTTGAATGTGAATCCCAAGGCACTATAATGGCACACAACAACTCTCATGTTTTTTTCTTATTGATAGAACATTGATCTAAAAGGCCAAGGAATGGAGACCATTCTACTGCTCCCAAACTGGCAACCCAGACCCACTAAAAGCTCACTATTATCTGTTTTTTCCCTCTCAGATTATGGTAAATACTGCCTACCAAATGAGTGGATGTGCTTCAGAGTCTTTTCTGTTGTGGGGAGTGTTACCTTGTTTATGTTTAAGGTCTGAGAACTGGCATTTAAGGATGTGTAAGTAGCACCTTGAGAAGAGAGGTAAAAGCATGCCTATTCATATTTAATAACTCTTTTCCTTACTGATATTGCTCTATATTTACATTTTTAAAATCCATTAAAAACACTTTATGCATGTGAAGCACTCTTGGTAAAACAGAATGGTTCTAAATGTATGTGTGTATATGCTGCCAAGAAAGAAGACAAACTTTTTTATCCAAAAAGAAAGAGAAACTTTGACAGGGGTTATACAGGGACGGGGCGGGACACAGTCAAGAACTTGTGATGGGGTAGTCACCCCTTGCTTGCCCTTAAGTGATTAATGTAAGATCAGAAGAGGGCTAATTAACCAGACAGGCCACACCTGAGGAGAATCAGGTGATTTAAGTAATCCCCTGACTGAATAATGAAGGAGCCTAGCTGAGAAGGAACAGCTGAGCTGGGTTTATAAAGACAGGAAGTGGGCAGCAGATAGGGGCTGCAGGGAAGTAATCTGCAGTCATGCCTTGGGAGAAGGGAGCTAGGTTTGGGGGCTTCGGAGCTAAAGTAGCCTACAGTTACTCCCTGTGAAGAGAGAGTTTTGGGTCTGGCAAACCTCAAGAGCCAGGAGGTTGGGAAAGACAATAAAGTCTAGAATGGAATAGAGCTTGGCTGCTGATTAGCAGTTCCCCCATCTATAGTCCAGAATAGAGGGTGGATTCCCCTACCAGCTATTGGGGAAGTGGCACAGATGAGGCAGTGAAGAGTGGACTGCTTGGGACAGTTTGCCCCAAAAGACCTTGATTTCAGAAGGGGGAAATGCACATGATGTCTTGGCCTGAGGGCCAAGTCACAAAGAAGGAGCAACTGGAGTTGCAGATAGTGGTGGATAGAGTGCCAGAGGAGGGCGCAGCACCTGGAAGGGGCTCCTTCCTAAGAGCGAATAGGAGAAGGTGCACTTGCAGTGAGGGGAGCGCGGGACAGAACTGTTACACTTAAGTGAAAGGATACTTTTTCAATCCCAGTTAATAATGTCAAGCAGCACTTACTCTCACTTTCACATGAGTGTAACTCCCCTGAAGTCAAAGAGATTACTTCTGATTCTCACCTGTGTAAGTGAAAGACAATATTTCTCAAATGCCCCTAATTTTAGTCCCAAAGTTACCTGTGTCCCACACACATTTATTGTGGAAAGCTATTTACATTAGAACTAGCTAAACTAAAGGTGTGTGTAACTCTCAAGGCTTATGGCCTTCAAGAGCAACTCTGTTAATAAAGAAATGTGTTTCTGAACTGGGTGGGCCCTGTTACTTTTAAACTGAAGTGTTTGGATCAGTCCCATTGCTATAGGGAATCAGTAAAGGGCACCTACTAGTTGCCTGCTGCATTGCAAAGAAGGAAGGGAAGTGTGGTTGTGGCTACTCCATTAAAAGCTACTGCCAGGCAGTGGGAATCCTAGGGAAAGCAGGATTTTAATTGTCTGGTCCTGAGCCTAAGGAAGAGCCGATCAAAGGATGGCTCCCCAGAGAGCCACCTAAGGCAGCCCAGGAGAGAGGAGGCAATGAGAACCAACAATCAGCTTTGTCTCCTTGAGTCTTTTCCGCAGCCCAGGTTAGAGAACACTTGGGGGATGATCTAATTTTCACCAACTAGCAACTGTTCTCTTGTGACCATATGCTAACTGAGAATAAGTAGAGTACAGAGTACTCCACTCACTCTTTTTCCCAACTCCTGCAACAAGGGCTGAAGGGAGAGAGGCACAGAAGCTGGTTGTATGCCCATCGCGGATTTCTCCAAACCAGGAGATTGCATGTGATTCCTGTTCCCTTTGCCTTTTCTAAGCAACAAAACAGGAGTAGACAAGAATCTACCACTAAAGATAATTTGTCCCTTAATTGTTTTGAAATTACTTTGTTACCCCTATTAACTCAAGCTGTTAGCCAATATTCAAGCTCTTGTGGGTTGTGTCTCTTGAGAGGGAGAACTGATGATGAAATCAGGTATTTCTTAGATACAGTCATCTTTATTTACAAAGAACGTCCATAAAGTCCTGTTTCCCTGAGCAAGAAAGGAATCAAGCCATAGGAGAGTTTCTTTGCTCAGTTTCAAACCTCTTTCTAGTGGCACTCTACCCAAAAGTCCACTTAGCTTTTTCTCAGAATCATAATATGAATACAAGTGCTCCTCTGGCAGCCTCCAGGACTTCTCTACTGCCGTCTCTGTGTGATTTGTGGTGTTTTTTGCTGATTCTCTCTCACTCACACATGCCTCTGCCCTGTCAACAATACCCGGATCCCAGGGAAAACACATCAGATCACATGGCTCAACTTGTTCAGCCCTACATGCTGCCTGTGTTTTGGTCAGTGATTGCTATTGTTTCATCTATCTATTCCTTAAAAGAGTGTCATTGCTTTTTATAGTTATACTGAATGAAAGAGGGCTGTTCAACTAGGTTTCAGTCAACCACCAGTATAAGACTCTGTTCAGCCATCAGGCTGAATACCACTGATGTCCAGTGTATAATTGTGACTTACCAAAAAAAAACCCCAAACCAAACCCCCACAGGAAACCCTGCTAGAGCTGGTTGAAATTTTCCATATGCTTGGGGAAGTGATGCAATGAAAAATTCAAAATAAAAGTTTGTAATCTTGTTCAAAATTTTCATTTTCTGTTTTTCCAAAAAATATATTTGAAATTTTGTGTCAAATTTTTGGTTTCTTTCCCCCTTGCTCTCACTTAAAATGTTTAAAACTCTTTTTACACAGCATCACTACCCTGCACTGAATACAGAACTCAGCTGTGAGTGCTCAGCACTTCCACAAATCAAAACCCAGGTATCTCAAGCTGGATAACCAGACTCTGAGGAACACACATTTTGTGATCACCTGTGAAAAGTTTGGTTCAAGTGACTTGCCCAGCCAGCATCACCCAGGAACTCTGTGGCACAGGCAGGGATAGATTCCAGTTCTCCAAGGTAGTATTCAGCGTCTTTAACCAGAACACCATCTTTTCCTTTCCTGCCTCATTCACTTCTATCTTCCACAATAAATGTGGAAGGGTTCCTCCAGAGAATAGCCTAATTAACTACACAATCCAGATTCATTCCCAGAACAGGTCCTTCCTATGCACTGAATGAGGTTGGGGTCCTGTGGAAAAATAGTGTATGATCATATAATTAAAGGCTGCATTAATGCACAAGGGGATGGGAGTGTATGCTTCTTCCCCATAAACTATCCTATTAGCCCATTCTACCTAACGGATGCCATATAGCTGAAAGCCAGAACTCTCAGCTCTCTGATGGGGAGCAAGGGAAGAGAGAGAGAGAGAGAGAGAAACAGGCCAGGCTCCCCCAAATCACTCCAGCACATGACCCAAGGAACAGTTTCACTTTCTGGGGAAACCAAATGGTTCAAGATTCTCCCATCTCTGATGTGGGACAGTCAGAGACTGCAACCAAGATGAGCTCCACACCCGAGACCCAGCACCTGGACCCAGCAGTCCATCACTCCTCTGGCATAACAGCCTTTTTCTGCCAGCTAATGTACTTAGTCTGTGTTGTGGTTCTGAAGATACAGAATCCTGCTGCTGATGCATGATGTGGGGGGAGTGGTTGTTACTGTTTCACATAATAAAATTTGTTTTTACTTTTTTCCTTTAAAAACAAAACAAACATAAGAAATTACATACCAAAAAACCAATGATGGTTCTTTAGGTTGCAAAGGCAAGTGCTCAAAAATTAAGAAATGCCAGCTTTATGACTGCCTGTGCATCCTCAGTTCTGCCCCTTTATGCATCTGCATTATGAAATAGTCTTTACTTATGTTACTCACATCCTATTTTCTATGTCTGCCTCATTCAGTGCACAAGTTGGATGCACCAGGGGCAGAATTAAGGTTGCATGGGCAATCATAAATCTGGCTGCTTCTAACTTTTGAGTACTTGACTTAGCAACATAAATATTCTTTTAATGTATTTTAGTATGTAGTATGTGTATAAATTCCCCACCAGTATAAGTACAGGGTAGTCAGAATAATTTTTTTTCTTTTCAATTTAGCTGTATTTTGTAAATGTTTCATAGCTCTAAGCAGAATCCACTAGGGTAGGAATCTCTTTGAGCTCCAACTGGACTTGGATTACTGATTACAATAGCATCAGAATTTTGTTTTTTAATGAAGTGAATGACATTTATTAACTTTCCGATGACTAATTTAAAATAAATCAGCAAAGTCCGAAAAAAATAAAAATAATTAATCTGCAGAGATGGTTGTCTTTTGTGAATCATCTAATGCCACCTACCTGGGACTGGCGCTTCAGCAACCATTAGTTGGGGATTTTCCACTTTGTGACATGGCACAGTGACAGCCGATATGTCCAATTAGTGCTTTTCCCAGTAGACAAGGAATGCTAATTATTTTAAGTGGCTGAAAAGGGGTATTTGTTAAAGAATCGTAAGATTTCTCTTTCCTCCTTCATCACACACACACACACACACACACACACACACACACACACACACACAC
>ML675613.1:26671650-26858603 GCA_007922155.1 Mesoclemmys tuberculata | reverse complement strand
ACACACACACACACACACACACACACACACACACACACACACACACAGGTCTAGTTCCATGATTTTAATCCTTAAAAACCCTTAGTGTACAACACCCAGCTATTGTATCCAGGCTAAATGTTATTCTGAAGTATGAAAATATGTTCATATTTGTGTCTGTTAAAGAAATATTAATATTTAAAAAGTAAAAAATATAAATTGCTTTGTTAAAACTAATACTCTATTAAAATGTTGTGCCAAGGAAGAAAGTGGGATATAGTTTATGTAAAAATCATCAAATTTTTATTCAGTTTTTATGACTGTCTTCTACATGTATGAAGATTAATATTTATTGTGTGCAAATATTTACTGGGCAAAGTATATCACAAATTTATCCTTCCAGCCTTTTACTGTTAATTACCATCATGTCGATTTTTAATTTTGCCAATATGACTTTTTTTTTAGTGCAGTTACATTTGTACAGAGACAATATTACACCTAAGTGTAATTAACTCTCAGGACTGTACATAACATGCTGTGAGGGCTACAGGATTTCCTGCTAAAGAGCATCCCACCTGCTGGATGGAATACTTTATCAGAGAGCATAATGGACTCACCATGCAAGGGGGCATGATACTACACAGTCTATTTGGGCAAAATTCCCATTTGATGAGTTCTGCCTGAGTAAGTGAGGCAGGACTGTGATGTGGGTCTACCATCTGTTTGCAATTCAGATCACCACAGTACCACATGCTTGTGTGAGATCTATTATTCTCTGTCCACAAAATTAGACTGGAGATCTGATACTTCCTTGGCAAAGTTTGCACTCAGGTTACCAGTCACCAGTTGTAATAGCCAGCTGTACAGACTTTTGGAGACTGTTGATTGTTTAAAACAAACATGTAAACAATAACTTAACAAATAACTGATTCAAAGAATAAACCAATGTTCTTAACCCTTCAGCAGTTCACATTCCCTGATGGCCAAGACCCTGAAGGCACATCGACACTAAATCTGGGAACGTACCTCCAAGTCTGTGTCCACAGACTTGTGCCAGCGAGACTCACACTAGTACTTTAAAAATAGATCTCTTTGTGAGGTTGCTCCTTTGGCTTTCAAGTCCATTCTTCCTCCTTTCAGGGGACTATATATGGTTGAAAGGCTGTTCTGTTTCACCAAATCCTCTTTTTCTGATTAATTGGTTTATAGTCATCGGTGTCCTATTAAGTGACAAACTGGAATTTTTTGTCACTTTCTTTTCCAAAGATGTGGCACAGGAATAAATTTTTGTTTGTTTGTTTTTTTCCGTTCCTCATTTTCAACAAAGGTGAATTCTCTTCTCTTTTCTTAGAGCACAGCAACCTCTCAGTAGTGGTTACTGTGGAGATTACAGAGGCCCAGTCTTGAATTCATCACCATGGTTGGGATGCAAGACTGTCTTTATTTCCTGTTTAAACATACTTTAGCCTCCTTGCTCTATTTCCCCTAGGCTACTCAAAACAGCCATAGTTATGAAGGCATTTATTTTTCTTTTTAATGTGGCTGTTGTTACACAATCCTTTATGGCTGCACTCTTCTCTTTGGGTCTTTCTTTAACGTGTAATGGTAGAGTTTTACATTCATTTTTCAGCTTCTCCTCTACCATTTCCACATCTCTTTGTACACTGCTCCTAATATCTTGGAACATATTAGCAAATCGATCTGTAGGGCCAACTCTTCTTTTCCAAATCTCTCCACAAGACCTATTTGTTCCATGATGCCCACAGAAGAGATTAGATTAAGAGCAGTTGAGTAGAGGTGAGGTGTTTTTATCCATTCACAGTGCTGCTGAAACTTACAGTTTTATCTGGATTCTTTCTTATATATGATGTTTTTCATAAAGCCCCAGCTCCTAGTATCATGTGATTATGTAAGCATCTCAGCTGTGTTTGTTAAAAAAATAGTTTCTAGCTTTGATGAATGAGGTGAAGAGCTTGCAAACATGAACCCAAAAGATTAAAAAAAACCCATTGGTAAATCAGAAGAATCCTAAATTTGTGAATTTAGTTTTTTAAATCTCATGTGTTTTAGTCTAATCTCATGCTTTTTTTAAGGCTCTGAGTCATGATTTTTGAATGCCTGGGATTTTGTGCTGTTTTATGTATTACATATTTTTATATATTTGATCATTGTCCCCTCCCCATCCTTTATATCTCATGTATCTTCTTAGACTGTAAACTCCTTGAGTGAGAGCCTAACACAATAGGTACTCAATACTGATTGCTGCCTCTGAGTGTTGTCCCAGTACAAATGTAAAGTGCACAGTAGGACACTAGGAAATGGTTTTGATCAGATTTTTGGTGGGCGTAGAGAGGAATTTTGAGGTAAGTGATAGAAATTGATTGACCTTTAGTCATGCTAATGAAAAAAAGCTAAAAGAAGATTTAATGAAAATAAATGTTAACTAGAATTAAATATACTATTTTTGAAATCAGAAGCTGGAAAGCACATATTAAATAAGTATTAAGGATCAGTTCTTCCACATTGATGAGCTCCTCCAGTTCCCATGGAAACAAAGAGCGCCACTCCCATGAAACAACATTGCTGACTTCAATGGGAACACAATCTGGCCTATTGGTAGTTGAGGGCCTTCTATTTCTCAGAGCCTCAGGTGCTGAATTGACACAGGATTTCTCTATTTGGGTCTGTCATAGGATAGGGTTGGCTTTTGAGGTGTTCGAGCACCAGCTCTGAATTTTGCCTGGGTTCTTGTCTCCTAACTATATGTGGGCCAGGAGCAAAGGCTATTAGGAAGGGCTATTGGATGGAGGTAGGCTGGAAGCAATTCAGCCACATGGTCGGAGCAGTGCACAATGTTTAACAAAGTTCCAGTTGTTCAACTTAATTTCCATTCAGCTTCACTCTTTGAAAGTGCAACAAGGTGGCAGTGTCTGAGTTCTCTGAAGAGTAGGAGCTGGCAGAATGAACCATGGAAATTGGCCAGAAGTTCCCCGAGCCCTGGATTTTGCAGATACAAATCTAGTCCAGTGAGGGACCACTGGAAAGAGGAGTTTCAGATGTACACAGTTGTGCAGGAAAATGACACCAGCAGAAAGTAAAACTATTATTTTACCTTATTGGGGAACAAGGTAGAGAGATTTACACCACTCTGAAGCTTACCAGTGCCTTAATAAGCAAGCAACAGACACTCCCTATTTGGCTGACTTAATGTACTCTCTCTCAACACACACAGCCACACATACACACTCTCTGTATATCATTTGAAAGCTTATTATGTCTACTTTAAGATGAGGTATGATGTCAAGTGGTGCTGTTACCATAGAAACAGAAATAACAATGACACCACTTAAAATGACTACTTTAAACAAAATAATGCAAATTCTTGATCACTCTATGTATTATTACAAGACATAAAATTGGATTTCTTTGGGACCTCAAAGCACCACAACAACCATCTAAAGGGTACAACAAAATCTATTAATTTGTGCACATTTCATTAAAATGTAATTACAATTAAAATGCTTGTGACGTTTCTAGTCAGCATTATCATCATGATGTTCATCATTCTGATCTCTGTTGAGTGCTTGGGTTACCACAGTCTTCAGTGTCTTGGTATGTATGCAGTTTTGTGCAGGGAAGATTGTTCTGACTACAGACATAGTTGATTGAGCAGCGACCCTCCGGTACAGTCACAAATAAGGTCTTGTAGTAGCACAGTTGTCTTTGGGTCCCTGAAGAATAGAGGAAGTGGTTCAACATCCACATTTTTCCATCCATGTTACAAGGATGATCCAATATCTAGTTTTCTTATGTGCAAAGGACATCCAAATCTTTGTTTGCCAAAATGTTCTTTTGACATGTTCTTCAAAATTTGTTTCTCCCAATTTTGCAAGATCTCAAAAGACGAGCTCCTTTTGTTTTTGACATTAAATATAGATTTTTTTCCCCGCTACTAAATAGGGATGATGCAGTCACACCTTGTTAGTGACAGTACACCAGGAAGTATGTTGCAGAAGTGAGTGAATCACACATAGCATGCATAGGTATGAAGCGATACTTACCAATTGTGCTGTTAACGGTGCCTGTTTCAATCTACATGTTATCTGTGTCTCATTTTTGGAAAGTAGTGAGCAGCAAGGACCAAAATATTTGTATCAGGTAATTATTATGGTTTCTTTGACATAATGAGATCTAAAAGCCCTATTGACGCTTCTTCTTTAGTACAGTACAAGTCTTGAACTTCAACACCCTAACTGCTACTGGATTTTGCTAGTTCACCATTTGAAAAGACTTCAGCAAGGAGTATTTGTGTTAGGGTGTGCACCTACCCTCTCAGTTGCATTTTGAACCATATATTCACATAGGAATTTTACAAGTAATTGCTTGTTGAATGCCACATTTAGAAATGTTTTTTCATGGAGGAACTGGGTGTCCACCATTCACCTGGTATTTCTTGCATACAACCCTGATCCTGTCCAGTGCTGTCTTTCTGCAGTTTTAACACAGTCACTGTTGCCATTTGTCAAAGGCTATGTGAAGATCCGTTCAGTCGATCCAGAAGTCGACGTACTATAACCACCTCCTTAAGTGCCATAGCGTGGCGTCAGTGGGAATGTGGTTCCCATTGGCACAGTGCTGTGAAGAAGGTGTGCAGAAGAGAAGCACAGCAGTCGACGGGAGTTACACAAGTTCTTTGCGTACTTTGCGTAACTCCCGTCAACTGCCGCTGAATTGCCGAGGTAAGCGTAGACCAACTCAAAGACTTTGATTACTGAATTAGCTTTATCAAATCCTTTTAGGACCTGCCTGGAATAGCTTGCACTTTCTACATCTGAGGGAACTAGGGCTTTGTAGCAGCTTGGACAAGAGAAGGGCCTTCTTGTTCTATATAAGCTCATTGAAGAGAGAAACAATAAGCTGATAAATGCAGTGTCATATAGGGACTGTATTGTTTCTGTGTAACTAGATGGTTTTGCTTTGATTCATTTTGCTCAAGTAGGAAGAAAAGCCTGTTGAGTGATAAACTACATCCTCAGCAATCAAGTCATCCACAGATATTCATCATCTCCTCTTTGAAGTGCTGCTTCACTTACTTTGATGGCTCTCGCCAACGTTTCTATTTTATGAAGTTTCTTGTCTTGTGTGTTTTTTCTAAAGCAAACAATGCAACAGGACCGGTCACTGGAGGACATGCTTGCTCTGCGAGCTATAAAAGCAGGTGAACATGATGCTCTCTGATCAGATTCAGTCTGTTTTCTTTCTTGCATTCAGTACAATTCTGACATGTGCCAAATCCTACCGGGTTGTGTATTTCTAAAGCCTCCTGTCATAGAGTAGCAGGTCCCTCTTTGTAGACTAAGCCCAACATCCCTGGACAAGAGTAGGTGAGCCCAATCAAGCCAATTAAAGGGTGCTCCCTGTAAGGGCTGCAAATGGGATTGGACCAAGACAGGCTGCACCTGCGGAGGGAAAGCCACACTAGAGTGGAGTTAGCTCCTGTGGTGGCTCCCTGGAGGAAGGGGCCAGGGGCTCACAGAAGCATCCCTGGGGTTGCTGCTCCAGAAAAGGAGCAGAGCTGATTGAAACTTGAAACTTAGAGAAGCCAGGAGCAGGAGTACCAGAGATCCCTAAGAGTGGTGGTCCTGAAACCTGAGGCCAATGAATGAGTTAAAACTGGTTTTCTGTTTGTTTGCTAACTTCTTCCTGTTAAGGAAAATAAACTTCTTTGTGAACGGCTGAGTTTGGCCGTGCATACTTTGGTGCTGAGAGGAGCATGGCCTGGTGACACCCCTGTGAGAGTATTTAGTTATCTAAACTAGAAAAGCATCCAATGGCCATCTTTACAATTAATTTCTCCTAACTTCTGCAGCCAGCATCACAGAATTCTGTCCAGCACTAGTGGCTTTTGACAGTTTTGCATTCTTTCCATTTTCTTGATAAATAACACAGTTTTCAAAGTTTCTGGAAGGTCTTATTCTCTTTGATGTATGCGTTACATAGCTTGTATCCTTCATGCCTTCATATACTCTAACTTCCCTGTAGAGGTAAAACTCTCAAAAGTCTATTCTGAGCATTACCACCACGATTTACCACCATTTTTCATTTTGTACAAGTATACAGACTTGTGCTAAATTAGATATATGCATAGATATATACAGCTATATGTTAGCCTCAAAAATTACAATTTTTGTTAGGTGAGCACTTTGATTGAAGCTGTGTATTATTATCTTTAACACTTATATTGACCTATAAATAAGTGTCATTGAAGCAAAAAGCTAGTTTCTGGAATATTTCAAAGGCCAGCACTCCATGCATAGACAATTAAAAATTAAAACCTTCTACCGGTCAGACTAGATGCTACATTTTATATACAAAAGCCTATAAATGGAGAAACGTTACATAAGGAATTCATGTACATTTATGTCAGCTCACTAAGCAGTACAAACTAGGGGCATATAATGTAGTGCTACTGTCACCTTCAGTGTGGGACTGCTCTGGTCAGCAAATTTCAATTGAACACACTGGAAACTATTATAATAATTTTAGATATTTTGACAATTAAGAATATGCCACTTGAAAATGTTTCATCTCTGTATATTTCAAAATGTTGTTTGCCATTTGTGCCACATGCTAAACAACTTCATCACTTCTGGAACAAAAAAACCCAAACTTGCTGACGCAAAACCAGTAAAAAAAAAATCTTTTAATATATTGTTGTCAGGTATCTTTGATTAAAAAACCCCACATTAAAGTGTTGAAATTAAATTGTTGTCCATGTTACAGTGTCTCTGGAACTGTGCAAAAACGGACTAGTTCTCATTTTGGGTATCATTATTTCACCTCTTGCAGCATCACTTGACAGCTTCACATCGCAACTCATCTAAGTGGCTATAAAATAATCTTTCCAATGATTTATGATATGGGTGCATGTAGAGTGGGTAGAAAATATGGTCCTTTTTGGAGAATTGCTACATGCCTACAATCTTCACAGCAATCCTGGGAGCCCTGGGGAACTATTCTTTCCCAAAGGTGAATGAAACTGGGAAGTGACACAGGTTTTTCACTAGGAACCAATCTGAAGGGAAGAAAGGTGACCAGATGTTCCAATTTTGTAGGTGCCTTTTTCTTATATAGGTGCCTATTACCCCCCCCACCTCATTCTGATTTTTCACACTTGCCACCGGGCCACCCTTGGGGGGATAGCGGGATAGGCTCCTGTTTTACTGCCTTATGCACATTGGCAGCCACATGCAATTTGGAAGATCTGACAGATTCTATGAGAGTTATTAGGATCCCTACTAACTTTGCTTCAGGAAGGCAATCTCAAATTAGACAGATTCTTAGAAATGGGACATGCAGTGGAAGACTCATGAAAAAGGATGAATGCCCTAGGAAGCATAGCTCTTCCAGAAGAACATATAGTGAGACAGCCATAAAGGAGAGCAGATGGCCAAGAGTCCATACTTATCATGAGATGCATTTACCATTGGAGACAGCATAAGCGGACAAAGGAGAAGTGCCCTGCACTAGGACAGCATTGCAAGTTGTCTACCAGCGTGTGCAAGAACAGAGGAAGGTCCCAGAATGATTGTCAGATTTGTACAAAAGGAAAACGGCACATCAGACAGTGGTGATGACATCATGACTCTTTCATGGAGTCAGAGAGCACATCACGTTCAATCTGTCAACCTCCGTGCATGCAGCAATGTTAATACGGAAATACCCTGCGCAATTTCAGCTGGTTTGCAGGGCCTCCTGCAGTGACTCTCTGGGATGAATTGGACTTGAACACACCCATTACAAAGAGCAGGTGCAATCTAATAATGTACAAAGAGAGCACAATACAACCCATAGGAAAATGTGGCCTCATAGTAACTAACCTACAAAATAATAGACTGTACTAATTCAATTTAACCTGCATTCAGCATCACTGTTTATGAACGAAATACTGACAAAGAAGCCAATAAGGAGCTATGCGGGAAGCTTATGTGGAGACAGGCACCATAGCAAATAGCCCAGGAAAACACAGAGAGGGTTTTTGACTGTAAGGGACAGCTACTTGATAGTTTAGTGTCCCCCCCCAGTAAGGTCTGGGCTCCAGCTGCATCACCTGGAGTTCCCCCTGTGACTGTGGTAAAGCCAGAATAGGGGAAAGGTGAGACCCCAGAGAGAGGGCTGTGTAGCGTCCTCACCAAGGGATGAAGATTTGTGTTGTTTTAATTTGACTTTTGATTTTCCCAGGAGGGTTAGACTTTAGCCCTGAACAGAGGGCCATAGCACTAAAGCATTCAGCCAAACTATTGCACCACTAGAAGGTGACTGCAGACTGTCACAGAGAAACTGAGGCATTTTGGTGGGGAAACTGAGGTATGGATACATCCAGACACGAAGAGTTAAGCCATACTCTTATAGGACCTAATTTGGTCAGATGCTGACTGCCTCCTAAGAGATGCTGTTTGCCTTCCTTTTCCACTGTAGTCAAAATTTAAAAGATTTGGGGCCCTGTTCCCTGAATACAGAGATATCCTGGGCCTAGCTCTGAGGTCTGTACTCAGACAGAACCTCAATTGACTTTTAGTATTTGGCCAGTTGAGAATGAAAATGGAGGAAAAAAATCAAGAGTAAGGAATGTACAGCTCAAAGATACCAACGTTTGCATGTATTTGCCTTTTCATGTAAATTTTAAAGTCCTTATTCAGGCACAATCCCAGTGAAGCCAATGACTGAATTATGAATGTGACCTTCAGCACTGGGGCCTGTATATTTTGCTTAGTAATTAAAAATAAAGTTAGATGATATATATTGAAGTAAAAGAATTTTCTTACATTACTGCTGGTTTTCCATATACTGAGGTTCTATGAAGGTACTCTTTGACTGTGATCTTGTTTATGTAAATTCATAAAGAATGAAATCCACCATAAGCATAAGCAACGTGCACAGGGGCAAACTTCACCCCAAGAGAATAAATATCCAGTGCTTAGCATTACCAGAGCAACATCTCTGACTCCTCATTAAGTTCAGTCCTGGGTAAGTAGTGTTCTGTTACCTTCCTGTTCTTTTCTAACTTTGGCTTATCATTACCATGAATATCAATTATTCAGCAACAAATGAATCTTAAGTGTTTTGCACAGTGCTAGTGTTTATATGCAGCTTTATAGCTTTGGTTTATACATTCCAGCAATGGAATTAGCTAAAAAAGTTTTATCTCAATGATTTTTTAAAAACAATCATGTTCTAAAAAATCAATAGGTCCAAGAACAGTTTTACTGCTAGAGCTATAAACCGATGCCCTGTGGTGACATACTAGTCATTACACGTCCCCTGGCTATCTTGAAAGCATAGAGTGGCATGAAACCTTTAGACTTCACTTTGCAAACATTTCCTAGCAGACACTGTTATTTCAGGCACTGTCCCTGGTTCCTGTGAGTTCCACCCATGGGACAGCCAGTACAAAGGTTTCTGGGGAAGTCAATGTGTGGACAACACCTAGCATATTGTGGATACCATTAGTATAAACAAATAATGAGGATGAGAAAAATGGGACTTAGGCTAGTTAGGGCTTTGTAGATGGTAATCAGAACATGTGAAATCCTGACCTCATTAAAGTCAAAAGCAGTTTTCCCCTTGACTTTAATGGGGCCAGCATTTCAATTGGAAATGAAGTAGCAGCCAGTGTATTGTGCATTTGTAACATGCTCTTGCCAGTCTGTCCCAGCTCTGATGCCAGTGTACCACACTGAGAATGGCACAAGGGCAATAAATAGGGCAGACAATCCCCCCCAAACTAGTGGTTTATTCTGTTATTAGATTCACCAAGCCAGTATGAAAAGATTTTCTGGTAGCACCATACTGGTTAGCAAGAAGCTAAATGCTGTCCCTTTTAGGCATCCTAGCCCTTGGTTCCCATCCAGACAAATTGCTCCAGTATAGTGAGAGGTTACTGAAAACCCATTTCATCAGATGTGAGGCAGTTGTGTTCTGCATGAGCTGAAACCTCAGAGTGAAAGAACATATTACACTAGTTTAGCTTGTGGTGCCTTAGGGATGGATCACCTCGTGACCATTATGATTGCCATAGTCTGTGGGATGACTCATGAATGGGGCAGAAGTGTCAAGTCCTTTGTAAACCATGTGTTCAAAAACAGTCTCTGACACTGGATCCACAATTTTCCAAGTGAACTCTCTTGTCGATGCAAATACAATGTGGTCATCCAAATACCTGACTACCTCTACAAATCAGATAGAGATTAAAAGTAAATTTTACTATTTGCACTTGCCAGTGATTTGTGCTTACAAAAAATGTGAATGCAAATAACTGCGGGTGTACTTTTTGGAACTTGGGTTTGGATGGTCATTTGACGGTCTGACCTTTCATTTTCAAGTGCTTTTAAACCCCCATAAAAATCCTGTGAAGTTGGCAATTAAGTATTCCCATTTTGCAAGCTGGAGAAGTGAATGGAGGCAATCCATTTAATTTACTCAAGTGCACACAGAGTTTTCCATCAGAGCTGGGATTAGTCTTTAGGATTGATCAGCTAACTACTTTTTCCCTTTTTTAAATCACAAAACCTTATTCCACTCTAAAGCAATGAACAAACTGTTTGCTTTCTAAGACACCTGTAAACTTGCATTCTTAAGGAAGCTTTACTGCAATTACAGTATTTGTATATTTGCCAGAGTTTGAATCTCTTGGAAAGTGCTCAGAGCAGTTTTGCTTTTAAAAAAGAATCATGATGCAGTCACTATGTCACTCTGTACATCATGCTTTGGCTTCAGCAGCATAATGATATTTTCCCTGTCTCCCTCACTTTCTGATCTTAGCATTCCTCCCACTCCTCAGAAGAATAATTTATGTCAGTGCTGCATGTTCAGGCTTCATCTGGAGCTGAAGAGAAGGTTGCAAGTAAATGCTAGAGCTTTGCAAGTGAGATGGTAGGGAGTTGCCATAGTTAGAATCACTGGCAAGGGTTTTGAAGAATTTTAAGAAATGGGGTAAATCCAATATATCACAATGTGTAGCAATAGCTATAAAATCTGGTGTAGAGTAAGACCAGAAGTGGTAGAGCCAGTGACGTTTTTCCCCATACGTCAGGAGAAAGTGAAGTATAAGAGCATTAGGGGGTTTTTTTTGTTTGTTTTTTGTTTTGTTTTTTTGTTTTGTTTTTTTATTTTGGTGCTCTGTGTGTGCGTGAGTGAGGGGGGCATGGAGAGGGAAAGAGGCTGGCTTTAAATCATATCTTAAGTCTGATCTGCAGCTTTATACAGTATTATGGATAGGCTAGGCTGACCAAGGCTGAAAAATCCTGACAGTGAGCAAGAGTCCTATATTTAACATAAAATTACATCCCCCAAATTTGCTAGCTTATAATCAGGGGACAATTTTCCAATCAAATCAGCAGAGTAAAATTTTAAGCACTTACAACAAAAACATGGAGATCCAGATCCTTCACTGGTGTAAATGAGTGTACACCGACTACAATGGAGCTGCACCCATTGATACCACTTGAAGATCTGACCGATATCTCTTTGCTTTGATAATTTGCTCCATCAGAATACTGCACCGAAATGTTTCTGGAGGGAGGAAACAACAGAAGATTCTCCATGGACTGCATTGTTAATATGTCAAATATTGAGTGACTCCAGTCTTCTTGCACAGCCAAAATTCCACTTACATTAGGAGGAGTGTTAGGTGTGTAAAGAATGAAGGATTGGCCCAAACTTCACTCTGGGACTTCCATTGTGCAGCAAAGTGCTGTGTAGACATGCCCTTCTTTTGTTAGCGTGCAGGCTGCAAGCTCCTCATGCAGCAAATTAAACTGCTGCTTCCAATATGTGCAGGCAGCAGTAGGGGGAGGCAGAGAGATTCCTGTGCCTGCAGCACCACGCGGTCTGGGGCCCCGATTCCTATCAGTCTTTTTCTTCCCTTTGCTCAGACAAGCAATATTCAGAGTTATTGTATTCTTGATTCACATCCTAATGTGGAGCAGTATTCAGGACCCCCACGTGGGGGGATGGGGAAGGGTACACTTTTTCAGGGCCTCGGGGCCCTGGCCCATGCTGCAATCCCCAAGGGAATGTGTGTGGGAGGGGCCCCATGTTACAAGTTTGTACTGGGCCCGAAAAAATTATGCTTTGGCCTCTGCAGTGTTAGTTTCTCTGTGACTTATTTTTAGGATATATGATCCAACCCTTGCAGGTATGTCAGGATCTTTTATAAAGGAAGTCATCCAGATACACAGGAAACTTGTAGGAAACACAACGGTTTGGTTATGAAAATGATTAAAAATAATTAAAAAACAAACAAAATGGAGACTCTCTAAGGCTTAAAATTTAGACTTTAAGTCATTGTGACTGTCTTTAGGATTTTTGAAAACAATATGAAATTCAGATAACTTGTTTATTGATCAACTAATGGAACTTATTAAAGGATGGAATTGGTGGCAGTTCAAGGATTTCCAAACCTGTATGCTCTGTAGTCAATCAGCCTTCTTGTCAGAAGGAAAGGATACTCTGAAATGAGCAGGAATACAATATTCAATAAGAACAGTGTGACTCTGAGCGAATCGAAATCCAGTCTAGAGGTAGTAAATGACAGTCAAGATGGAGTACAAGAGTCAGGAATGGGAATCTTGGTTCTGAAAACAGTGCAGTGAAACTCTGCATAAGACTAAGAAAATTGCAAACACAGGACAGATCCTATGGCCAAACATTATAGATGGTCTATTTTCTGTAATTCAGACAAGGGTACTGGATGCATAAAGGAATTAGGAAGTAATCCATTAATGAAAAGATCCTCATAGATTTATAAAAAATTGGTAGCTACTAAATTCCCACAGCCTCACTCCCTCTAATTTTACACCAGTAAAATTTCTCTAGCAATTTTGCTGCTAGACTATAAGTATCCAAGGGCACTGGATAGGTGAGTCTAGAACAAAGTGCTTTGAGGATGCTGGGTCTTTGACACCCATGGGTCACCACCAAGAGAGAGAGATGAAGCAGCACATCACCAATCCTGGGAGGTCAGGCCTCACAAGCACTTGTATCAGCACATCCAAGGTATATGGTGATCTGATTGGCTTGTGCCCACTACTTAAGCCAGAAACAGAGCTGGGTGGGCTGTCTGAGCAACTGCCCAATTGCTACTGCATTGGACCCTGCTCTTGCCTGTCTCCTCCTCTGCTCCTATCCTTTTCCTGGTTCCTGACTCACTCCTGCCCTTGCCTTCAGTTCTTGCCATGCTCCTTGTCTTTGTCTCTGGCTCCTGCCCCTCCACTCTACTCCTGACCACTGGCTATAGTCCTGATGCTGACTGTGATCTTTGTCTTGATTCTGACTCCAGTTCTGACCACTAGGTCTATGCCGCAGTTCCTAATATAGACATTGTTATAAATGAGTATGGAATAAGACCTCAAGTTTTTTGTTGTCTTGAAAATACACTGCCTACTTTGGTCTTGGCTTGGAGTGGATAGTAACTTCTATATTTAGATTGCTTATCACTTTACGTTACAAAAGATTCTTGACACCTGGGTGTGCGTTTGTGTGTGTTTGTTTGAGATGCTTGAGCGCTTCTATTTGTTTGCTGCAGAGCTCAGAAATTCTACAGGGACAAAGCACGTGGGCTAGAGAAGTGCCTTTCCTTTACCCTGTGAAATTCCATTCAGGTTCAGCTGAGATATAAACTGATTAAAGGAGCCAGATCCATGTCTTCCCCACCCCCTCAAAAGCAGCAGCAGCAGCACATATTATATTGGGTATGGCTGGGATCTCCGAGAGCACCTGACGCAGCAGAGAGAGAGCTGGGCCTGCAATATGGCCTCCAGTCTAGCTTTTCCATCTTCACTGTCGGAGGCACCAGATAGGTCAGAAGTTGGGGTTGGTCCTGCTTTGAGCAGGGGCTGGACTACATGACCTCCAGAGGTCCCTTCCGCCCTTAATCTTCTATGATTCTATAAGTTCCCCAAACTCCCAGAACATCCAAATGATATTCCTCTCATGTGACACTCATGTATTGGCAGCCCTGCATGTTGCCTGCCTAGACTTGGTCTGGGTATCATACATCAGGCTAAGCCACAGGCAGGAGCTGCAATCATGGAGCTGGTTTCAGGGTATCCAGGTTATATGGCTGCTTCCCCAGATGGATGTAAATAGTAAAGAAGCAGCTGGGGACAAAGGTGGAGCAGCAACAGCAGTGGCAGCTGGTGGGGACAGAAGATGAAAGGGCTCAGTGCTAGCCACAGGCTTCCCAAGTCATTTCCACATACGCTTCCTGACCCTCAAAGAGATGCCCTCCGATGTCCTTCTGCCAGACCCCAGAGAGACTCTCTGCCCTTCAGTCAGATCCAAGTCACACTGCCACGCAGAGGGAGGAGAGGAATGATGCTCCAGTGGTTAAGGCACTTGTCTGGAGCTTAGAAGACTTAGCATTAATTCCTTGCTGCACTACAGACTTCTTGTGCAAGTGACTTGGCTCTAGATTCAAAAGGTTAGGTGGTGTGACCAGGGGGTCAATGGGCCAAAGAGAGAAAGGCATGAGAATAGCTCTGTAGCCTGCTTGATAGAGTACTCCCAAGATCCAGTCCTCCTGCTCTAATGTCTCTAGTTATTTACCCACAGCAGAACAGCTTCAACAAGAGAGATTGAGAGAACCTCCATATCAGACTATCCCATAGCTCAATGGCTATGGCACTCACCTTTAGGCAGCAAATCCCATCTCATGAGTTAGAGGGGAGGGACTTGAACTGGGGGTTTCCCACATCCTCGGTGAGTACCCTAATCAAACATTATGAGGGAGGACCTCCCCTCCACTCTGGCTGTTTTGTGTGAACTTGCCTGAGGGCCCTGATCTGATAGGTGTGCTTTGCAGATTAGATGGCCGAATGTCTATCTTCCCTGTTCATGACTTATTTTGGAGTTCAGGTGGGAGACTGACATCCAGATGCCCAGAGGGAAGCAGCAGCGCAGAGACAGAAACATAAGCTCCAAGGGAGTTTTTTACTGCACAAACTTAGGCTCTGAGTAAGGTTAAGCACATACAGAGTTCAGCAGGAGTTTGTGAATTGCAGTTGAGCCTAAAACTGTGCCTCAGGTTCCTTAATCCAGATTTAGGTGCCAAAGTATCTTTGTGTATCTCGGACTTAGTCTTTCTGTGCCTCCATTCCCCATCTGTAAAAAGGGAACAGTAGCATTGCCCTACCTCAGAGGAGTGTTGTGAGGATACATACATTAAAAATTGTGAGGTGCTCAGTTATGACAATAATGGGGCTGTATAAATGCCTTAGATAGATTCTAGATACTTCCCCTCCAGAGAGACTTCCCAGGACATGAAAATTAGGAAATATCAGATATTTGCAGGTGCTCCTTTGTGAACTTTGATAAAGTCTTTAATTACATGATCACAGGATCTTTGCCTCATTGAGGGCACAGTTTGGGAGCACATGGGGACAAAATTAAGGCTACAAAATTTAATTTTGGGCACTTCAATTTTCAACTTAAAAATCTTCCTTTTAACAGAGGTTTTTTAAATATAATAGATAAATATAGAAAGAAAGAACTGGTCATATTTCCAGAGAGGAAAGAAAAGGAAACAGAACTGCAGAGTAATGAGCAAAGCATTGACATCACTGAAGTTAGGCCAACTCTAAGTGCTTTTGACAATCCGAGCCATAGTCAGTTTTTATTCAGTGCTTACTCAGGCAAACTTTCCAGTACAAAACTACCAGTGATATACCTGGAAGTGCTGCATGAGTGAGTAAAAACAGAGCAAGGATTTCAGGGATTAGGCATGTACATTTTAGGACAATTTAAAGGAAAAGAAATCTTGAGTTGCTAGATCATGACAGAGTGAATGGAAAAGCAACAAACATAAGTTGTGGTCTCCATTAAAATAAGAATATTTTAGAGGAAAAAGTAGAAAGACAAGATATTAACTGAATAATCTCTTTAGCTCATGGAAATTTTAGAGATTTAAAAAAATCTGGAATCAATGAGCCAAAGCCAAACGTAATCAATGTTGTGGGAGGTATCACTAATTAAAAACGTCTAAAATTGTCTTCTTGGTTTATATATAGAAATTCTCCTTCTCTAAATTAAGTTAGGTGACATTACATACAGTGAGGCAACAGAAGTGCTAAATCAAAACCCCAAATTAGCAGCACACTCTACTGGTGTTTTGTACTGGCAAATTAAAAGCACAAACCTTAATCTCATTTTTGTATTATACAAATTAATAACCCAAAGTGGACTCCACCTACATGTTTGGCAATTTTATAATAATGATATTTTATGATTAATACTAATCTCCCCATACTTAGAATGAGATTGATTGATGGATGGTTGTCTCATTTCTAAAATGCTTTTTTTAAAAAACAATTTGCATCAAAACAGGTTTAGGGGCTGATCCTCCGTATTCTGTTGGGTGGTTTAAGGGATAATTTTAGTCTCCAGGATCTGGATAACTTTTACTATATCCTGGAGTGCTGTTTCTGGATCTAGCAATGAGCATTCTACTCTTGCTGCTCTGTTAGTAGCTATTTCCACCATTTCAAATTATAACTGATGCTGAAAAGGAGCAAAAGATGCTATCTGGCTGTCTCCTCCTGTGCCAAAGCTAGATCTAGTGGTTAAATTAGGATTGCTTCAGCTTTCTTTCCCTCCACCATTTTTTGCCCTGAGGTTTCAGATTCTAAAACCTTGCATGGAGATGCAGCCTCCCTCAATGAGGGTGGGAATCGGGGCACGTGTCGAGGGAGAGAGAGAACCCTTGCTCTTTTGAGAGTGGATTTGCAAGTATAATTAGTTGAATATTATCAAGTAATGTCTCCTAAATATTAAGCAGGCAGAGAATATAGATTGCAAGGGCCTGACTCTGACCTCAAACTGCTGTAAATCAGGTGTCATATGATTGAAGTTAACAAAGTTACCCTTGTGTAAAACCTGTCAGGACGTATTGTGTGATTATAGATTTGGTATTTTCCAAATCAGGCTATAGCTTTGCTTCATGAAATCCAGGTCATCCTAAATCCTCAGGCCTCTCCTGTAAAACTGGGGAGTTTCATGTCGTGTGTTTCCTGAGCCTTAGCGTGTGCGTACAGCTAATGAGCAGGCCTAGATGAAGCACATACTTTAAAATGACGAATGCAAGCTCTGCTGAAAAAGAAGAAAATCAAAATCAAGAATTAGAAAATTATTTTTACTGCCTCTAAGGTCTTTATTAAATATTGTGCACAAAGCATATTAAACTGATGCCAATGTCAGGCATAGCCTCTGGGTCACTGTAATTGACCAAGCATGGTTTTCAGCCTTAGCAGTTTTAAAATATGAAGTTCATTAACATTTGCATTCAGAGTCTGCATATAAGATGCAGTAGATATTAAAGGGGAAGCACAGGAAGGCTTAAGATTTTTCCTTAGTCTAGTGTTTGGACAGACTCAAATGAGCTTGAGCATCATCTCACACCAACATAAAACACCAGCAATTACACTGAGATCAATAAAATTACACCAGCATAAGACTGATGTTAGAATTAGGCCCTGTTACTTTGAAATTCAAGCCTTTCTGAGTTAATTTAAAATCATATATTAGCTGATTGTCTCCTAGGAGGTACTGAGTGCCCTCAACTCCCACTTTGTTCAGCACCTTGCAGGATTAGGCCATTAAACAGGAGTTGACTTTGCAAAGCAACTCAGCACCTCCCAGGAGTAGGTCGTAAATGCTTCATCTAGTATCAGGAGACATTACAAGCCAGTAGACAAGCTATAGTTTAATATTGTAAGCCTCAAAAATCAATGGAATTGCTGATCAGTCAAAACGAATAAAAAAAACATGTTTGGGGATATTCCGCTGGCTGGCCCAAACAGTAATTTATGGAACAGTTCTGTTGGCAAAGGATTTCCAGCCATTTAGTAAATGGCGTGCAACTTGAAGAAGATACAAAGACATTGTATGTTGTTGAGGGGAATTCTCTCCTCAGTGCACAGCTGAATGTTTCAGATAGGCCACAAAACTCTCAGCAGAGGGGAAAGGTGGGAGGGAATCCCTCTGACTCCCAAGACTAGGGAGCAGCATCAGAGCTGCCCCAAATAGCACAAGTATCTTCCATGCCCCTAGTACACCCTTAACTCCGTGAAGGTAAAGGATAGAGTCCTGCCCCCCGACCTTCACAAGCATCCCTGTCATACAACTGCGGTCATAAATTTGTCCAGTAGCCTCTTAAAATTAATTAATTGTTTGGCCCCACACCTCCTCTTGGTAGCCTATTCCACAACCTCACCCCTCTGTTGGATAGAAATCTTCTGATTTCATGGCCAGTTCATATTCACTTATTCTTGTGCCAGCCCTAGCCTTTAGCTCTTCACCGTATTCTAGTGTATTTATAGAAAATAATCATATCCTCTCTCAACTTTCATTTTACGAGATTAAATAAGCCAAGTTCTTCCATTCTCCTCTCATAAGACAGGCTGTCCATTCGCCTGATCATCCTAACAGCTCTTCTCTGCACTAGTTTATATTCATCTTTCATGAACATGGGTGACCAGAATTGTACACAATATTCCAAATGAGGTCTTACCAATGCTTTGTAAAATGGCATTAATTCTTCTCTATCTCTAGTGGAAACGACTTACCTAATACATCCTAAGATTACATTTGCCTTTTTCACAGCCTCTTCACATTGGTGGCTCATAGACATCCTGTGATCGACCCACACAGCCAAGTCTCTCTTCTTCTTCATCCCATCTAACTAATGACACCTCCCCGCCCCCCCCCCACGTTATATTAGAAATTCTTATTATTAGACCCTAACTGCATGACCTTGCACTTTGAACTATTGAATTTCATTCCATTTCTGTCGCTCCAGTCTTTAAGACCATCTAGGACTTCCTGTGTAATATTCTGATCCTCCTGTAGTGAGTATCTGAGTCTCTGTGAGGATTTGAGAATGTCCACTCATGCACAGTATAATGTCAGGCAAACTGAGGTAGTTGGCATTCTCAAAATAAAAACAGCTAATTTGCTTGGGAAATTTGTCAGACTCTTCGTAAACATGTCATGTGCTGGCTCCTCTTGACAAGTTAGATTCTAAATAAATATATTTTGCTTTATACTGCATGTACCTTTAATCTTGCAATCACTCAGCAGTATTTTTACATGTACTTGTGACTCTTTTTAAGAACCAGCATTGATAATTGCAACTGTTTTCTTTAAACCCCTCCAGTTTCTGAGTAATTTTTATAGATAACGTTCTATTCTTATTTTATAACCTTTCAGCTTTTCAAAACTTTGATATAACCTGTCAGCTATTCAGAAATTCTCAGAAAAAAAAAAAAGAAAAGAAAAAGAACAAATTTGACTGAACAAAAGTCTAGAAAAAAGATTGGATTTTTACATTGGCTATAGGTTAAAATAACAGGAGAAATAATAACTAATAATGTTCTGAACTGAAAAGTAGCTCTGAGAGTCTCATTAAAACCTTAACTGCTTTAGGCTTTCCCTTCTCTCACCTGCCTCCCACTGTTGACCTATGAGTCACCAACTATTTCAGCTTCATCTGAAATCTTTATTAAATTATTTTAAACCCTAAAGCCCTGTGTGATAAGAAAAACAACTGATCAGATTTTGTATTTTTAAATGACATTCACTTTTAGATCATACAAATCTTAATTTTGCATGTGCATATACAAGTACATAGCTACAAATCTATGCTATATAATATGCATCTTTGTGTAGTTTAAAATCTCTATGATTTATGAAAGAATTATAGTTCGCTTAATAGAAAAATCATGAGAAATAAATGATTTTTAATGATAAACAACAATAAACACAGTCCAGTTAAAGCCCTTTCAGAGGGATAACTAGAGAACTTTCTAAGGTTTGTAGAGCATCCATCTGTATATTGAACAAGATCATTAAATCCCTTTTCTCCTATTTTTCAAGTTAATTTAAAATAATCTTTGTGTAATAATATAAAATATAGCTATGATAGCTTGTCTGTTTTTTCTCATTTGTGGGGACTAGGCCTTAATCATTGCCTAACTTTTTTAATACTTATGCCATGTGAGTAACTACATTTTTAAGTTGCCTTGTTGAACTCAATCTGACTATCCATATGAATAAAATTACTAAATGTATAAGTGTTTGCAGAATCAAGGTCTATACAAAATTTTGCTCTGCTCTGTCACTGTCCATTATGATCAATGACAAGTTGTAGTATGTGGAATGCCATTCTTTTTTTTCTCAATTTCCCTCATGCTACTTCTCTGAAATGGCTCAGAATATCGTACATTATTGTAAGATAAAAAGTCCTTTTTAACATATCACTGATGCAAATAAATAAAAAAAAGCTTTTAAAAAAGAATCTGTGTATTCCCCCCGCTAGTGTAGCATCAGAGCACCTCATGCTTTTTAATGTATTTATGCCCATATCATCTCTGCGTGATAGCACTGCTATTATGCCATTATTTCAGATGGGGAACTGGGACAAGCTCACTCCGGAAGTTTATGGCAAAGCAGAGAATTGAACCTGTATTTCCTGAATTCCAGGCTAATGGACCATTTCCCCTCATTTCTTCTCTAGACTATGGGAGAGTGACCTGGTTTAAGAACGAGCTAGAAACCTTTGCCAAACTTTCTAGAACCAGGGAATTATATTTATTATGTCATCAGCAGAATGCATCTTGCTTCAAAGATCTGGAAGAGAACAATAAATAGCGGAGGGTTTGATACTTCATAACATTGTAATCCCTTTGAACCAGTGCCTGGCAACTTTGTTTTGCAAACATAGTTAGACCTCAATCCAGGAAAGAATTAAGCATATGCTTAATTTCAAGCACATGAGTAATCCCACTGAAATGAATTAACTTTACACGTGTGAAAAGTCTATGCATGAATTTAAAGGTCTTAATCACCACATCGTCTTTGTTTGTGTCTTCATCAACAGATAACCAGACTGGACCATTTTGTAAACATTTTTTTGTGGAGCATGTTTGTAATATACATCTTTGTGACACATGAGTCACAGACACAGGGCACAGCAAAGAAGATGACAAGATCAATAGTAGTACCAAAACATAACCTTTTCCCTCTGTAAACTAGAGAAGTTTATATACCAATATGTGTCTTCTGCCCCTAATAGGCTATTCTTGCCTGAACTGGAATTCTGCCACAGCGCACAATTCTCTTTGCATGATAATTAAGTGAAAGCTGGATGTGATTCATCATTGCATTTTAGGATAAGCTTTAGTTAAGAAAAATTCTGACTCTGATAATCTGTTAGGGCTGCCTCCTGTGAACTGAATAAAAATGGAATCAATTGCACTCATTGAATCTACTTTTTAAAAAAGCAACCCTCAAAAACAAGCCATAATCTTCCTACGCTGGAACCAAGAAAACCCAGTCCTGCAACTGATTTATCCTGACTAACTGAGCCCTCCCTCTTCTCCTTCCTCTCCTATTTATTCTTCATCTCCTCTAAGTATCCCTGTTTCTCATCCTCCTTTATTTCTCAATTCCTCCACTATCCCCTTTACGCTCTGTCGTCCTCTTGCTCATGCTCTTTGTCTCTCATTATATAGTCACAACCCCTATTTTCTCTTGCCTTCTCCACATCTGTCAGTTTTCTTACCTGTGCTCAGAAATGGGAACACACTACTTCCATATTACTCAGAAATCCTCATTGACTTCCAGATCATTTTTTAATTTGATACATAGTTTCCTTGCTTACCCCATTGCACCCTATCAGATTTGCTTGTAAATTATAGTAGTGGGAATTTAGAAACTTCACATGCTCCTATCACAGTAATAATATTTCCATGAAATCCTACTGGTGTCCTAAATAGTTTCTGTTTGATATAGTTTTGAAAGCTAAAACCTGTGAAAATCTGTGAAATCTCCTTCTCATCAAAGGTTCATTTTAGAGAAACACAGAAATGTCTCATCCACAAAGCTCTAAGCATTTTTTTTTAAAAAAAAGCTTTGATTTTATATGCTGTGTATTAGAGAACCTAGGTTTAAGGCATTCAGTGTATATGTCTGCTTTAAGAACCTAGTTAGACAAACGTACTTTGCACGGTAGCTATTGATCTGTAAATAATTAGAACACGGTGAAATATAGCTGTAGCCCATTGCTGCATCATGGATCTCTGCTTCCCTGCTGTAGATTACCAAAACAATATAGTGTTTTAAAATTAATTATTTGCAAAGGTCAACATAATTTATGGGACATATTATGCAGATCAAAGGATTTCAGTGCTTCTCTACATTTCTAATAATGCAGATCGTCTCAATTGCTGACCTTCAAAAGACCATATTTGACGTCACCAAGTCCTCCTAAAATGACTCCCTGCTCATTAGGTTCACAGCACAATACATTTTCTAACCCTCACACCCAAGTAGATTACACTACTGTCTGGTAGACTGCTGCCCTTTCCCTTTACAAGCAGAGATCCACTTTGTCAAATACTAAGCACCACAGTGGAGGAGGCAGATGTTATCACTCTACCAAACGCCTATTATAAACTTCCTCCCACCCGGGAGTAATCAGAACAACAGAAAAAAGAGCAGTTTAAAAGTAGTTCAGAGAAATCTGTTCCAGAGGTTCTGAGGAAAAAAACGGAGACACTTTGTATTATTAGAACCGAGCCCTAAATGAACAGTCATTTTGTACTGAGTAAAAGGCAGCAGATAGTTGCACTGCCCTTGGCGCGGAGAGGGAAGGGTCACAATTTCCTTTTGGTTCTCTAGCAATTAAGTAATCTGCTATTGGTCTACAACTACTTCTTCCTCCAAGCTAGCTACCTGCCTACTCCCCACCCCTTTATGAAGGAAGGGAAGTCGTGGATCCGTAAAGGCTTCCTTCACTCTCTGCCTGTACTCAGTGCAGACTCAGGTAGCCATAAGGGCAGCTCCCAATCCTGACCTCCTTTGTTATTTCCCAGCACTGACAGCTTGATCTTTCAGCAGCCCTAGCCAGTGTCAGGAGCTCAGCTACATCTGAGCTTTCTTGCCTACCATTCCAATGAGCTCATCTAGGCCCACTAAATCCTTACCAAGTGACTGTGAAGAGCCAACAGGTCACCATTTTAAGCCCTGTAGCAATAGCAGCAATAATGGATCTTTAATGTGCTCCATGCCTGCAGCTGAGCCAGACCTGCTTCCTGTCCAGCGCTTGCTCCATCCCTTGCTTGCTCTGCTCCAGCCCTAGTCCCTGCCTACCTCTGAACTACTGGTACCTAACTCCTGGCTTGCCTTCTGACCACAGCTCTGGCTCTGCCTTTTGGTTCTGTTCTGGTTCCTGACTGCTGGCTCGAGCCCGTGGCTTGCCTCTTCACCATGTTGCCAGGTCTGCCCTCTGATTCCACTCTGACCACTCGGCCAGACTCCTGATCCAACCACTAGGTTGCACTGCCTGCACCTCAGTAAAGTAATCTTGAGAAATGGAACAAAACAGGAATATCATTTAAGAGATCAGAATCTAAAAGAAACAGTAGGAAGGATTTCTATCTTTTTTAATATCTGAGGGTTACAATGGTGCAATTTGCTTCCCTTCACATTACATGTGTCTATACAGCTTTGTGTTGAAATATAGATGTTCTAAAATAAAATCTGGGATTTGACTATAATTCAGTCAAGGTGGCAAGCTATGATTGCTGCTGCTACCAATTCTCTTACTAACGTTATAAATTGGGCGTGGCTGCACTAAAACAGCCTCTTATTACTCTTACTCTATTCTCCCCACTTGTTTATCTTACTCATTTGTTAAATCTTTTAGTACAGTGTTTCTCAACCATTTTGCTATCAGAGACCAGCTTGCTGCCTTCCTAAATTGTGCCAGGATATCTGAGACCGGTGGCCAGTCCACGGACGGGTCATTGAGAAACTCCGTTTTAGAACATATACTCTTTGGGGCAGAGACTATCATTTACTACATCTGTACAGCACCAAGCACAATAGAGCCTCAATTGAGGCTTGTAGGCATTAGCTCAGGATAAGTGTTCAATATGAAATACAAATCACAAACGTAATGAAATGCTAAGTGAAACTATAGTTTGCTCTCACATTGTTCACAAGTATATTTAACTGGGGCGCAGTAAACTTTTTTTTTCTAGAACTGGATCTCAGCAGACAGGAACATGGAAGGCCTATGGAAAGGGAGACAGGAGCCACATGGAATGTAGAATAGGATAAACTGGAGGTTTGGCAGAGGCTGAATGTTGTGTAGCAGTAGTACTTACTGGCTATAAGCATTATGAGCCAGGTTGTGCCATTCTGATTCCCAATGAATACCTTGCTACGCACACAGTCCTATTGATTTCAGTGAGACTAGTCCTATAATAAGATACTACTCACTGTGAGTATGGATGACATGGGCCCTGTGTAAATTCCATTTCATAAAGGTTATGGTTTTCCTGCTGGTTTAAAAAAAAACAACCCATGTGGTAGGATATGATTTAGCTTCGCTTTGGAATGTCTGAGTACTTTGTCACATCCTCAGTAAGTATATGTTATGTATTCCAATACTAAAGTTTACTTGTTTAATCATACCCTATTTCATTCTCCTGATTTACATTGCTCCCCCCCTCACCTGTAGTATAGGAATACTGGACTTTTCTGGGAGGGGTTGGAACTCATAAATGTATAAGATCATATTCTGTCCTTAGCAAAGCCTGTTGCTCAGACAATGCATTTCATACAGTATATTATGACCAAGTGCTGTCTTGGGGACCTTCTGATGAATCCTCCCCCAACCCCCATGCTGCTCTGATCTTTTCCTCTTGTCCCCTATCATTCTCCTCCCAACTTGTTCTGTCCCTGCCTCTAGTAACTAAAGATGAGACGAGAGGGGGTGAGAATGCTAGCTGGTGTGCTCTGATACTCTGGTAATCTTGTTCTTATGCTGAAGCACACCAGCGGATCACAGAAACAGTCTGAATATCTTAGTCTCAGATGCTTCATGTTATCCCTTTTGATTCTGATTCTTTATCAATTCTTGCAGACACTATGATTAAATGTTCCGGGCACTCATCTTGGTTTTCATACCGTATAACCCTTATCTTGGATCCAGTCTCCTTCTTTTGATCAATTCAGACTGGTTGATGAGCACTTCTGACTCTTCCAGCTGTCTGACTTCTCTTTGCCTTCTCTTTTAACTTTCCCAAATTGCTTTGGTGAGTGCCGGGCCTAACAATCATAATTATATTTGGGGTTCTGGCATATAGATTCATTCATTTTGGGATGAAATCCAGAAGTCCTTCCTCAGAATTTACAGTCTGTTCTAATGTAAAAATTTCAATGAATTTGACATGCGTAAGGATTTTGGGATTTGCATTGATCCACTGTAGTCTGAATTTTAAAATAGCCCCTTACACCTGTTGCTGAAATTACCTGTCTCATTATCCATGTATAAAAATAAAGGTTGGAGTCTCCATTTGGCTAAGTCCTTTGCATTCTGCTCAAACGGAACCAGACACTTGTGCATGTTCCCCCTTCCAACCCAAACACAGTAAAAAAGCTTGTCTATTAAAATAACAAGGAAAAGGGGATAGTTTCATGTGGTCTTCAATTCCCTCATATTAGGCTAACCCTGGGAAATGTGACATTTCCTCAACTACACCAAAGCTAAGCCTGCGTCTTAGCCTACAGAGGTGTGCACTCAGTGAGTGGGCAGCATTCTAGAACAGTCTTGCCTGAGGGGCTGGGCAACTGCACATCAGTTGGTGTTTCTGTGTCTTCCCCTCCTTTCACCCAACTCACTGTGACTGAATCCTCTTTTCATTTGTATTTTCTGCTGCTTCTGAAATCACCCTCCCTCTAGATCCACAGCTGCCCAAGACCGATGTCCGGTGATAACAAAGCTATCTCAGTGTAACAAATAAAATAAATTCTTCCTGCTAAAATAGTTCTACTAGACAGGTTTGTCTATTTATTTTATGTTTATAAAAGTACCCTATCACCGTAAACACACAGGCACTATTAAAATCTACGACAAACTACAAATGTCACTGCAAATATACTTTTGCTTCCTAAAATAACCTGAAGAGTACTGTACATACCCCCTGCCTTCCTAACATTCCTGAGTCAAAGGCCTGACAAAATAGATGGCCCTACATGGTGCCTTAATAGACACTGACAGACTCAGGTACTGTCAGTCCACTGGGGACAGCAGAAAACCCTTCCCTTCAGCCCTCAGATGTTTAAATCCAGGGGCTTGCTGGTCTCAACTGGTCAGCAACACACAAAGAGGAAATGATGGGCCACATCACATACAAATACTTGGTGCACTTCACACTGTTTTCCCATGGAGCTTCCTCTGAATTATTCGATCAATGGACTGAAGGTTTGTTCTCCAGAGAAGATACACAGGAGCTGACTAACAAACTTAGCCAACTTCCTACACCCCAGCTAAGCCTTATGCATACTAGCAGCCCTGTGTCTGCATCAGCATTACCTCCTTAGCTTTTGCACCACAGAGAAGCCCCATAGGGAAAGTGAATATATTAAGTGGCTTCCTATAGTATTAACTACTGTCATCCCTGATATTTTCTAGTTGCCAAGGGGACGTGCATGTTTTCCTGGCCTTGCTCCCAGCCCACATACTCAGCAAGGTTAGACCTGGGTTCAAACCATAAAATTCAGATCTGGATTTCAGTTGGGTTTATTTGTTTATTTTAGAGTAAAGAGAGAGTGGCCTGCTGTGAAATTGAAACTGGATCTAGTTTCGGACCCCAACATTTTAAGGTGTTTAAACCTGAGATTTTGGTTCATGTCTCGCTCTAGTCCCAGAGATTTTGGTTCATGTCTCTCTCTAGTCATATCTGATAGGCTTTTAGACCTGTCTTTTTTTGTTTATAGCGCAGAAATCTTCCCTCTTCATGAGATTTATGTCAGCAGTTCCATAACATTTGAAGTTCCATTTAGATCAGCCATATTGGATTTGAAAAATCTCATTCACATGTGTTTGACTCACTAGATCTTAGTCAAGAGTGAATCAAACTCAACTCCCCTTGTAGTCAAGCTTCTTGAAAAAGGTACTCTGCACCTCATAGGATCAGGCCCTAAGGCTTTACTCAGGCAAAACTCAGGCAATCACACTCTCTGGCACGACTGTGGAGGCTGTGTCCATGTTGCAACTTAAAGATTTTAAAAAAAATATGAAAAGCTTTTCTCTCCTTGTTTGTAATAACTCCTTGAAAGCTTGAAACTGAAGGGTTTAGGGATTCTTCCGTAGCTAACGAAACCTAGTTTTCAAGCACTGGTATGGTGCTCTACTGTTGTATACTGTATTGTATGAATACAGTAAAGCTGGCAGGGGTGGTTATTTGTCCATGAAAGCTTCCTCCTCACAGTGCAGTTGTGAGGATAAAATCCATTAAGGTCTATGAGGTGATGAGGGCCATATGAACTACATACTTAAGAGATTATTTATTATTATTTTTTAACACCCAATACGATATTAGATACTGTGCTGAAAAGGACAGACCATGTCCCACAGAGTTATAACCTAAGTGGTACAACAAGTTAGAATAAATAAGGTAAGGAATGGGAGCCAGAGACTGCACTATGATGGGATGTCTCAGTAAGGTGTGCAGACACCTTAGCAGTTTGTCAGTAAAAAGAAAATTCTTAATAATAATTAATGACACAAGCCTGGTAAAATTTGTTGGCTTCATACTAGCTGTGTCACTCTCTCTCTCTTATGGGAATGTACTTTAGGGGATTTTACCTACACTACAAGTATAATTGACATGAAAACTCAAAATAAAAAACAAAGTGTGCACACTCTGTATGGAGAATAATAGTGCCCCTAGGAAAAGTTTCCCAAATGTAATTGAATATAATCGTTAGATTACATGTTGTTTCTGAAAGATAGACTCTTATGCAGCAATGTGAAGTCAGTGAGGCTTTTCAGCCCACACAGACTGCAGAATCAGACCACAAAGAGCATTAAGCAACCATTTCAGTGGCTGGATTAGAATAGTGGCACATGTCAGGCGGGAAAAATGGTCTCGTTCTGTACGTACAGCTCTTAAGTGAAAAAAGGACATTCCCAGACACCCAAAAGAACAGAAGTAGTGACTGAAATATTGGATGCTATTCTACGCTATAGGAGATGCTTGGCCTGGCTCTTTGCAGATACCTTTGAAAACAGAAGTGGCACTCAAGGCCATCTGTCAGGGATAGATATTATATACATGTGTGTCCATATTATGGGGGTAAAATCACATGATGCCCAGGTTAATTAAAGCACTACAAATAATTCAATTATATGGACTGATACTGAACAGGAGAAAATGTCAGCTTCTTATTGAGGGAAATAATGTATTTAGGACGTAATTTTTCTGCAGCAATTGTACAGCAAGACTAAAATAAATAGCAGGCTGTGGAAAATGTATCCAGCCCTACGTTAATGTAGTGACTAGAGTGAATGTAGCCTTGCCCTTCAGGCATATGCAAGCAACACAATCCCTTTTGGGATGGATCAGAAGCGCACGGAAGAGCAGTTCCAAAAGCAGATGAGATCATTATTCTTTGTGTCTATGCAAAACGAAAGCCATGAAAACTAATCATAAAAGATACCTAGAAATTGAAAAATATAAAAGAAGGGCTAATGAAGCTGTTCACTAGACAACCATAAATAAAGTCACAGGGGAGGTGGGAGGAAATTGCATCCTAAATGTTCCTCCAACCATCCCAAGGAGTCAATGGTGCTCAGTACAAACCTAAAGGCATACATATCCATTAGGAAAGAGAGGTACAATGTTAATTCGTTTTAATGGGAAGAATAATTGGTTCATTATTTACTAGTAGTCCAGCTTTGTCATGCTATAGATTACATCATCCTGCAGTATAATCATGTTATCTAGTTATGGGGCCTCAGCAGTTATAGTCATGGATAGTAATCTGCAGTTTTGCAGGAGAAAAAAATTAAAACATTATTTCAGACAAAGAATTCAATCATTTCATTGGTCACTGTAGCACAAGCAAATGATCAGGTAAAGATAAGGTTGTTGTAAAACAGAAGAGTAAAAAATCATAAAATAAATGAGGTCATTATTTGGCTTCTCTGGTCATTATACAGCAACATTAGTGTTAGGAATATGCTGTGGAATACAGATGTATTTCCCAAGGTACAAAAGACGTACTGAAAACTAAAGCGATGTTTAAGGTTCAGCTCTACGTTTTTAAGTAATATGGGTGCAAAGGCCTAAGAAAGTTTCAGGATCTCAGATATATAACAGTAAAAAGACTAGTGACACTGACTAAGAGGTTAATAACAAATACGTATCCAAAACAAGGGTAACAAAATCCCTAGACTTGGAGTGAGATTTTCCAAAGCATTCACAATTGCCTAACTCTCCTCCCAAACAGAGTGCTTGGCATTTGGTCCAGATAAATATGCAGTATCTTGTTGGACAGGAAATCTTACACAATGTGGGCATCTCATGAGAGTTGCAGTGCTGTTTGGTTCTATCAAGGATGAAAATACTATTTAGCAAGAGCAGCATTTTGTTTCTTCTTCTGCTGCCATCCAAACTTGAAAGTGGAGAGGCCCTGCAAATAAAAAACAAACCCAAAAAAGCTAACTACATTTTTCTGAGTTTCACTGAAAGTTTGGTTTGGCTCCACAAGATGGGAGGCAGTGAAGAATCAGGCCTCTTGAGTCTAAATCTGAAAATGAAGTTTTTTGTAGTTAGAGTTTAATTGTGTAAACTGTACAGTTAGTGTCAACTAGATAAAAGGGAGTAGCTGAATTTAGCTCAATTAGAAGCTATAGGTTTGTATACTGGGTAAAATTCTCTGGTGTGTGTCATGCAGACATACATGTCGTGTGGACAGACTAGATGATCAGAATAGTCCCTCATCCTTAAAGCCTATGTATCAATGTGTGTGTGGACAGCCACTCAAACTATGGTCTCCATGCTTGCTCCCTTCGATGTCTATGGCAAGATTCCCATTGACATCAATGGTAATAAGAGTAGGCTTAATAAGGAAAATGTAAACAACATGGGGGGATGCACTGGGACTGCTGAAAGAGCAAATAGCATGACAGTTAAGTGATTGGTAAAATCTACTGGATGGGTCATTTGAATAACATTCCCAGCCTCCCTTTAGACTGGGAAGCTGATGTCTGAGTGAAACCTGGTCTAATAATGAAGTGACAATGCAAACATTGTATTTTCTGCCACTAAACAAATGGTATTTTTATTCCTCAAATTTAATAAAAACTTGTAATCAGTGAACAACCAAAAATTAACACTGAAAGCCGGGATTTAGTGTTCAAATGACTCATGCAGTAACTTTGTGATTTTGCTGTATGCTTTAGGAACTGATCTCATAATTGCATGTAATTATTTTAAATATTTTATAAACTGCAGTGAATTTTCTAATGCTGTTTGCTAATTATGCAATATAATTTCTAGAAAGATTTGCTGAATGTTGTAGTATATGTCGGATGAGTCATTTATCAGCAAAAGATTGAAGAAATCCTTACTCCCATAAATAGAGCCACAGATTTTATACACGTAAGTTTTCACTTGGGTTTTTTCTTTTTCTAACCTATATTTCTAGTTTCTACAAATAAGTTAATATGTAATAATATAAATATTTCATTATTACAATGCTAAATTATATAGGTTGCGGTAAACAGTATGTCCTATACATGCAAAACAAAGGTAGCAAATGATCCTTTCAAAACCATTAGCCATACTTACATTATAGGAATGGCTGGAGTCCCAAAGGAGATGGGGACCCCATTGTGCTAGGAGTTGTACAGACACAGAGCAAGAGACTCTAAATAGACAAGATGAGTAAGACTCTAAACAGGCTGGACAAAGGGTGGGATAGAAACAGGTGTAGAGAGATAAAGTGATTTGTGCAGAGTCATCCAGCAAGTCAGTGGTTATCCTGGGAATAGAACCCTTAGAAGCCGGAGACTCCCATTTAAGTCCTTATCATTATTATTTATTACAGTAGTGCCAAACGGCTCCGAGCGGGACTGAGTCATCAGGATGCTGTGCACTCAGCAAATACTGAGTGAAGGCTGTCCTGAAGAGCTTACTTGCTGACTAAAGACAAGATAGAGCAAGCAAGTGTAACAAACAGTAGGAGGATAGGTCACAGAGTCATAGAGTCATCGAGCTTAAGGCCAGAAGGCATGGCCCAAGCATAATTTTTTTGGGCCCAGTACAAACTTGTAACACGGGCCCCGTCCTACACACATACCACAATCCCTCATCCCATACAGACAATCTCATGAGCCATGAAAAAAAATTTTCCTCATGGCAATGGGAGTTGCAGCCTGGGCAGCCCCCCCAGGGCCTCTGAGTCATGGTAAAGTGTACCCTTTCCCTCCTCCCCCCCCCACCATGTGGAGCCCTGGCAGAAGGGACCACCAGATCATCTAGTCTGAACTCCTGTATATCACAGGCCACCAACACTACCTACACTAAACCCAACAACCAAAAGGAGACCAAAGTATTACAGCCCAGAGAAGACAACACTATTGTGTTCCATCAGCAGAGAATAGGAAAATAGGAGAGATCAAAGAGCAGCAATGCTCAAGGCCCCTGCAATGGGAGGGAAATGATTAAGTGAGATACACCCAGTTAATCCTGGCAAGTGACCTGCACCCATATGCTGCAGAGGAAGGTGAAAACAAACAAACAAACAAACCCCAGGTCACTACCAATCTGACGTGAGGGCTAATTCCTCCCTGACCCCACATATGGTGATGAGTTAGACCCTGAGCATGTGAGCAAGCACCAGCCATCCAAGTACTTGAGAGAGAGCTGTGGCCAGTGCTGATGTTTCAGAGGAAGGAGAGAAAAAAATCCCTTCCAGAATCCATTCGGGAGGGAGGGGGAAGAGAATCCCTTCTTGATCCCTGTCAGTTGGAGCGAGGGTGGAGGTAAGAGTAATGAAATCATGTGATTACATAGGCTACTTATTATTATTTATAGGTTATCGTACATTATCGGTAGCTCAATGCTGTACAAGACGCAAAATAAAGAGAGACTCTTAGTCTAAACTCATTCAGAGTTGTTAAAGATAGCTGCCTAAAATGATGCTCACAAACTCATATTTTGACACCTAAGTAAGTGGCCTGATTTTCAAACATGTTGAGCACCTATCAGCTCCAATGGAAATCCATGGGCACCCAAATATGGATGTGGAACCCTAATTTTACGTTCCCTCTTTTTTGTAATTCTTGGCCTAAGTTTTAATTTAAAAAGAGGTTCATGGCCAGTGATGAGTCTTCCTTTGAGAACGCATGCATCTGGAGCACTGGCCTGCTCTGGAAAAAAAAGAAACAAAAGAAAATACATCCACAATCATCTAGTTATATACTCCATTCATGGGTGATAATTTAGCAGTGTGTCTCCTGAGTCCCTGATTCAAGAAGTGTAAGCATATGCATAACTTCAGATATGTGAGCAGGCCCTTTTAAATCAGTGGGATTACTCACATGCTTAAAGTTAAGCATATGCTTAAGGGCATTCACACATGGGAACAGTTCAAAAACCTTAACCAAAGTTCTCTACTTAGAGTCCCCAGATTTCATTGCTTTGACAGTCGTAAGAAAAGGACAGATTAAGCATCTACCAAGAAATTACAAAGGGTTACAATGCTGTCACCTAAAGTTCTGATAAATGCTACTGCTGCTCATGGCAGGCAATTGATGTATAAGGACATATTCCCATTCAACATACAGATAAGTATTTTATGTGTTAACTCAGAAAGAAAGAAAGATCAACCTGATTCTTCTTGACAGTTTAATAAATGAGTCACACCAGATGCTTTTTAACACTAATTCACATCTTTCCAAATGTTTCTGTGGATTTAACATAAAAAAAATACTGTTTGGGGTTTCCAAAGATGACAAGCATGCTGGATGAGATTCAGATTCATGCACTGCGTGTTTAAAGAAATAACCTCAGACAGGTGAACTCTTAAAAAATGAGTTGTCACTACGGCAACTCTCTAAATAAACCAGATTGCTGCTGCTGTCAGATCTGCACATGACCTTGAAAATAAATGATTGTCTTTTGATAAACTTGCAGATATTTCTGGAAGCCGTGACAACTGAAAAAAGCAACCGTAATGAAGAATAAGAAGGAACAGAAATAATTACTCTGAAAATACTTTGGGCTTAATCGAGATGTTGCTGAGGCTCTTTCTAAAGGTGTCTTTGGTTTCATGGGGAACTGAGATTGCGGAGCATCTTGCAGAGTTGGCCCCATATCGCCTTTTATATTCCAAGTAAAACAAAAGAGCTTTCAAAGCCCACATTCTGTGCCGTGTGACTTTAACTGAATAGCTCTGAGTTCTGCAGATTACAGATCCCTTCTGCAGGACAGATGGAAATATGAGACTGTAGATTTGTTGATACCTCAGTCAAAACTATTGTTATATTGACGATTACTAGCGTGACTACCAGAGTAAATTAGATTGACACTAATAGCTACCCCAAACATTCAAAAATCATAAATGACTCCTAAAAACTCATGGGATTGGTTTAAAAATCATAAGATTTTTGCAAAATTACAAAGGTTGGGTTCTTTGTGTTTGTTTTCTGGTTTCCGAGTCTTCAGAGAGCACTTTTTAAACTTTCCTATGCAACTGGGAGGCCTAGAAATTTACTTTATTTAAATTAAGGCTGAGATTCTTACCTATTCACAGGAATCCTGAGAGCTGGAGCTTCAAGAAAAAACACCAGCTATCATGTGAGACTCCTGATAAAATCACAAGAGCGGGCAAGACTGCTATTATTACCATTCAGTGCAATATAATTCAAATGTTATTTTGTCATCTCTTCTTAGGAGGCATCACCATTCAGAGAGACGCATCTGAACATGATTTTAATGTAAAAAAAATCAAGATTTACTCATGTCACAAAAGTTGCGCAAATGCTGGTATTTCTTTCTGTAAATGTATAAGATCATCCACAATATAAATAGGGTAATATGTGACATTATGGAAGAGCATTTTAAGGGGGAATGGGGAAGGAAAACCCGGGATTGTTTTATCTTGGTTCTCGTCCTAAATGAAAGATTATTCTGTTTGTAAAAACAGGTAAGTTGTGCAAAAGACTTCATTCACATCCCTCACCCCCTTCTTAATTTTGAGCTTTGTGCAGAAAAATGGAGGCAAAAACCTTAGACTATTGTTTTAATATTTTATGGTTATTTATTATAAATTGTCTTGCACGACCAAATCACATGGCAAATCGCAGGTGAAACACATGAAACAAATACTTGATTTTATAAATCAGCTGAAGTTAAAATTCAGTATATCATTTTAAAATGCAGTTTACTGGGAATCTCTATTTCTTGGTAATTGACTTGCCTTTCAGAATTCATATGGTTTGGTCACATTCTGCTATAGTTCATTTCTCTTTTGGAAAACAAGATTAACAAACAAATGTGTCATGCTGACCTTACATGGAGCAGTTAGGTCAAGGGGAAAGCAGATTATTTATTCGAGCCCTTAGGAAATAGTGAGCTGAAAGGGAAATGTACTTGGTAACAAAAAGGTGGTGAGATGTAAGGCTGGGGGTCCTCAGTGGAGCTTATGGCAGTTAAATGTCCAATGCTTATTTCAATGGAGGTTGAGCTTCTAACTCCCTTAAACTCTGTGATGGGATAGTCTGCCAGGGAAGGCATTAGTACCTAGTGGTTAGCCCACCCCACTGCCTGGCATGGATCTTTTAGGGTTTGGAAGTTAGATATAGAGAGACCTAAGAAACTGGAAATGAATGGTGCTAGGGGAAGGAATCCTGACACTGTACCTTTAAGGGCCTGAAGCCTTGGAGAGAGGGCAAGGCAAAGATTCCCTCTCACCCAGTCAGCTGGGGAGGTGTTGGGAGAAGGAGAGGACTATAAAAGCTGCCTTCTCACTCACAGCAGACAAATGCTGACAGGAGAGGGCTACCCTGCTGCTGACCTCTGTAGCCTGGAAGGCTAGCTGGATCAGGTGTTCAGTTGAAGAGAGCTGATAAAAGCTTTGCAGCTGATTCTTCCAAAACAGGAGGCCAGAGACCCAAACTCCAGTTTCAGGAAGAAGGCTGAGGACCAGCTCCTGAGATATAACTCCTTGTCCCAGAGAGGGGGAACTACTGCCCGGAGAAGGGAGATATCAATCATTCTGATGTTGTGAGACTGCTCACAATACAGCCTAGCTGCTGAAGAGAAGGGCTGAGGGAATGGGCTTTGAGAAACCACTGTTGTAGTTAGCTAAGGAGAAGCTGTGAGGGAACCACAGATCCAGATGAGGACAGCAGAGTCCAGGGATCTAGTGAAGATATCAAAAAGCAAGGTGAATGTAGGAGCAGCTCAGCTAAGTGGTGGAAGGATTGAATAAATGTTTCTTATTTGCCCAAAACAGGATCCCAAAGAGAAGAATGGGATTGAGTTCCCCTGACCTCCCCCAGACTAAAAGGTGAAGTTATGAGCACCAGAAGTGGAAGAGTCCAAGAACTTTGTGACAACAGAACATCTGAAGGGGGCCCTCACCTGAGAGAACCCCTGCAAACAACCCACTTGGACACTAGGGGATGCTCTGGGGATGAGAGGTGTGACTTCAGGCTCCTTTGGAAATCCAAGGTTGTATTAAGACTTGTGTTGATACGAACTAGAGGGGTGGGGTTTGAAAGAATGGGGAATATTGTCTTGCAGGTGATCAGGGAGACAGAACCACAAGATTGGCTGAAAGAACTACTTTTAACTAGTTTAGCAGTAGCCCAGCTGGTAATGCAATATAATGACAACAGTAACCAGTGGCTTTGTAGAATAGCACAGCAGAGGTAGCTCTCTCCTTTGGCCATACAATTGCATATTATGGGTAGAACCTGTGTAACTGCTGTGTGAGATGGGGATGGAATAGGGTTATATGGAGAAAAAGGCAACCTGCCAGCAGAGCTTGAATGATTTATTTAGGAGGGTTAGAACACCTTGGGGTGGGGGGAGCATCTGATGAGAATTCCCTTGGGTTTAGGCTCTAACCTTTAGAGTTGAAAGGTTTAAGGAAGAGTCCCTGCATCCCTAATGTTGAGGGTTCCTCCTCTATGAAAACAGAAGAACATCTTTTATTTTACTTTGGAAAGGCTGTGTTTGTGGTACAGAAATATATCCTGTAAACTGTGTATTTGTTTGGTTTAGTTTTCATGTGTGTTGCATCAATAAAATCTGCACCTGTTTGTTCTGGCACCAGCAACAGTTAGTTGTCTAGTCTATATAAATATTTTCCACCTGCCTTGCTTAGTGCTCTTCCAATGATTCACATCCAATTCAATTGCTGTGGGTAATTAGCAGGCCAGCTAATTCAGAAGAGTCAGCCACTTTTCTTTGGACATCTGCAAACAGGTATTTTTGCTTCCAGCACATCTCTATTAGAAATTCTCTAAGACATATAGGAGAGAAAACTGAGGAGGAATTTGTGGATGATGCGTGTTATGAACAGGCATCAATAATTGACGTACATGGCAAGAAAGAAGGCAATAGCCACTCAGAGGGATTGTGGTGATATCATGGTAACCATGAGCGCAAAGCCCAAGTGGTCTCTGATGACGATAGATATGTGCATATCTTAATTCACACTGTTGTTTTATAACTAATGGCTCATATAATACTGGCAGTCTATTTATTAAATTCACTTTTACAGGTTCTCCTGGAAGTTTGTCAGGAGAAAGACTGGGCCAGGCACAAGTGCACAAACAAGGGTGAGAACAAGGAATCTTTACATTCTTGGCACCCCTGCACAGAAATTTCAGTCCTTGCATTCATTTCCTTAAGAGCCTTGCAGAGTTGGCTGGGCTGGCTGAGAGGCGCTTGCTATCCACCATAGAAAAGATGGTGGAGAGGGAGTACTTCCCAGAGCTCCAGGTGGCATTATCTTGGACACATGGGAAGAAAGACAAGAGGCCAAAACTTTATTGCTTGAACTCATGTGGGAACTTTCTGGCAATAGTTTGTACAATGCAGGTCATGATTCCTCTATTCATAACTTCAACCAGGAAAAGGGCTTTTCTCCACAGCTGGTCTCAGCCCATTGCTGGGATCCCACTGCCCTACCCTCATAAAAGGTTGAGAGGGTGGGGAAAGGAGGTTGTCTTCACACTGTACCAGACATTAGGGGTTCCAGTCCCATTCAGCTTCTGCATGGGATGTCTTTCTCCCCAAGTTCATTTCCAGTTCTGGTTTATCAGGGAAATGCACCCTTGTCACCTGTCACAAAAAGGCACCAGCAATTAACTTGGGCGCTTTCCCCCATTCCACCAGGTACCCAGGTAGTTAAGAGCTCCTCCCCTAACATCAGAGTTTTACATAGCCCTCCTAGTGACCATCCCTCTGAGAGCCTAAGAAGGGTCAACAAGGAAGGATTTAGGTAGAGTTTTGGAGTTTAGGGATTTGCAAAGAAGGGAGAAATCTGACACCTGACTCAGTGTCCAAAAACTGATTAAGGAATGGCAAGATGCATCATAGCCTCCACACATTCTTGTGGTACTGAAATTGGCCAGACAGCACAGTATGGACTTGCCTTGTGTAGAAGGGCTGGGGCCGCACAACTTTTTCCTCACAACTTTTTCCTCACATTACCCTGGTCATGGAAATTTCAGTTCGTAGCGATGTCAAAGAATGCAGATTGTTGAAGTTCCCCTGGTGAAGTGTGATTCCATTTGTGCAGGAGGGGCGGGATTACATCCACAACACATCCTGGAATAGAAATCCAATAGATTATACTTACTTGAATGCATACTAGTGTATGGATGCCCTTATCAGGGAGGGATAATTCAGTGGTATATATGTGTTAAACTCCTCCTCTTTATCCCTTCCTCTAAGTTCACATGCATGGTCACAGGAGTGGATGATTGGATATGTGGGCAGAATATTATTCATCTGGCCCACAGGTGGATGAAAGTTCACTGGTGAGGCAGGTTTGAGTCCTTCTGGATGGAGAAGCATGCCCTGGGGTGCAAAAAATGGGTCATGAGGGACAGTGTTGCGCTCTGCAGGCACTGAAATTTGCACTGATCAGCCAGTTCACCTAGAGGTTCACAGTTGGGCCTCAGTGGTCACATAGTTGGGCCTCTGAGTTGGCATGACAAAAAAGAACATGCTTTGGGACCGGATGTTTCCCCTCTTACATTCTTTGGCAGCCAGGAAGTAGCTGCCTGGAATGAGTATTATATACCTGGATGAACACCACTGGAGATTTTGTAAGGGTGTTGACTTAATCAAGAGGCCAGTGGTGCAACTGGCAATCATTGCTCAGGGGACAGCAGGTTTTCATTCTGCTGGGCTAAAGCCCAGGCTAGTAAAACGTACAGACTGTACTCCAAAACAGCGGGGGAGAATGGTCCACATAGCTTCCTCCCTAGAAAGCATGAAGGAATGTTGTAAGGTTTACTTTGTGGAGGGAAAGGTCTCTCTGAAGCGTAAAGGCTTGGCATTTGGGGAAAAGATGAGGTTTAGAATCAATGGGAACACAAGGATCTGTCTGGCTCCTGAAGGAAACTCTACTGCCATTGCCTGTCACCCTGATTTTATGCCCTACATGTCCACAGGGTAACAAGGGATATGGAGTGGCTTTTGCTGTCACTTAGGGAGAAGAATGGCAACCACTTCCCACTCTATGAGAATTGGGGCCTTCCCAACTCTTTTTTTTTTTCATACCATTGCTTCTTTCCTGGTGAAGAATAGAAGAGACAGATCCCTTCAGCAATCAAACTGAAGTGGTTCTGTTCCTGGAAGTATTCAGACTTTACTCAAAAGAAACACTCATCCATTTTAAATGTCTGTTTTGCACTAATCCATCTTATTACAGTCTGGGAAAACCACTATAAGAGTTGGCAACAGCTTTCCCAAAAGAAAAAGTAGGAGTAACTCTATGATATTCTCACAAAGCCAGCATTTCTTCTTTTAGAACAGTATGATAAACATATGCAGTGTTTGTAACCTAATAAGCAAGAGGCTTTTCTATAGTATCAAAATCAGTAACAAACCAAACTGCTTTTCTGCAATTGTTTTGTAGAGTAATTGTTCTGTAAGGACCAGACACTTATATTTAATAATACGATCATCTTTGTGCTTTAAATTGCTCTTGTTGGGATTATTCCCCTGTCCCATGTGAATCTTAAAGCATTTTGCTCATAGACTGTATCCTAGTCTCTATTCACATTATTTTGTTTAGTTTTAATATCAATTTCTCAATTCATTAATTTTTTCAAATTTTTTTTTAATTCTTCTTTTTAGCTTCTATCAATGCTTAAGTTGGTATGTGTCCCTCAGTAAAACACTTTGGGTGTACTGTTCTTTAGTCTACTTCTGTTGTTTATATTGTCCCATGAAAGATATTTCAGATGTAACATAAATTATACAATGATCAGAGAAAGACTTGCACTCAGGCACTTTCCTATGAAGTTCAACACTACATTGATTCATAATGTATTTTGCAGAGCTGTGTGAAATATTGAATAGTTGCTCTATACATATTTTACTGGAATTTGACAGATTTTATAAAATTTACAAAATTTACAAATGTTGTCAAATTTATAAAAAACAGATTTGGGTGAGTTCTCTCAAAATCATTCTTTTCCCTCCATTAACCTGGAGTTGTTTTCACATTTCAGTGAAATGTTAGTAAGGCAGAAGAAGGAATGGAAGACATCTCTAACAAGAGAACTAGAAGTTGGAGCCTCATTTCCTATGGAAAGTCCCATGTATAACAAAATACTCAATATGATATATTTTAGGAAATAATCTTTCTTCAGCAGAGCAATGGGTGAAGGGCTTGATATAATGCCCACTGAAGTCAAGTGAAGTCTTCCTGTTGGAAGCCTTTCCAGTGACTTCAGTGTGTTTTGGATTAGTCCCTGGATGACCTACTCTACCAATCCTCTTTCATCTAGTTCTTTATATATCCTAGGGTTTTCTGTGGCACCCACCACTTCCCAGGTTCATTAGATCTGCATTACAATATTAAATTACAATATTCTTTGTAAAACTAGACAGGTTAGACAACTGGTAGTTTTATATAAATGTTACTAAAAAGTCCACTGTAAAGTTCAAAAAGCAAACTTTAAAAAAATCAGTAAAATTACTAAAAGATTATTAAAGCTACCATTTTAGCAGAAGCCTTAAACATAAAATGGATATAAATATGAAGAAGAGTGTCCCAGAACAGTAACTAAAAGTAATCTAACTTCCTTTTTGCAAGTCTGTTTTTCTTGAGTTCAGGATTATGTGTCAGTGCACATATATCCTTTGTTAATAAAAACAAATGTCCATAAAGAATATTGAACCTTAAAGTTGAACTCAGTGGAGGAAGAATTGAAAATAAAATACAGATCAAGACATTTCATCTTGGAACAGATACACTTCCTCTTGTGCAGATATTGTAAACTCCCAGGTTTAACAAGGGGAGACAACATTAATAATTCCATTCCAAGTCTCAAGAAAGCTAATCTTTTAATTACCACAGTGAAATCAGGACACATTGTTGTGTCAATTCCCAGCTTCCTTAAGAGTTTCTCACCATTCATATATTATAAAGCTAGAAGGGATCAACTAGTCTGATCTCTAGTATAACATAAACCATAGGACTTCACTGAATTAATTGTCATTTGAATTAGAGTTTATCTTGTACAAAAACATCCAATCTTGATTTTAAAATTTCCAGTGATGGAGAACCCACCATAACCCTTGGTAAACTATCCCAATGGTTAATTATCATCACTGTTAAAAAGTATCCTTTATTTCCAGTCAGACTGTGTCTACCTTCAACTTCCAATCATTGAAATTTGCCCTACCTTTGTCTGCTAGAGTGGACAGTCCTCTGTTATGAAATTTCAGTATGCCATGTAGGATGTTAGAAACTCTGATCAAGTCATCTCTTAACCTTCTCTTTGGTAAACTAAACAGATTTTTCACTAAGGCAATTTTTCCAAACTTTTAATTATTCTCATGGCTTTTCTCAGAACCCTCTTAAATAGATTCATCGAGCTGCTTTATATTTCTGTATGTAAATGAAGTAATAATCAGATGTTTCTGAGTAACTGTTGAAAAGTCTTCTTTCAGCTCTTCTTTCTCAGCTCATACTATATTTCTTTCACCTTCAAATTGCAGAGAAAAAGCTTTCTAATTCAGTTATGCATAAATTATGCAAACCTTTAAAGAGTTCAATAAAGCATTCAATAAAGAGTTCAGTCCAAAGCATTTCATATAACTTTATCACAAATATTATAATCTTGAAACATTACAAAGGGTTACATGTTCTGTAACTCAAACCCATCCAGAGATGTTGAGAGGTGTATGTTAGAATCAAGTTTCCAGGGCATTCACAGTAACAAACATGATCTACTCACAAGAATAAAGCAGATTCAATAGCTGCAGGCAATCAAACTGATGTTGATTAATGCTAGATCAGTGAACAACAAGACTCACACCATCCAGAGGACAATCCCTTGAATTTCTCCACTGAACATGTGAAACCAAAGCTAACATAAGCTTTCTGTTCATCTATACATCCCCAATAAGCAAAGGTTTCAGAAAATTACTTACTGCTATTGGTGGTGGTGACGCTCCTTAAACTTTGTTCTTTAACATCCCCTTACAGTATTTGGACAACATTCTTTCTATGTTCATCTAGGACTCTTTATATTATCATATAAAATTTTCAAAACTGGGGACTAGTCTGGTCAGACATCAGAAAATCAGGAATCTTCTGTTCAAAACAGTTGGGTTAATTTGGCCAGTTTATCATTTGTTTTTGCAGCATAGATACTTTTCTAATGTTTTTTCTTCTATTGACTGGTGCATTCTTTGGGTCCAGAGCTGTAATTCCCCAGCTGCCTGGTAACTTAAAAAAATAGAAATTCAATTCCCATCTTCTCTGAGTGAGGTTCAAGGTAAACCAAGTTCTGAGAATGGAAGAACATTCTTTTCTTTGTTGACTTCTCTGCATGAGAAACTGATTTAAAGAGTCACACTAGAATGTTAATGGGGCTTATTGATAACATTATGAAAGAAGAAACTTTCCCATTTAGTAGTACTGTGATGTGCCACAAAGTTCTTTTTTCCCTTTAGTTGAGTGAATTATGCTGCCATATTAAACCCTCACATAAAATGTATCAGAGCAAAAATAACTGCAGAAGTGCAGTGTGCTTTGCAAAACTTTTCTTTAGTACAAAACCTGGTACAATGACACTGAGTCAGTGAAGTGTAGGGGTTCATTTTGTGTGAGATTCTCTCATATTTAAATTGTAAGTTCTTTGGGGCAGGATCTGTTTTTGTTCTGTGTTTGTACAGCACCTAGCACAATGGGATCTTGGTTCATGACAAGGGGTTATAAGCAGATGATTATAATAATAATAATTGTATGCTGGTAGTTTGTTCCATCAGCTATATTAACTTTTCTGTACACTCTTTTAAACATGATAATAATGTTGCACTTCTTCTATATAAATGAAAAGACAAATCATTGGGGAGGTTCAAGTCAGCTTTGAAAAGATCAAACAGAAGTAAAACTGAATTACTGCAATAAAACATATGTTCAGTTTAATGAACTCTTCCTAAAGGCTGAGAGCAACTATGGGGTATGCTGTTTTGTAACTACCATTAGATTAATGGAAACTCCAAACCTTTAAAGTCAATGGGAGTTTGGTGCCTAAATACCTTTTGGCCTAAAAGAACAAGGGAGAAAACATGGGAGTCTTTTTCTACATTCTCAGAGTCCTCGCCTTTGACTTTAGAAGAACCAGAGTTGACAATAGAAGAACTGCAAAAGGCCAGGATCCAGAAAAGGAGTTAGTTGCCCAAGTCTTATTTTCAGCACAACTGCAGTGCACAAAACTCCTGCTGATCTCTGTAGGTACCTAAACATACATGGTGCCCACATTTTTGCAGTAAAAGTTCTCTGGGTACCTATGTTTCTGTGGCTGGGCTTGCACACTGCTGCTTCCCTCTGTTTTCATATCTGTCTTCTACTTAAGCCCCAGAGCAATTCACAAACCAGGGGAAGATAGGTGGAGGACCAAGTATGTCATATGCGGACCCTGATCCAGCACCCTCTGATCATGGCAACTGGATTGGGCCTCTCAGGAGAGTTCACATGCTGCTGCCATAACAGCCACTATAATCTCATAACTTTTAACCCAAGGGTTTGGTACCTACCTGGGACATGGGGACCCTCACTTGAAATCCCTACTCTGCCTGAGTGGGACATTCTGATGTGGGGTACCCCTCAGGCTACATCTGCACTTGGAGCTAGGCCAGTGATTCCCTGCTCATGTTAGATACTCACACCACCTCACATTGTGCTAGCATGCTAAAAACGGTAGTGTAGCCATGGTAGCATAAGCAGCAGTGAGTAGCGGCATGGGTTAACCACCCCGAATACAAATCTGCCTGCACCTCTTGGATATGCACTGAGTCATGGCTGTCTCATGAACACTGCCCCAGCTACTGCACCTACCGTACTATTTTTCACATGCAACCTCAATGAGAGCTAGTGTGATTATGTCTACATAAGCTGGGAGTCACCCCTCTAGCTCCAAGTGCAGATATAGCCTCAGTCTGTCCTGTTCAAGGGGTTGTACTCTGGGTAGATAATTAATTATTTGAGCCTGAGAGAGAACAAGCATGAGACTGACTTTATAGTCTGGTGGTTAGAGCCTTCTACCTGGATCTGAGAGACCCAGAGAGATCCAATCCTTCTGCTCTTCCTCTTTCCCTCCCCGCCAACTTCTGGCAAAAAACAGCTTGGGCATCAAAATACAAGGAGCCGTGAATCACTAGCAAAGATAGGCACCTCCCACTGGTCAGGTTTTAGATGCCTATCTCTGAGAGAAATACACATCCATCTACTCAAGATCTCCCATTGGCTACCTTAGGTGGCTCCCTGCCTAGTGTGTAGGCTTTTATTAATCTTAATCTAAGGTGTCTCTTTCTCTCCCCATTCATTGTATAGAGAGCCTAGGGGCCTAACTCAGGCTTTGTGATTGACAGTGATTTTCTAGGAGCCTAAAGTTAGACACTGTGATTCTCCAAGTCAAAACGATTAACTTTTTTTGCCTGCTTTCCCTCTGTCTAACCTTTTCTGTTTCTGAGGCACTGATAATACTAACGACATAGGTTTGTGTGATGAAGCGGGAATATTTCTGTAATATTTTTGAGTCGTGTTTGTGCCTTGTGCCTCTATATTACCACTTTTGCTAGTATAACCTATGTTGGTCAGGGGTGTGAAAAAACACCCCCGACCCTCTTGAGCAGCATAAGTTACACTGACAGTAGTGCCGGAATGTTAGTTACTGGACTGTTATTTACTGGGACTGTTAGTCACTGGAAGAAAAAGAAAATCAAAAATACAACATATTCTTCAATCATTATTGCACAATTAAAATGTGCACAGCCTTCAAAGGAGGTCACCTCTCGATGAAAAGTAATCCATTCCTGAACACTACAGTCCAGGAGAAAGAACTACTACCAATGGATAAAATATGTATGAAATAAGCTAGTTACATAAAACAAGCCAAGGGCCCAGTTCTTCAAGCCTTCCATGAGCAGAGTCCCCAGTTAGATACCTATGGGCCGACAGCATGGCAGGATCACATCTACAGACATCCACATTGATCTCTCTCTACCTTGGATATGTATATGGCACCCAATTACCAGAATATCTGCGCACCTTACAATATTTTATTTATTGAGCCTTGCAGCACCTCTGTGAGGTAGAAAAGTACAGTTATCCCCATATTACAGATGGGATACAGAGAAGATGAATGGTTTCCCACAATCACACAAGAAGTCTATAGTAGAACTGGAACTTGAGCCCAAGCTTCCCAAGTCCTAGGCTAGTAACAACCACTAAATCATCCTTCCTCTACATATCCACGGTGCCTTACCAAATGCACTGACAAAGGCAAGTTAGTCAAGACAAGAGATGGTGAAATTATTCACTGCAAGCATTTGTTCTAATGGAATTTAGAGAAGGATCACATCATTCGGAAAAGAAATGGACAGTTCCAATTATTTATTAAAAGAAGATACAATTTACTACCATATAGGAATCCAAGGTTGAAATCTGGGCTTGGTCCTTTTCTCTTGGTTCACCAGGGGTTGGAGTTTTTGCAGAAATAATGCAACTCTCCCTGTGGATATTGAACTTATTGTATTACTCTTTAGAAACAATCTCTAGTATCATCATTTAGTAATAGTGACTTCTTGCATTGTGGAGCACTGTAGCTAACAGCTGTCATATAACTTCATTTTTCTTTTCCCCATCTGCTGCTAAAATGTAAGAGAGGGAACCCTAGCAGAACTGGTGACTTTCTCTTTACAATCCAAAAAAAGCTCTTTAGATTTCTCAGGTCTCCTTTCACATGGTGTAAGACTGCAATTTGTAAATCCTTGCAGACAACTGCCAGCATTTACGCTGTGGAACCAAGCAGGGAATTTCTTGAACATAACAACAAAATAACCTTGCCACTGGTTTAATATTCCAGAGAGTTTCTTTCCCAATTTATTTTCACATTAGCAGAATTTCTCTTCACACCCTGAAGTAATGATTCCAAAGCATCCACTCAGAAACTTAAAATAACCAGTCACTTGCCTTTAGTAATATGTCAGGTGTGTCTTTCACTGCATCACTGTGTATTATTTTTCAGTTCTCATTATAGTTTGTTTAATTTTAGCTCACTCATTTATTTCTAGGACTTTACAATGCTCTTTCCAGTTACATACCATTATCTCTTTCTTGTTATAATACTTTCCCTAATCATCTTCCATAATCCCTTTATTTTAGTGATTGGCTCTTTTGCTCTTTGATGTCTTTCAGTTTTAACTTTATGTAATTTGACCCTTTTTGTTAATTCTTTGGTTTTTCACTGACCTATTCTCTATTCTTTTTCCATCTTCCATTTTTTCCTGTATATCAAAATTCCAACAATTGTATGGTTTAACTACTGTTTCATCAATGATGAATTGCAGAGAGCTGCCCAAAGATAAATAAAGATGCTTTTCATGATAAAGAGTACATGAGTACATGAGCTTTCATGAGATTTTAAAAACAAAACAAAACAAAACAAAAACAACAGTTGCAGGAATTGGAAAATTGATCATAACATAAACAATTGAAAACCTAATATGTAAGATGTCAAGCACAAAGTTCCATTCATTTTACCAACATATGGCCTGGGGTACGGCTTAATAATCTAAATGAAAATCATGTATACTTTTCTGAGACAATGGCCTAGTCTACACTAGAAAATTAGATCGGTTTAGCTATGTTGGTCAGGGATGTGCAAAATCCACACCCCTGAGTGGCATTGTTAAGCTAACCTAAATCCCACGTAGACAGTGCTAGGTTGACAGAAGAATTCTTCCATTGATCTAGCTACTGCCGCTTGGGGAGATGGATTTCCTAAACCAATAGGAGAGCCCTGCCATTGGCATAGACAGTGTCTATACTGAAGCACTACAGCAGTGCAGCTGTGCCACTGTAGCATTTTAAGTGTAGACATTCCCTATGTTTCAGTTTGCCCATCTATAAAATGAGGGCAATACTAGCACCTCACATGAGCGCTACATGGCTTAAGTAGCTAATGTGGGCAGAATTCTTTGAGTTCCAGCAATGGAAGGTGCTAGAAAAGTGCGAAGTATTATTGTTAATGTACAAATCTCTCATCACAGGGACTATATTCTGATTAGTACCACAAACAGAAGGGAGTTTGGCTGTCTCATCCTAATTCTGTTTAGATAGTTCTTTTGCATCACAAAACCACCACACCATTTGATGATATTAGTAGAAGTCTCAACAAAGAGCAGTGAGAATGCAGGTCAAGGTATACTTGCACTGGCAGAGTTGAGAGTACCCAACTGCACAACAGTTATGCTTGAGTCTAACCAGGGCTCTGAGTCCTTCCCTATGTTTCACCAGCACCCAGTTTCAATTTTTTATCACCTCCCTCCCTCTATCATTTGACATTGCTGTTTTCATGACAAATGCAACAAGAATTCAAACATTTAACTAGCATAGCAATTAAACAAAAAGGTGTGATGGTTTGTTTTCACATTAGATCGAATTTCCTATGAGTCAGTAATACATCTCTTTTTCTCTACCACTTTAATATCTGATTACTGCTAACAATGTGATCAGTTAATATATAACTATTGTCTGATCTAATATCTAATTATCTAATATCTGATCAGTTAATAAATAACATGGCCTGAATTTCCAGGCACAAAGAAACAGTCACATTTTTCTGATTTGGAAATCATCAGAAAAGAATTATGAAAAAAGATCCTTTAGTTTCTCCAATATATATTGTAACGTAGGAGTTGAGAATGCGCAGTATATAATTTTAAAAATATGTTTTTATTTTCAGTAGCTGATGCTAATGAAGTTATTGTTACTGTGGCAACTCTCTAAGATACTTAATATCCGTGGGATAAACACACAAACACTTTTTTATTTTCAACAGTGATTTCAGGGACAACTTGTCATACTACACTATTACTATTATACAACACTCTGAAATTCTTTTGTATGCCATAAATTTTTTTGTCTTCCTACTCCATTGAATGTGTCTGCGAATTGGCTATCTCATTCCCCTCCTCCTTCTTCACTAGAGACTATTCACATGATTAAGGGTTCCACAGTTGGACCCCTAAAGAAGAGTAGATTGGTTTGGATAAAACATGAACTGATCCAAATCTTCACACAATACTTGAAATAAATTCTACCCAAATCTTTGATTATGTTTGAGAAGATTTGGAAAACCTCCCTTTAATATTTGCATAGCTCTCTCCTTTTTTCTAGTTCTCACCAGACTTTTCACTGACTTCAACTGGCTTTGCATCAGATCCTAGCAGAAAAAAATACTTGGGCCAAATCCTTGGCAAGTCTAAATGAGTATAGCACTATTAACATCAATGGATCTACATAAATTTACACTAGCTGAGGATCTGGCCTCCTGGTCTCGTCAATTTGTGCAATTTGTACAATGAATTAAACAGGATTACTTGCATGAGTAAGGTGAGCACGTTTGTGTAAATGTGTTTTGTACATTTGTGTAGCAAATGGCTCTCAAGAATGACAATAAGAAACTGCTGATGTATTTTGGTTGCCAATATTGCCAAAGAATGTTAAACGCTTGCTTTCATTGACACACAAACATTTATCTTCTTATTGGGATCTGAGAAACCTCCAATACCTTCCTCCTCTAATTTTTAATCAAACCTAAATTTAGGATCTAAGGGCTGGAGCCTGAACACTGAAGTCAATACAATGAGAGTCCTAGCACCTTAAAGACTAACACATTTCTTTGGGCATAAGCTTTCGTGGGCTCTAACCCACTTCATCTGATGCATCAGACCACGAAAGCTTATGCCCGTTGTTTTTGCTGTATACAGACTAACACAGCTACCCCTCTGGAGCTGAAGTCAATGGGAATTTTGCATCTGACTTTCATGAGAGCATTAGCAGGTCCTAGATTACAATATTTAAATGTTTCCTTAGAGTTTGGTCTTGTGAGTTGCTGAATGCCTTCAATTCTCTTTAATTTAAATGAGATTTGAGGGCACTAAGCTTCTTGCAAGATTGAGCCAATGAAGAATAAGCAGGGAACTGAGGATCCTCACCTCTGAAAAACAGGCCTTAGGTGTCTCAAGTTGGATACCCAAAAGTGGAGGCTTCTGCAGAATGGATATGATTCAGTTCCACACTGATTATATGAACAGGCATTTAGGCTGTTTGAAGTTTCTGACAATGTTTCCCATACAATTAACTGCTGTGAAATGAGTACACAAGTCCTGTCTCTTTGGAGCACCTCTAGTCACACTAAATAGCACTATCCTTATTCCATGAATAGTTCCTTGAAATAAATGGAACTTCTCACAGAGTAAGGTAACCATTTAACATATTCTGGCCTGTAGTAAAAACCTGTCAAACTCATGACCTCTCTACACTAGATTTTGCCTTTTATCTCTTATGGGTACAACTGATGCTAAACTACTTGGCATTAATATATTGTTATTCATGTCATTATTCTCTAGAATTTGCCTGAGGTTTTTTTTTTTTTTAGCATTATAATTGGCAATTTGGCAGAGTGTATGGTATGAGCTAATGAGCTGTGAGTACAGATTGTACTTGCAAATTCAAAGGATTTATGCATGCAATGTTATCAAGCAATTTTTTTCTGAAAATAAGCACTCCAGTTAAGGGCCAGCTTCTGCCCTTTCTCACATCCGCACAGCCCCATGCTTGGGCCTAAGGGTAAACGTTCTCTGATACAATTGATTGTATAGATGTAACTATTACCTCTCACCTTGAGCATCGAATACATAGCTTTACATTTACCAACACTGAGCTAATTACTCAGCTGAGACAGATCCTATGCTTGACCGGGAGCTGAGCTATCTCCCAGGACAAGTTAGAGCACCTTAAGGAGCTAAAACTAGCAGTGAAGTTGCAATGGTGCAGGCATCAGTGCAGGCTGTACAACCCTGCCCAGAAATCTCTACACGTACTTGACTTCCTAGTCCATGCCGCCACATTTTCACTCTCATTTGTGGTTGCATTAACTGTATATGTGTGTGTGGGTACACTACCCAAGCTGCAATCCACACCAATGATGGCAGTGTAGACATACCCTGGGAGTTGGAGGGTGGAAGTGGGAATTTGGGACCGAGTCTACTGTATTTATTTCTTTGAGTTGGATTTTTTTGGTCAGATAGTATGACACATCACATCATATCCTGGGCAGAGTTAAGAACGCTAGCGATAATGCTATTTGTGAGTGTGCAAGAGCAGTGGGTTAATGAAAGGAAATTGTAGCTCTAGAACAGCATCTTAAAAGTGGATTTGAAATTCCTGTCTAGACTTCCCCTTAGGCAAGAGACATGCATGATGTGTGAGAGAGCCCGTACTTAGTGCCTGCACTGTTCCTTCCCTCTGGGGCAAAAATGACAGCTCAATTAAACCTCGGCTATTTGTTGTTAGCTCTTTTTTAAATTCACTGTTAACTTTGTGCTCATAAAGGATACTGTAAATGAAATCTTTTGTGACTCCGCTCATGGGCTTAAAGATAATAATGAGAACATTTAATTGTTCTGGTAGATTTCCTAGTTATTGTGAAACAATGTTCTAGGAGCCAATTGTAAGCAAATATAAAAGGGGTTCGACCCTTTCTTCTGTGGTTGGTGTAACTGGAGCATATCTCCAAGGGCAATTGACTGTGTCTCTCTTTCACTAAGGGCTAGCCTACACTAGAAGCACTGCTGCTGTAGTGCATCTGGTGAAGATGCTCTATGCCAACGGGAGAGATCTCTCCCACCAGCATAATTACTCCACCTCCACGAGAGGTGGAAGCTATGTCCTGCCAACATAGCATTGGTGTGGATAGAGCTTAGGTCAATGTAAGTTAGATCGACTTAAGTGGTAGTGTAGACCTGCCCAATGCTGGCTATCTGTTTGAACTTTCCTCTTAAAAGGTCTGCAAGAGTGGAGTATGCCTCTGCTGGGTGGTTATAATGCGTACATAATTGCCTAAATGCCATTTCTGCCTTTGAAACTCTCCTCCTGCATGTGTAGTTATGTGTGAAAATGCCTATTTTTGAAAAGATGCTTTGTGGGAGATTAGGTTCTAAGAGGTTAACTGAGATCAAGAGCTTCTAAGCTTCATATGAACCTCAACAAAGATTTGGGACCTCATTGTAAAGCCGTTTGCAAATTTATGTAACACCTTCATTACTATTACCATAAAAATAGGGAAGGTTTCAATAGTTTTAGATTTATTTATAAAATACATAAAAAGTCATACAGAGCTGATGAAAAGGTTTTACTTCAGTGTTGAAATGTCATTAACCAGCTATTAAAATTAAATACCAAAGTCTTCATATTAATAAATTTCATACTGTAATAAAATAGCAAATTATTACAATAGTTCATTTTGCATGACTTGTGTAAATGCTGCCTATGCATAAAGTCACTACCCTTCAATTCAACTCAGCTGAACTTTAACCTAATATTTGGCATTATCTGATTTGGTCCTAAGTGCTGTAGATGGATTTAGCAGGTAAAAAGACAGGAAAACAATTATCTTGCTGAAGTAAAAAAAGTGTCTTTGCACTTAGCTATAACCAAATTTGTTACTGAACAATCTGCATGCTGCAAAATATTGTTTGCTGAGTACCAGGGTTGAAATTCTGACCCCACTGAAGTCAATGGGAGGTTTGCCACTGACTTCAGTAGAACAAGGATTTCCCCCAGATGTTTAACAATAGAAAACATTTCAACGGTGGCCCCTTTTATGGAGAAAATACCTGATAGCTAAATAGGCATTAAGTCAAAGCACTATATTGTGGGCAGCGTGGAGACAGTGGAAACTCCAGGAGGTAAATAAGATAAGAAGAGATAGAGCAAATGCAGAGATGAGTATGGAAATGTCTCATAAAAAGAGACTAAAAATATTGGGACTATTTATTTTACTTACAGAAGTAAGGAATCCTAGACCTGGTCTGCACTTACCCAGAGATTCGGCAGCAGTCAATGGGAGTTACGCAAGCTACACAAAGAGTAGCTTGCGTAACTTCTGTCGACTACTGTGCTTTCCTTCTGCGCGGTGTCTTCACTGCACTGTGCCAATGGGAACCGCGTTCCTGTCGACGCAGCACTACACCACTTGAGGGGGTTGGTTTACCAGTTTCGACTTCTGGATTAAGTAAGCGGATTTTCACTGACCGCTTAATCAATCCAGATAGGTTGATCTGACGGCGTGACTTTGCCGCCATCAGTATAGATGTCCCCTTAGAATCAGCATTAAGAAACCCTCATGCTTCAGGGTTTAAAGCAACCTCTACTCTAGAGAGATTAGGAAGAAATTTTCCCTATGCACAGGTTGTTCCCCATTACATGGTTTCTTGCACCTATCTTCCATGGCATTTGATACTGACCACAGTCAGGGCCAGCAAAATGGATTTGCTGGGCCACTGGTTTGCTGTAGAATTTTATCCTAAAATTGTATGTTTGTCTTGATAAACTCCCTGATTTTCCAGGCAATTAAACTTCATTATTTCCTTTTTTTTTTTTTTATGTATATACATTCACACATTTTCCTAGCATCAATGCCAATACTCAGGGACTTAAAATTAACTATAGACATTTTGTTTAGGTTCACAGGCATAAACATGCACATATCCCCTCTATCCAGTATGCTTTGGGCCTGTGAGGAAGCAAGCAGATTGATACATACAAGCACCTGCTCTCGCATGACTTATGCAGGAGGCAAAAATATTTTGTATTTCAGACTCTGCTGGCTTAGGAGAAGCGTGCTAAGAACAGCATGATATGTGTACAGGAAGTCCCCAATAGACCCACTAGGTTTGGCCATTATGAGTTTCCTACCTAAGAAGATTGTATTCTACCAATATTGTAGCTCACATATTAATGAGGCTACTTTTTTTTTTTTTTTAAATAGTGCTATGCTTTTTATTTATTCAGACAAAGATTTTTGTAAAGACAAAAGATAGGTTTTGGAGCTGGCAACTCTGACAGGATCCGTTTAAAGTGCAGCCTGGTTCAAAATGTTGAGTATATATCTTATATGAGCACAAACACCTTTACTTACTTGAAGACATATAAACTTCTAAATATTTTCCTTTAAATTCACAGTAATGTATTTAGTGAACCCTCCTACATTGCTTTCCAATTTACCAGAAAGAGAAAACTTATACTGACAGGAAAGTAGTATTATGGGGGTGGAAAATATATATGATGCAAACAGTGGAATGGGGGGTAGGAAGAACAGCTGTTTCTTAAGTAATGACATATAAGTGATATCAGTCCCATTGGTTTAATTACATTGTAATCTTAATTAACAAACATCTGCTTCCCGTGTTCTATTCCCAAAGGACCTGACATTTTCAACACAATCAAACTTTCTTATATCTTTAATGATCAAATACTTTTGAAGCATTAGTTTGGATCAAAATAAGCTACTGTGCTAGATATAAAAAGAACAAAACCCAAAGTAAAAAGATATCCTTCCTTTCCATCATTTTCTTCAGTTCACTTCGCCTAGTTCTTTGCAATGGGATGTAGAGCGCACCTTTGCAAATATATATATATTTTTTGCCTTCCACCATGATGAATGTTTGAAAAAAACATGAACTGTTCATGTACTCATGAAATGTGTGTGTGTATAGATAACTTCATTTCAGATCAACTCTGTTTCTCTTATAAAAATAACTAGTGACTCCCTGTGCAGATATTAGGTGTATTTTTATATTTCTTTGTGTTTTCCTTTATTTCCGTGGTGACCCTACAAAAACTACCCATTTTTCGGTCTTGTACACTGGTGTATGATCCATTGCTATGATAAAGAGAGTGGGAGAAGTTGCATAAGCCTACGTACTATACAGGAGGTCTGAGTGAATCATAGCACTAGGAAAAAACTGCAGGGCAAAGATTTGTTTTGTAATAAACCTTATGGCATGAAAAGTTGTGTGTGTGTGTTAAATATTCCAGTGATGTGTTCCCTAGAAATACCTAAAATAGGACAGGGAGAAAGGGAGGTATGTGGGAAAAGAGGTAAAGTAAGTCAGAGAGCCTTGAAAATACAATTATAAATTTATCCTTCAAGAAGGAACTCAGTGTTATTCAATGGAATTCATCCCAGTGGCAGGAAATCTCTTGAAATCCAGGTGGAAATAGAGAAAGAGAGAGAGATTAGATTAGATTAGATGTAAAATATATCAGTCCAAAATGCAGTAAAATTCAATACATTCATATACTCCTCCACAAAAACCTGTTAAAACAGAATTAGGTTGAGAGTATATAGCTCTAATTTAATGGCAAAAATACTACAAGGATATTGTAATTATTCCAAATTCAAACAATACAAATACAGGAAATTCAGGATTAGGGTTACACTTCAAAGAAGTCCAAATATGTAAGGTATGGAAAAGCACAGCTAGGAACTGAAACCACCTTAACTCTGCCCTGTAGAGATGCCATATGATTATGATTAAGGCATTTTAGTGTTTGCAGTCCTAGATTAGATTAAATTGATTTTTAAAGACACATTTAGGTCCGGTTTTCAATTTTTTCCCTCATGGTGTCACTATAAAGCAGAGTTCAAGTTGTTTGATTGCAGTTCCACACCTTAATATCTTGAAATGGCTAGCTTCAGCTTCCAACCCTTAGATTAAGTTATTATGGAGTTCTTTAATATGATACCTTTCTGTGGGGTTCTTAATGACAAGGATCAAGGTCCCCTTAACTTTCTCTTCAATAAACTAAACAGATTTAGCTCCTTAAGTCTCTCATTGGAACACATGCTTTCCAATTCTGGAATCATCCTTGTGGCTCTTTTCTTCTCTTTATCCTCCATTATCTTCCAGTAGTGAACACCAGAACTGGACACAGTAATGTAGCAGTAGTCTCACCAATGCTGTATGTCGAGGTGTGATCACCTCTTTAGTCCTACTTGAAGTTCTTCTGTGTACATAAGGATTGAATTAGATCTCGTAGCCAAGCCTCACCCCGGGAGTCGTGTCCGCATGGATATCTATCATGACCCCAGAATCCTTTTCTAAGTCATTGCTTTAAAGGATCCAGTCTCTCATCCTGTAAATAAAGCCTTCATTCTTTGTTCCTAGATGTATAACCTTACATTTGGTTGTATTAAAATGCATTTTGTTTGAATGATACAGCTTACCAAGAAATCCAGGTATCCCTGAATAAGGCTAAGGGCGTGATTCCTCAGCTCACACACATGCCCTCAGGGTGAGCTCTCAATGAGAGATAGCACTAGTATAAACCGGATAGCCCTGGAAGCACAGGCAGCAGCAAGTGACAGTGGCAGAATTTAGTTATGCTGAGTACAAACCTGCCTGAAACTCATGGGTCTGTCTGTACGACTGCAGCTACACAACTATTTATACTCTCACTAGCTCTCACTGAGCTACCATGAGTATGTTTTTGTAAGACAGAGAATCACACAGATAGCTCACAGGGCAGTTGTAGCCTTAGTGCCCTGTCCTCATCATTACTTACCACTCCACCAATCTTTGTGTCAGAAGGAAACTTTATCAATGTGACTTTATTTTTTTTTTCTGATCACTGGGAAAAAAGTATTGAGTAGTGTTGTGCTGAGAACCAATCCCTGGGATTGCCACTGGAAATACTCTCCTTCACTAATTATTCCCCATTTACAGCTATGTTTTGAGAACTGTCAGTTAGCCAGTTTTTAGTCCATTTAATAAATGCCATATTGACTTTTGCACAATGTTAATTTTGTAATTAGAATGCTGTTCAGTACTAAATCAAACGCCTAACAGAAGTCTATTATTTTTTTCATGGAGCTGAAAAAAATACAATATTCCAGTTGTTGAGCAAAAAGAGCATGCAGGACCCTTTCAAGGGGAAAAGGCAGTATGCCGCATTTATTACCAGAAACTAATTTAATAACTATCTTAAGCCTATGTACACACACACACACACACACACACACACGCAAGCGCCCAAACACACTAGGAAATGTTCTGTGATTATATAGCTACAGTCCTGATGGTGGCTTGAGGTCGCAGTTTGGGTCCGTTGCTGGAGTTTGTGTCTCGTGGTTGCTACCTGGCCAGGGAAGCTGCGCACAAGGAGAGCGGGGTCTTTGTCCGGTGTGCACCAACACTCTTCTTTGATGGTCTGCAGAACATTTCTCCCCAAAGCCTTGCAATCTCACCCAGTCTTTTATAGGTTTTTGACTTCAGTGCAAACTTCTGAGTTTGGCTGTGTCATGCCACTTCTCTGTGACCGTTGATTGCCGGACAATAGCAGGTGTGACTTTCAGCTCTTTCTTGGTGTCTTGATTAAGTTTGTTCTTTTGTTTTCTGGGGTGGATTCTTCTCTTGCTTTTTAGGGATGTGTTTGCACTCTTCAGCCATTAGGGTGGACTCCGCACTTCATCAGGACAAGCTGGCAGTTTGGGTCAGATTCACATGTACATACACCCTCCATTCACACCTTGTTCAAATAAGGGTACCTATTCATCTAAAAATTTAGAAAGAGTTTTGTAAAAGATGGAATACATTTGGTCAGAATGGGGTTTTATAGTTACAATATGGAGTATGGCTGAGAGGAGTTCAAATATTACAGACAGAATTGTGAAATCGCGATTATACATTCTGGGTAAGAAGGGTTGAAAACAACTTTAGACTGACACAAATAAAGCTGTTAACTAATTAAAACTACAAAGAGATTGACACAAATAAAGGTATGAATGAGCAAAGCCATGAATGAATCTACAGGGTTACAATTTTATTCCTACACAGTAAATGGGCCAGAGCCTTGGTTGTTGCAAGCTATCATAGCTCGATTGAAGTCAATTTATAGCAGCTAAGTACCTGACCTGAGCCACAGCTTTCAGAGCTGCATTTTGTGGCCTCCCAAATTTGGAGCTGATTTTGGTTTTGCCTGTTATGGAGGTAGTGACCAGCCTTAAATTTTAGATCTGGATCCCAATTTCATTTCTTAGTCTTTCCCTGAAAGTTGGGGGTAGAAGCGTGGATCAGGAGATTGGGTTCAGTCTCATTTCTAAATAAAACCAACTAATTGTAAAAAGTATTGAAATGCTAAGGAGGAAAAGTACTTCAAAAGTAGTTTAATCTTCCAGGTTAGGAGTTGGTGGGATGTATTAACATGTCAGCATTTCTGTAGCAGGCCTGAAAAGTGACAAGTAGTTACACATTAGGGTAGCCTGAAGATTTTACTTTCAAAAAGACTTAAGACCAAGTTGCAAGTTGTCATCTTCATGACACGTCACCTTTGTCGACATGAACTTTAAGGAAAAATATAGGATATTTCAGCGGGAAAAGTACTTGCTGGCTTGCTTTGTGGTTTTCCTCTTTGCTTCTCTTTCAATGTCAGAAGCCATGATGTGAAGGATGAAATTACCTAACCATCAGATTTCCTCAGCACCTTAACTTAGTGTTGTTTTGGCTCCAATATATTTTGATTTTGGAGGTTGAGGGGAAGGGATCAGAGACCTTATAGCTTTAAACTTTAAAGCGAAAAAAAGATTTGGTGAAATTCACTTCACCAGCTGACTGTCTACTAAGTATTTTTCGGATAAAGTATGAAGAGGTTAGGGTTCAAAATCCAGCTCATGATTTTGGCCAGGGTACTTCCCTCACCATCTTACTCACCAACTATTACTCCAAACTATAGGCTGGTATAGTTGCAGCAGCCCATTTGTACCTTTTGTGTTGAGTGCCAGAGTCATTGGAACATTATAATCATCAATCCCATGGCCCTGGCCTTCTCCATCACTATCATCCATGTCAGCCTTTGCAGGCCTGGTCTGGAGACCCAGTGTTAATGGGGCATAAGGAGCACAGAGTTCTGCCACATGAGAGCTCTGCTCTGTAGTCTAAGGTGCAGACATTATAACACAGGGTAAATTTCAACCACTGTGCTTAGCTTGGGATACATGTCTGTTATTTAACTATGAAAAGTAGAACTGGGAAAGGCAGGAATGAAGCTTGGATGCAGACATGGTGCTTTGATCTTTGAATTTAAAATTTTTTCCCATTTTTATAAAGAGCCTTTTAATTAAAGAAAATCACACCAATGGCCAGGTTCTGTAACTGAAACTCTCCACAAGAACAAGAATGCTACACAGCATTTTAATCTGGTGAATGTTGGAACTCGATTTAGATTTCTCTTACCGATAGCCACTATGAAACCCATTCCCATTCAAGGGCCCAATCCTGAAGTCTTTACAGTTCCTCAACAAGTCTCCCACTGGGGTCAATACTTTTTTCTGAGGGACTCTGGGATCAGGCCACAAATTTGGTCCATACTATTGTGGCAGAAAATACTGTGTGACCCTCCAATGACAAGGCTAAGCATCTTCACTGTATGATGTCAGACTGCCACACATTATAAGTGACGTCTGTTGTCAGACTGAGTTCTTAACTGGCATTCTCCTTGGCATAAGGAATCACTACATATATCTTTAATGCATGTGGGTGTCATGGCATTAAACATGACATAAAGCTTATTATGTAGACAGAAAATAAACATTTTCTTCCTTTAATGAATTTAAGATTGATGGATAATTACTTTGCTTGCCACAGAGAGCCTCCCATAATCAGTATAAATCATAAGGTCATTAAATTGATAGGGCAATGAGAAATAAATTAGTGCCCTGAAGAAGGTTCGTAATTGCTTGTTGTAAAATACATGGTTGCATGATATTCTGTAAAGACCATACTGTGCATCTATCTAATCATGTTGGATGTGTTAGTGAGTCTATAAGATAGCCAACAGAATAAGTCAAAGACCACCCACAGATGAACCAGATGACTTACGTGTCTGTGGGAGACTCAGAAAAATCTGTACTTATTGCTCCACCTCAACTCTATCAGGAACTTCATAGGCTATGTTTAAAAAAGAAAACGAAAAAAAGAAATCAAAGAAAAGGTTGATACAATTCATTTTTTGTAATGATGTTTCTTAAAACCAACACTCTTGGGAGAAAAGTGAAGTGCAGTAATAGTGACAGCTTGCTATTTAGAAATGTTCTGTGTGTTTATGTGCATAGCATAATTGGAATCAAATGACCAGAAAGTGACATCTCCCACAAGCAGTTTCCACTCTTTCATTTTTGTGGTTGACTGTGATAAATTATTTGAAATCAAGTTTTTATGAAATTTAGACTCTGCAGTTCAGCACCTTTTTGTAACTGAGACTTTATCAATAATATATCAGCAAAATTATCTTAAGCACTACAAAAAGACAGTAAATAGTTATTCTAAAATTAGAACATACTGTACTATAGGACACAAGAGGGCTTTGTGTAACTGCATTGAGTGCATTTTATAGCCTGGATAAAAAATTGTATTTTATACCCAATCGTCCTTTTGTTTTAGTCAACAGCAGGTGAGCCATTCTGGTCTCATTTACCAGTGGTATCTATCTGGAGTGACTCCACTATAGAGAATGGAATCACTCTACTTGTACACTAGTATAAATAAGAGGAGAACTTGCCCCAATTGAGTTCATTTTACTTTAGTACAGCAATCACATTTGCAATTTAGTTAATAGAAAAAGCAGAGAGCTTCATATAATTTTGTTGCCTGTTCAATGTGTAATGTAAATAATATTTAGCATATGAATCTATTTTGCATGTAAAATATTTATTGCTATTATTATTACTTATTTACTTTACACTAGTGCCTCCTGCTCAAGAAAATGGCCATCGGAACGAGTGGCATAGTTTTGTTAATTACATGTTGATGATGATGTTTTTTTCATTGGGGACAGAGGAAGAGAGTGGGGGAATGGCAGGAATCAGAGAGTTAGTAACAATAAGAAAATAGGAAGAAAAAATGATGGGAAAGGGGCAGGTGCTCACAGCCATCACCTGCCTAACCACAGTAAGAAGGAGTGGTTTTGTAAGCATCATGGCAAAGGTGAGTCTTAAGGAGGGATTTGAAAGACGGCAAGGTAGCAGCTATATAGATTTTTAGGGAGTTTCTTCCATGTTTTAGAAAGTTTGAGGTTGTTTGAAGAGAAGCTAATGGCTGGGTGGAAATGTTGGCAAAGCAATTGGTGGGTTGATGTCACAGTAAGTTACAAGAGCAAACTGGGTTTAAAGGTAAAGACAAGAAACTTATGTTGGATGTAGAAATGAAGGGAGAATCAGTGGAGGAGCTGAAAGAGACAGGTAATGCTGTTAGAGTGGAAGGCAGGAAGGTAAGCTTACGAGTTGCATTCTGAATGGACTTGAGGGGGACAAAGTTGCAATAGATAAGGTGAGAGAGAAGGAGACTGTATTATTCAAGGCACAAAATCAGGGTTTGTTTTGGTGGAATCACAGAGAAAAGGTCAGATCTTAGAGACATTAAGTAGAAAGAAGGGAAAAGATTTAGGTGTTGCTTAGATATGTGGATCAAGAGTGAAGGGCAAATCAGAGATGACTTTTCAGCCTATGCCATATCAACTCTTTAATGCTGGTGAACTTAAGTCTAGATGGGAAGTTGTAAAATGCTTACAAACACACATGCACACATGACATAAAGTACTCAGATCACTTAATTAAAACCCTGAATTCTTTCTTACTAAGTTTTTTCTAAAAAAATTATATCAAAAAAAGAAGAAAAACACTTAAAATAAAATAGAAGACAAATTTTACAACGTTTTTGTCAGAGGAATAAATGTATTTCAAAAACTCACATGTTATATATTAATTGCATGATGAGTACAACATAAAGTATGTTATAAGACATAATATACTATTTTCCTCTCCCCATGGTCCATGATGATTCATATTTGACAGTTTCAGTCCCTATCAGTTTCCTTCTAATGCAACATAGCTATTTCTATATTCCAAATATGGCTGTGTGAATTGCACTGAGGTACCATTTTAGCTAAGTGCTTCTGCATACCTAACTTCAAGCATGTGCTGTTCATGAGGTGGTCATGTGCCTGAGTAGGTTGTTGAAATGGGCCAAAGCAGGGTCAGAAAATTTAGAAGGATGGAGGAAACTCTCTATAAAGCAGTTTGATAGTCACTGTTGGACTAATCATAGCCAAAAAATAGAGACGGCCCCGAATCTGTAGTAAAGGTGTGACACAAAAGAGTGCTAGTAAGAAAATGGTCTCCATTTCCTGGTCCTGTAAACTGACATAAGTTGGGGTTACAAAAGTTCAAACCCCTGTCAATGACTCAGATCAGCAGCCACAGTAACCTGTGGCTCGTGTCATCCATCCTAAATCACTGGATTGAACTACTCTGAATAGTGCAGTGTTCAAAACCCAAATATTGAAATGGATCAGAAATTTGCAAATGGCTTCTGTTTTTATAAATGGCCAAAGACAAGGTGCAATTGAACTACTCCAGACTATTGACTACTTCGCAGCTAGAGCACATCTCTGCTATAAATCAATATCTGTTTTAAAAACAAGTTATATTGCCTCAAATTTAGATTCAGGGCTTATTGACTTTGGTTGGAGAAAGCAAGACTTTGGTTTTGGAGACATCTCCATAGTGGTTAATTCAGGTCTGCACTAAATTTATCTTTGAGCATCAAGTTTAAAATTTGAGGGGGGAGAAAACAAATGAACAAGCAAAAATATTTTGCATCCTGATCAAATTTTAAATAAATCCATTGACCAGTCCGAAAGCTGACAGTTCAAATTTCTTTGCCTGTTCCATGACCTCCTTCTTTTGGCTAAATTACATGAAGAAGGTTAAGAACCTATGTTTAGGCCCGCAGAAAGAGACTACAAAATGACGTGAGCTCTGTGCCACCAGGATACCGACAGCTAGTAATTCTGAAATATACTGCAGTGCCAACCATGATCAATTTCACAAGTATGCTTCAGTCTATTAGTCACAATATCTGAATGAAATTACTGTGCTGAAGAGCACAAAATAATATTATCTGTTCTGTGGCCTGATTATATTCTATCTTCACTTTCACTTACACTTGAACCTTTTCCAAACCCTAACTGTTTATATATATATACTTGCTGAACAGCTTTAATTAATTGTACTTTTTGTTTCCAGTGAGTAACAATGACAGAAAGGAGGCCATTCTCTCCAGGAAAGATGTAGTTGCCATCTTTTTATGCCTGTTCCTCAAAGAACATATTGGGCCAGATACTGAGCTACTGCAAATCAGAGTTGTTTCATTGACTTCAGTGGAGTTATGCCAATTTACACTAGTTGAGAAGGTGGCTCATTTAGTATAAATAGGTAGGTATGTAGAGTCATGTGTCACTCATCTTCTTACTAGCACATACACAGAAATGACCTTTAATTTTGGGTGTCTCAGTTTGTGGGTGCCCGCTGGTAGATACCTACGTCAGAATGTTCAAACAGGGGTCATTACTGAGGCCAGATCTTCAGCTGAAGAAAATTAGCATAGATCCATTGCACGAGATGGAGTTATATCAACTTACACCAGTCAAGATCTGGCGCCTGTAAGCATCTAAAGGGGGGCATTCTCACGTTGAGGCACAGAAAGTTAGATGCCACTTTGGTCTGAAAACTTGTACTTCAGATGACCAGGTGAGATCCAACAGAGGGCCAAATTCAAGTATACCCTAAAAGCCCGAAGCAAATCCCATAGCAGCTTAAAATATGCAGGCTTGCTGCACAGGGAGCAGCAGCATGATTTGGACTGGTGTTTACTGAGTCTGAACAAGCAGGTACAACACTGATGCTGTAAGTTGAAAATTGGAGAAAAGTAGCCAAGGAAGATGAGCTACAGAGTGGACCGTTAGGCCATATGAAATTTAAACCTAATTAAACGTTTAAAGATAAATATTGTTTAAAAAAAAAGACTGGATTATAAGAGTTTTCTGATTAAAAAGAGTATGACTGGGCTGAGCCGGGGGGAGGACAAGGGGATCTGCTGGGCTATGCATTCTTACGTCCCCACACCTCTGTGGGGTTTGAGTAAACTCCATGGAACAGATGAAACAGATCCCTTCCAATGAAGTTCAGGATGAAGATAGCAGGATGACTATGAGCCGCCAATGTGATATGGCTGTTAAAAAAGCAAATGCGGTTTTAGGATGCATCAGACGAGGTATTTCCAGCAAGGAGAAGGAGGTGTTAGTGCCGTTATATACGGCGCTGGTGAGACCCCACCTGGAATATTGTGTGCAGTTTTGGTGTCCCATGTTTAAGAAGGATGAATTCAAACTGGAACAGGTTCAGAGACGGGCTACTAGGATGATCCGAGGAATGGAAAATCTGCCTTATGAAAGGGTACTCAAAGAGCTTGGCTTGTTTAGCCTGGCCAAAAGAAGGCTCCGGGGGGATATGCTTGCTCTATATAAATATATCAGGGGGATTAACGTTAGGGAGGGAGAGGAATTGTTTAAGTTTAGTACTAATATAGGCACGAGGACGAATGGGTACAAATTGGATATTAGGAAATATAGACTAGAAATTAGACGAAGGTTTCTAACCATTAGGGGAGTGAAGTTCTGGAACAGCCTTCCGAGGGAAGTAGTGGGGGCAAATGACTTATCTGGCTTTAAGACTAAGCTTGATAAGTATATGGAGGGGATGTTATGATGGGATAGTTTAATTTGAGCAATTGATTTTGGATTATCGGCAGTTAAGTCTGCTCAATGGTCTGTGGGAATGCTGGATGGGATGGGAACTGAGTTACTGCAGAGAAATCTTTTTTGGGTGCTGGCTGGTGAGTCTTGCCCACATGCTCAGGGTTTAGCTGATCGCCATATTTGGGGTCGGGAAGGAATTTTCCTCCGGGGCGGATTGGCAGGGGCCACGGAGGTTTTTCGCCTTCCTCTGCAGCATGGGGCATGGGTCGCTTGCTGGTGGATTCCCTGCAGCTTGAGGTCTTCAAATCTCATTTTTGAGGATTTCAACAACTCGGTCATGGGTTTGGGGTTGTTATAAATGTGTATGGGTAGGGTTTTGTGGCCTGCCTTGTGCGGGAGGTCAGACTAGATGATCATATTGGTCCCTTCTGACCTATGAGTCTATGAGTCTATGAGTCTATGCTGGAGTGGAGGAGGGGACACAACTCTCTTCTCAGAAGCCGCAGTGGCCATGGTACACTCATTTTCTGTGACTAGCCTGAACACTGTGGAGAGCACAGAATCACCATTCAGGACGAGGAGGAGGAGACAAGATTGAAAGCCACTGCAAAAGCCATTCTGTTCCGCTCAATACCACCAACCCATTCCTTGTCTCTTTTGCAGTTCGGCTGACTTCTGCCACAGTGAGAGTTTGGTAGAGACAACTGTAGCACCACCACCACCAAGAGGAGAAGCATCCAAACAGAGGATGCACCATGACCCTGTTTCCTAGCCCTGTATTAGGCATCAAAGCTACGGTGACAAGGTGTTTCCCCATTGGCCTGTAGGGAGTATGATGTCAGCTGCTCTGTTACTCACTAAAGCAAAAGCTCACTGAGCCACAATGGGTCACTCTTCTCCACGTTAGTGCAGAAAATGAGTCTACTGCAGTTCCATATACAGAAATATTTATATACCCGTATTTGTTCCAGAAAGAGCACGTGTTTCTAAATGAGATCATGAAGGAACACACATTCTAATAATACAGGTTATAAAGATATTTAAGTATCTTTTCCCTCCAAGGGAGAAAGCCAAGCCTAAAGGGAAGGAGATTCCTTGTCTTGTCTTTAGTGTGAATTTCTGATCCTCTGCCTCATCACCCCTTCACCCAAAAATAAAAACACATTACTATTTTGTGAAGCATATTCTCATCCAAACTTCATACATATGCAGGGCCATATGTTTCACACATCATATGCTTCCTTAGCTTCATCTTCAGATTCAACATCAACACTCTTCCCATCACACTTATATACACATACTTTGTTCATTTCACACATCTTACCATGTTTGCAGAGAATGTATAAGACATCCTACAAAGTAGAATAGAAAAAGAAGTTGAATTGGCTACACCTGGTGAGAGACAAAAATAGCATAGCACTCTACTAGCCCCTTCCATTGTCATCCTTACTTCCATTCGTTGCTTAATTGAAAAGAACAAGATGAACTTATTAACTGACCCTGATCTCACTTACCCAGATTTTGGAGGGGTGTAACTCTGTCGTCTTCAGTGGAGTTACTCCTGAATTGCATGGGTGTAACTGAAAGTAGAATCTGGCATTGTATCTCTTTACACAGTAGAGACAGATCTTGTGATTGTTTACTGAGTACTAATTGCACACAATTCTGTAGAGGACATGGAGGTAACACAGTTCTTGTTTTAATAACAGGCAACACATAATGCACCAGGACAGCTGAAGATGGAATCATCACATAGTGATTCTATAGGGTTTTTTAAAAAATAATTAAGTAATAGCACTTCTTTTGCTAATTAAACACTGGTAACAAGCTTCATGGAAGACAGGCGCTTTAATGAAGGCTTTGAAAGGAGACAGTTGATGCACCAGGATTAGGAGACTGTTCCAAGCGGGAAAGGGTTGCATGGAAGGGGATATGAAGACAAGCATGGGAGCACATTACAAAAGGAGCAGTTAGTTACGAGCATCATGCAAAGCAGTAAGTTAGCAGTATATCTTAAAAGTATGAAACACTAAAAACGTTAGACGTTGGCCCCAAGTGTTAATTTAAAAAACGTTAAATGTATTAAGAAGTATACAACATTAAATCAGGATGAAACAAATTCTAGGTATTCTTTCCCCTCTGACAATCACTACCCAGTCATGTATGCCTCTTCTGCATTAAATAGCTAGGGCCTTCTTCTCATCAACACTAAGCATTTGTCTACACTGCAGCTAGGAACAATGCTCCCAGCCCGGATCCATAGACTCACACTAATTCTGTCCAAGCGAAAGTGCTAAAAATAGCAGTATGAACATTGCTGCATTGTCAGCAGCTTGGTCATGCTGGCCAAGAACAAACTTACCCAACCTCCTGGTGCCACCCTTTCCCCTTCATCTGAGTTCAGGTGTCTAGCCCCACCTAGAGCTGCTGCCCATGCTGCAACATTCTCACTGCTTCCTGGGTTGGGAGGCACATTCCAGACATACCTCGTGGTGCCTTTACACTCTCAGAGGCACGTAAAAAGGTGCATTTGTGGCTGAGAATCAGACCCATCAGGACAAATTCTGCTGAGAATTCAGCCCATATCTTAGACTGTGTAAGGCCCAGAGTCTCAAAAGTATTTAGGCACCTAACGCCCATTGATTTCCTAATGGGAGTTAAGTGCCTAAAAACTTTTGAGGGTTAGGGCCCAAGCTCTTTGAGGCTAAAGCTGTCTTTTTGTTCTGTGTTTGTACAATGCCGAGCACAATGGGGTCTTGGTACATGACGGGGGCCTCCAAATTTCTACTCCACTACAAATACTAAATGATAATCATGAAAATCACTATTGTGAGAGTGGACTGCACCATCTGTTTTATTAAAGGTTTGTGCCAAATCCAGAAATGATTTCCATCAAGCCCCTGCACTTAAAAGTAATTTCACTGTTGTTACAGATTTACCACTATGAACAGGCTGAACAAAGTAGTGGGCTAAATTCAGACAAGTTGTACGTGGGTTCAAAGCCATGGAGTTCCCTGAAGTTGCACCTGCTAATACCAACTCTGCATTTGGTCCATTAACTCAAACAGAAAAAAGCATTTGGAAATACTATCTCCAGTATAATCTGAGTTACACTGTATTATATGATAGAGGTTGGTGGAAGAATACAAGCTAAGAGTCCATACCCCATTACTCACAATTAAACAAAAATTCCAAATGCAAACATAAAGGACCTCATATGAAAGGCACCTAATAAATGGGGAAACCTGCACGGTCCCCTGCAGGCCAAGCCACCGGGAGAGGGCTCATGCTTCAGACTGACTGTTCCTTGTCTCTTTATATTCAAACTGGAATTTAACTACAGATCAAGTCCAGCATAGTACACAGCTTCTTTACTAAACGGCTACAGATGTGAATTGCAAAGGACTGCAGATTTCTGTGGAAGTTCCAGGTGAGGAACAATTGTTCTATTGGTCCTGAAATGGTAAGTTTTACTGTATAAATATTTTTGAATATATGAGATGGGACATTTCTCTTGCCAATTTGTCCTTCCACGACCTTTTGGAAAATGACCGTACGCTACAGTTTGTGATGTGCTTGATTGCTGCTACTACTTGTGTTCCCTTGCCATAAAATGAGTTCCTTGATATACACCGCTGCTAGAGACAAATTTTCAAAGTAAGGCATAATTGGTGCGGTTGCAAAAAAAAGTGTACACATCCATCATGGAGGTAGATTATGGCATTTAGCCACAGCCTTGAGTAGAACATGATTAGAGTGACCAGATAGCAAGTGTGAAAAATCAGGATGGGGGCAAGGTTAATAGGTGCGTATATAAAAAAAAGCCCTGAATATTGGGACTGTCCCTATAAAATCAGGCCATCTGGTCACCCTAGGCATGATCCCTTTGCAATGTGCAAGGTGCCCTATACCTTTGGGTTGTCTTCTGTTCAGCTTGAACCTAGAAAAACATCCTTTCCCTCCCACGCCCAATTTTAAGAACAAAGAGCATTTTCCACACAGCTCTAAAAACGATCACTGAGCTTCTGAAAAACACACATTTGCGTGTGTGTGTGCGTGTGTGCATACAAAATTACATCATTCCTCATGATGGCTATCTGAGCAAAATTTGGATGTGGGAGAGAGAAGAAAGTGATTTTTTTAAAGAGCTAAAAGTGGCATATTTCTTCACAACTCGGGTAAAGCCAAACAAACAAAAATACTAAACACCAGCTGTCATGTACAGCTAACATTTGGGGCGGGGGGAGGAATATAGTGTTGTGTGGGCTGAGGGTAAAAGATGCCTTGAGAAGATTCTATCTAAGCTACTAACTAGAGATACTGTAGGCTACCAAAGCCACATGCTATCAGTGTCTATTTCTCCAGATTTCTGCCCTCACTCTGCCCATCTTCTCCATTAACCTTTGAGGGGGCAGGCACCTCCTTTGACCACCACCTGTTCAGCACCCAAAATATCAGAGGAAAACACCCTTTCTTTGATATTTATACAGATAGGTATACAGTTTTATATATTCTCATTTGACATTTATGTACAGCTACATTATGGCTGTTCAGATAAATGTCAAATGAAAGGTTTCCTCATTTGACATTTTTTAATAGTATGCCTAAAAGTGCTGCGGTCAAATGAAGGATTGTGATTCATATGACACTTAGAGCTATATACCTGTCTCTTTTCAAGTGACATGAAGGATAATCTTTGGCTAACCAGAAACTGATATGATAGGAGGTAAGCATCTAACCAAATAACTACTGAAAAGTGTGAATACAACACAGCAATTCCAGTAAAAAATTATATGTATGTATAATATCCTAGTCCTACCTACCAGAGGGCTAATAAAACATTTAATCTGTTCTGTACATCGACTCCTTCCCTAATTCCTGATCATTTTGCTCCAGCTCTTCCTATACAATTAGCCATCAAAATGACACATTTTAATAGTCTAAAAAGGTTTCTGCTTTTTATAGTATGAAACTTCTACTTAATTGTAATTGTAAATATTTTTATATGAAATTGAAAATGTGATCATCAGACCCTTCTTTTTTCTACTAATATGCAGTACCTGGCTCAGTTTCTACCATAGTATTAAGAAGAATCTCTGTGCTTTTCAATTTCTTTGTAAAAACAACTAAATAAAGTCAATCATTCCAGCTGTTCTTGTGGGCATTTTATTTAATTACATATGTCCTTCTTTCCTGGCAGCTTGTCCAGTAATGTTTACATTCCACAGAGGATCTCTATGTTGGCTGAAGTTCTTCCGGTTAGTAGTGCAAAAGTACGTGTCTCTGCCTTCTTCTGGACTTTTTCCCAAAGTCTCTACCAAAATGATGGCCACCTCATGTCTCCCCTAACTTCCATTAGCCCTAAGTGAAAATGTCCCTGGACCTTTCTATCTCTTGTTTGATTTTATACACTAACCTCTCTATTCAAATGCAATGGGATAAGGCCTGAGATTGACTGGTAAGTCATGCAAGCCATCCTCTTTGTGGTTGCAGTTTTATGCCCACAATTCTGTGTGGACACACATGATGTAGTTTTGATGTGTAACTATGCTACAGCCCCCACTTCTCTGTAAAGAAAACATCAAAACACAGGAGAAAAAAGAGTCAAAATCTCAGGCTGGCAGCATGAGGAGCTGAAAGACTGCTGGAAAATGGCACTTTAGTGGTTTTTATGTAGCACAGAGATTTATGTAAAAATATTATGGCTATTCATGAGATTATTGATATAGGACCCTGAAGACGAGATCAGAATTTGCTGATTATTTTTAAAAATAGGCAAATAGTTTTAAAACCCATTCTTTGATAATTATAGAAAGCTTCCTTTCACTTTAAATAATAATTTCAAAGCTGAATCACATAACATCTTGAGATGGGCTAAACTCCTACTATTGACATTTGTAGTTGGTTCATGAACAGGAGTTTCACCCATCACGAATCTTTAATTATATTGGCTCATTGTTACAGTTCATCAGCAGGGACCTATCAGCTTATTTAAAGCAGAAGGAAAATCTGTGTATTGTGGAGCTGTTACATCATTATGATGTAGGTTCTAGTGAATGGTGACATATCAGGGTATCAAACAGTGAAGCGTGGCATTAAGAAATGTAGCAGCTTTCCCATTGGAAACACTCACAGTCATATCATCTCCTATTCTTGTTCTACTGCAATGTGTCACCATTAAGTTACAAGCACAAGGCTTCTGTAATATGAAAGGCAGAATTGTAGGTGGAAAGGGAGTGCCATATTTTGGGCCCTCATATCTGACAACTATCACAGTCTCCAACTCTTTTTTTTAAAATCAGACAAAATGTTCTGTTTTCCTGAAGATTAAGGGCTGTTTCACCTCTGTGTCACTCCAGTTTCCACCAATTGAGTTATGCCAACATAAAACTGGAGTAATGAAGAGGCAATTCAGGCCTGAAGGTCCTAATTCATTTCAAGCATAAGTAGTCTTATTGAGGCTTAAAGCTTAAAATGTGCTTCAGCTCCTTGATGAATCCAAGCCAAGTGTCTCCTTCCATTAAAAATAAATATACACTTCTAGGGCAGAAATACAGGAGAATTTTAAAGAAAATTAGGGGCTAAATTCTGGATTTGATTACTTTTAAATAAGTGTCTTGAATTAAGTGGGGTTACCTATGTGTAATTATGCTCAGGATTTGTTTCTTAATGTAGAATATTATAGACAAGCCTGGCAGCACCATCTATTGTTGTTTGTATGGCAAATCTCATTATAAAACGCTGTTTTCAGTTGCTTAAATTTTTGCTAAATGTTAATCATTTGGGCTGAAACTTTGAGCCAGTGGACTTAGGTGTCTGCCTGAGGCTGAATTATTTTTGCAAATTCTCAGCCTAAAATGGTTAAGTCATTTCTGAGAAAAAGGTTAGAGACAAATCCAATGCTTTGCCTGTACTAAAAAACTTCTGTTGACCTTTTCTTTGAGACTTTCCGCTGTGCCCATGCTTTGGCACAGGGACTTGAAATTTTTCAGGGCATGGCCTTTGTGTCAGGATGTCTTTTGCCATTCCTGTGAAAAATTTGCCTAAATTTAGTCAAGTTATAAACATTTGATAAAAATAACCCCACAGCTCCCACATGCTCTGTAGAGACTTGCTAGGTCAGGAATGAGAAGAACATTCCCTGAAATTGCTGCTGAAGGCCATGCCAGAACCAGGCACCAGAACTGAAAAGAAGGGATACTTTCTCTCCTCCACTTTGCGTGTGCTCCCCAGGCACTGTGGAGTAGAAAGTGGCTTGATTTAAGGCAGAGGGGACAAGAGTCAGTCTTGTGTGGTGGTGGCTGGATGGAGTATATTGGGATACAGAGCCTGTGAAGAAGGCTGGGGGGAGGTAAATTTTGGCATTGGGGAGACTGGGCTTGGCTGGCCAAGAAGACTGGTACTGGGTGCTGTGAGAGACTAGGACGGGACACTCAAAGGGATAAGTATGCTGGGACTAGTTGGGCAAGCTGACTGGTACTTGGACCTGGATGGTGGGAAACTGGGACTGTCTGGATAAGGCGACTGAGACTGGGAGCCAGGAAAGAAATGGGGGGAAGACTGGGAGCCAGTGGAGAGCTTGGGATCAGATTAGGAACTGGAGTGGGAGAGTGTGATTGGGAGTCAGTGAGATGGCAGAAGAAAAGACCGATCTGATAAGGAGCTACAGTGCAGGTGAGAACTGGGATTGGATGGGCAAAGAGACCTGGGTGGTGGGCAGCTGACTTTTGATAAGAAGCCTATGCAGGGAGATTGGGACAAGAAGTCAGTGAAGTCAGAGAACATGGGCAAGGCAGTGGTGGAGAACTGGAGAAGGCCAAGGGGGAGGCAAGAGACATTATTTGTGGAGCTGGGATGGGGGAAACTGAGACTGGCTAGGGAATGAGACTGGAATGAGAAGCCTGATGAATGGAGACTGGGTAGACAAGGAGACTGAGACTGGCATGAGTAGCCAAAGGTGGAGAGAAGGACAGGGACAAAGACAGTTTGGAAGGGACAGGTCAGACTTAAGGAGAATGGAGAGAAGAGTCTGTGCCCACTATACCAGACTCCCTTCCAGGGCCTGGAATGGGACCCAGGATTCCTGAGTCTCTCCATGCTTCTTCTGTGAGCAAATATCTTTGAGAGCTCACTGGCAAAGTGTCTGACTGCGCCCTCACATAGCAGATGTCAACTAACTACTATCAAATGCCAGTGGGGGATCCAAAGTGTCCAGCACTGCTGGTGGCCCATGTGGGTGTCAAAATGATGCCATTTCTGTTTTTCAGATTTTTTTTTAAACCCAATCAATGACGCACATTAAACTGTGTTAAAATAATATTATAAAGGTTGCAAAGTCAAGTTCTCAAAAGCTATAATTAAGATTTCCTAAACACCTTTAAGTAAGCTACCTTGTGCATATGCATCACGATAGTCTTTGATTACATGATCATACGCTATTTTTTCCACAGGACTTCTACCTCATTCAGTGTACAGAGTTGCTGTGTTCTGAAGCTGAATCAGGGGAGGCTATTGTCTGTTGGACCGTCTGCTTAATTTGTTGCAGAAGTCCAAAGATGTGTAGGCATGAAGAATGAGGCAGCGGTTTGCAGGAAGAAGCAAGACAGTGACAGGATTACAGAGTAGGTGGTGCTTAGATCCCTTTTGCCTGCACCCTTTTGGGGACAGTTTTCACCAGGTAGGATAATATCACACAACTAAACCTAAGTGCATATGATAATATAGCTATTGCTCTCATTTGCCACAGATGACCTCATGGTTAAGGCAGTTGAATCTGAAGCATTAGATTCTATCCCTGCCTCTGCCACACTGCTCCTATGTGATGTTGGGTCAGTCCTTAAACCAACCTTCTGACAGGCGGACACTAACTGCGTGATGGCTATTTGGGGAATCTATGTTCAGCTGTAATCGCCTGAATGGCTGTCTCTTGCCAAAGCCCACCTGTGATTCTCCAAGCACGGAAAGACAAGTGTTCATCTGCCTAATTTGCATACAGGGCTCAATCCAGTAAGTGTGCTCAAATGCTGCCTACGGGATCAGGTACCATTCAAAATCCAGCAGGAGTAGGAGGGGGTGAGTCTAGAGTGCCCACCTTAAAACTTTTAGCCCGGTGATTAGAGCATTCACTTGAGATGTGGGAGACTGAGGTTCAATTCCCCCTTCTCCCTGATAGGGAGAAATTATTTGAACAGGGGTCTTTCAAGTCACAGACGAGTGCTCCAACTACTGATCAATGGGAATGCTAATGTGAGTCTCCCTCATTCTCCCCTGTTGAGTGAGAAAGAGAGAGAGACTGAAATCCAATGGTTAGGGCATCCATCTGGGAGGTGAGAGACACAGAATCCAGTTTCTTGGGCACCAGTCAATCTTTCATTATTTATTTATAGAGGAACAGCTTCATGGGAGAGGCTGCATCAGGATATCTCATAGCTCAGTGGTTAGGGCACTTGCAGAGCAGTGTGAAATCCCTATTAAAATCCTTTCTACCCCTGTGACAGGGAAGGGTATTGAAGCCAGGTTTCCCACACCCAAGAAAAATTCTCTCACCACTGGGCTAAAATGTATAAGGTGGGCACAGGCACTTCCTCTTCCTGCTCTGATCATGTACACATGGAGTGAAGCAGCTGCAAGAAACTATTTAGACACCTAAATTGCCTGACCGCAGGAGAGGGTCTTCCATTTGTGGGTTGTTAAGCAAAGATAGGTGACTCCCTGTAGCCTACACATAGATGCCTGTCTCCAACAGAGGTGGAGTTTAGGACACACCCTCTTGCCAGCCTCTTCCATTGGCTAATTTAGGCAACTTCCTGCCTAGCATGCTGGCTTTTGTGGATTGTGGTGTAAGACGTCTATCTCTTCAAATTCATTGTATAGGAGCATCTGTATTGAACTCAGGCTTCAGTCTTGTGATTTTGTAAGTGCCTAAAAGTTAGGCATTGAATTGTTCAGTGTTGCAATGCTTAAGTCCCTTTGTGGATCTAAGACATAGTGTTTTTATTTTGGGGATTATGGGCACCTGCAGACTTGCCTAACTGGGGCAATCTAATTCTGCTGGATGGGCTAGAAATTAGAATCAACCAGAAACTGGGTGTGGCAGGCACTAGGCATGCTGATTAGCTGTTTGAAGATACTCAGGTGATTTTGATTGTGGGCAAGCAGTCCCACAGGGCATTCCCAAAATCATTCTCTGAGACAGGAGCCAATAAGAATTCAGGGGAAGAGGAGGAGTTTATAAGGGGAAGAGGAGGAGTTTATAAGCAGAAGTGGGAGCAAAATAGAGGATTTAGGGCTGGAGCAGAGCCTGGACCAGCAGTGTCTGCTATAAGGATTGTGTCTAGGGAGTTTGCTAGATTAGACTGCAGGTGCTCTCATCTCACTGGAGAAGAAGGGACTATAATTTACTGCAGGCTGTGCAAATTTTAGATTGTTGTAGGGGATCTTTGAAGGGAAGTCTAGGACTATGTCTATGATTTGTTTCCCAACTAAGCAACTGGAATGGTTTGGGTACCATTCTATAGAATCTGAGAAAGGAAAGATGTCCCAGAGAGAAGTCTTGGGGGAAATGCATGCATAATGATATTTTTTCATTTGAACTTGTGACAGTAACAAGTACTAAAACTTGGAGACCCCTTTCCCCTCTTCTGCACAAAAATTATCTGTAAACAAGAGTTCTTGTTGGTACTATTCACATGTATTCTAAGGGCTATAAGTAAACTGTGAGGGTCTGTGTGGTTTTAGTAAATTTCTTCTTTTAGAGATTTCATCATTCTTCCTGTATCAGAGATTTCACCCTCTTATATATAATCTATATAGCTAAAGTCCTGAAAAGACTAAACTCTGACAAGGCTACAGCGGAGAGTAAGCTGAGGTACTAGAAAGGGGAAGAAATATTATACCTAACATTAGCATCTAGCTTTCCCCAGCCCATTACACCTGAATTTCCCATCTGTAAAATGGGGATAATATTAATACTTCTCAGCTCACAGGGATGTTGTGAAAATAAACTGATGTTTGTGAACCACTCAGTGCTATAGAAAAGCCCATGAGGAAATTAATTACTCCATCTTTGGAGCAGGTTTTGAATAGGGCTATCTGTTGAACAATGAAGAGAAAACAAGATATTGAATGGCTGCTCATTCAGTGAGTACTGTGTATTCTATACACAGAATGAGGCAGGGGTCCTGTGAGGGGGGGAAAATGTGATTAAAGACTATCATAGTGCATGCATACTAGGGGGGAGGTGAGGTAAGTTTACAGAGACAACCTTAATTCTGGCATTTCCTTGAGTGCTTGACTTTACAACCTACGTTTTCTTTTAACATGGGTTGGATGGGTGTTTGTGTGTGCTCACGTATGCAATATTAATTAAACTGGTACTGTTTAGCATTATAAGTGTACAGTAATATGTAAATAGGCCTTATATACTAGTTATGGAGCATTTGAAACAGTCATTTAAACCTTGCCTACACTTGTAGTGGTTTGTAGTGTATAAGTAGCTATATGCTACAGGTTGCATCCATGTTCAATGCAGTGTGAAGCTACGTGCAGCAGTGAAAGGCACCAGTGGGGGGGAGGGCCTTCCACAGCCTTTTTTTTTTATGTCAGAGCCTTTCCTCACAGCTGGAGTCTTTCACTGTGTAGGGTTCAGGCAGGTAGGCCACGCTACTTGCATAAAACATGCCTCACCATCTACACCGCTGTTTACAGACTGCTATTAGACTGTGCTAGCTAGGTATGCAGTATCTGTACTTTATGCAGCACTGTAAATGTAGACATACGTTTAGTCTGGGAATTTTGAAGGAATCTGAAAGTTAGGCACTCAGATCCCATTGAATTTCTGTGGGATGTAACCATCTAACTCCTTTAGGCTTCTTTTAAAATCCCTGATTTAAAGAAAACAAACTCCATTTCAATGAGGGAAGTAATCAGTGCTATTGATGACCCCTATGCCAAAAGTGTAACTCTTTGTGGACCTGACCCTTCAGCCGACCTACAGGGGAAACAACCACTGAATGGGAGTTCTGCCTATATAGACATCTTGCAAAATCAGACCTGCGCTCTGAAAAAAAGTAGCTAGTCCCAATAAAAATGATGCCCTTTAAAAAAGGAATAACAGTCCAGAGTCTTCCTTGGACAATACTGTGAATTATTCACTTTGGTCCTGTTGAGAAGTCTTCCTGTGAAACAAAAAGCAAGAACACTTGAGCAGAAAAATACTGTTTAAAAATAATGGATGAAATATCTGGAGAACAGAACAACAGCTTGTAAGAAGGAGAAAGGATTCGTAATACAGGGGGCCAAATGACAGATTTCACTATGCAAAATTCTGAACCAAGGTCCCAATCCTAGAACTGGATCCAAACAGGATCCACATTGGCTCCAATCATTCTATGTACCACAGTAAAGTCAAGAGATCCTAACCAAGTTCAGAGTCCAGTTTTGCTTGGTGCTGTGTAAATGCATAGTAAAAGCTTACAATCTAAATGGATGGGAGAAAGGAAGTATTTTCTCCATTTTACAGAGAGGGAACTGAATCACATAAAGCAGGGACTTGCCCCAGGGCCCACAGAAAGTTCGTGGCAGAGGCATAAATTAAGCCTAGATATACTGAATTTTGAACCTGTGCCTTAATCACAGACCCATCCTCCTCTTACTCCAGAATGTTCACTGGGGCTCACAGACACAGGGCCCCAGTTGCAGGATCAGGGCCCAAAACTGAAAACACTGTGCCTGATTTTCCTATGACTCTTTAATTGTAAAGGATAAAAAGTGATTTCTATTGCAAAGAACAAGACAAATTTCCCTTTTGTCGTCACATGCGTGCAGTTATTGTAGATCAGTAAAGTAATATCATTTGCCCAACTAACATGGTAAAAAAATCCCAAACTTATTCACAAACTTGGGCTTTTATCTTACCATAGTGGGATGAAATAGCTCTTCTAGTGAAACTGTGCCATGTTCATCCCTTGTGCAGTGATACAGATTTCACCAGGGATAAATATAGCTACTGCTATATAAATTATTGATCATTATTACAAACATTTATTTGGTGCCCATCAGTAGAGTAGCTGGATGCTTTAAGAATCTTAAGATATTAAAGCTCCCCATATGACACTAAACACTATGCTCCCTCTGCTGAATGAGTTAGCTAGGAAACCAGTGTTCAATCTCTTGAGAAGCCCTGAGCTACTATGCTGTGTCACAAATTCAGGAATTGCTCTGAAACATTTGCTTTTTCTGATCCTACCCATAAATATTGAAACCTGTTTCCCTAAGTTAATTGTAGTGACCCCTCATTCAACATTTGAATTGTATATGTAGTTATTTAATCAAACCTTCTAAATTAGATGCCAGGTATAAAGTTGTTAACCTTTCACACAATTGTTTAGGCTGAAGCAACAACTGACAATGCTCCTCAGGATTCACTAGTTTAACACGTAAAAAAATCCCAATTTAAGAAAATTTGTGAGTTTGCTTGAATTGGGTCCTTTTTAGAGCTGTTTTGTCATTTTTTTCCCTCAGATTTTTTTTCAAAACATTCTCAATTTTTGAAATATTAGACAATGGCAAAAGGGGAAAAAAAGAAAAAGTGAAAGGGAGGGGAAGCCACCCTGGATGTCATTTGTTGTATTGAATTCAGCTGGAAAAAAAAAGGAAAAAACAATATAAAAAATTTAATTCATTGAATTTTTTCAAAAGATATTTCATGAAAAGTTTGAAAAATCATTCTGTATCAAACCCTGCAGATTGAAAATGTTTTGAAATTTTTTTGAAAATATGGAAAAACATATAAATATATATAATCTGGAAATTTTAGCCTGTCTGCAACACAGTCATACATATGGGAACAACTCAGTATATATGGAAACAAATTTAACCTTTTCTATAAACTGTGCTGCTTCTGCAAAAGCTATATTTTGTGCTCGGGGAAAAGAGGAGATGGGGGTGGTCTCTGGAATACGAAGAGTTAAAATCTCTCCCAGAAACAAGAGATAAGTCAGAAAAGGTGGCCACTGTCACATTTTGTTTTTGTATGACTTTATACATGGGTAGAGCTCGCCAGTCTTACCTCAAGTAGAAAATTTACTTCTGCTCAGATTTTTTTAGTGATCTAAAATCCCCACTGCTAAAATTAGAAGCACTCATTATTTACCACAAGAAAATGTAAAAGAAAACCGCACAATATGCTTTCTATAAGTTTAAAAAGTATGAAAAGCTTAAAATATAGTTTGAGAGTCTCATAGCTAGAGTTAGTCTCTCCTGCTCCTCTTGACATAAATTGTAAAAATTCTCATGGATACTGGATTGGGTCCTTGATGTGTAAAGAGGAAATAATGTTAAGATTTACAAGAAAAGAACTAGTGAGAAATATGACTAAAAACATTGCTATTTGTCACTTAATTTAATATTCTTTAAATCCAGAAGGGACTATTATGATTACCTAATGATTATCACAAGTCAAATTACCCATAAACTGCAACAAGTGCATAACTTCTGTTTGAGATATATATCTTTTAGAAAGATATTTAGTCCTGGCTTAGACTTCAAGTGATGGAGAATGCACCACATTATTAGATAAAATGTTCCAATAATTAATTACCTTAACTTTTTAAAATTTTGCACCTTTTTCTTTTCTAAATTTGTCTAGCTTCAGCTTTTAACTACTGTATTTTGTTACATCTTTTTCTGGTAGATTAAAGAGCCATCTACACTCAGAAGTGTCTTCCTGATGTTGGTACATTAAGACTGTGAAGAAGTCACCTCTTAATGTTCTCTTGAATAAACTAAATAGACTAAGCTTCTCAAACCTCTCACATTAGGCATGTTTTCCAGACCTCAAATAATTCTTGTAGCTCTTTTCTGAACCCAGTCCAACTTTTCAACATCTGTTTTGAAGAGTGAGCACTAGAACTGAACTGAGCACAGTGTTCCAGTAATGGTCTTACTATTGCCATATACCTAGAGACTGCCACCTCTTTGCTCCTACGTTCATTTATATCAGAGGATCACATTTGCCCATTTAGCCACAGCATTACACTTGGAGCTCATGTTCAATTGGTTGTCTACTGTCGTCCCTACATTCTTTCAGTGTCATTGCATTCAAGGACCCTGCCCCATCTTGTAAGTCTGGCCTTCATTATTTGTTCCTAGATGTACGCCCTTCATTTGAATTTATCAAAATGCATGTTGTTCAAATGAGCTCACTTTACCATGCAATCCAGGTCAGCAGGGCCCAAGCATAATTTTTTTGGGCCCAGTACAAACTTGTAATATGGGCCCCCTCCCACACGCATACTACAATCCCTCATCCTATACATACAATCTCATGAGCCATGACATTTTTTTTCCTCATTGTAATGGGGGTTGCAACCTGAGCCAGGCCCCCCAGGGCCTCTGGGCCCCAGTAAAGTGTACTCTTTCTTCCCCCATGTGGGGGCCCTGCAGGTCAGTCTGTGTTTGTCTAGATGAACAGATAGTGCGTGGTTAAATCTACAGCACGCTATTGCGTCACATGCTTATTGGCTGTGGACTCTGCTACAAAGCTTTAGGGAACTTTTAGTGCTCATTGACCTATTAAGGTTTCCTATGCCAGTTAACCCATCCCTAATCCATTTAGTATTGGCTACAGTGATTTTATGTATGGTGCTCATTTAAGAGAATTCTACTGGCCATAGATTGTTTTGTTTTCATTGATAAAGGAACCTAAAGGTATTAATTGTCTGCATTTCCTAACTGCTGATTTCCACTTATTGCTATCAGTTTCTCCATTTTTTGTATGCTATTTTATAAATTAACTAGAATGGGGTTTTAATTCAAGAAGCATCTTTTATCATTGTGTCTTTGGTTTTTTGGACATTTAATAAAGCATTTCTAAACAATTATCATTTATTCATAATTTTGTATGCAGTGGTTCTCAAGCTGCGGTTTGTAGTTCAGCGGTACACCACGAACACCTGTTGCTAATATACAGATAACCAGGAAGTCACATGTGGTTGGTTCCCCAGTTGTTTCCCGCTGTTGTTACAGATGTCCAGAATATTCAATGCACAGAAAATTGCCTGTAAACAAAACCAGCAAAACTGCCTCCATTAGGGGCACTGCTAAATATGCAAGTGGGTGAGGAAACAAAAGTCCTTCCCAGGTACTAGAACCACCAGTAAGACTGTATCAGTAGGAGCTGCCAGCAGAACAGAGATATCCAGACAGAAGAGAGCCAGAAGGTTGGACAACATATCCAGGGGAAGAGCGGAAAGGAGAAGTAGGCAGCTAGACATTCTTTATATGGGGAGCGGAGAACTAGATAGCAGGGCAGCATGACCTTAAGTGCAAGAATAGAGGAGGACCAGATGAGAACTTCCACAATTACTGAATATCTTAGCAACTGAGATTAGTCGGCATAAATTACTCAGCAAATACTTGAAAGTAGTGATCAGGATCAATTCATGAAAAGACAAAGGGGCTAATTGTGTTGGACAATTTGTTTGGAATGCATAATTTGACCCACATAAAACTGAGTCAAACACAACTTATTTTTATTTATTGCAACACTGGGCTTTCAAAAGTCAATCCCAATAACTGCAATCAATCCAGACTAATTAGAGTCCTTGACAGCAAGAATAAAAATGTCTCTGTACTAAGCATTAGTGCTTAGTGAGGGGAATCTCTAGACCTCCAAAGAGAAGAGGTTAAACTTAATTATGAAAATCTTTAGAAAGAAAGGATGAATAGGAGATATTTTACAGTGCTTACTAGACCTTACAAGAGGGATATGACAGTGAAGCAGAATAGAGTTTTTTTAAAATCAATCAGCTACAAAACCCTACATGTAAATAATTCTGTGCCCATGACACAGACTGATAAAAGCCTGATTCTAATCCTGCTGCCCTTCTGCTTTCACTGACTCTGTTTAGCATTTCACAGGATTGGATCCCAATTCTTGAGCCTTTCTTCCCACCACTCCTTACAGCGATGGGAAAACACATGTCAAATGGGGCAGAGAAGCCCAAAAGAAGCAGAAGGGGACAACTAAGCTGTTCCCCTTCCTAAGGGCCCACACAGGTCCATTTCCTACCACTCATGTGTTTGGGGCTCATGTCCCTGGGGAGGGAATGCTGAAGTGGGGTTAGTAGTCCATTATACAGTATATTTCCATGTCAGAGTTGCAAATGTACCACTTCTCATATACTTTTAATGGCATTTATCCTCAGGGAGAAAGAATGAGGTGCATCAGATGGAACTTGAGTGGCTGTGGCAGTGCAACTCCTGAGCAAACCATGCTATCAAAAGCAGGGGAAGGAGGCTGGAGTCTTTTTCCCCTTCGATCCTTTGGATCCATAGAGGTTGGAAGCTTCATCCTGAATTTAGTCACTGTGAAGCTTCCTGCTCAGGGATAATTTGGTAGAAATTTCAAGTAGGTGACATTACTTTTTTTTTTTTAATTTCTCTGTCCCTCCCATAGATCTGACCTTTTAGATGATACACTTCAGGCCTTTGAACTTAAGGAGATATAAGATACAGTGGGATGGGGTGAAATTAAAGGAGGAAAGGTCTGATGTCTCTAAAAGTTTCTTAATGGAGAAATCTCTAGAATACTGAAAGAAAAGTGATTGAGAAAGCACTGGAGAATATAGTCTACTCCAGGGGACAATATTGCATTGTTACTTGAGTTACAATGTTGTAAAATTTGAGAGGTCAGAATTTGGCCCATGGTTCTCATTGACTTCAAGAGGAGCTGCTTGAGGGCGGAATTGTGCAACCTTCCTACAGAATCTGCTATCTTAATGCTGCCTTTATTCCTCAAATAGAGTTAAGATTATATTTGATGGAAGTTGAATGCAAGAGAGAAAAACCTTTATAATGGAAATGTTACAGCACCCATAAATACAATGGTTCAAACATGAGGAATGAAAGAGCAACACAAATTCTCTTGCATGAGATTATATTGTAATCCAAATATTACACCTCTATTTTAGACTACTTAATTGTACTTTGTAAAACAAACACAGATGGAAGAAGATTATATTTACTTTTTCATATTATCACTAAATTAATACTGAATTATACTATTAATAAAAATGAGCTCTTTTGATCTATTTTCAGGAGTGCTAAAATATGTTTGGAGACAAATGCTGAAACAATTAAAATCGCAGCTTTTAGATACTCTAGGTTATTCATAGCAGTCTTTAAAAAAAAACAAACCCATATATTACAGCGAGTACCTTAATGTGTATGGTTAACACTCTCATGTAGTTAAGATTGCTATTTTAGATTAACTAAAAATGTGCAACTGTTTTTTAACCAGCAGGGGATCAGTATAAAACATTTAAATGTAAATCTTTGTACAATAACAAAACTGTTTTGCAGGTACATGCTTTGGCTAAAGGACACCTTCAATGACTGTTGAAAAGAGCATTTAGCGTACACATTTCCTAGGGCTAGTCTACACTTAAAACTTGCAGTGGTACAGCTGTATCCATACAGCTGTAAGCGCACTTGTGTAGCCACGTTATGTCAATGGGAGATGCTCTCCTGCTGACATAGCACTGTCCACACAAGGGCTTATATCGGCAAAACTTATGTCGCTTGGGATATGTGAGGTTTTTTTCACACCCCTCAGCGACACAAATTTTGTCTGAATAAGTGCTAGCATAGACAAGACTTTAGTCTCAGAGCATAAGGTAGTAAAATCTCATTCTGTGGGCAACTTAGTGTGGAAAGGTAAGGAGGAGTGTCATTTGATTTGGAAATATCTATGGAATCATATTTTCAGTGATGTCACCCTCTGTGGTATGGTGGGGGTCTTGTGGTCCACCTTTCACCTGGATCCCATTTCCAGATACTCCTGTTGGTGGAAATTTTTATAATATAGTTTCATAGGAAAAGGGTCAGGTTGGATATCATTCAAAAGTCCTTTCTCCCACAAACCCAGTGGTCCCAAACTTCACAAACCTAGAACAATTATGTGGATATGTATTCAAGACAATGTTAAAAATCAAATTTTTTATTTATGTTTTAACACCTGGATGCATTGCTTACATATAAAAAAATACATTGATCTTGGCTAATCCTTAGAAAGTTAGCCTTGACATGTAGGACTGAGAACATTTATTCATCAAAATCATCAGCCGTGTCCTTTCCATCTAGGAAAGTATTGCTGGATGTGTTATCACACTGATCACCATCCATGCTGCACTCACACATTTTGTACAAGGCAGGCTGCTGACGAAACATTTGCAGGGTGGTGTGCATTTCATTAGCTGAAGGATTGATTCAGGAGTGCATAGTATTTCACACATAACTGGTGTGATTGGTCTATCCTCCAAGACCCATCCATGCCGATGGTGAAGGTAGTCTTGGATGTACATTCTGTTGCTTGATAATTTGCTTTCTTGATAGCAGGTATAAATGCACCTCTTGTTAGTTGTAATTTTTCTCTATTTATCTGCTTCTTAGAAAACATCCACTAGTGTAGCTCTGCTGCAATGTTGGTTTTTAAATGGTAAACTCAGCATATGAATGATTCTAGTACATTTATGACCTCATCAGTAACTGTCGCAGTCATTCCAAGCCCTTTCAGAGTGAGCAGAGAGTCTAAGGAGGCTGAATCAAATGCCTTCCAGGAAGATAACTTCCAGTCAAGCATCCAGTAAGTGTCATATCATGAAAGAGGGTGGGAATCTGGCAGTTCAGCAGTTTTCAGTGGTCCAAGTGATAGGAGCACATCTCTGAGGTATGTACAGCAGTTCTGTTCTGCAGCAGCAAGCACAAAAAGAGAATCTATTAGTAGTCTAACGTCTCACAGAGAGCACTAGCACATCTGTGTCTTGTGCCAAAAGCCAGAGTTTAGTAGCTCCTTTCTCTGTGACATTGCTGGTACGCAAGATAATTTTAGTGTCAGCCTCCCCATGGGAGCTATGAAGAAACTCCACTGAACACTGCAAGGCAGCAGCATCCTCATAGCATGTGACTATGACAATCCTTTGCTAGAGCATTTTTCCTGCAAGGTATGCCATTAACTTGTCTTTCGTGCTAGTATGGGACAGTATCTTCTTTATTGTGACATTAGAGATGTTTGTAAAGTCAGTGATTTTTTTTTTATTGGATAGGTGCAATACCATGAAGTCTCATCTTTTTGGTAATATTTTAAATTGATTCCTCTGCATACGTGTGAAATACAAAGTGAACTTTGTCATATGTCCAGTATTTTCTCTGTAGCCTCATAATGAAGTGTTATGCCAAATCTTGGCAGTAATTAACAATTCTTGGTTTGTTTAGAGCTTGTACCTCAGCCCATACCATCTATGATTGCTATGCTTTTCATAGAGCCACATCTTAAGGATATGCACTGAGATTCATTTCTGCAGATAGGATTTCTAAAAACTACATCCATATCCCACAGTTCATCTTCAAAGAGTGCTTTACGAGCCTTTCTGCTGAGCATCTATTCCTCTTCAGTCAAGCACATGTTTCTCGGTACTTAGCCTCTGCATAGGCCATTGCCACCATTTCCCCATCCATTAGAACCTCTGTGAGGTAATTTATGAACTCCAACTGACTTGCAGTTTACAATAGTAAAATTTAGTATTTGTTCCTGTTGCTTTTATCTTTTGATGCAACATGTTATTTACATTACTGATCTCACATATCACATTGAGTGCAATGTCATATCTATCAATGTCTTTTGGGTCAATGTACCCAATTAAATTTACTTTTCATGAAACATTTCTGCTAATGGGACCTCATATAAGGCAAGTCTCACCCACAACTGACAGTTGTCCTATCATCTTCAACTTTTTCTTAATGCTCAGTGTACTTCCTCATGTCAAATTCAGTTTATGGGTTCATTTCTTAAGCATGTTAGGTGCCACTAAGTGTTATGTTTCACCATGTTTTCCATAGTGGTATTTCCAATGTTTCAGTTACTACTTGGTACTCTTTGTCTCCTCACTAATGACTAAAATTGATCAAGACCATAGTAAAAACAAGGATTTGTAGTAAATTAATTTGGGATCATAACTAATTGTTGTGTAATGTGTTATGTAACTATGTGAATACCATTTGTAGATGGATTCCAGTAATTTCTGGCTGGAAGCTGTTGTCTTAACCAGTGCCTCATTACAATTTTTTTGGTGTAATAAACAAAACTCATAATCAATACCACTGAACTGCTTCTTTTTTGCCGAGGATGGCCAATCAACTGGAAGCACTCTTTCCATTTATAGTAATCTGTAACGTTAAAAAAAATTAATCAGGTATTATGTTCAGGGCATTAACTGATAACACAGTACTGTCAGTGGAGGGCCACAATTTAACTTTGTGAGGACCGCATGTTTGACATGTCTGTGTTGAATTATATCTTAAACATTGATTTTTAAACATTTGCTCATATATTTATCTACAGAATTGTTCTAGGTTTGTCATGTTTGGTACCATTGTATTCATGGGAGAAAGGTATCATTTGAAAGTCCTAACTTGACTCATTTCTAATTAAAAGTTATTATCAAAATTTCCACCAATTGGAGGACCTGGAGCCAGGGTGGTGGTGTGGATAGTGAGTCCCCTCTGCCAAAGCACAGAGGGTGACACCATTTAAATTATGATTCTGTAGAGTTTTACGAATCAAGTGATACCTCTCTTACCTTTCTATCATCAACTTGCCCACACAATTACTCATGCTCCCAGACCGTCTACAACATTTGATTCTTCATTTATTTTGGAGGCTTACAGTGAAGAGAAGGGTACAGTAGTAGGGGCTTCAGCTTTTGCGTGGTCCGTATTCCAAGGCCTTTTTGTATTCTTGAAGCGATTGGGTCAGATTCTCAGTTAGTATGAATTGTGATTTGTTTCCATCTGTCTCAGTTGCTGAGGATCTGGTCCATCTTCCTTACTTTAGGAATGTCCTAGAAGTCCTACACAGCAATTGGGATTGTAAACCAAGTAATGGGTTGGGTGGATGTGGGTGTGATCCCTGCTCTATACAAAATGGCACAGCAGACCTAGGATAAAAATTCCCAGAACGCCTAAGTGTCTGAGTCACTTTTAAAGAATGGGATTTAGGAGTTTAAACTAATAGGATTTAGGCTTCTAAACCAGTTGGGTGGGATCCACAAAGGGATTTAGGCTTGCAATGCTGAGCACCATCATGCTTAAATTTTAGATGCCTAAGAAATTAACAAGAACAAACCTGCTGTCTGCAAAGCTGAGTTATGCACCAAGGCTCCGTATACAAGAAATAGGGAGAGGGAGGTGTCTAAGAATGCACTCCACAAAAGTCGGCAGAAGGTAGCCAACAGGGTATGTGTTAAACTATCCCCTAAATCCTGGCTGCTGGGAGGCACCTCCCATTGATTAGCAATCCACAATTGGGAAACCCACTGCCTAAAATGCTTCTTGAGGGAATGAGTTGAGAAAGAGTGACTGTAATCCAGTGGTTAGTGCACCCACCTGGGAAGTGAAAGACCCAGCGTCCACTCCTCTGAGAGGCCACTGCACCTTGAATGGTCTCTTGAAATATGTGTGAGCTGCTTATGCTACAATCAGTTCTTCCTTGTATTTAGCTGTGACATTACGAGTCCATTTCCCAGACCTGAGGAAGAGCTCTATGTGAGCTCAAAAGCTGGTGTCTCTCACCAACAGAAGTTTGTCCAATAAAAGATATTCTGTGAGAAGGCATTTCTAAACTCATGAGAAAGAGAGTGCATGGAAGAGCACAGACCTGAGAAAGATAGGAAATAGATGGCAGATGAATATACTTAGAGTTAGGCCACAATGTAAATCAAATCGGAACAGCTTTCTACACAACTCTAGAACCAGGTTCCATATTAGTCAAATCACCTAGGTTTTTGTTTGACAAGATAAGACCTTGCCACTGAGGTTTTGTGGAATCACAGCCCAGCTCTTTGTTGTAACTATGATGTTAAGTCCCCTTCACCCAGTAATGAAACAGAACTACAGCCAAGCATCTGAAAAGTATCATTAGAGACCTACAGCTAGCCAAATCAAGTTAGAAGAACGAAAGTGGGAAGAGAAACTAAGTGTAACTCCATCTCATTAATATTCAAGAGTATATTTTGAGAGTAAGGTTGAGCTAGATGCTGTACCAGCATAGAAGAAGGCACAATACCTGTACTAAAGAATTTAATGGTCATAATCTAGAATGATGAACCTCTTTTGCTGAAGTAAGGACCAACTCAAGCTGTTACTCAAAAATTCAAACTAAATTTTTATTGTGGTTTGAAAAAGTTTGGTAAATTTTCTTGTTATTTTTCATTTCATTTCCATGTGCCTCTGTATTACTGGGAGTATGAATTCTGCTAATTAATATTCTGTAACAATTTTGCTACATTCACAGAAAATACCTGTTTGTTGATAAAAAGGGTTCAATTTCACATAGCTTAAGAATAAATGCTTCTTACAAGAAATACAAGTGAGAACATAATTTGCTGATTAATTGGATTAAAAATGTACTCTTATGAATGAAAATTTTCAGTAGTTAAATAGTTGGATTTTGAATTTCCCACCTGTCCAAATTAGTGCCTTGATTTTAGCATTCAAAAGGACCAAAGGGAAAATCTATCATTTATATATCTTATTGTCTTTAGTGACATCGATTGCGGGTGTCACTAAAGACAATATCTAAACTTCGGTGAAGTCAGGCAAGATTTCATAAATCAGATAAAATGTCAAATGTACATGGGTAACTTCTGAGCATTAGGGCATAAATCCTTTTATGTTTAGGTCAAACACAGGTGTCTACATTCCACCCCCACATCTGATATTAATCAGCACCTTTACGTGCAGTTTCACCAGACAAGACAAAGACTAAACTCTTACATCACTAGAAATTGTCCCTGCAGATCAGTGTCAAAACACATTATCTGGGCACCGTAGGGAAGCTTTTGACCATGCTGTTCTTTGGTTAAATGGAGAACGTCACTTTCTGGAGGTGTCAATCCAGTATCTTTCATGATCACTGAAATCACACAAAATAATTAAAATAAATGAAACAGCCACCCATTCACAGAAGTGACAAAGGCCCTTTTTTGCACTAAAATCATTTTTTCTTTCTTTCATGCTTTTGGCAGAAAACAATGTTAGCTTCTATGCTGGATCTGCTTTCTCTTCTCCTGGGGAAAAATGGATCAACATGCTTTCTGCTCCCTGCCCTTCTCTGTCTCTGCAACACCAGGTCTGGGAAGGGAAAAGGGGGTGAAGAATCCTTGAAGGTGCCCCCTTCCCGCAAGTTTGTGTGTGAGGGATAAAGAACCCCTCAAGATGAAGGAACAGAGGTTCACTGAGGAGCAAGAAACAGACATGGCAGAGAGCAAAGTTAATGTGGTGGGCTCAAGTGCATATTTAGTCGTTGGGCATGAGAATGGGCAGATGTGAGGCTGGGAACATAATTAATTAATTAGAATATTGGGGTTTGGGGAGAAGCAAGAAGCTCTGTCTACACATGACAGTTAACAAGAGCTCCTGGGGAGGGAGAGAAGGGGTAGTGTGAGGATGGGCCAGAATCACCTTATTGTATGCAGGTGGGAGACTTGGCAATGTTGTATTTCTCTCCTGCAAACCTGGGAGGTGGAGTTCAAAAATCTAAAGACAGAGCCCCACAAAATCTCCACGCTCGACCTTTTCCTTCATCTCAAGTTTTGAGCCAATCCTATGATTTTTTGAAGTCTGACTCATGGGTTTTGAACTTTTAGGCATAGCAGTGCTGAAACCAGCATGACTCTGACATGTCCATCTATTATTTAGAGGCATGCAAATAACAGATTTTTCAAATCTGGAGGGTGAGGGGGGGATCCATCTGACAATCCTTTTTTAAAAAAGTCAGCAAACCAAAACATTTGTCTCAGCTGAAATTCAATATTTCACTTCAATTTCAAACATGTCTAAAAGATTTTGATTTTAATTCAATTTCAAAATGAAAAGCTATTTTAAAGTAAGAATATCAAAATATTTCTTTCCAATAATGTTGAGACAAGTTTTGACTTTTTCAGAATTTTTGGAGCTGGTTTTGAAATGAACAATTTGGCAAAACTGACACAAATTCACAGTGTTGTGATGTTGCTGGATCTGCATGTTTTACCTAGAAAGTTCTGGTCCAAAAATGTTACCCAGCCTCTCAGAACAGTAATTTTAAAATGAATCTAATTAAAAATTCTCTTTTTGATCTGATAAACAAAGCAGTGTAATGTATTTTTAATGAGGTAAGGTGATTTCTTGCTGTGCATATGTGCCAAGACCTGTCAAAATGTAGGTGCACTTTCTCAATAATAGACATAATGACACTTTTTTATCTACACATCATTGTCCCATTTGCTGAAAAGACTGATTCAGTGAACCACACAAAATCAGGTTAAACTGAAGAGTCAAAAGTGTCCCACCTCTGCCCTGGGAATCTTTTATGAACATCTGTAATGCAGGAAGCACAGCATTGCTTCCAAGAGTTGCATTGTTTCACTGTCTGGATTGTTTTAATCTCATTAGCATACTCATCCAATTTCCTGTTTGAACAACAGTTTTAAGAGATGTCACCTTTTCTCTTTTTTCTCGCTAAACTTTCATATCGGGTAATATGGATGGAAAACAGCAGGACATATGGAAGGCATTATATTTGGTCAACAAGCTTATCTAGAATAATCTTGGAGTGTAAAGGATTGTAGGTATAACCACTGGTCAATGTGTTAGCATTTTACATGGCTATCTGGGTTTCTTACAGCTACCAGATGAAAAGTTGGCCCGTTAGCTCAAACTGCAGTAATTCATGCTTTTTGTTCTAGAGATTTCTGGTTTGATAGTTGGTCACATCCAAAATGGTAGTCATCACAAATGTTGGAAATTATCTAGTAATTCATTATCAACTAACTGTCTTTCATAAGTAAGAATAGTTTAATACCCTCCGCTCTCACCACAATGTTTTGCACATATGTAGCTCAAACATTTTGGAAGGTTCATAAATGTTCAGTTAAGAAAAATTAATGAAAGCCAGTTTATTGTGTTGTCTCTGTAGTTCCTTGTTCTAGACAGGAGTGGAACTGAAAGTGCTGAAATAGTGCAAGGAAAGCTATTTTCATGGCATATGTAACCACATATTGCAAATCCTCCCAAAACTGGAAAAGGTGTTGAAACATCTGAACTTTTGGGTGCTTGTTGGATACATTAACTTAAACTTCTGAGATTTGTCCATTAACACATAGTGATAGAAGAACCTCAAAAGATCAAGTTTAACTGTGATGTTTATCCAAACTTATCTGAATCTCTTTGGACTGGAAAGCAGTATAATGTTATGTATGTGCATCCTATCTTGTGAGATTTCCAGTGTTTCTTGCTGTCATCCAGGCCAAGTCTCTATCTCAATACTTTGATACTCCAGGTTCCCATTGAAAATAGGAGGAACAGAGGTGCACCGTTTTACTTATTTTTATATTAAATTAAACTATTCCAAAATTTCACACGAGGTCTGAAGTTCAATATAGTTTGAGGTTTTCTTCTTTTTTTAATCCAAACTGGTTTCCCACACCTGCACTACTACTTTTTTTTATGGCTAGTATAGAGCAGCAATTTCAATTTCACCCGAAGTTGATCAAACCAGAGTGTGACAGGAGGAGTGGCAGAGTTTATTGCAGTTATGCCTCTTTCATATTTGTAAATTGGGCAGTAGGTGGTGATATGTTTGATGGTCTGTCCTGGGGAGTCACACTCGCATGTCAGGGAATTCTTGATTTTCCATTTGTGCATTAAATGTCTGCATCTGCCATAATTGTTTTGGATCTGATTCAGAGTTGACCAAAATGTCCATGGGAGGTCGAACCCAGTGACCTTCTGCATGGGATCCAGCTTATTTTTTAAGCCTTGTTTAGTCCAATCTGATTCCAAGTCTCCTTCTGATCAAAGCCTGATTGCATGAGGCTAAGCAGAATATTCCTAGAAGGAGCCACTTATTACTGTTATTTAGTTTTAATCTTGGTAAGGTCTAGGGGTCACAATTTGGAACACTCTGCTAGTATGAACATACATTATAAAATGGTACTTCCCTAAGGAGATTACAATTTAATATTATCAGATCACTTACAAAAGACCCTGTCAAATATCTATTATCATTTTAGTCTGTAATGTATTTGTCATATTTGCTGGGGTTACAACTCAGTGATCCATACAGTTGAGTCCTAAAGCAAATATATTTCTGATTTGAAGCAAAGCAGTAGCAAAATAAATAAATAAATAATGTCATGTGCCATGTTTGATAGTAATAGTATAGTATGAGCAAAAGTTTTAAGAAAAATGCATTTTAGTCAATATTACATTTTTAATATTTAAATTCATGCTTTGACAGAGTATGATAAATTTCCCAGCTACAGACAGATTTAAGACACCCTTTGCTATGGTTTTACCTTCAATTCCTATTTGTCAGAGAACAGTTTGCATAAAAGCAATGATTTGACTGAGCTTTAACAGGTTGCTAGTATTGTAAACATTAAGTTAAATTTCATGAGAGATGCAGCAATTTCAGCCGGTATTTACAGGAACTATCTGTAGGAAAACATTTTTCCTAAAGATCTAAAGCTAACTTGTTTGACCAAAGAGCAGAGTTAATTGGTAATAATGAATGCTGTTCAGAATGTGCAGACTCCAGGCAAAGTCAAGGGAGCAGCCTTACAAGTGTTAAATATAGTAGAAGCCCCATATGGTTTTGTAATAAACAAAGCGCTGCCATCTTTTGTTGGAATAGACTAACTACAACTTTACGGTGGCTAACTAAATTTCAGAATGCTAGAGGATCAGTTCAGATATGCATATTTTAATATATATTGAGGATCAGCCAAACTGATGACAGGATAAACTGTCCTTTTGCACAGCAAGAGCGAGCAGATCTGAAACAGCATAATGATGGGTTACAGTAAGCTCACCTACCAAATACAAACATTTTAATTGGAGTGGTTTTATGAATGAAACCATTTCAAGGAAAATCCAGGAGTACAAGAATATTCTGGTTTGGGACAAAAACACTAAATCCAGATTTGAATTGTAAGCTGTTTGCAAGATTTTATTAAGACAGAAATAAGTACCACACTCCATGCACACTCACAGGAATGTTATAAACAAGACAGAAGGGCAGGAACAGCATTCCTATAAAAATCTGAGTATGACAATAGTTTCAATGACATCATACAGGTATTATAAATAATTACCTCCTTGCTAGCATAAGTCCGCTGCCAGGGTCTCTCAAAGTTCCAAAGCATGTATATTTTGCTAAGAGCGTCATTTTGTGCAGCTGCCAGAATGCAGGGGAATTCTGATTGGCTGAACAGTTTTAGTTTTCATCCTAATGGAATATTCCATTATTGTTTGGGGTCAAGGAGAAAATCTCCACACGAAAAAAAAAAATGAAAAAAAGGAATATAAAGCATAGAAAATTAATTCAAGTAAAATTTTATAAGTTACTGAAAAGTCCTTCTTTCAATTGTCCTCTCCTATTCACTGCATGTCACTGCTGAATTTCAACACAGAATATTGGAGATGGACTGAACTAGTTAAATACAGGTATTTATGAAACTGCAAAATGCTATAGTATAAAATGGTCACCTAATCACTGCCCTCAGTGGATTAACTTTTGTCTCAGCACCGATGAAAATGTTTGTGTTTGTTTTTGTACACTATTTTTGCTTCGTTCATCTAGATCTATCTGCTTAGCTTTGTATTTGTTTCTGGCATTTTTATACATTGGTCAAACAAGGTTTCTAGGGTTACCTTTGTGCATGCTAGTCTCTTTCACTACAACTATACAACCGACTGTGCTCTGGACAATATGCCCTCACTTGACTTAGTTAAAGCAAAAGAAAAGAAGTTCATGGATATATATATAGATAGATAGATAGATATATCTTGGATATAATAAGAGGCCTAGTCCTGAGAAGTCTTTCAACTACTCTCCCTAGTGCAAAGCAGATTCACAGCTGGCAATTCATGACTGTGGAGGATTCCCATGGTCTGGGGGAAAATCTAGCTGGTGTAGGGACATCGTAACATTTCCTATACCACCATGACGATCTCCATTGTAGGGGGAAAGGTGCATGGTGGCAGTGTGGTGGGAGTAACCTGAGACCTAGTCATCTTTTCTGGGGGCTGTTGGAACTGGGTGTCATTTACAGTAGCACAGAGGTTACTCTGAACTACACTGAGACTGGGCCAGCACAGATCCGGCCCCAGAATCGGGCTGCAAACAAGTCCTTTGTGCACCTCACTCAGATGCACTGAGTACTCATTGGGCAAAGCTGAAACTCTGGCCTCTACACGTTTACTCCATGCTGTATATGCTCAAATCTCAACCAAACTCCCACAAGCGACTCTTTTTTTGAGAATCTCCAACTTGTGCCATATGGTAAACAAGTCACTTTGCACAGCGAATGCCTCTCCCTAAACTGTTGATATTTCAGTTTAAAAACTCCTTTTTCATTGGCTTCTCTTAATTTAGTTTCCAGCCTACAGTGTTTGACTAGACATTAAAAATGCTAACTTAACTGGCTGTTGTCAAATAGACCATTTTATTTAAAATGGATTGAGCCAAAATGTTAGATTATTCAATTTAATTTATATTTCAGTTGTACAAGAAAGGAACCTCTTCCTCTCTATGAAAACACAAGTAACAAACATTACCAGAACTTAAAATCTTCTTGTCTATTATATCTGTCAATTTGAGCAGCATTCCAGCAGCAGAGAGCTGCTGATTTGAATAGGCAATGGAAAGTGTATTTGGGACCACATAACTTGCCTTGTACCAAACTAAATAAAGAGGGAAGAGGAGTGCACGGCACTCAGGTTTAGGGAAAACAAAATCCCTTTCCCTCAGATGGCTACTGAACTCTTACTTACAGTAGCATCTGCAGCCCTTGTGCTCTACCTCTGAATAGGATAATGGGGGTTTCCTTGAGAGAGCCATGTAGTTACAGATTCATTAACTCCAACCCTACCCTCTCTGGCCCACCCCACTACAATCCCACCTCTGCTGCTGTCAGGGTAAAGCGCTGGGTGGCACAAGGCTGGTTAAACTGACTGCAGATGTTGGAGACAGTTCCGAGGTGTGGCTGGAGAAAAGAGTGCAAAGCCATGGAGCTGGAACCTCTGACTCATCTCCATATGCCAGAATTGGCCATGAGGCGGGCAGAGAGGCTGGCTGGCTGAGGTTGCTCTGCCTTGAGCCAAGGCGTGGTCTTTCACCTAGCAGACCCTATATTTGGGCAAAGCAAGGTTGTCTCATAGCCCCCACAGCTTCATGAGGCAAAGCTTGTCTAAATCCAAAGCTGTGGGCCTCAAAGCATAAAGTTTTTAACAGGTATCAGTCTCTTATGTCAACCATCTCTCTCAGAAACCTGGTAACCCAAAAAGCTTAAACCTTTAATATTAGTCATCCATCTTTATGCATTAATGGCTTGCTGAACTCTCAGGAACACATATATCTAATATGTAGACTGCAGGAATATTTGAATAAATTTGCCAGAGCCAAGTGGTTTTTGCCTAAAATTAAATAAGTTTTACATGATAAAATAAAGTACTCAGAAATTCCTGAAGTGATTGAATATTGAGAAAGAAATGGTAATGTGTGCGTTCCTGCACCAATCAGGGATATGGTCAGTATGTCAACTGGAAAAACAAATGGAGTTTGTATAACAGCTCATATGTAACTTTAATAAGCAGACAGATTTTCCTCTTTTCTGCTATAATAAAATATTATAGAAATCTGACATATGGTAAATAAAGAGCAATGAGATAACTAGGCTTCTATCAACACTTCAGATTTTGATGCAACAAGGAACTAAGTCAGCTTCAGCTTCTAGCCTGCATCTTTCAAAAGCCTTCATGATCTAGAACTTAGGAAATTTAGTTCAATGTATTTGAAACTCTGAATCTGATTAGCCAGGGAATCAAAAAAGAACATGGTGACAAATATAGGTAAGTAGTACAAATAGTAATGACAACCACAAAGCATTTCCTTCAAAGATTCTAATTTTCAAATGGTCAGTCCATACAGTGTGGAATGGCAATAGACTAGCAGCTTTCTGTTTGGAAATGAAATCTAGGCAAAACTAGTTTCAAGTAGCCAGAAATATCATAGTGTATGCTTCAGTTCATTCATGATTCTGCAGTTCCCTTACTAAGTTCTGGTTCCCAAGTAATTGGGCAATATCCACTTACATGCAGTAGACTAATCTTGGTCTCATGAATTCATGCCTCATTTCCTCACTTAATGCCCTTTCAGTCCTGTTATTTATTTTCTTTAATATTACATTTCCAGCTATACAGCCAGATGAGTCACACTCATTGCCATCCCCAGCAGCACTCTCCAAGGCCTGTGAAACAATAAGGTAATTTATAAAAGCATTTCCATCCCAGTTATACACAATCATAGGAGCTAACCTTTATTAGAGTGGCATTTGAATTAGGACAAAGTTCCATTCAGCAAACAATTAGTCATAATAAAATACAAAAAAGGTCCTTAATTCTACATGGTTTCCAAATTAAAAAAACAAACAAGCAAACCCCACAGGTCGCATCATGACATGGCACAAAGTGGCTTGTGCTTACTCACTTAGTCATTCAGAAATTTTTGAAAGAAGTTAAACAATTGCATTTTCAAAGCATTGTCCGTCCCCCCCTTCCAATCGTAAAGGGGAGATCAAGGTCTGAAAAATCCTTACATTATACAGTAAATACAGAGTGACTGAATTATTTACATTGCATCAGAAAAGTCATTTCTTACCACAAATTAATTTCTTCCTCTGAATTGTAAATCTCTCCCTTGCAGTTCAGCCATCACTGTCCACCTACAATCATTATAGACAATTTGCTATTAAAATTTGGGAAGAGAAAGTAAGTGTTCATTTCCTGATTTTTGTTTACACAGAAGCTAAACAATGCCCCTGAGATAGAAGATATAATCTCTTCTGACACAGAAACCACAAACTGACAGTCAAAAATAAAGATATAGAAAGCCTGAAATACAGAATTTAGGAATAATCTATTTACATACAACCTTAGGGGCATATTCTATATTCATTGCATGAATGCAACATCATTGACGTCAGTGGGATTAAGTGACATCAGTAGGGGTATAGTCTGTGAAATGTAAAATATGTTCTTTGCTCTGTCATTTTGCCTATCAATCTCACCTTTCATATTCTGATGGAAATAAACAGGACTATGAAATGAGAGAAGAGCTATTGGGCCAAATACTGGTTTTCACTTTCCACTAAAGTAAATCTATACTAACTCCATTGGTGTAAATGAAACAGATGTGAAGGAATGGCATACAATGGTGGTTGTCATACTGTTTGTCTGGAGTAAGTTTCAGGATGTTGGCATCTCTAAGAGTTCCATGAAACCAGTTGTAACAGATATCAGGCCAGATATTCAGTTAGTGTAAACTGGAATGGCTCCACTGAGTTCAGTGGGTCTGGCCCAGTATGTTTACTTTTCAATAATTGTAAAGCATAATAATCCCTCTGGTCTGCTTAATAGAGAACAGCTCTGTCAACTGCTGGCTTCAGAACTCCACTTCCAGTATGCTCTCAGCTAGGACTGTAATATGGAAATAATAATTTATTTGGTGAATTACTCCTGTTTGTCAATTCTTCATGAACAGATCATGAACTTCTCAAATGTATTTGCTACTGGAAATTATTCACTACATATTTTCTGAGAGTGTTCTTTTTTTATCTGCAGATCATTCTTTAATTGTGAATATTTGTAGTTGTGTTAGCTAATTATATAAGCCACAGCATTAATAATGTTCATTTATTTGATGACTTAAATTTGATATTGCTAACCAATACAGTGCATACTGCAAATTTTAAAATTGTATCTTAAACTGGCATTTGGTGAATATTTGAGAATTTCAGATTCTCAAATCTCACATTTGACAGATTTGTCCCTCACTATTTGCTTCTCTACTCACAAGTATGGCTGAACCAGCCACTTACTCCCTTCCCATAACCTGTTAATAAAAGGGATCTCTCTTGAACACAGTTATAATCCTGCTGAAATCTCTGCAACAGAAAAATATCTAGTATGTATGTCTCAGCATTCAGCCTCTTTACTTTACTTAGCCCATAAACAGGAATCATTCTCAATTTATGCTCAATTTTACTAATGGTAAAGTTAAGTTCAGAGTGACAAATTCAACCTTGTAAAGAGATGTATTTTTGTTGAAGTCTAGGAGTGAGATTTGCTTAAGGACACCCTTCAAGTCAGTAGCAGAGATGGAAATAGACTCCAGGTCCTGATTTCCAGGATTCTTAAGCTAAAACTCTACCTTCAATAACCATGGCTCTAATTCTTACCCATGTAATGGGAAAAAAGGCAATTAACAAAAATCTCTCCTGCTACTTTCAAATATTTAAAACTTTTCACTGGTCAAAATGGCTTTGACAAATAATAGGATACATTTGCATGATCACAGACAAGTGACTGAATATCACAATGAAGAGGTGAACTAAAATGCATTTTCACATTATCCGGAAATTCTACCAATTTCCCCCTCTCAACATTTTGCCAATTTTTGTAGGATAATATCTAATGGTTTTTTTCTTGGCAAATATTTTGGGAGAACAAAATTGTTGACTTCATTCTACAAGTGTATTATACTGTGGTTGTGTAAGCTACATAAAATCACATGCAAAGTGTATACTGCAGAACATGGAGACGTATTTGAGTTCCATTTAAGTTTTGTAATGAAGGCTCTATATTTACCACATAATATAATGTGTTTAAACCTGCTTTACAATAAATGTCCTCCATTTCTGTAACATGCTATAAGCAGTCCTATTTTGATTTGTATGCTGAGTCTGTGGGTTGAGTCCTTTACAACAATACAGTATATTCTGTAATTTACCTTGAAGCTGAAGACTCTTTCGAATGAAGATGAGTCAGGCAGCACTTTCGAGAATGTTTCAGCGTTGGCAATGCTGATTGCCATTCCTATGAATACTGTCTTTTGAAGGAGGTATGTCAAGTGTCAGCAGTGATGTCAAATCATGCTAGTTGAAGTACCTATGTGTGTGAAGGGAATTTGGGGGATATTGCTGGATGGCGTATTGCTAATTTTGAAGTGGAACAGAAATTCAGGATGACAATATGGGACGAGAACTATTGATGAAAGAACTATACAATGCGTGAACTAAACACTTGGAACACATGCTTCTGAAGCATTGCCTTTCAGAACTGTCTAGATTGGGCTCAATTCAGAGCTCAGCTACTGTTGTAGATTCAGAATCATTCTATTACTTCAGGGGAGACAATCTGGATTTATACCACTGTAGATGAGATCAGAATCCAGTCAGTAAATAAACTGGAGTAAAACAATTTGAGTTTTAAAATTCCAATAGATAAATACAGGTGAAAACAACTAAATTAATTGAAAAAAATGTTAAAAATAAAGAGCCTGATCCCAAAAGATGCTGAGTACTGACCACTCCGATTAATCTCCCTGGGAATTGTGGGTGTTCAACACCTCTGAGAATCAGGCCCTAACATTATATACTTGTGTATTTATTCACAAGACTTCCTTATATTATAATGAGCACTCTACCTACCTCAGATATGAAGATGTTTCTTCACTGGGTACTCCTAAATTGAAGGCTCTTCTACCCTTAGATTTAGGAATGGCTGAACTGGTTGCAGTTGCAGCTTGGATTACATAAAATACAACCCAATGGTGGAATGGAACCAAGCCAAAATCTCAAACTGCTTTGGAGGCGTGAAAAATTTTGATTAACTTTTTCATTACTCCCCTCCATTCACGACTCTTAGCATTTTCAGAAATCGCAAAATGGTGTGGAAAAGAAATAAGTCCATTAAGAGTTTCCCTTGTGGAAGACGGAAGTTGCACAAGCCTGTTGATGAAGGTAAAAATCAGTTGGAAAGGCTGTATTTGAGGTTATGGGTAAGATCTGGTCAATGGACTGAGTAAGTTGAGTTTTCCTCTGTTCTGTGTCACTGAGGGAAAAAGTTGTATCTGACATTTGGAAATCTCATTTTCAGCTGTGCAAATGAGTATGAAGAGGTGGCATAACAGTCTGCTGATTTATTATTCTGCTTGGAAGGAGGAAGCCTTCTTTGCACAGCTTCATTCATATTCTGTAAAGCAACATGATTGTAATGAAATTACTACCAAAGAAGAAGAAAGCACAGTGATATAGAAAAGAATTAAATACATTTCTAAATTGGAAGAAAAAGCCTTTTATCCAATAATTCAGGTAGCCTTCCAAAGGAAGTTTTTTTTATTGTTAATGATGCTGTATTAATCTGTGGGACCTACTACAGTGCAGATTATGATGGAGTTGTCCTCTTCCAGGAGTGTCTTGACTCAATGTTTTTGATAGCTTGGCTCCTTTATTTTTGTTGGTGAATTCATTCAAATAAACATACCAGGCATGTGCTTCACGGAGACTATACTTTGGAGCAATGAGGCTGGAGACAACAAACCAACTAGAAGAATTTATGTTAATCAATGAGACACAACAAGGAGTTAGAAAAAAGAATCTTTGAAGCCATCAACCCCAATAAGTAAACAAAAAGGCACAAGGGATAAATCCCCAAAGGGAAAATACATGAAGATTATGAAATCTACACACTAAATCAAGGAAGAAATGCTGGGCTGCCCCAATGCCTTGGCAATATTGCTTTCTGCTGTCCTTGCATGATATCCGAATTTGATTTGGTTTCTTAAGGCCTGGCTCAAAGCCCATTTTTTAAGTCAATGGGAGTCTTTCCATTGACTTTAATGGCTTATGGAACAGAGCGTTGATGTCTAAGGTGAATAGAAGAGTTGGGGACTGCAAAGCAGGTTGCCATGGAAGGGTTCTTGTCCTGCTGTGTTAAGCTGGGAGAATTATGGCTGTAGTTTAGAGCCTCTTGAGGTGAATGTCTTAAGACAGTTGATTCCTGTGGGATCTCAAACATTCCATACAGGAACTAAGGACCCCTGAGAAAAGGAAAGTGATTATTTCTTTATTTTTTAAAAGGGTCAATCCGTTTCTGAAATATTTACATTAATTTATGCCACCTTTCCATAGAAAGGATATTTAAGCTTTTCATTGTGCTGTTGGTTGATACTTTTCAGAATATTCATTTAAAAAAAAAATCCTAAAGGACTGGAGCTATTATCACTGGAAATAGGAAGACTCTGAGATGGCTGATTATTAAGGCATTTGATATATTATTATGGAGTTTGGGAAAAAATATAGGATGGGATTTTCAAAGGTACCTAAAATGTAGGTGCTCAAATCCCATCGGAATTCAGTGGGAGTTAGGAGCCCAAATTTCTTAGGCTAACTTGAAAATCCTATCCAGAAGTGCGGTGCTTAAAAACTGGGTGCACATTCTAGAAGGAAGCAAAAGATGTGGTGCCAAAGCATGAGGTGAAGTGAATGAAATCAATTTAAAGGATACAAGTTTGTTGGGTCAAGCATCCTTTCCCTGGCCTGTAGTTCCTTACTCCCTTTGTAATATTACCTGTAGGTGTCTAATGAATCATACAAAACAGCTTCCATGAATCTCTAGGGAAGGACTTTGTTATGACTCATGAGCAGTTCTGAACTGTAGTCCTTTTCTCATTAATCTGATTAAAAGCATGGCTCATTATGACCAAGATGGTTATGTAACTTTTTAATAACAAATGTCTGACAGCTTGTTAATAAATAAAATATGTAATGCCTCCTAGCTTTTACAAAATTTCTCATCAGGTTTGTGTATTAATATAGTGTTTATATTATTAAATATGTCATTGACTACCACCCTTGCAGATTTGAAAATTTCTCAATACATATTCCTAGTCCTAGTCTCAGATTTTTGGTATGATTTTGATTTTTTGGAACTATACATAATATTTATTTTTAAGCACAAACTGCCTTTTCTTTATATCCATTTTTAAAACCATAGCACAGAAGGTATTGCTAATAAAGTCAGTATGTACATATAGTTTAAGAAAAAAATCTACACAAACCGTTGGTCAGAGTGATTGGGTGCATGCCACATGGAAGATGCCCATCAGAAATGATTAGAAAAGAAAATATTCAATCCTACACAATCTCACTCATGCAAAGTAGTTGTTAGTCTGATGAGTAACCCTCCTGCAGTCTTTGGGACCACTCAAAATTATTCTTGCCACTAAAGGTTTTCTGGATGGTGTCTAATGTGGGTAGTCAATGACTCAGTCAGATACAAAATACACTTTAATATTAATAATATTTTCCTCAGCAGATAGCAAATAGGTGCTGTGTAAGCTTGAAAGCTTGTCTTATTAACCAACAAAAGCTGGTCCAATAAAATGTTTACCTCACCCACTTTCTATATTTAAAAAAATAAACTCTTAAGCTAATGTCAATTCTCTATCAAAAAGGAAAGTTTTAATATTCCAAATCACCTCGCTTCCATTCTTTGGTTTGGCTTGTCCACAGATGAACTAGCAGCATCAACTTTAGTAGAAGCTCATGACAATCCAAGTCATATCCACTCCTCTCACCCTTTAATAAAGTAAGAAAGTTGATCTGTGTCTTAAAACATGAAGGACCTATCCTGAAATCTCAGCCTGCATGTGCTGAGGAACAATAATGAAAATTCTCCTTTGAAGATTTAAGATGTCCTGTTTGTAAAGTGCAAACCTGTACTGGTAGCCTTGTGTTTTGAGGAACCATATCTGGAAAGATCACAAACCTCTAACTCTCAGATCTTTAACTCAGGTCCTGCGCAGTCTTTCACCAACCCAGTTACAGTTCACTACAAACCATTATTTCTAGTAGGGAATTATGAATGACAGAAGGTTTCTTGGAATTAGGAGGAGCCAAGGACAAAAATAAAATTCCCACCTCAATTGAATTTAGCCATTTTCAGGAGAATTAAAGTTACACTCTCATCTCTCTGAGACAATCACCTATTGTTCATGCTAGCAAATATTCTCTGAGATTCATCGTATTTAACCTAGTACTTTAAAAGCATATCCTGAAGATCAGCCTGAAACTAAGGAAAATCAAAGTTATAGAGGTTTTTGCTCTTCCATTATGTCATGACATCAAACAAAATTCTGAACATGTTTACCTGCACAGGCAGACCTCTCAGTGGAGTTGAATTGGGACAGAGATAAAACTGACTAAGCTCTTCTGGCTCTGGTTGTCTTTAGATCACTAGCAAGAGCCTTTGATAAATTTATTTTCTTAAGCAGCAAATTTCCTCCAATAGCTTCATGTAAAATAGATGCATGATAGAACACTGTTAAGGGCCTGCATAAGAGGGAAGTCAGATAGAGGAGCAACTTCCCATCTCCAAGACCAAACTCTTTCACACAGAGCTCTAACTTCGAGTTGCAGGAAGTTAAATCATATATGGATCAGTTAATCTAATGCCAGAATGTACACCTTCTGTCCAGCCTGCTGAGGACTCAGAAGGAAGAAAATACATAAGCCCACCAGCTAAGTCAGAATAGCCATAGGAATGTATACATCTGCCCCTGGGATAAAGAGTGAGCATTCATAGGGCAGTAAAAGGATTAAATTTTACAGCTGCAAATTGCTTTGGTAGTAAGGCAGCACTTTGATTAATCATCACAATCCAAAATGACGCTGCATATCCAACCCCAACCTTAAAATACCCTTTTACTATACTGTCTACGGTGGGGCGCAGGAGCGTGACTGGAGAGCACGGAAGGGGAGAGAGCCAAACCGCATGCATAGCAGGGCAGGGAAAGGCCTGTCCTGCCGGTGCCCCCTTCCTTTGGTTCTCTGCTTACCCATTAGTTGAGAAAAGAGGTCAGGCCAATTGTGAGGCTGAGGGGGGCACACAGCAGCCAATTTAAACTAAACCTGGACTTTTCAAAAGCCTCTCACTCTGTGGTGAGCTGCCACAGCCTCCCTCCCCAAAGCTGTAGATTAGACACTATGCTGTTTACAATTCTGCAGGTCTGATCAACCGTCTGCTTTTAGGGATCAGGATACAATTTTTCCCACTGGGCCAGACTGTTATGTAGTGTGGTGGGGGATTTTTTGCCTTTCTTGAAGCCTTCCAGAGGTATAGTTGAGTTAGAAATAATAAGATCAGAGGCTCTTATAATGCTGTTAAAGTTGCTGATTTCTTGCAACTTGTGGCTGGTGTCCAGTGTGGATAAAGACTAGAAGGGCCAGCTCCCAGGGTAAATGAAAACCCAAGACTGTGCAGTTAGATCTTGCACTCAAGTGGGGGCGGGAGCAGATAGGGAGGAGCCTGAAGTCTTTATGGACTGAAATGTCACCCCTCCGAGCTTGTAGCCGCTATCCTTGTACCCCCCACCCTTTGTGCTATGTGGGGGAGTGAGGTTTCACAAATGAGCTTAGTCCGAGGAGTAGACCAGGGAGGTTCTACCCCAAGTTATTCTTTGGTTCATGAATAAAACTCTGTCAGCTGGAGGGAACCCAGTAACTGGTAAGTGAGAGCAAGGTGTGGGCAGTATTTTGCCCCTCCCCAAGGTATAATTAATAAAGTTAAGATCTGCTATTTAAACCCATTCTATGCCTCTGTCATTCATTTGCCTGCTTGTCCCGGTCAAATGTCCTTGACCTTCCACTTCCTGTAATTGCTCCCCTCTGCGTTTGGCCTTTTTCTTGTCTTGTCACCCACAGACAGTTTCTCCTTTCTCCAAACAGGAGAAATGATCTATTCTTTGTAGGAAGGATGAACTAACCCTGTGAGGTTTGAAAAGGCTACTCATGAATCTTTCAGTGGAGGAGCATGCAAATTCAGTCGTGATATTAGCTAAGTAATTAATGCTTGAAAATATTGACATTTTAAAAGTATTTTATCAGGTGTTTTGATCTATGAATAAAAATAATCTGACATATGACACCGAGGATTTAACTTAAAAAAAAAAAAAGGCTTGGTGTAACAGGGATGAAAATTCAATAAGTGTTTTCCTCTCAGCTACACATAAGGAAGTGACTAATCTGTCAATTACCTGGGTGTCTGTCACCTGAACAAATCCACTCCATACTAGTGATGCAAGGTTGAACCAATGCTGGTGCCAGTGCCAGCAGATTTCAGCACTACCAACACCAGGGAGATAAAACCCAGAATGCTTAAAAGAAAGGGCAATTAAGCAGACTGGTGTAAACAACCCCCCACCCCTCCAAGTTACTGACAGCTATGAACATTTATCTGATTCTCCAGCCACTTTGCACTTCTGTAAACCTCCTTGGCTACCTCCTCCTTGTCATCCCTTTCTGTGTTCTGTCTAATCCTGTATCTCCCTCATCTTCCATTGCCTTCCCATTGCTCAGGAGCCTGTAGGATGAGAACCTTCCACTGTATGCTCCGTGGAGCAGAGACTTGTCATTTCATTTTTCTGTAAAGCATCATGACCTGTATAAAAATACTTATCACCTACTCTCTTACCACAACTGATATGTGATACTGCATGTATTCCAGATGGCTCTCCTATCAAATACATTGAGTTTTATCTGCAGCAGCTGGAGCATAATAAGTATTTGATTTTGAATATGTCAGCTAGAGTTAAATCGGGCACATTTTAGTGGTAGCTCCCGCTGTTACCATACATAGAGTGAACTGTATAACACGCATACTTAATAATCTAACCCAGGCTTTAGCCACCATCTATCTCTGACTGAGTCATATCTAATAATTGACATTTCTTTGAAACTAGAAAGAAGGTTGTTTTGGCTGATTTCACTGACATTGCAGTTGCAAGGTTTTAAAGATTTTATTATCTCTACATCAACTATTTGGCTTTTAATAGTATGGTGAGGATTCCACCCCCATCACTACACCCACCCGTAAGTTAGCCAAATAAAAACTTTCTAAGCAGAAAACTCAGAGATTGTTTATGTGTGGGTCTGGTGTTTCCTGGAACCACTTCAGTTTGTGATGTAGTACAATGAAATTTGTCGGGAACCTAGGACTAAAAACATGCTGTGACACTGGAGACTCCCAAGCGTTCATATAATGTTTATCTTGCCTCTTCATCTTCAAGGGTATCTAATTAGCCTGACATTCCTTAGGATTGCTGTCCAGAGATCAAATCAAATCAAATGGAGGTTTTGCTCTTGATCTGAGTGGGGCTTGATCACTCTTATTTCACAATTCTTTAGGGCCATAGTGAGAAAATGCATGTTTATTTGGTGATGGGGTAAATAAGTAGCTATTTTGATATTAATTTTCAAACTACTTTTCAGTGCTATAGATAGCACCTAGAACATTTAATGTGCTCGTGCAATACAAACAACAGTGATGTTCTAGCGGCATCAGTGGTGTCTCAGCGGAAGAGGAGAAGTAAGAATGTCATGTAACAATAAGGGTATGCAAGGCCCATTTGAATTCATGGGAAAGCTGGTAGCATCATAGTTGTACGGTAAGTTCAATGAAGATTCTTATTCATTTACCACTTCTAAATTAAGTAAAATAGCGCTAAATCAACTTTCATTCAACTTTTTACAACTTTGAAAGTCCTTGCTTTGGTAGGTAATCTAATAGGAGGAACCTTTCAAGAGAAAAATCTGGTGAATCATGACTCAAAGATAGAAACAGGTGGAAAGAGCTACTCAGAGACATTTGCTGTGGTTGGGGGAAAGAAACTGTTTGAAGCAAGGTCGCTTCTTCAGGTGGGGTGGGGTGAATTAACCAAGGCCGAAGGATTTGGGAAAGGAGAAGTGGGAGGATTGGTTGGGACCAATGGATTACTTGGGAGCACTTATCTGGGGCGAGGTCATTTGGGAGATTTGCTCATAGCCAGGTAATGTCATGTTGCAACCTCCATAGATTAAAAACAATAAGAAATCTATTTTAGAACAGTGGACTCTAAAGTTTTTTAAATATGTGGTCAAATGGCATAAGCGAGCACTCCTCCAAAGTGATTCCACTGGGAGATTCACCTTTGTAAGCAAAGGCTGAATTTAGTTCATAGCCTTTTATCCAGTTTTATAGACAATATATTAAAAAAAGTACAAAACACATTTACCCACATCTCTGAATACCTAGTAGCTGTTCAACTCTGTTAGATACTATTGCTTTTAGGAGTGAATGGAACAGAGACCATACATTGTACACAGACTTCAAGAGCAGTTCATGTGCATGCAGAGATCAGCAGAGTGGTACACATGAACTCCAGGTGTCAGGGTATATACACACAGACCGCTCCATTTACATTAACATAAACACACATTGCAAGTTCAGAAAAAGATACAATCAATTTAAAGTAATATTTTGTATGTATTTAATGTCTTCACTCCCTAAAGATCCCCCCAGTCCTTTGCACTAGCAGACAAGCCAGGCCATCATGGGAGTGGGGAAACATTGTGGTCAAGGACACCACAGAAAAGTTACGGTACTACTTTTACAAAAGTAGAATCTCTAACATACATGAAGAGCAGACTAGATGGCCTCCTTTTAAAAGTCTCAACCAAAAGATCCCCACAGAGTAAAATTTATGAAACTCAATTTCAGAGGCTGAAGGGCTTAGCCAGACCTTTTGGGATTTGAATCTGTTCTTCTAAGGAATTAGTCTTGCAAACGGCATCTTTGTCTTTGCTTTGGAATGCATTTTTCAAACTCGTGACTTACTAATCAGTGACATAAAATCTTACATTGGAATATTTATCACATAAAATTAAGCATTTGGATAGTTAAAAACAACATCGATTTAATAGATTCAGTATATGATAAATTGTAAATAAACAGTGTGTCAGTGTGCAATATATAGGACGAATGACACTTTTAAAAACACATACATCTTTATCCATCTCCTCGGAAGTAACAGATGCCAAAATCATGGAAGAAGTTGCCAAAAAGGAGATCAAAGTTCTGTTTCGAAGTGTTACTCACTAAAAGAGCAAGTATTTTTGGTTTCTACTGAAGGGCATATTTACATAGTGATGCAGAGCTGACAATGATATTTAGTTCCCTGTTCTAATTGAAGAGTTAGTCACTGTCATGGACACCCCTCAGATGCCTCAACTGAACTTTAATTTTACACTCACCCTTATGACATCCATACTATTGCACAACTCTCTGGCTTCTCTTGCACTTAGATGTTAGGATTGGGACTCAAATGCTTTTCTGCTTCTCCTGCCTATTAAGGGATGATTGACCTTCCTGTAATGAGCATGCATCAGTAACTTGCCTGCTAGAAGAGCAGCAAGAGTGAACTCTGATGAAAGAAAATGCAGACAAGTTCTGCAAGAGAAGAATTCCAGAGATGGAAGCTTTAAACTGAGAATCTCCTCTTGCCAGTCCCAGAGAGTTCAACCTCAGAAATAGCTTCCCAGCGAATCTTAACTACTTTTATGGGATACAAGGTGAGAGACAGTCTCTCAGGTAATCAAGTCCCAGACCACTTAGGCCTTTAAAGATCTTCAACATTGTACCACACCCAGAAATAAACAGGAAACCAGCGAAAAAATTTGAAAATACGTACTCAGTCCACTCACAGGACCGATAGCTGAGTTTTCTTTCAACTGTAGCTTCCAGATAGATTTCAAGGTTAGGACTATGTCAAGCATATTATGGCAGTCTAGCTTAGAGATGACCAAAGTGTAGAAGATTATTGTGATGTTCACATCAAAGCGGAATGGTTGCTGCTTCCTGGCTAGCCATAAATAACGAAAGGCATTATGAAAGGCACGGGGACCATCATTAAAAAGCTAGTATTTGCCAACCTATATCCCACAGATCACACATTTATTTTCCCTTGAAACTTCAGAGAAAAGAGTCATATTCACAGGGCACCACTGGATTGTCTAGTCTGACCTCCAATATAACACCATGGTAGCTCTGCTATTACTTAGCAAACGTCGACTTCTTAATGGCAATCATGATAGCTGTGCCTCTAGGATCAGCAGTGGATCCACTGGAGCTCAGGAGCTCAGATGTCCTTCCAGAGATTATTCTAATAAGAAAACTAAATGGAGAAATACAATGTAAAGGCCTGGCCGAGAGAAATGAAACATTCACTCCTGGGGTAGTTTGCTGAGCTACAATAATAGGGCATACCTTACAGCTGTGAAGGACAGACCTCAATTTGGATGTGAATATGGTAATAACGTTGTTATAACTTTTAAAAAAATATTAGGTCAGCACAAATATGTTTGAGCCTTTAATTAGTATTAAGATATAGCTACAAGTATCTCGTAGCCAGAACGCTTAAAAATATACAGTATTTGTGTATGTTTAGTTATGTTATTAAATGTCCATGCTGATTAAAGGAATTCAAGGAGGTTTCTGTTCTGTCTTCCAGGGACAAGCAAACATGAAAAAGATAACCTTCTTAGGCATAAAACCATGTAAAACATTCATATTTTAGGATGAATCCTAATTGTAAACAGGAATTTAGGATGTGTTATCAGAGCAATAAATCTAGGCTATAAAGCGCACTACATCAACAATTTTTTCCCCCAAAGGAAAACCTCTGTATGTGTTTTTTAAAACTCCAGGAAAAAAATGTATAGTTGAAATTGTTTTGAACTTCTGTTTATTTTTTAAATGTTGAAATGGCAAACACCTTTGTGAAATACATACCTGCAAATACGTTAGCTACATATACAGCTCCTGATATTATTGCTATGGAAATGGTAGAATGCTTTATGTACCATCATGAAATCTAATGATCTTGCTAAACTAATTGTCTATGTAAGAAGCCATTTAATTATAGAATATTTATCTTAATGGGAAATTATTTAATTACTGGCAACTCTCATCCCACTCAGCAAGACAAGAAAAATCATCTCTCAAAAAATTGTCATATAGAATCATTTAATTTTAGAAGGCTCTTTGGAAAACTAAAAGCTTTTGTATCAGGAATGGAAATATTTGGACTTTCTGAAATGGAATTTCAGTTCCTGCTGAACTGTGATAAAATTGCGGGATTATCACAGAAAATGAATTGAATAAAAAGTTAGACTTTTACTTTAAAAGGTTACCTGGGATTTTCCCACCACAAGAACAAAGGTAATTAAAGAAATGTTGCATATTCATTAGGCAGACTGCATATTCAAGAGCCAAAGAGGTCACCTAAGCCAACCCCAAAGGCATGGATCCAATGAGAGAGTGACAGCAACCAAATTTAAATCTAAATAAGACTGGAAGAGGTGTGTTTTCCTATAATTTCATGGAAATAGGAAGAAGAAGATTATTTTAAAAATAACCCTCTGAAGTGAGGATCTCTCACTCAGATATTCCTCTTGTACTATGCTGCTTAAAACAGCAAGCATTCATTGACTTATCCTGTCCATCTCTACAAGAAATCTTCCACAGACAGATAAGAAAAACAAAAGATTCAAGAAGAAACTAACCCAAGGAAAACCTCCCCAAAACTTCAAGATGGACTGTAGAGAAAATGTTAACTAAGATACAGCTAAGGATTAGATTTTAACTCTTATCATGATTTTATTGGGATATGAAAATGCTGATGTAACGAAATACTAACCATTTGGCCTGTTAATCACCAGATAGCTAGACCATGTATTTCTGCAGAGGAAACGGGGGTTTACTGTTGGTAAATGGAGAAACAGTGAGATTTAATTGGATTAAAAACTTCTAACATTCATATTTGGCCTTTTTTTAAGATAGCTCCTTAAATGGCTTCTTTTAAGTAACTGATTTAAATATTTTCTTTGATTTCATAGGATTTAGTTAGGATTGCTTACTTTCGCCAATTATAAACTATTTAGATTATTATTAATAACTGAAAACAGGATCTACTTTAAACAAATTAGTTTGCCAATACATAACCAATTTTAACTATCTAAATAGATACAAAGTCTGAGTTATCTATAATTTTGAGAAACAATATATTTTGTTTCAATCAATTAATTTACTAAGGGACAGTGCCCCATCAAAACCAGGTCCACTTCAGAGATATAATCTCTGTTAAAACGTCTCTACAGAGAGGCATACAGAAGAGATCATGATGGAAGTAACTAGTTTATCATTTGTGTTCTGTCTTTTGTGTTATTTTGTTCAATGTTTTATTTTCCTCTCTTTAATAATTAAATAGCCATAATTAATAATTGTGATTATTTTGCTTGGTCTTAATTATGGTGTCCCCTCAGGTATGTAAAAGAACCCCTGTGACTAAAACAGTGGGAGTCAAACCCCTGATTTGGTGGTAAGAAAAACAATTAGTAAGATCTGTCTTACCATTTCTTGTTTCTCTGGATTAAATATTTTTAGTTATTTTAAAAATACAACCCGTTTACTGTCCAACAATTTAAAATTACCCCTTTCTATCCCACAGAGCCCAAGTCAAAAGATAACCATTCATCCCATTTATAAATGACTCTCACAAGTGTTAAGGAGTTGGGGCAAACTTATCTTAATAAAATATTCATGAGCTACTTCCTTTCAATCATCTCACATCCACCCACGCTGACATTTCACAAACCAAACTTTGCCATCATACCTTTCAGCACCAGGCTTTTCCCACACATTTGTTCAGGTCAGTGCGCAAATGCTCATACTTTTCAGAGTCTTAAAAAAAAATCACACTCCCACACCTTAGTACAAAAGGCAACTCAAGGTAAAGATTAAGAAAATGGCCTTACTCCTCTTGTCCCTTCTTTCCATTAATTTGAGCAGCACCTATCTTCACCTAGTAGGTGTTTAATTTCCCACTAGAATTGTGCAACTCTTGCAATTCATTCTCCTACCTTATGCTAAGAAAAATTACATTACAATTGTTGACACTCCTGTGAATACCAAATTATTTTCTCTATTTCTCATTACATGAATACTGACCCCTAGTAGACAAAACTAACTTTGAGTTATTATATATAGTAGGTATTAATAGGTATGAAGTCTTGCCTACTATTTAGTTATCTGAACTGTACTTCATTTTCTTCCAGAGCCACTTATGCTTCATAATATTCCTTTGTGTCTACTGGAAATATAGGTATTTTTGTGCTAATTTATTAGGAGGTCTCATCTCCTATTACTTCCACATCCACCAGATGTGAAATTTTACAAAAAGATATGTCATGAATATGCACAGTTCTTGTTCTAATCTATAAATAAGACACACTGTTTGTGCTTTTCTAAAAGACATTTTATGCAGTAATACTAAAAGGAAAGCAACTAGAATGTCAATCTTTGTGGAGAAATATATGTATGTCTCAATATACCACTAGCAGGGGGATAATCTAATACTGCAGATCTTTTGCATCTCTAATTTCTAGGAGTCCTAAAATACAGTCAGGGCATGGCTCAGGATTCAAGTCATGCTTCCTGTCAGTCCCTGGCCCAGGCCAAGGAAGCTAATGATCCAACCAGCGGACCAAATTCAATGATGAATCCTAGTCACGTGCCACCTGAGGCACATTGCACATACGCCAAAAAGAAGATGCTACATATGATAGGTGCCATTAAAAATTGGACATGTGCTGAGTACACCGTGGTATTTGTGGCATTTTCACAAAGAATGCTGCTAACAGCACAGTACAGATTAATATCAGTTTCCGGTATACATCTCTATATTAGTTGCATCAGAGATCTACAACACTGAACTAATTGAATTCAATACATGGCACATTATGTCTTTAAAGCACATTCAGGGACATTAACTAGTTAACCCTCACAACTGCTCTCTGTGTTATTATTAATTATAAGTGTTATTAATTAATTAATTAATAAGTGTTATTATTTCCATTTTACAGATAGAAAAACTGAGGCCGAAGTGAAGTCACTTGCACAAAGTTTGCCAGAATGTCAATAGTAGATGCAAGATTAAAATGAATCCATCCCAGACCCTCAATCACATGGCAAAGCTACAGATCTATGTAATGTTTCAAATGATAACATGGAGACAGAGATATTTGAATATAAATTTGAATATAAATATAGACCTGGTGAAAGTGGATTAAATTTGGCCTAATATAATTTAATGTATAGCATTATATACAGTATTACATAAAAAAATGACATTAAAAGATAGTTAAGATAGCAAAGTCACAAAACAGGTGCCCCTAAATGTTGGCCGTGTGATTCAGTAGATGTTAGCAACTCATGTGCCTGTGGGAATGCTCCTATGTCTGTATGTTTTGGGCAGAACTTTATTGCAAAGTTAACTTTTTTCCTGTCAAATAAAATTGTGCTAGAAGCTAAACAGATAATTTTAAACCAAATGGATGTTAATTGGAAGGTGAATAAATCTAAAAAGCTTTGGTTCACCACAGCACTAATAATTTCTAAAAGACTATTACTACAAAAATCAAAATCCAAAAAGTGATCAACAATTGAGGAATGGAGCACAGACATCATAACCTCGGCAAGGAATTGTTCACTATGGAAAGTATTGTTTACCATAACACGAATACCCCCAAAAAAGTCTGAGATGAAGGATGCTTTCCTGGATGTCTCTGAATAATCCTATTAAAACCATGGCCCCCACCTCGCCTCCCTGTCCTCTCTACCCATTTCCTCCCTTCCCTATCTCTATCCTCCTCCTCCACATTTTGCTTCTGCTCTTTATCTTAACTTAATATTTTTATTTAAATATTTGGATTTTTATAAACAAATTTTATCATTTATTTATTTATTTGTAAACTTGTAATACAAATAATTTATTCATAAATTTGTAATACAAGTAATTGGTTTATATTTTAACCATTCATATTTTATATAGAGAATCAAATGTTTTAAGTATATCTAAGGTAGCAAATTGCTAATGTATCATGAGAACTTTATATATACTTCGTTATGTTTGTTTTTTCTGTATACATCTTTTTTAAAATAACAAAAAATTAATAGGAAAAAATGATAGAAAAGTCAAGCACTCAAGGGTAAGTAAATTCCAGAAGCTTGCTAGGGCAACCTTAATTTGGCCCCCTTATGCATATACGTTATGAAATATTTTTAATTACATGATCATATACTATGATCCTGCCTGAGTTTGTGACTGGTATGTAGCTGTTCAATATTTCATTTTTATCCTCTTCATTCAGCATGTGACCCTAGGTCTTACTTACTGAGCATCATTCAAACCCTGCACTGAATACAACCATTACTAATTTTCTTCTCAGCAGTTCTGTGGCATTCTCATCCTAGTAACTGAGTGCTTCATGAACATTAATGAATTTATCTTCACAACCTTTGAATATTATTCTCTTGTACTTTTGAAGAACTGAGGAACAGAGAAATTAAAACCAAAATTTCCAAGTGTCCACTAATTTTGGATTCCCAACATCACCACCACTTGATTTTTCAGAGTGAGATTGATATGGCAATTTCCTTGAAAAACTTTACTGAATCAAATTTAAATAGCTTTGCAAAGTTTCCGTATTATTGTGGGTTGGGCATTGTAGGCAACCTCCCTCGGTGAGGTAAGGTCTGGCTGATAAAAGGCCATATTGAACAACGTGCCAGACAATAATGGACTTTGGGGACAACACATGTGAAGTGGACGTCCTGGGAAATACCCAGAGGGAAGTAAATGTAAATTCCCCACCTAGCCTTGGATATTATGCAAAAGCCCTGGATATTAGGTATTTCCAGGCTACACAGATCCCTGCTTACACTGAGAATTCCCTGGCAAAGTCAGACTGCCCACGCCATCTTACTTTGCTTTTCTCCTCAGAGATGATAATCAATATAATTGCACATTGCTCAGTTACCATGCCGCTCTTTCTAAGCAAGCACATCTATTCTTAAGGTAAAAGCTTTCCAGAGAAAGCATATTGAAACCATAAAAGACCCTATGCACATGCTAATGAGCTTACCAGACATCACCCAACTCCATCCTTGGGTGCTGGCTAGTGAACAATCCTTCAAGTCCATGGGTTTTTCTGAGGATACCAGTTCATAATCACTTGGCTCAGAACCAGTACACTCATTAATCTGAGAGCTACCCCTTTATGCTGTTTAAGCCTTTCGATCCTGGGAATAGGTAAATTGTAGGCAAAGGTCCCTTCCCAGGGCAAGCCTTCAAAAGATCAGATCCGGAGGTGGCATTTGTATTCCCTTCCTCCCCAGTATTTCCTAGGAAACGTACTCAACTAAGAGCTCAGTCTTGTCTTAGCCCATTGTTTAAAAGAGTCCTGGGAAGCTCATAACACTTCCCAAGGCTGATATTAATTATATCTCCTAGACAAGCTACATACAACCTCACACTTAGACAGAAATATTTGCATTTTTAATACAACGAGCTCCTAAGATACTTAAACTTAATTCTATAAGGTTTGTCAAGGATACTGCAGGAAATTGCCATCTCTGTCACAGTCAAAAGCAACAGAAAACAGGGTACAATAACAGTGCCAGGGAATCTTAGCTACAGGGGGCACTATGAGTTCCCTGTATAACATCAAGCAGAGTGCAAACATATTTCAAGACAGATTGCTGTGAATCTGATGCACTTTTTCATGGTCTCCATCATAATTAGAGGAGTATTTAAATAAACGTACGTGTTCATAGAGGTTCATTTTTGTTTGTATACTATACACAGTATACTTTAGGCACCAAGTTTTCTAAAGGAACAACTACTTTTTTTGTGAGCACAAACTGCGCCTGCAAGTTTGTACCCACACTTCCAACTGTGGGCGTAAATCTAAGTAACTAGCCAGTATTACTGATTCTTAGCTGTGGTTCTGATCATGTCAAGGACTGTGTATTTGATTCTGCTGTGAGTTTCTCACTGCATATTACTACCCACCCTCACAGTAAAGTTTATTTGAAAAAACTGTACAGTAGCATTAGGTTTTAACACAGACACTCCATTTTCAAAAAGTCTCCCTTATACAAGCTTCTGTGGTTTTATTAGGGACTTGGACCCCAAGATGAAACACATGCATAACTTTCAGAAGCTGAGTAGTGCCAATGAATTCAGTAATACTACTTTTGTGCTTTGAAAGACTGGGACCTTGGTTCTGGTGCCGTAGGACTTCACTGGGATGAGGAATGGACCCTAAAATGCTAAAAATTTTATCAAAGGCATTTGGATTCCACAGTGATTAACTCGCTGTAAAAATATAGATGGGAGATAGACACTAACTGCTCAACTACATGAAATAAACATAACCAAAAATCAAAACTTTGCAAAAACACTTACAAATAGCACACATATATTGAGGCACAGCTTAACTATAATGGGCCCACCTTGGCCTTCAGATATATCTGTGCAATGCCCATGGAAGGATCGAATCAGTTATGCCTCTCTATATAACCTGTGTAATGAGTTGAAGGGTACCAAAATATTTCTTGGGAAAGGCACCATGTCTGATGCTTTCAGAGTGGCTATTATTCCCATCTTCGGGCTAGAAGCAGGTAAAATGGATGCAAGTTGCATCGTGGCTGCTGATAATGAGCAAAGCTCAAGGCTGAGGTCATGAACCATAAGAAATGCCATACAGGGAAGAGAAGACAACATGTTAGCACACAGGGTGAAATGACGTGAAGTTAACAGATGCTTTCACAGTGTAAGGTAACAGAAGCAGTTTAATATGATTAGCACAAACTCAGCCACTCATTTACAGATAGCAAGTGAGAACTTCACATGCCTGGGGAAAGTAAAAGAGAAATACAAAGAAATTAAGGCTCACACAACAGCAATAATACATACCATCAATATTTTAGATATATTGTTCTGAATACAATTAGAATGGTGCATTTTGAGGTTAATTTAGTTGCTGAGCATAGGTGAAACATGAATCTGTCTGCATGGGATTAGTTTATCACATCTGAATCCTGAAGTCCCAGGTCCATTTCCTGTAGTGAAATAGATAATCATATAAAAATAAATATGGCCTCACATGTCTTGCAAGCTCAAAAAAACTGAAAATCCTGGCCCCTGTGGAGAGCTGGTCAATTTGAGAGAGAAGATTAGACTGCAACAAAAGCCACAAGTTGACCAGAAATGAACCGTCTATATTGGCTATCTTGGGGGGCCTAGTGGCAGAAAGTCTACAGAAGTAAACAGTTGCATTTCCCCCCAGTAAAGGGCATGGTGAGGGTGGCAATTTGTTGGGGACAGGCACAGCCCAAAAGTCAGTGATACCATTTGGAAAAAGGCCATGGCTAGATTGGGATGTTGCTGGTTCACTGTATCTTTTCAGTGATCTCTGCCAGCAGGGTTCCTGTGTTGTGTTGTGCTGTGGGAACTAAAGTCATCCTTCATAGCAGAAAACTAGAGGGAGAACAGAGTGTGATAGTATGTGACAGACTTTAGACTTAAAAGGCAGTCATGTAATTTTGTAATAAAACCTTAACAAGAGATAAAATAGTGTTTGGAAATAATGTTAGCAAAACTGTCTTTCAAAACAGTTTTGGGAAAGCAGCACATGTTAACTACCCAAGATCTCACAGATACAATGGAGATAAATGGTGAGAAAATTTGTGTAAGAGGCCAGAAACATAAGTCCATATAATCAAAAGTACTGAAAGAGCAACTTCTTCACAGTGTGCTAAACTTAAACTAAATTTAAGGCCAAAATGTTAAACTGAGCAAAAAACTCCATTTTCACTTGGAGATATTCTCATTTGTAGGGGTAAAATAATTTTTAAAAATGAGAAAACAAGGCCCCTCTGACCAGATCCCACCTTCGGGGGAAGAAACATTACATAGAGCCCAGCCCTGGGTGTAATAGACCAGAGTAAGGGTTATTGGAGGCCTGGATGAACTATTGACTTCAGTAAAATTTATTTTTTCCTTCTGTAACCCTTCTGCCAGGTGCCAACAGAATCAATATGGGCTGGGCTCAAAGTCTTTAGGGGACTTTTTTTTAAAAAAAAGATAAAACTGAAGGCTTGAGCTGTCATCCTGACCTGTATTCTAATTTCTGGTTCTGAGAAGTTCCCTGGTTACCTTTAGAAGCAGCTTTTCCACATTTACAAGTACTCAAATGTTTGTTGGGAACATTGAATACAAGCATCTTTTATTTGGGAAAAAGAAACATAATCCCCTCAATGTGTGTGAATGTATGTGTAGGTATTTGCATATATGGAATTGAACAACCTAAATTAATAGATTAGAATTCGGTCACACACACACACACACACTCCCTCGTGGAATCAGGCCGAGCCCAATAGAAGAATTCCTTTTTTTTCTTATTCTCTTCTGACCAACACCCCAATTCGTCCATTTCCTCATGATCTTATCTTCTGTCCATCTGGTGATCCCTGTCAGTCAGAGACAAGGAAAAGATTTCATCTCATTTATCCCATGGTTCCATTTTGTTTGGAACACAGTTACCATTCACAGAAATGTTTACAGATCAAAGCTCCCCAGACAAGTAAAACGGAGCCTGCCTGCTTCCAAAATAGGTCAGAAAACTGTATTTTCATGGCTAATTGTTATGTTCACAGATTTAGACATGTGGCAAAGGGGAAATGTAATAATTAAAATGGAACTCACTAAAAACCATGCATTTTCCAGTTATATTTTAGGTGCACATGTATTTTGCATTGCTCTTCTTAATATGATTTCATGGAAAAAGAGCCAAAGCCTAAATAAAAGATCAAAAGTCATTCCAATGTACTTCAAAAATGTATAATGAATTTGATGCCTCAATACCAACTGAGGGAGAGCACGGAGAAGTGAGTCATAAAAGCAAGAAAGATACTGTAGCATTTCTGGATGTTCTTGTCCCAGGTGACTCAGTCAATTGTGAGGCTAAAAACTGTAAGTGGTTAGGTCTAGTGAATAAAATATACGTTATAAATAGAGAGATTATAAGTTCTAAAAGAAAAAGTACCTTCAAATATGTAATTATACAAAGTGTCCAGGTATGTTCTTTAGAAAAGGATGGTGAGCTAAGCCATTATAAAATATAAAGTAACATTCCCAGCTCTTGTGTCCTGGAAAGTTCCTCTGGCATTGAGGAAAAACCAACGCAAAGAGAATGACTTATCTGATAATGTTGGGGATAACTAAAATGTTTAACGAGTCCACCGACAGAACGTATCCTTTAGTTATGGTCTAAAAGAGAATATTGTACTCTATAACAGAATAAAATATTACAGATGGAAATAACTCTTACTCCAGCCCGCCTGCCAATGCAGAATTGTACCTTATGGTACATTTTCAAGTATTTTGTTGAGTCTAATTATAAATTTCTTAAGTAATAGGACTTCCACTCTTGGTATGCCAGACATTCATGCAAAAGTCCTGAGCAGCTGAAGGAGTAAAAGGAGAGAACTCAGCCATGTGTTACTGGGGGGTGGCAAATGACATCCCTTTTTCCCATAGAATATGTATTGTTTAACCATGCTCATGGGAGACAGGTGAGTTGGCTGCCCCTCTTACAGCCCCTGTTGCTTCTGGCAGCCACTTACTGCTGAATTTCTCATTTTCAGACTCTCTACTTCCTCCAGTCCCTCATTTTTGGGAATTTCTATGAAGGTCTCCAGTTCACATAATTTTCCTAGGGCCATGGGACTGGAACCATCTGCCTCAAAAATCTTAATTGCACTGGGGCTGGGACTTAGGAAGAAGGTCCACGCAGCCCTTTCCCCCAATCCCATGATGCTGCTGTCAGTCAAAGGTGGCTAGCAGTTGTAGCTCCTATATCCTTCTGCTACTGTCCAAGAACATCATGGTTGAGTGATAATATCTGTGTATCATGGATGAGTGAAAATACTGGGATCCTAGCACTATCTTACCCACATTTTCTACTTTTTCTCCTCCCCTCATTCTCTTCCTTTTCTTTTATCTTTGAACTATACACATCTTTGTATCGTGAGGAATGAGACTGTGATTTCAGGAATAAATGAATGAGACAATGGGCAGAGGAAAGAGAAAGAGAGACAGACCGAGATTCAGACAGACATGGAAATTATATTTAAAAAAATATTCTTATTAACAGGCCACTCATTCTGAATAAGAATATCCACACAGACTTAATGTGATTTAACTAATCCACTTTAAATTCTCATCTTTAGTTAATTTGGATTAATTTTTCTGAGTGTCCCCATGTAGACAAGCCTTCCAACAGCCCTCAGTGTCCCTCTCATTTACCCTACCTAATATTTGCTTGCCAATCAAGTGAGGTCAAAGCCAGGCAGGACGGCTTTTTTATACACTTCCACAGCCCACAGAACCAATAGAGCAATCTGATGCCTCTGAATACATTTCCTGAATGAATTGTTTATATGATTTTTTGAAATAAAGAAAATTCAGCATATTTAACCTAAAAAGCATTTGCCTTATATTGTTGCTTTTCAGGTTTCATCGCTTGTATTTCATTTAATAATTCCAAGGTTCCCAAGGACAGAAAGATTCTATTTCCAATGGAGGTCCCTCTAGCTAGCAACTTTTGTAACTTTCATTGTAGCATCTGTGCATCATACAAAAATAATGACTTTATCTTCCCAATATTCCTGTGTGGTAGGAAAATGTTATAATACGCACTTTATAGACAAGACACAGGTAAAATTACCAACTTGACCACAGTCAAACCATGGGTCGGTCCCTGGCAGTTCTAGGCATTGAAACCAGAAGTCATCAAGTCAAGAATTATGCCTTTTCATCTGTTTGTATAGCACTCGCACAAGGTAACCAAGGCATCTAGGCAATACAAGTGTTCCCTGGATAGTAGGATCATGAAATGTTCTACTTAACATGCTACTTAACACATTTCACCATTTTACTATCAAGCAAGGCTGTGGGACAGTGATAAAGAGTGAAACTTAGGACAGGAGGTTTATATAGCTGCCTTGAGAATCACCAGAGCAGCTCCTGGCTTGCGGACTGGCTGGAGCCTAGCAGAGGAATGACTTGTTAAAGCATGTGGTTTAATCAGGCTCTAGTTCAGGGATGACCCATCACCTTACACACCACTTCTCCCACTGGAGACTGGAAGATATCTCTGGGCTACCATAGCAATTACATAGCTGGAAAAGTCTCATTTGGAAAGTATGTAATGTGATTTTAGTCATCTTTGCTGCAATTTAGCAGGTAGAAAGGCAGTGTTGCATGGTGCTAGTGCACTGGATGTAGGACTTAGGAAATATAGGTTCTATCCCTAGCTTTGCAATTGACTTGCTGTGTGATTTTGGACAAGTCACTTGACCACTCTGTGAATCGGTTTCACCTCCATCCCTTTGTCTGTCTTGTATGAGTTACATTTATTTAGATTGTAAGCTCTTCTGTCTGACACGGTTTGATGGCCTTGATCTCAGTTGGGATTGATAAATGCTCCTGTGATATAAATAATGATAATAATGAGGACATACAGAGGAATGACCAGCCAGTTCTAGGCAGGCCACTAGAGACCACATCGCTTTAGACTGTCAATGATATGCTGAGAACCATAATATCTCTTGTTACAATATATACAAGATTAAATCCTGTACTTAAAGCAAAGTCTGATCAGGCTATGACCTACAGAGATCCACAGGTTGTCTGTGATGAAGGAATCTTTCTCCCAGTTCCAGACTAGCAGTCTCCCCCATGGCTCCATCACTCACTTGCAGTTTGGGGTGAATGCGGAATGGATTCACCTTTGTTTCTTCCACTCCGCTATTCTCTGCCTACACCCTGAGCTCCCTCTACCGTGGTGCAGAAAGATGAAGACCACCTTCCTGAGCCAAGGAACCACAACCTCAACTGTTCTACTTCTTGTGGGGCCCTGCATGCCCGTGGATAGAATGGGCAAAATTTAAAATGGTAGAAAAATCAAACACGAAATCATAATGCCAAGGAGCTGTACCTGGCTCACAAAGTGCAGATGAATTAGCCATGGTAGAGAATGTTAACATGATAACTAGATGGAAGAGACCTTTTATGTCATGTAGTCATGGCCTCGCCAGTGCAGGACTGTTCCAAGCTGTATAATTCCTGTGATTTGTCTAAGACTAACTTGAAAGAAAAAAATTCACTGGGAAATTAAATTGGACCACATGATACACACCCCTCTAGATGTAACTGCTGAAATTAAATGTATTTGGATAGACAGATACACATTTTTAAAAAAATGTTCCATCGTCTGTAAATGGCATGGCCACACTGAAATTCGCTAGGGTTGAAGACTGACATCCGGCCAAAGCCAACTACATCATTAATGATTCTTGTGGTGTAACCAACTCATAAAAATGGCTCATAATTCCTAATCTTAGATTTTATTCTCCAAGAAATGCCCACGCAAGAATAAAAATGTGCCGTAGATATGTTTCTTCACTCAGACAATGAAATGGATCTGCTGCCTTTTAAGCATAGCCAACAAAAACTTTAATCCCAGCACAAAGAGACATCAGAATCGTAGCATATTTACATATGAAAGGAAAAATGCTTCTGTGATGAGGGTGCTAGCTGGACTATGCTCTTTCTGTGTGACAGGGGGGAGAAATGGGGTGATGAGGATTAAACATTAAAAATTATGAAGTGTTCAGACACCACAATCAGAGAGATCGTAGAAGTATTTAAAATATATTATATGAAGGTGGGAGAACTATATTACCCAGACTCTTCTGAAATTCTGACCATCTTTCATTCCCTATTTGTTACTTTTTTTTCTTATCTGCACAATTTTGACAAGAATAACAGCAGTCAAAAAGTCTAATGGTAGTTAAGGGAGATGGTTTAATAATACTGAGCCAAGGTATGAGTGATAAATATATGCTTACATATATGCTTATTTGTTTTTAGATCTGGAAATACATCTTCAACACACAAATCAGCACTCCAGTCACTTTGAACATAATGGGTGAAATTCTTGTCACTTAAAGCCAAAGGCAAAACTCCCATTGACTTTAGGGGGGGTATGACTTTCCCTGACATAATGAGCTGTAATGAATACCTCTAACTCAAGATAATAAAATAAATAATACTTAAATTTCATCATAGCAAAGCTTCTGTTTTCTTGTATTGAAAAGTTTACCTAGTACTGCAAAATACTTTAAAAATATTCCTATGAGGAACTTAGGTCAAAAGGCACCTATTAAATCTCTACCTCTTCAGTAAACACTTGAAGGTACTTAAACTTTCTCAGTTTTCAAAGTTGGATGGTACTGCAGAATGAAAATATGGGAAGAGTGTGGGTGGCTTACTTTGCTTTTGGGATAGAAAACTGAACTCTCTAATGTGAAAAAATCCAATGAGTCCAATTTCACCTTTATTACCAATGTTCCTATACATTACTAGAACAGGTGGTTAATAATGTCTTTCATACATTCATGTTTGAAAATTCACTCTTATGCTTTCAAATTTTTTCTGTTTTATTACAATACAAGTAATTTAGGACTGTGAGTGTGGGAGGCAAACTCAGTGTCAGAAAGAATATCAAGTTATTGATCTGTAGACAGAAGCAAATTAAATATGGAATTCCCGTCTCATTAAAAAAATAAGCAACTTTGTAACAAATCTTGCAAAAATCCACAGCAGAAGTGAATTTAATATGTAGGTGTTAAGCCAACTACTGCACTGTATATATCTTCTACACTGGTTACATTCTCCAAACAACACAAATGTAAACATCTATCACAAGAGTACATATATTTTACTTTCTTTGCTGACTTTAAGTCCTGTGCCTACACAGACACAGAAATATTTTATAGTTGTGACAGCTAAAATTATTACCTTTATCTCTCGAAAAGAAAATTTTCCTTTAACACTCTACTCAGCGTCTAAATATAATCTGGTTTGTGGAGGTTTTTCTTCTTTAGGATTTCTTGAAAGTGTCTCTGTATTTCATCAGAAGTCAGCCTAATAGCTGGACAAAATCAATCTTTATTTTTCCAAAGAGAGTTATAAAATATTTTTACAACTAAAGAGCTGATCTGTGTTAATCCCATACATTTTATTGCAGTTCGACATCCATTGGGGATGGATGTTAAATTACACGTCATTTAAATATGAACCAGCAGCATCCTTAAGTGTCTGTATTTCTATCTATACTAAGCCTGTTTTCAGGGGTACCTTTGTCTCTGAACACAGCAAAAAGAGTAAAAAGGATAATTTTCTTGATGGACATGAGAAAAGGTAAGTTAGGTAATGTCTTTTATTTTAGTGGAAGGTACAAGTTTTCAAGCTACACAGAGCTCTTCATCGTGTCATCTTCTTTCAGAGCTCTGTATAGCTCAAAAGTTTGTACCTTCCACCAACAAATGTTGGTCCAATAAAAAGACCTTCCTTGTCACTCTCATATCCTGGAATGGACACAACTACAACAACACTGCAAAAAAATGTGATGGATCATGACATTTATGCACTTTAAGCAACATCCAAACATCAATCAATTCTGAAGCAGGGAGACAATGACATAGGAAAGCAATAATAGTATATAAAACCTTTCACTTTATGTTATAGGTTCAAATTCAGCATGGATCTGATTTAAATTGATAGACATTCAGTGGCTTATGTGAAATTAATTTGATTGTTTCCAGTACTCACTAAATAAGCACCCACAACCCAAAAACACAACTGTAACTGGAATCCTTGCTGACAGTCTCAGAAAAAATTTCATGGAATGTACAGGTGTAGAGAGTCCTTCCACTCACTCCTCTATAGGTGGCCCTGGAAGACACCAGGCTGTTGCTCATCCCAGACCACTTATATAGACTCAGGACATCATTTCCCCAGTCTAGCCCTAGATCTGGTCAAAATATTTCAAATAAAGCATTTTTAATTGAAAAAAATTACTTTTTAAAATATTTGAAGTTATTCTTTAAAAATGTTTGCTTTTTGAGCAAGTGGAAAATGAAAAACTGGGTCTCTTTCAGTTATTTGTTCATTGTGTTTCTTTTTTCCCCCCAATCTTCTTTTTAATTCCTTTGCCCTCTCTACCCCTTCCATTTTTCAGTGGCAAAAAAGGGGAAAGCAGTTGGGAAAGTTGAGAAAAAAGTGGGGAGGGAGAGGGAGAAAAAAGGAGTGGGCAGGAAAAATGAAAAAAAATTGAAAAACTTGGAAATGAAAAATTCCTTTTTTTTTTTTTAGAAAAATGTTGCATAAATAAAAATTTGTTCTTTCTAAACCTGTGGAATGAAAATGTCAGAAAATTTTAACAACAAATATTGTTAACCAACTGTCTCTGATATCTTTCACAAATACTGAATTCACAAAAAAAAAGAGGTTGGAAGTTCAATTCTTATATGCACCTAAACAGCTGCATGAACACTGGACTATGTAGAAACCTCTCAGAACTGCACAACTGGACTGGAAATCTGGGAACTCTTCTTGCAATATTTCCAATATCTATTGCTTCCAGTTTGGCCAGAAACGCCAGAAAAACAGTCTCTCACATTCTCCTGCTCTTCATTTGGGTCCTAGAAAGAACATCAGCATGCAAAGATATATATATACAAATAATAAGTAATGGGGATGTGGGAAAACTACATTTACTTTTCCAAACCTCCAAACTAATTGTTTGTTTCGGGTTTTGAACAAAGGTTGGAGAGGATTTTTCATTTTGTGTTAACTGTTTTACCCTTGTCTATTTATAGTAAGCCCAGGTGTACTATGTCATTATTGACAGTGTGTGGTATAACCATGAAATAATTCATGTTTCAGGACAAAGTGAGTACTCTTTTTACTATGTTTTTTACATGGAGGCCAATATTTGCATATGTTGGTGCCTAAATTTAGCCATACATCCATATTTAGCCAACATCCATATTTAGGCTCCTAATTAAATATGACCTAATTTTACCCAACTGCTAAGGATATGCAACTCCCAATGAAGCCAAGGAACCTCATGACCATGTACTGGGAATGTTGTTTCATTATGTATGTACAGTGCCTAGCACAGAGGGTCCCAATCCTTGAGGAGATGTCTTCCAAGAGAGGAAGGATGTTCCAGTGGTTAGGGAGCTGGAACTTGAGTTCAGTTCCCTGCTTGGTCACAGACTTTCTGGGTGACCTTGGGCAAGTCCTTTACTATCTCTGTACTACAGTTCCCCCATCTATAAATTGGATATAATAGGACTGCCCTACCTCACAGCGTTTGTTGTGAGAATACACTATAGATTGTGAGTTACTCAGATACTAAATGGGCCACATAAGTACAGAAAACAGGTGCTACCACATTAAATAAAGTGGGTTTAAAAAAAGAAAAATCATATTTGATCTGAAGCATCCTTGGCATCTTCCACTGCAATTTGTACATTTCTTACAAGTATTGATGAAAATAAGGGGAATGTTTGCTTTTCCATACTCCTTCTGTATAAAGCAGGCATATTTACAAGCCATTAATTTGTTTTCCACCCATCTGGATCTAGGCGGTACTAGAAACTATAGAAGACTATTTCATGAGGACTACTCTTGATTTGTCCATCCAAGAGTTTTAGAAAAATATTGGATTAGCATCACTACACTGTATCTTGGTAGAAGAGTTCAAAATCCTACCTACTTTTGGGGTGAGTGGGAGAGAAATATGGCTAATGTATGCTGCAAATGTAGAAGTTAGTAGTTGGCTGACAAATCCTCTCCCTGCTGTTTTCTGTCATGTTCAGCTTTTCTGCAAATTTCCCACGTGCTCTTTTGGCTGCAGCATGTGATATTTCACTATTGCTATTTTCTCTCCTTGCAGCAAAACCTAGTATTTCATCGTAAACAAATAGTGTTAACACTTGTGATGCTTAATGTTTTGTCAGTTTGCTCAGCAGGTGTGAAGAAAATGCAGACACTTCCAAGCCTTTTTTAATGCTGCCAGTCTTCACTAAATCAAGGAGCTCTCCCAAGTGGATGCTCTTGTATACTGTATTTAGCTCAATTCCTGAAAAATTAAGAACTGAAACTCATCTGATATCAACAGGCAGCACCGGAGTGCTGAAAACTTCTGATTCAAAGGGGGCAGGTGAAAATGTAGCAGGACTTATCCTATTACATAAGAAGCTCAAAGGTTTTGGAAATATTAGAGAAACAAGGTGGGTGAGGCCATATCTTTTATTGGACCGAATTCTGTTGGTGAGAGAGACAAGCATTCGAGCCACATAGAGCTTTTCTTCAGGTCTTGGACATAGTTCACTGCTACAACCAGCTTGTTTATATCTCAAGTCTCCCAGTTCAGCAAGGTACACAGCACATGTTTGGTTTTTTTAAACAAAAAGAAGCATAATTTTTTCAATGAAATTTATAACAAAAATATTTTGCTGTTTATGACCACCTTATAAAATCTAAATTTTTTTTAAAATTTGAAATTGATAAACATTTGTGCCACAAAATGGCAAAATATTTTTGAAAAATTTGTCTCACTATTTTTCAACTAGCTCTATTTACAAAGCATTCTTATACTGGGAGAAACAAAGTGGGGGGGCTAAATGTGTCAGATAAATTATTCATAACAAAAATTCAGCCAATTCTCATGTTGTATATGAATTATTCTCTTCAACGAATGTAGGTCACCTAAAGAAAAATCAATTTCAAGCTGATGCACAATTTCTACCATGCTGGCTGATACAATTTCAGGATTTTAACACGAAGTAGTCAAACAAATAAGCCCGAGGCTATCCCTTCATTTCCAAAAGTGAGTTCTTGAGGTGCAGCAAGAGCCTTGAACATGTAGCAGGAATCTGCTATATCTTTTATTTTGTCACTAACTAACCCAAAGCCATGTGCAGATGTGAAGCGTTGCTTCCTTCCTCTTGAGGTGAGATATCAGAAGCCACTCATATATTCTTAGCACTTAACCATCTATGAGAATGACTGATCTATTTCCATTACTTTTTCAAGCATTGCTATAAGCAATACTTTACTGGTATATGAAGCCATGAACACGTATACAAGATTGCCACTAACATTTTCTGTTTCTACAGGTCCGGAAGGGGGTGTGGGCATGGTGCTTTCAAGACAATTAAAACTGTCAAAAGAAGAGTTTATTGTCAAAAGGCCTGTCTCCCTTTATTATTATCGTTATTGATTTTGTGATATCACCCAGACACACAATCAGGACCAGGACCAGTTGTGATAGGTGCTATACAAACATGTAAGGAGCTACAGTCCCTGGACCCAGGAAGCTTAGAACCTACTGTGACATGAAAAACAACAAGCAAAGAAGCCTTCTGGAGGAATGATGGGGAGAAAGTGTTTCCTTCACAACCTGCTGCCCTCTTTCGCATACTCTGTGGAACTGCTTTTACAAGGACTCTGGGGTTCCAGTTCCACAGATAGGGAGAGAGCAGAGGAAAGCTATATAGGCACCCTGTATTTGAGGGGCCTCGGAACTTAATTGGGAGTTTTACAGTTGAGAAGATCCTGGGAAATTACAACTCCCATGATGCCTTGCAGGAAAGAGAAAAAGACTCTTCCTCTTTCAGGGAGCTCAGAAAAAAAGCATGTGTGGGCTCCATTTTTTGGGTGGGGTGGAGAGCAGCCGAGGCTTTAATCTGCTGCTGGGGGTCCTGAAGCTGCTGCTGAGAGCCTGCTGGCGTTTTGATCTAGTCACCAGCTTTAGAGGTTGGTGGCATTGCCCAAGCCAGGGCAGGGACTGAGCCTGGAGCTGCCTGAAATGGGCCTGCAAGTGAAGGTGGTGTGAGTGCCTCCCCTTCCTTTTTTATTTTTTTTTGGGGGGGAGGGGGCGCAGGGCTTGTAAAGCAGAGAGACTTTGACTGGGCCTGAGAAGAGGCAGAGAGGTATTCTCTTTGAGCTAGGGCAAGGACTGCTGACACTTGGTTGGGCTGAACTGATACACGGAACCAATAGAGTGCTGTCTCCTTCTTCAGATTTTCAAATGCATCCAACGGATTAGGGCTCTGAACTCTAGGGGAGTGTACATGTGGGAGCTGGGATAAATAGTGGCAGTGTAAATGCCAGTTAGACAAATTTCATTTATTACTGTAAACTACATTTATTAATTGATTTATTCAACTACCCCTGTGGATTTAAAATAGTAGTGCTATTTAATTTCAGTCTGTTATGCCACCTTTCCTTAATTTGTTAAGTAAAGGTGTGTTAACTCTAATTTAAGTGCATTGGATGTATAGTTTGCATCATTGGTATTTTTTGAGTTAGACCCATGCTGTATATTAATTATTATTATTATTATTATTATTATTATTATTTATTAACAGAATAGGTTCAGTCCTGGAAGCTCCCAAGTGTTGTCTGCTACCAGAAAACCATCCAGAAAAAAAGGGGTTACAGCTAGATAAATTCTGCCAGAATTTTCCTTTCCCCTTCTAAAACCAAAATCCAGAGGAAAACCAAAGACTGTCTGCAATTAATTATAGTGCTTCCCCACGCAGTAGTTTGTAATCACTGACCCCACCAGACTTCCATTGAAGCTAATGAGAGCTTTGCTGAGTAAAGACTTCAGAATTCAGCCCAATAGTAAGCTGTGGAGGCACAGAATACCAATTAGAAAAGCCTAATACCCATACCATTGATTGATGATCATTGAGGGTGACATTGATAGCAGTGATACTCATTCTACTGAGTGGTGATCATTGGGGGTGACATTCACATATGATGGTGAGTACAAGGCCTAAGCACCACGTAAAGCTCTGTTTTGAAGCCTATCTGCTGAGGAGACTGCCAAGATGATGCCAGTTAGTCCAAATGTAGTAGTGGTTTTTGTGATGTGAACATCTATTCTCTGGGAGCTTTCACACACGGCCTACCTCATAGACATCAGATAGTAACTAATTTCAAACATTACTTGTTTATTCTTCAGATGAACTAGCAACATAGAAGAGAAATGCTCTATACCTATATTCCCCATCCCATGACCCACCTGTCCTCACTGAGCCACATATTTCATTTTCACCTTAAGCATTTTCACCTGCTCATACACTAGAAACCCCTGTGTGATTGACTGATTGATTCATTCATCAACACTGAATAAAAATCAAAGTACGGCACCACTATGAATATGGTGAAGCATTATGTTCCTGATCAGTTTAATCTGGGGGCCACCTAGGTCATCAAAAGAGATTTCTACATGTACATCCCCCAGAAACATGGATCATTTTATTCACACCAGTCATAAACAAGCTGCCCACAACAACATTGTTTTTTCCTCCCTCAAACATGGTATAACCCAAAGATGTGAAACTTAGAAACCTGGGTCCAAATTCATCTCTGGTGTAAGAGCCCAGAAGTCAGTTAAATGGGGTTAACAATTAAATGGCAGCTTACTAGTATTTAGTCAGGTTTTTCTCTTTTTCTATTAAAGAAGTAAAGTTCATAAAGATAATTTCTGCACTTAATCAAAATAAAGGTAGAGTTGTGAAATGAAGATGCCCTACCTTTTTTCACTTTAGGATACACTGACCTTGCTATGGAAATATACAGACGATATCACTGTGGCTCTTTTCTTAAGGCAGCTAAATTTGTCTTCAAATGTCATTTCAGTACTTCACACAGACAGTGCCAGCGGTAGTGTTTTTTTTTTTTTTAAGATAACACTACATACACCAGGGTGTCAGTAAATAGCAAATGAAGCTACGGGCACAGCAAGCTCATTAGGAAGTGGACAAAGCAGTGTCACTAAATAATTTCACTAGAAAGTTACATGTTTTCAGAAGAAATCAATAGAAAATAATAATAACAATAATTAATAAAAGATTGTGCATAACATTAAAGTTTTGAGAAGAGCAAGGAAAGTCAAAGTTAAGGCCAACATTCCTCCTTGCAGCTGCAGCATGATTAAAAAGGTCATCTTGTCATGTGGAAAGCATGTTGTATGGGATCGCTGGCTTTTGTTGCTTTGTATTAAAATCTAGTCATGATTTTTGGGCAGTATTGAATTGTGAACTTTCTTGTTTTTAAAAAAATGAATAATAGCTGATAGAAAAAAAATAAACTTCCATGGAACAAACAATTCTTTCCCATGAAACCAGAATACCTTTAGTAAGAAACAAGAGCCAAATTCTGATCTCAGTTCATCAATTAATCAATACATTTGAAGTAACTCCGACTATAATAGGGATGTGGGTGGCTGGCTGTCCTAAAAATCAAGTCGCAAGTATTTAAGATTATTAATGTCTCTGGACATTTTTCAAAGGCATATGATTTATAACATTATAAGCTAGATTTTGATTGAGGCTTTGTGCTCATAAGCGGGTATAAGGAGGAGTAAGAGCCCCCTTCCATCCCTGCCTATGCAAGCTACATGAACATTAGTTCTAGGGCATGCAGGGGTTGGGGTGATGTGTACCTTCTTACTTTCCATCCCCCCACAACAGGTGGATGTGAGTAGGCAGTTGGAAAATGGCTCCATCTCCTCCAATGCCCTGGCCAACAGAGTTGAGCCATTGAGGAGGGTGTAGGGCACTAATTTTCTGCTGGTAGAGGCTAGCCACAAAGTCTTACACCTTCAGCATAAGAGAGAATTGTGGGGGAAGTGGAGAGGGAAACTGTGGCTTTCTAATATGCAATTCCTTCCTTGGAATGCTCCTCAGGCACTATAGGAAATTGCTGTCCTTTAGTATGAGCTTTTACCTTGAGACACCTAAATGTGTGATGTAGGTATCAAATCATACACACTCTTTGCACATATTACTTACCCAATAAACTTTAATGGCCCTCTGCTGTTATGAACTATCAGGTAAAACAGAATTTACCTCGTGCATATCGACCTAAACAGAAAACCAAAACAAAAAATCACACAACTACAGTCTGTTGTTACAAAAATTTAGCTCCAATTATTTTTAGATCACTGCACCTGGTAATGACCTGGCAAACAGAAACAGCTCCTTCAGATGCACTGTATACATTTAGTTTAACTTTTTAAAAGCAGATTTTGAAGCTGGGTGCTGGTTCTGCCGTTGGGCAACAATTATACACATATGCCACGCTCATCGTTGTGGTTTCTGGCTAAACTTGACATGATTTGGATTGAGAGCAATTAACATTACCCCCTATAAATGCAGCACATATGGTTTCTGCAGCATGGGGAGAGAAATGGAGAAAATCTAGCTGAGAAGAATAATGCCAGAGAATCAGGAACTCAAAATTAGCAGGAAAGTTGGACAAAATTGCTTATGGAAGATGTTCTAGAAGAGGCCATTGTAATATGGGAATAGCAATATTTCCTTTCTCCCACTCTGTCTGTCCTGTCTAGTTAGAGCCAGATTCAACACTGTTAGTCGCACCGAATAGTAACATATTCTGAACAGTCCCATCGACTCCACTCACAAAGTAAGTGAGCTCTGGGACTCAGGCTCTTATGTGTGTCTGTAGAACCTAACACACTTAGGCCCCTGATCTTCACTCAGGCCTCTGAGTACTACTGTAATTGAAGTAATAAACAATCGATTTTCACTGGGAACAAATTCCAAAGGCATTCCATCACTGAGAATGTCCTGCCTCCGGCTCTCATGAGCGTCACACTTCAAACGGTTAGCTGAATTCAGGTGGAACAGCATGTCAGAGAGGGGAAGTAGCTTCTTAGGTAAGGTGGGTCTAGGCCATTTGTGGCTTTATAGGTGGTAGCCAGCATCTAGAATTTCATCTCAAAATGGGCTGGTAACTATTGCAGGGTGGAGAGCACAAGTGTTATGTGCTCTATGCCACTCCACAAGGGAGCCACTGCATTCTGTACCAGCCAGAGCTTCTGAGGGGCTGTATAAGGGAAGCTCCAGGTAGAGATCACTGCATCAGTCTAGAAGCCTGGCAATGCCTGTATCTTTTAGTATTCAAAAGATGGATTTTTCCTCCACCCTGGTTAAGGGTGGACAAGAGTCATTAGGTGACTACATAAGGGTGATAGTCATTAGCTAGTTGTCTGCAATGTTTTGTGTAGCTATTTCGGTCTCAGGATATTAGAGAAACAAGGTGGGTGAGGAAATATCTTTTATTGGACCATCTTCTGTTAGTGAGAGAGAAAAGCTTGCACAGCTCTTCTTCAGGTCAGAACTGAAACTTGAAAAGAAGTTTTCCAAGATAAACAATTAAAAAAAGTCCTCTGACAAATTACATTTCTAGCTTGCTGCTGCTGATCTTTTCCTTTGTATCCTGTTCTGAGGAAGTACAAAATGATTTTCTCCGTCTTGGATATCCCTTTACATGACACTGTCAGTTTTAACCAGACTTAATTACCCAATGTGGTATGTTTTATGAAAATATTTATTATCCTTTATGAGCATACTAGAGTCAAGGATCAGAAAGCAATTTTCCTTCTTTCCTGATATCAAAACTATAATGTTTTTAGTAAAGTTAAGCAGCACTTTTTAAAATCCCCTATGCTTGATGTGTCATCCATCAATGAGTCAAGTCTGTTATGCTGGAACACTGCATACAAGAACGGTCCATCACCACTGGATATTTTGAAAGGGAATGCTTTATTGTTTTTAACAGGGAGTTTGAAATATGCTCATCCTTTTCTCTGTAGGTGTCATCATGGCCATACCCAATGAGAAGAGAGGGGCTTCAAACTCACACTTTTCTAACATATCTATTCCCATCATTATTGTGGTTAACACACCATCAGCTTTCACTGTCCAAAGCTCTTCTTGACAAATGCCTCTGTGTATGAGTGCAGAACAACCAACCCAATGTGAACAGCTAGAATGTCTTTGTACTCATCGAAACTTCTGTTTTACATGTCAATCTATAATGTGAAAAAGCCTTACTATAAAAGAAATTAAGGTGTTATTTTGCTGCCAAGAATTTAAGCATGTACATGATGTGGCCATTTCTGGCAAACAGCAAACCAAAAGCTTTACAAAGGACAAACCAGCCTTTGTAGTAATACCAAATGGATACCTATTCATTTTCTCAATAAAAACAACTCCATCAACTAAATGTTTAGGTTGCTCTGCTGCATTTTGCTAAATTTTACTCCAAACAGCTGTTCTGTAGTCCTCATAAAACATTTCTAATAATTAAAGAGTGGATTTTGCAACATTCAGTCACACTGAGTAGTACCTTAGTCTATGAGTAACCCCATTGAATCAGTAAGACTGCATGTGATGTAAGATATTGTGAGCAAGGGTAGAAGAATCTGATCCAATCAGATTAGTTGATGCTTGTAAAACATTTTGAAATTTAAATTAGTGCTATTGGTGCTAATTATTTATAGACATACATATATTATTTTGGGGGAAAAATACAAGGAAGGTCATAAATGAAGATAAGCACCTTGATTTTTAAAAGTAGTTAGCCTTTGCTCCGCTTAATGTTGCAAGGACTTTGGATGCCTAAAGTCACGTTTTCAAAAGTTACTTAGGCAGCTGGGCCCAGATCCTCAAATATATTTAGATGACTAACTCCCACTGAAATCAGAGCAGACACCACATGCACTCTCTAGACTTTAGATTTTTATTATTCTCTTAATCTAAAATAAAGGTCATTCTGACTGAATGCATCTTATTGGCGTAATTTGAGAGGCTGACCCATAATGAGAGGCAGCTGCATTCAAGAAACCTTAAACTGAATCAATGAAATTCTGTGTTCCAGAAGAAGAGTATCATAGACTGTCTTCTCTTTCTTCATCCCTTGTTTCTGCACATCAGCTTCCCCATCTGAAAATTGGGATCAATGATATTTACATCCCTTTGTCAAGTGCTTTGTGATGTATGGAGAAGCAGCACTAACAGCCTATTATTATTATGTATGGAAAAATCTGTAAGAACTTGATGTTAGGATTGCATAATTGCAAAATACTCAGAGAAACTCAGCCACGTCTTCATGAGCGAGCACAAGGTGTGGGTCTTCTCTCTATGAAATTTTAAATTTCTACATACACCTCCAGCTGAGAACCGCTCAGGACTCCATCTTGAGTCCATATGGTCTGCTCCTAGATTCTATTCTGTACTATTCAGGTTCTTGTAGTATGCCCAACACTCTGACATCTGCATGCTTTCCAGCAGTACATTAAGCAATACAACTAGCATCTGTAATGTGTGGTTCATTCATTCTCTCTCTTCCTTTTCCCGGATTAGCCATAGTGGTTACTGCTGAACAGCACAAGATATTCCCTTCCTTCAGTGGCGAAGCATGCTGTCTGCACACGGTCCCCACCCCCAGCCTTTAGGAGCCCAGGGAATGAGAGACTGAAACTAGCAATGGAGCCCAGCTATGTCACATGGTACAGAAAAACAAACACATAACAAGAATGTTGGATAGTCTTCAATGTTTGTTCTGAAGCACAAGGACATAATTATAATGCAGATGTGTGGAGGGATAAATGTTTCTCTCTTAAGTCAAAATTTTCTTGCTTTTATTTTTCTGTCAATAAATAACACTCATAGACTTATAGACTTTAAGGTCAGAAGGGACCACCATGATCATCTAGTCTGACCTCCTGGTTTGATTTAGATGTTTTCTAAAACAAGAGTGGGGAAAGTGAGTTTAAATTAGGGAGTACTGAATCTCAAGATATCAGTTCAGACCAAGTTTAGATTCTTATCTAAATCTCATCTCCCTGAATCTGCAAAGTCATGCTAAAAATCTCAGGCTGGGTGAAATATCATGAAAACAGGCATCTTAGTGAGTCGCTGGCACTTCAGGTTCCACTGATTCCATTTCCCAATCAGTAAATACAAATCAAAAAAACATTGCAGAGCCTCAGAAAAGTCTCGGTTTAATTTGTTTCTATTGCCAATTGAAAGGAAGGAGCCTGGGTGCATAGGCAAGGTTGCTATTTTATCTCATTTTTTTCACCCAGCCTTAGGATCAGTATATGGCAGCGATGTGTCTTAATCAACATTTGTTTCACTGATTGGCTCACAGATTTATGTTGAATCCAGTTAAAAGCATAGATATATGGAGCTTTTTAAAAATGCAACTTAAGGCTTGTTTTTGAAAAATGGTCAGTGTGCAATTGAGGGTACACAGTTACATACACACACAGAATGGGTAATTGTGTGTATGGCATGCACGCAGTTACCAGGTGTGCATGTGCAGTCTTTGTACCACTAATATCTTGAAAAATCAGGCCCATAATGTTTCTAAATTCTGAACAGTGCTTGATTGATTGATGATTCAAAATATGCAGACAAGTTAAAATCCAGGGGTTTCTGGATGTTATGAAGCTGCATAATATGTTGTTACTGAAAAGCAATCTTATAAATATAATCTTGAATAGTGACAACAAGCAAAATGGAAATAAAAATAACTGTTCTGCATAATGTTTTAGATTTGATTCACTAACGTTTACTAACTCAAAGAAACCTACTGTACATGCAAGCTTCACTATTGCTCATTTTATCAGGAGTTGGAGTTTCATTTGCATATGCTGCAATTCATTTAAAGAAAAACATCTGGTGTCACAGGAGAAAAAGTACAGTTCTAAAACGTTGCCTATGTTGAATATTTAAACCTATGTACCACACATTAAAAGACTGAAAGAGGCAATCACAGATCAGATGCAGCACTTTTATTACAAAGATTTCAGAAATAATACAAAGCATACATGCAAGGAAACTGAACAAGTGAATCATCCTGCTAAGATGCAAAAGATGCTCAAAGGGTTAAGGATGGTAAATTACATTGCGTTGCTATGTGCAGCAAAGATAAAAATCTAGTAGCACCCCCTTTAATAGGTGAAGGGTGGTCTGAGCCAAAACGCACATACTGACGTCCAACCTATCCCCAGAGAATCAATGAAGGTTTTTTTGTGTGATCAATATAATATTCCACAGCTAAATTTAGGAACTGTGCATCCTATGAAAATGGCACCTCACTATGACTAATTAGCAATAAAAAATTGTGGTTATCTACAGGTTTAATTATTTAATCTCTAAGGTTCTGATTAAATTAAATCCCTTTACCTAAGGACAAAAAGTATATAAAAAAAAGAACTACATTTCTAATGTTGTTTATTCAGAAGGGATTCTGTTACTTTCCACAATCATTTTGTAAGATTATACCATCTTTGCTATTAAAAACAAACAAACAAAAACATACAGTGTAAGACAGGCTGTTCATAAACCTGTTTTGCTGTGTCTGTATATTATTTGGCTAATGCACAAACCAAGCCTACTTAACTCTTTTTCACTTCGCAGTATTAAAGAGATCACTAATGTAAGGAGTTCAGAAGCTTCAGTGTTTGTTTGGAGATGTAAAAAAGCAAGCTGAAAAGTAGGAAATGTCTGTAATCACAAGAAGAAAGACTCCTATTTTGGGCTACTTGCACAATCCCCTCCCCCCCCCAAAAAAATCCCAAAACAAAGCAGAACAAATAAACCTTTACATCTGAATCTGCTTTTTTCTCACTATTTGTACCCTATCTCTGTGTATACAATTTCTAAGGTGAAACCCTAGCCCTGAATTTAATGGGAGTTTTATCATTGACTTCAATGGAGCCAGGATTTCATCCCTAATAATTCATTTCAGCACGTATGTTGAAATATTTGGAGTCTAACTTGGAGTCTATGGAGTTCAATCATAACTTCTTGTGATTAAATGCCTGTGCAAAGAACAGGATAGCACAAGGGCCCAGATCCTCAGAGGCATATAAGCTTCTGCTAGGAATCTAAATATATTTGAGGATCTGGGCCAAGAAGCCTCCCACCGTAGAGCCCTTCCCCAGAAGCTGGACATAATTATAAGCCCTGTTTCCTCCCTTAAGTATATTGCCCCTAAAGAAGTAGTGTAATCCCTGACTACCTCTAGCACTGGGGCGTGACTAATGGAAGACTAGGGGTGTGACTATAAATCACATCAGACCCCTTGATATTTTACTCAAGTTTTAATGAAGGCTGGAAGTGAGAGGAGGTGGGAAGAAGGATGATATGTGGTTAAGCTGGAATTCAAGAGACTTGGATTCAGTTCCCAGTTCTGTTACAGACATGCTGTGAGACCTTGGGCAGTTCATTTAGGGCCAGATTTTCAAAAGAACACAGCACATTGGGAGAGCTTTTGAAAGTCTCACTTTAGAAATGTCACAAATGGGTGCTGCTGGGTGCTAAACACTTTTGAAAATTTGGCCCTCTCCCTCCCTGTGCCTCACTTCCTGCTCTGTAAAATGGGCAACACAGGAGTGATTGAAAATAATTTTTTTAACGTTATACGTGGCTCTCAATACTGGGAATGTTAGGGTATAAATTAAACTTTTAAGGTCAAGGGTCAGGTTGTTTTGGAGATGCTTCCCAAAGTGTAGGGGCTTATTTGAAGTGGATTTTTCTCTCTCTCTCTCTCTCTCACACACACACAGTGCACTTGCACAGATACTTATATGAAACATAACAGCTACCATACTGCGTCAGACTATGGTCCATCTTGCAAAGTATCCTGTCTCCAGCAGTGGCAAATACCAGAGTTTCAGGGGCAGTGTATAGAACAGGGCAATTATGGAATGATCCACCTGTGCTCAATGTGATGATATAAGAGGCAGAGAGAACACAGCTGGAGTTTCAGCTCCCGGGCTGAGTTTGCAAGGCTGGCAGTGTAAAACTGTTTTTTAAAAACATCTTCTGCCTAGTGAATGGAGCAGATTGTACCTGGAGTCATTGAGACACAATATACATGGAACCCCACAATGCCATTTCTTAGAGTCACATTTCTGACTAACCACACTTTCTAAGTGGTTAATTTATAACTATGGGGTCAGGCTTGTTCCCATCATCTTTACTAGAAGCAGGATTAGGCTTTCTTTCCTTGCTATAAATAAGGCTAATTACAACATATTTCATATCCCACCCAAGCTGACTATACCATGCTGTTTTATATTAAACACATGGAGAGCCTTTGCAGTTGTTTTCACAGCATTACTAAAAAGTATGTCTCATTGCTTAACACAGAGGAGAGGGACGAATAAGGGCACCATTTGTCCCACTGACATCCACGCACAGCCAGACATGTCTATAGGACTAGCCACCACAGTCCTAGACTCTGCCAAGAGATACAGGCTAATGAAAAGTGAGGAGAGCCAGAGGTAAAGTTGATGGGATGCACATTATCCTTCCCAAAAGCCCCACAGAGTATCAATAGGAAAGTTAATGAGGCCCCAGTCTACATTAATTTCTCCCTCTTTATGGTGTGAAACCCTCTTTCAGGATGGGAGCTGCTGGGAGCTGGAGGCACTAGCTGTTTTTGAGAGGAGGAGGGGTGTGGGCAAGGGCTACAGAGCCACTTGGGAGGAATAGTGCCTGTATGTACATGGCTCTAGTTTTCTGCTGACCCCCTGGAATCAATGGTATCTGGAAAGATGCCTGTTCATGCCAAAGGGAGCTAGGTACACTTTGGACAATACTCACTGCAGGAACTTTGCTCGATTCTCCTCCCTAGCGGTTTGTTCCATTAAATGGTATAGCTGGGATCTAGGGGTTTAAAAGGAATTGAATATTAAGCATTTGATTCACAATTGTTGAACACCAGTAAATCCCACGGACTTCAAGGGAGTTGCCCAGTACTCAGCACCTGAGGATCAGATAATAATATACGGAAAACAATCTTACAGTATATGCCTCTATTTTATACATACCCGCACATGCTTAATTACTGAAATCCTGCAGATTATCTCCAGTTGCGCTGAGACTATAGGGTAGAATTACACAACTGAACTACTGTCTGTGGCTGGGCATTTCTAATAGAAAACATTGAGCCCTGCAATTTACCTTCCAAGAAACACACATAATTAAGTCATCTCTCAAATAATCATTACAATAATGTTTTAAAATTTGAGCAGGTCCAATATTACAAATCTCAAGCTAGGAAAGCTGTATAAATCCCAGTACTCTGGGTATGTGGCTAGTTTAGAAGAATTTGCTTCTTTTCTCAAAAGCTTCAACAGATGAGGCTATCTTCTAACAGAAATAAAAAGGACACATGGGTTAAACTTACCATAACTTGTAAAGATGAATCAGTGCATATGGGTACATCAATACTGATCATTTGCAAAGTTAGCAGGCTTTGCAGCTGTGGTTAGCCTGTTCTCATCTTCAATTCTTGATACAGACCCTGGTGAAAAGAGTTTACAAAAATAGAAAGAGGAAAATTAAGCAGACTTTAAATTTTCTCTGTGAATTTTCTTTCAGGTGTTTACTCATTTAGTAGTCTCCAAAAGCCCAAAGGCTATTGATTATTTCCGGTAATGTTCCATTTCAACTCAGTGATGCAGAGACAGAAGAACGCTACTCAAACTGTCCTGTTCCTGGATTTGGAACAAATATTCATTCTGTATTTCCAGCATTTTAATTAGGAAATCATTATGAGGTTTGTGTTTATTTATATTAAGCATTTTTGGGGAATAGTTCTGCATATATTTTGGAAACTGGTGACGATACATGAGACAGGCCTCTAAAAATAACCCACTTTCCCGCCCTCACTGAAACAAGCAGTCACCTCCGCCATAGAAGAAAACTATAGAAAGGACTAGAAGCTCTGCAAGTTTCATATTGCAGCATTCCTAACTGATTATTCCATTGTGGTAGAGGAGTAATTCACCCTCTGAATAATGAGCCTGGGGCATGACCTCAAAAGACCTTAAAAACCATTTTAGAGGTGGGGAGTTGGGGACAAATCCATGAAGCAGTAGGAGCAAGAGAAGGTAAAAAAGGTGTTCTCCAGCTCTGTCAAAACTCCAGTAAGGTATAATTCCCAGGAATTCTGAGCCAAGGCTAGGACTTTGGAGAGCACGCATAGCAGCCATAGCTACCACAGTTTTTATTGGTCTGTAAACTACGGAGTCAGGGTCTGTCCATGTCCAGAAGCTTGACCAAACGTTTCATATTGACTACAATTGAATCATGCTTCTGATCTATTCTGAAGGACAATACATGAACTGTCATGGCGTGGACTCCAGCGCCTGCTAATGCTCCACTTTCAATGCCCTCCTCCTACACATCTACAATGGGAGGATGCCACTGAGAGCAATGGCATCTGGCTGTGTACTTAAATTATTTCTGCTCTTTCCATGTGTAAAGAGAAAATAAACCATTTGGCCAATTGCCAGGAACCTGCTTCTTAAAAGAGGCTTCCTGAGCTTTAAACTGTAGAAGCAGAACTACTGTAGACTAAACTTCTGGTATTCCCAAGCTCTACAATAAACACTGAGTTACTATGTGATGGATGTTGCTTTTAATCAAATCAATCCAAACGAATAAAGGGCCAGAAGAATAAAAGATCCATGCAGCTTTTAGCTAATATTTTTCACAAAACTTTACCGAGAAAGTGCTTTAGTCCCAGAAAGGGGTTAATCAGTTTTTGGGTATTGCGTGGTTACAGTATCTTCCCCTTAGGGTACGTTCAGCCAATGAGATTATTGTAATAATTCCATCATATGTTTCCATTGGTCAAGTATGTTGCTACTCTATTCTGTTGGGGGAGAAATTCTTTATGAAGTTGAGAGAGAATGTGTGTGGGTGGAGTTTAGTAATAAACCCAAAGTTCCCAGTTCTTGTTTGCTTTGTAGTTGAATTAAGCTCCTTAAATAAAATAAAATATTTTATATAATTCCTATATAGAATGAATGCTCCTTCCCCTTCCCAGAAAACACAGTTTAAAAGTTATATTCTGCCCTGAACTCGATATAATTCCAGAGGGTGGAATTCAGCATAGAAGATGACCATATAGTTTTACTATTCATTAATGGCCTTGACTCAGCAAGGTACGTAAGTATGTAACTGACTTTAAGCGTGTGTTTCAATGGGGCTATTCTTATACATAGAGTTACGCACATGCTTAAGTATCTTGCTAACTTGGGCCTAAAGCATTTTTTCTTAGTCACACATGGCAAGTACTTCACTATATATTTAAAATACAAGCTTAGCAGGAGCAAAGTAATCAGGGAGGGCTTACTTCTGTGGAAGCTTCCTACTTAAACCAAGGGGAAGTCCTACTGAACCAACGTGAGACCTGTGTACTGAGTGGGTAGGGAACTAGCCCCAAAAGAGGAAAGCTATGGTAAAATAAAACTTAAGCAATTCTTTAATATATCTCAAAATACAAGAGAGGCAACTTGAGGGCTGGAGGCCCAGTATGATACAGAGTGTTTAGATGGGGCCTGATCCCAAGTCCATTGCAGTCATTTCCACTGATTTCAAAAGACTTTTATCGATTTTAAGACCAAAAAGGGACAATTATGTTAATCTACTCTGATCATAACACAGTTCACAGAACTTTACCCAGTCATTCCTGCGTCTAGCATCCAATGTGACAGACTCCATGTGATGGAGAATTTGCCACTGAAAATATATTCCAATGTTTAATTAACTACTAAAAATTTCCATCTTATTTCCTGTTTGAACTTTGCTGTCTTCAGCTTCCATCACTGAATCTTGTTGTGCCTTTGTCTGCTATATTCATAAATTCTAGTCTGCTCTTCTGCATAACAGAGCATAGAACTTTCCTGAATTAAGAGTTCTATGATATCAGGTATCTTCTGTATGTATAGATGCATGGTCAAATTTTAAACAATTGTTGACTTATGTTCAAGTACAGAAAATTGATTAAGATGCAGGTGTATTTCTTCCAGTGCTTCAGCTTTCTCTTGATAAACTTTATAGACTGAGCTATTTTGGTCTTTGTAAGGCATGTTTTCCAGTCCAAAATTTCTTGTAGCTCTTCCCTGAATCCCCTGCACTTTTTCAATAACCTTTTAAAAGTGTGGAAGACAGAATGAGGCCTAGTATTCCAACACTGGTCTAACTGCTGTATATAAAAGTCATATTGCCCCCTCACTCCTACTTGATTTTCTTCTCCTCATACATCCAAATATCATGTTTTGGGTTTGGCTCATAATCACTGAAATCAAGTAATTTACCATGGTGAACCCTATATATATATTACATCCTATCATGTAATTTGTCCCCCTTTACATGTAATTCTGCATGTAATATTACATCCTATCATGTAATTTGTCCCCCTTGTACATATGAACAATGGTACAGTTTTAATTAAATAACCACATGCTCTTTTTTCCGCTGGCCCCTCACAATTTCAGTGCACAGAAAGTATGGTTCTCAAGGTTTATATCATGTCTGAATAGTAAATGAGGCTGTTGTCATTTGTATGATGCCTGCCTCGTTCAGTGCAGAAGTTGAAAGGTGCATCATGAATGTGGCAGAGGCTTCAGGAATAACTAGAAAATCGAGGCATAGAAAGCTTAAGTGATTTGTGTGAGGTCATGAACAAAGAATCTGTGTCATAAGAAGGAGGGAAGCCGAATCCAGGTCTTACTTTCAGTCTCCTGCTACAACCATTGAACACCAGGTGGTGCTTTAGAATACATCCATGTAATATATGCGACAAAAATAAGCCCCCCACGATTCAGCGCTGTTACCTGCACAATGATATTCAATCACTGGGTGTTCTGTATGGAGCTCATATTCTGCTTCAGGGAAACTCAGTCATGGAATTTGACACAAATCATCAGAACACAGTACTGACTGCGCTTCTGTCCCTTTCCTGGGTGGCATATCTGCCCTTCAATTTCCCCTTTTTAAATTGCTTTCTCTAAATGCATTCCATCTCCATCTAATAGATCCAGTGGCAAATTAATAAATCTTACATAAGCCATTTTTTTTTAAACAATCATAAACATGTCACATTTATTTTCAGCTAATGACAAACTCAGACCTTCTCCACATTACAGGTTCTTTCTAGGAGATTGACTTTAGGTTAGCTTTGGAAGCCCTTAAAAGGAACAATAGAACAGCACCTAAAATAGGCAGTTGGGAATATTGGTGTAGAGTCACATGGACAAGAAAGAGCCAAGAAAAATCACATGGACTAAATTCTTTCTTGCACATTTGCATGTGTATGTGTGTGTGGAATGGGGGCAGAAAGAAGAAATAAATTGATAAAGCGGCGCAGCAGGGATCCAGTTTGGACTCTCTGATTCTCAAGGCCAGCCTCAGCCCCCAGATTTTTGGCCTTAGCCTTTCAAAGAGGCCATAAAGCAGTACAGCATCTGACCCCTTATCTTCTCTATTCCTTTAACTAACCCACAATATTATTTACTGAAGGTCTCGTATATAATGCCAGGTACCACAAGTGCAGTTCACATGAACAACACAGGATTGTTCTTCATTATTGTCACTGAGTGTTACTACATATAGATTGACCATGTGCTGTAGTTCTCAGCTAGAGAACATATTTGCCTCTCCTTTATATAAATTAGATGAGAATTCAAATAAAAACCCTCTACTTTGTAAGGAACAGAATCCATTATTGCTTTGTCACTGCAGGCAACTAGAGTGTGAAGCCAGTAAGAAATCAAGCAAGCTCTTGACGTCAGTTATTCCTCATTTGGAGCAATTTTAGACAATCTTTGACTTATGTTCAAGTGCTGATCATTGATTAAGCCACAGGAGTGTATCCTCTGGTGTTCCTTTGGCCTTATTACTGTAAACAGTATGTTTTTTTCCAGCCAGCCAGCTTCAGACTCGGTGGATTGTCCTTTTCTATTAAATAGTATACCATTGCCACACTACAGAGAAAATTCTTTCCCTTTGCTTTTTAACTAACACCTATGGGCCAGTCAGATCTAGACTTCTTCAATCATCACAATTACTGATAATAAAACTTACAACAAAGTTCTCAAATTTCCCACCACCAGACTTTGTGCACAAAGAGCTATTATGCCTCTAACAGAATGATCAACTTTTGTACTTTTCCAGGTAGATACACATTAGTGAGCTGGCTTGTTCACTTAATATAAAAAAACTAATAACAGGCACACAGACTTATTAGGCAAGCAGCATGTTTATAGCCATAACTAGGGGACATTTTGATGATGCACCACAGACAACTGTTTACTTCCTGGAAACATGCACAGTGATTTTTTTTTCAGCTCAACTAATTCCTATTCATGTCTTTCATTAAATACAATGGGACAACCCAGTTTACAAATTATTAATTTCTTGTTTATTATATCTGCCTTGTTAGGTAAACAAGGTATATGCATATCTAGACTGCATTTTTGGTCAGACTGAAGGAACCAATAAAATGGACATCAAATTAGTCAGTATTATCTAATACAGACCAGTACTTCTCAACTTTCTCACATGGCATTCAGAAACCCACCTGCTTTTCCATGCTACAATCCACCAAAACCCATAATCGTTTGTGGCCATGCAGGATTTTAGGGTGAGAGTCATGACACCAAACAACAAGTATTTTTTGAGGTCTGGGAGAAGGTACTTGATCTTGGTGGGGCTGTTGGAGTAGTGGGGAGGGGCAAAGGCGCTGAGCTGCTAGGCGTAGGTTATGGTGTTGAAAGGCATACAATGGGTGCTGGGCTGTGTGAGCTATTATGTTGGAGAGATGGTGCTAGCAGTTGCTGACTGGTGTGGTTGCCACTCTCCCTTCCCTTGTATTCCTCCCTCCCCCCAGTGCATGCTCACACACTTGCAAACTACTCAGCTTTAGGACACCATCACTTCCTAAAGGCTGCCTGGCCTCCTAGGGTATGTCTACACTGCAATTAAAAACCCAGGGCTGACCCATGCTCATGCTGATGCTCATGCTCATGGGCTGACTCATGCTCATGGGCGGTTTAACTGCAATGTAGACAATTGGGCTCAGGTGTAGCCCGGGCTCTAGGACCCTGCGAGGTGCGAGGCTCCCAGAGCTCAGGCTGCAGCGGGAGCCCAAACATCTACAGGGTAATTAAACAGCCCTTTAGCCAGAGCCTTGCAAACCTGAGTCAGATGGCACAGGCCAGCTGCAGGTGTCTAACTGTAGTGTAGCTATACCCATAGGGTATGTGTTTACACTAGTCTGATTTACATAGGTCTGTTTATACTGCTCACTAGTCCCAGGCTCTCATTCAGGTTTGAGCCCAAGCCTCCCTTTTGTTCTGACACAAATCACTCTGACTCAGGTCAGCAAGCACACAGGACCTTGATCCTAGGACACTGCTGCGGCGGGGGGAGGGAGGGATGAATCAGAGTTTGAGTCCCATTGTGCCTTGGTTCCAAACTGTGTCATTTTCCAGTATGGACGCAGCTCAAGCTACAGTTAGGAGGTCTGTGTAGTGCAGTATGGACGTGTTAGAATGGCTGTGAGGCCTGGGTTCAGCAACCGTAAACCCAGATGTATAATGGAGTGTGGACATTCAAGCAGGCTTAGAAACACTGAGTCCACAAGCCTGGGTCCCAAAGGCCTGGGTTTAGAATGCGTTGTAGACATATCCGCAGAGCTCTAGGGCATGCTGTGGGAGTGAAGGAGGGAATGAACGCTACAAGGACTGATCAGGTGGTAGGAAGAAGCAGAGCCTGAGCAAGAATGGAGCAGCACCTGCACAAGAATAATTATGTTTCTTGCCTTCCTGAGAACTGCTGGGCCTATTTGTCCCTATAATACCCAGCTGGTTTATGAATTATTACCAGTCACCACAGAAAATATTTCCTTTATTTTTCCTGAATATATACACAGTATTTCTCATGTAACTAATGTCCTTTCATAGTTTCTCTACAGCTTAGTGGAGTCCAGTGGAAGAAGCAAGGAACAGAATTTGGAGTTTTAATTCTAGGCTCTGCCGTTAACTCACTGTGCATCTTTGGAAAGTCTCTTACGCTCTCTGTTCCTTAGCTTTTTGAGTATGTAAAATGTAGCCAATATGACTGACCCAATTACCTCATGGGACATTGGGAGGAATAATTAGTAAATGTCAGTGCAGTTGAAAATGAAAAGCACTGTACAAATACTTATTATTATTCGTTTTTATGACCAGGTCAACTAGCAGGGCAATTTGCCTACTACCAGTCAGAACTGAACCTGCTTTGCTGGATCATTAAGCACATCGACGTTTACATTTACAATCGTTTTCTGCTGTCACTTCTCGTTTGTTTCATACACATTTTGAGATGCAATATGAAAAGCTCACTGTTAAGTTTCTCTCTGCATTTTAGTTTTACATGCACTCCTCTCTCTCTTTCTCTCTGTCAGAGGTAGTTGCTGAAACTTCATGTAACCCCATCAGAACATTTTCAGGCTAGCTAATTTTCTTTCCTGCTGCAGCTGGCTATGAAAATTAACACTGGCTCTGGATCTAGGCTTTAAACTATTTCCTGTTAATTTTTGTCTACTAGAAGGCAGTTGGAATTGCTTAGATCATAAAAAGTACCATCAAGATATCCAGGTGTTATCATTACAGTAACACAACTCTCTTGAGACAGATCCTGCTGCCATTGATATCACTGGGAGTTTTGCCACTTAAGAAGGAGGAGGAAGAGGAATCCCCAAATGCAGATCTGACAATGAAGACCCCTTTAAAAGTTACATGTAAAATGACTCACTGCAAATTTCTCCCAGGCTTTACGTTATGCAGCATTCAAAAATGGCTGCACAGGCTATCTCATCAAAGCTAATTGCTGTTGATTAAGGCTGATCAACATTTTTAATTTATTTAAAATGGCTTTACAAGCAAAAGGAAAAATTGCTGAGATCATCACAGTTCTTACTCAGATAGCCCATAAAATAAAGCCCCTTAGTCCCTTGTTTGGCCTTAATCAGATTGACATTCTACATACCTCGGGAGTGGGGAAGAGCGGAACTATTGCTCCTGTGACTATAATCCTATAAGAATTTCTTCACACAACTCACAGTCAACCTGTGGAACACTTTGCCAGAAGGTGTTGTGAAGACCAAGACTATAACAGGGTTCAAAAAAGAACTAGATAAGTTTATGGAGGATAGATCCATCCATGGCTGTTAGGCAGGATGGGCAGGGATACAAAACCATGCTCTGAACTTTAATGTCTCCTTAGCTTCTGTTTGCCAGGAGCTCGGAATGGGTGACAGGGGATGGATCACTTGATGTTTACCTGTTCTGTTCATTCCCTCTGAAGCACCTAGCATTGGCCACTGTCAGAAGACAGGATACTGGGCTAGATGGATCAGTGGTCTGACCCAGTATGGCCGTTCTTATGAGCAAATGGGTGGGGAAGAGGCAGAGGGTGAGTAGACCCTTGGCTCCACTCCCCAACTCACCATCCTGATTAGTTGGCTGGGTACACATTGAGAACTGAGCTGCTCCATGAAAAACCAGTGAAACAACTTCCCTACCCACGTCCCATGGACACTGACTCACCATTCTTTCTCTAAGTGATCCTTGGGTGAAGCAGTTACGTGCCCTTCCTTACTCAGTGCAGATTGTAATGTGACAATGTAACCCAATAGAAGGAGGATCACACGCTAAGAATTGACTTTTTAGCCAGCACATTACAGGATGTTTTCTGAAACTATTATTTTTTTTACCTTAAAAATTCTGTGATCTTTACCAAAACACAGATGGCAAGCTTTCAACCTTTACTCCCATGAATAGTCCAATTTCATTAGCCTTTAATTAGCCTGTTTTGTATTTCACTATGATCATCCTGTCAGCTTATGACTAGCAAATGTTTATATATATATATTACATATATGTGAGATACATACACACAATATGTACTGCTCTCTCCGTTTGACACATGGCCTTTATACAGATTCTGTGCAACATTTAAAAAAAAATTATATTTAAAATGATGGGATTGTTATAAATGTTCATTACTAACCCCGTGTAATCTGCTGCAAACTGGACCTAAGTCCAATGGCATGGCCCTGCTTTCTGTCGCAAAAAAATTGTCTCCAACAGCTTAAGATAAATTAAACCAATGGAGTTTTTTATTGAGTGAACTATGAGTAACCAGCAGAAGGATCACTTTGCTATTATTTTTAATTTATTTTATTCTGCCCCTGCATTTTCAATTTTCACTTTGCAGCTTTGGCTTTCTATGCCAGGGTGCTACTGCTAGAAATGTGGGGGGAGGGTCTCTTTCCTTTTTGGAAGTATTAACTACGTGTTCAGAGGACACAATGTTCCTGATATGTTCAAAAATGGATTAAATTCATATGCTGGAAAAGGGCCCATGCAAGTCCATCAGGCCTCAGACTCAGCTACCATGGTGATGGACCTGAAGAGAATAAAATCTACACCACTGAACCCTGTACGTGCGGGTGGTTGGAGGAGAAGATGCAGGAGGGGTTGGGGAAGGACAGGGTTCCTCACACCTCGGCATATCAGGAAGTGGGCTCCATGCCAGCTTTCTGAACATATTGGTCCAGATGGGTGTGATGGAGAAGGTCCATAGATCCCTGGCATGGCTGTCCCCCACCTTTTGGGTGTTGAGCACCAGTGGCTCTTATTCTAACCCATGTGCAGGAATAGCAACAATAGGTAAAGAAAATACACTGCAGCCTACTGGCTTGAACAATATCTCCTCCAAACCCCTGCAGGTAAGCCATATAAAAACCCTATTACTCAGACTTTGGGTGGTGGAGGGGGTGATGAGAATTTCTTCCAGAGTACTGCTGTATGTCCAGCTAAGAAAGAAATCCAATTTATTCTCATTGAAGGCTGCTGCAGCAGCAGGGTTAAAAAGGAAAAATTATTATGAGCTGAACATGCAGTGCTACTCCTACACCAACAGCTGGCAAGGCTTAATAAAAATGTAAATAAATCAATCAGGTAAAGAGAAGGCTTCAGTGTAGCCAACATGTGTCCATGCACTTCGTTATTTACAGTTACATGGTAGTCTTTGTGAAGTGAGGGGAAGGGCTTTGCATTACAGGTAGTGTTTCTCTCGCACGTATATATAATCTGCATTTGTGAACTTAACGTAGTTAGCGGCAGTACTTATGTATGTAACTGCTGGCAGGGTTACAATTTGGTTAAGCAACTTCTAGCCATGCCATTAATTAGCCACCACTTCTATAAATTTCTCTGTGCACCCTTTCAACTAACTTGTTTTTTTCCATTCATAAGTGCTCCAGCAGTCTAACAATTCCCAGAGAAGGGGCAGTGGGGGAAAGGGAACCTGTAACTTGCATAATAATACTCTCATTGTGGTATCTTCAATGCCTCTTGGTTTACTGCAGGCAAAATTCACTGTAAGAGTAATTAATAGAAGGGGTTATATTAAAAAATCAGCTATAATATTTCTACTTGCTGTTTCACAGAACTTGCAAAGCTGTAGCAGTGTGGTATCTTTGCAACAGGTAATATTAGGTTTGAGCTGTGAAGTTAAAAATCTGCTATTAACTACTTACTGCATAGGTTTTCTTTCTAACTGATATCATGCTTTAGCCAATGTTACATGTACAATGTACATACACCTTCATGAACCCAAGTTAACCTTATTGAATTGGTTCCAAAATTCTAATATCTGTTTTATTTGGGAGCAACCATTTTAAAAATGAAAGGGGGAAACTGATGTAATCCAGTGTAGTTCTACAGAGTTTTACAGCAGCGTAAGAAATATTGATCAAAGAAACTGTTGTGAAGAAAGAAATGATTGGGATCAATTTTCATTTCAAGTCAAATCTATTTGCATGCACAGCAGTCATGTCTATGGGCGTTTCTGATGTCAAAGCCAAGTAAATACGGGGTTTGCCATTGATTTCAATGAGATCGAGAGCAGCCCCTGAATGATACAGGCTAACCCTCAGCAGATGTAAATTGGTGTAGCTCCATTGCAGTCAGTGGCCCACATGGATTTGCACGAGCCGAAGATCTGGTTTTGGGAGTGTCCTGTGCTATAGATTTTAATATCATAGATATCAGTGACAGGAATTGATCTGCCAGGCTTTTCAGAGAAGAGGGACATCAAATCTAAAGAAGCAAATAGGAAATTTACTGAATTTTTGAAGCTCAAAAGTGGCTTAGGTTCAATTCAGTAAAATTTCTTCCCTAAACCAAACCAAATGTTTATCTGAAATTAGAGATAAAATAACAAGAAAAATGCACAGTTCAGAGTGTACAGCAAGCACAAAGTTGGAATGTGAAGAAAGAAAGAAAGAAAGAAAGAAAACAGAATCCACAAAAACATAAGGCCATATCCTCAGTTGTTGTGAATCACTATTGATCCAGTGGCTTCCATGGAAATGCACAGATTTACTTCAGCTGAAGAGCTGTTCCATGGAGCCTGTATATGCAGTTGTAGGATGAACAGACAGCTTTTGAAGTCAATGAGAACATTGCCTTTATAGAGACTGCTGGAGTGGGAGCATAGGAGTTTTAAAAAAATTACCACATTTATAGTAACTTACCAGCTTCTCCTTCATTTAAAGTAAGTTTTTAGCTGCACATTGGTTTTAAGGTCTAAGTTTATCCTTCTAGCATGAAGCAATATATTTCTCCTACAGCTTTTCCAAGTAAAGCTGAAAAAAGCACTTTTTTGTATGAATGCTAGTGGAGAGGTGGAAAATCTTCTTTAATGCAGGAAGGACAATATTTTAAAATAAGTAATGATGGGAAGTGAAGAGGAGTACTTGCAGATGAAGAGCTAAATCTTGTTCTCCTTCATTCATGTTCTCCAACTGAAGGCAGTGGACCACTTACATGATTAAGAAGAGCAGAATTTAGGCCAAAATGTCTTTACAGTTATGAATTCCGCAAGCCAGGAATAGCACCATGTGCCATAATTAAAATCAGACTTACATGCCTGGCATTAGGAAGGCACATTTTTCTGTTAAGGTGTAAAAAAAAAAATCAAGATTTGATAATCAGAGAGTTGGAGTAAATGCAGTTTCATGTCAATTACTAATAAATGTGATGCCAAATCATCTTAGTCTGGATTAACCTAGTAGGCCCTTTCTAGAACAAAAGAGTTGGTAATAATCTGTAGTTTGAATTATACATACTTACTTTCAGCTCTACTAATAACTCTCTGAACAAGAATATCAAACACTTTAGGATTCTTCCAAACATCTGTACTCAAATGTTGTGACACTAGACCATTTAGCAATGTACATGGCATTTAAACTAAGGAGCATCTGAGTGTGTGCTATTATATAGTTTTGGTAAAACACACACACACATACATGATGATGTATATCAGTTATGACTTAATTCTGAAACCTAGGATTCAGCATTCTTCCAATAGGTTTGCAACAAAATTCTTCCAAAAGAAGAAAACCAGGACTGTGAACATGCACCACAAGAAACAATGACTTGAGATCAAAGAACTTGTCTGGACACTTAAGTGCCACCAGTTTAGCATGACTTAACTGTTCCAATAGGAACATATCACCATAATATTGTGATAACTTTTAATTTATAGGGCTAATTTTCTGCTGCTGTAATTCCACTGCAGTCTGTGGAGTGACATTGGTAGTGAATTTGGCCCATAACATTTCTCACTTCATTTTTGTGGTTCAATGTTTTATTTCATATTAGTGTTTCACTAACACATAAACACTTTTGAGTAGACACTATGTAGTGTTAGAATTTGCTCCAGTATAATAAATTGTTTAAGATGTTTGTTTCTTAGCCCTCTCAAATCTTCCATGAAGAAGCAGGGAATGATGCTTTCCTAGTGTGGTTTCTTTTTTTTTTTTTTTGAGCACTGGAAAGCAGGGTACATCTAACATACCTGCTGGCTCTTAATGGCACAAGGTGGAGTGTTGTCTGCTGGCTGCAGTTACTTTAATTTGCTGAAGAATTCACCATTTGCAACAGAACTGGGTTCTGGAACCTCAGGTTCTTTTTAAAGTTAGATTTCTATCCCACATGGTTATGTGGGAGATAATGTGTAAAACGTAACTGGAAAAACAAGAAAAGAGGTGCCACTGATGCAGCCATGTCTGCTTGAGCCTGCAGAGAATCTGAAACCAGAGCTGAGGTGTGCACTGACCTATACATCTCACCCAAGCTCCTATGGTTCCAGGACTGTGCAATATGGTATTTTTTTGCAATATCATGAAAGTCAGGACTTTACTGCAGCTAAACACCCAACACTATGTTTTCTGCCATCCTGCCCTGCTTCCTTGCCATCGTTCCCCACAAGGAAGTTAACTGGATTGCAATCTTGCTCCTGGCACTGTTCTGTGGAGCCAGACAACCAGGAGTTTAGGAGGCAGAGGTAGAGTCCAGCTTATAGCCAGAGAGCTGGGGAAGACAAAAGTGTAGCCTGGTGAGCAGCTGAAAAACAGCACAGTAACCAGGGCCCACCAACTGGGTCCACAAATTTTTGCCTTTCCTGACACCTGGGGACAGAAGGAGGAAGTTCAGAGCACAGTGGCCTGGACATCATCTTCAGAGCAGAGGCTAGGGGAGTGAAGAGCATGCTAAAAAACCCATCTTTGAAAATCACCATTGTCAAAACTAATTATCAATTTTTATATCCGTTAGAATTTTCAGATGCAAGCCATATAGTTGTGTGTGCTTGTGTGGGGGTAAGAGGGATGAGCATTAAGGGTATTTTATGACAATAGAGTAAGTTTAATTCATGTTGTTGGGGAATTTAAGGGTCATTGCCTTGGAATCTGGCCCCGGAATGCAGTGGAGTACAGGGGCAGATACTGTACATATTTTGTTGCATTAAGAGCTAAGTTCTTCCTTCTAGTGTGCATGTACAGTTCCCATCAAATTTACTAGGAGATTCAAGCACATGTGAGGACAGATTTTTGCCCCAGGTTTCATAGTACTAATACTATGTAAATATTCTCTAAATACAGCACAGCACATGAGACAATTTTAATTGGCAACTATTACCAAATACCCACAGTAACTACCCTTACTGGGCACACAATTACCTGTGTAATGCACCGTGATGTACAAGGCAGCAGTATCTCTCTATCTTCATATTTCCAATGCAAATAATTTTCTAATACTTATAAGTAAAGCATACCCATTCTCATATTTTAAACTGAGCCAGAGATAGGTTTAGAGGGGAGGAGACCAATGCAGTAGATTCAACAGGGGGAAAAGAAAGTGAAATAACAAGGGGTATGAAGAAATTAAAGAGCACTTTTATGATCTTGTGTGCACTTTAAGTTATATTTTCCTACATTTTTACTTCAGGTGGGACTCTGTTAAAACATCAGTTCCTATTTTACACCAAGGTATGAAATGCATATTTAAGCCAAATCAGTACCATTAATTTTCACTTGGTAGAAATTAGGTAGCTTCTAGGTAACTTTCACAAACTTCTTCCATTCATAGATGACACAGCTGGGTAGAAATTAGCCTCTAAAAATACTTTCACACAACCTGCTTGTTTTCTAGTCACTGTCTGCTTATGTTATGCTCATTCCATCTGTCAATAGATATGAGTCACACATTCGACCTTTCAGTTTCACTTGCGCACATAAATTTCTTCCAATTTCCTGTGAAACAAACACTTTTAACTCTTTAGGGGTTTGCAATTTGCACATACAGCATGCTAAAATGATTTAAGGGATAAAGCAAGTCCTTATCAGTGTGTGGTGGTGCTCAGAATCACTAATTTCACATTACATCTTCACAACAAGCTTAGATTTTATCTCCCCCTCTCTTTCTGTGTCTCGGCCCCCACTCCCCATTATCAAAGCAGTTCTTTAAAAATTCTAGTTCAAAACGTTGGATAACTATTTAAAAAAATCCAGTAGAACAGAAGAAGATGCAATTCACTCCTGACATTACCAGCTTTTGCCAGCTTTACTTCAATGAGTCTGTTATGGTTTTACCCTTTCTAAATTTAAAATAGGCAACATTTGATTCAACTCAAACTTAAAAATAAAAGCTCATGCTTACCAAATGCTACCCACTGACAAATCGTGTTGCCTCCTCCAACAGATTCCACTTCTTTTCTCTCTGAACACAACAAACATTTCCAGCATCAAGAAGCTTGTCATGAAGGAGGCAGTGTGGCTTAGTGGGCGGAGCACTGGACTGGGAATCAGGAGACTCAGGTCCTGTTACCAGCTTGGTGACCTTGGGCAAGTCACTTCACTGCTCTGGGTCTCAGTTTCCCCACCTTTAAAAAGGGGGTAACGATTCTGACTGCCTTTGTAAAGCACTTCAAGATCCCCAGAAAAGCGCTGTATAAGAATTGGGTATTATTAATTCTTTGACAAGGGTAGGAGAAAGGACTAGTGAAACACAGAAATGGGATCAGGATTTATGGCAGGTGGGAGGGGGTGAGTCTGCAAGGAAGGAGGTCTAGACTAATTCAAACTGGTAGAAAGATTGTGGTTCAATTTGGCTTGAGGAATGGGCAAAATTATAAGGCAGCTATTCTGCCTGAACAGGTTCTCCTTCCCTTAATTTAGTCAATTCCATTTATAGTTGAAAGTAGATTTATAGGAGGAAACAAAACACCTAATATACCAAGACAGACAGCTGACCAGTTAGAACAGATTGCCTAAATTAATAATTTGGCTAGGAAGCGAGAACATGTATTTGACATCAATTGGTTTGCATTCTTGAAATATTCCACCGAGTATTAAATCCCATTGCCCTCCGAAAAAATCTTCCCGAAGACAAAATATCATATGCCTTGAAATCACAATATTCACAGATAAGAATAGACAGTGATACTTTATTCTCAGGCCTGTCCCACCAATATTATGAGACAGCCAATTATTTAAGATCCAAATGTTAGGTAGAACTGCAGGCTTTAAAATAGATTAGTGGATTTTTAGAAGTGGCACAGGCCACCACTAATATTTAGTGATTGTGACTCTTCTTTGTTGCAATTGCTTTAAAAAATTGACAAGTAGAAAATAGTGTCTCCAGAGAGAGAGAGAGAAGGGAACAAAATTAAATTTTTACGTTAAAGAAACCCTAAATTATTTCTTCTTCCCAAGATTTAGTTTTCCTCATCAAAAAGACCTAGCTGAATTAGTTAGATTTGCCTACAGTGGGCTAAATCCATATAATCCATATCCCATTGGAGTTTTGCCGTTGATTTGTATGGGATTAATATTTGTCTTTTGCTTTAGCTGCCACCTTTTCCATAATCCTCTTCTTTTCTTTAGTAACAAAGCTATTTTGATAAGCAGGGAAATGCCAGCCGCCTTCAATACACCAATGAATCAGTGCCTTGATCAGATAGCTGAACTTAAAACAAGAGCATACATTTGTTAGCTTCCTTGATATCTGAGAATATTGCATGTTTACCTTATACGGACACAGAGAGCAAGAGTTCTGAGTTCACTTACATAGCCAAATATTTTCCATGATTGATGAATTTCAGCTCTGCCACCTGTACAACACTTCTGATCCTGCTCCATGGTTCTTTCACAACACCAAACAGTTTTAGTGTCACAGTACTTATTTACTATTTAAAGAGCCAATGACAAACATCTCTATATGTGGTTCGTGTGAATACATATTGCTTATTGGACAAGCAAAGTGAGGTCTAATGCACTCTCCTGTCTGTGTGTATCTATCTGTCTCTAGCTTTATACTTAGATTGTAAGCTTTTTGGGCAGGGACCATCTTTTTCTTCTGTGTATGTACAGCACCTAGCAGAATAGGATTCTCGCCCAAGACTAGGACTCCTAGCCATTATGATAATACAAATTAATAATAATAAACTCAATAGCATTTTTCTGTTTCTCTGTCTAAGGGTCAAATTTTGCTCTTGCTAACACCAGTGTTTCACATGAGGGCTGAAAATGCAAATGCAATTTGATAATCTTCAGGGGTGTTCCTAGAGTTTCAGAATCTTCTGAACTTAAGAGCACTTGATGATTTATGAGTCAGGTTATTTGTTATTTCTTGTCAGTCAGGGTTTTTGGTTTAGTTTTTGTTTTTATTACTCACTTTTATGTGTGTTTTATCTGGGGAATAAAAACAAACACAAGAGATGCAGGTATGGCTCTCTGCTATTTTAATAAATCATAAATAAATCATGTGTACAATGTTTATAAAAGTACCTTCTTAAAGATCACAGTTTCAGCAAATTATTTTTCCTCTAGTCTCCCAAAAGTGAGCAACTGATATAGAAGAAGTTGCACATAACCGTCTGTTGGGGGAAGTTTCCATGTTATCCTTAGCGAAAACACACAGAAGGGGAGGATTGCTGATCAAAGGGTTAAATTTACAATCTGTGACATGTATTCTTGAACTTCATTTTACCTGCCTGACTGGAGGCATCTAGGGAAAGGAAAAGAATTTTCAGATAGTTTCACAAATGTTGGTAAAATACTGCCTTATTCATTGGTGCCTGTTCTGAGGAAACTGAAAGAGCAATGTGTGGAGACTTCCAGCAACCCAATACTGTATGAGCCACCTAGTCCAGAGATTTCAGAAATGTCAAGAGTCACACAAGCTGCTTTCATACCCATTTGATATTTTTTTTCATTACTGTCAATATGCTGAATGCAGACCGTCATTCATCATACTCTTTAGATCCATTAGTTCAGATAAACACTTGCCTCTGGCACTCAGTTAGCTGATAGTAACACCTTCCAGAATAAAGCAAAAAACCTGTTAATTGATGGCTCCAACTTAACAGGCAGCTTATGTGTGTCAAATTTAGCCTTCCAAAAGCATAGTGATGCATGGTCCATGTGCAGAGCTACAAAGAAATGTCCATTTGAAAAGCTAAAATGTTATCTATTACTGCTGTCTTAGGTCATGCTTTTAAGCCTATTGAAATCACTGGGAGTTTTTCCACTGCCTGCCAGTGGACTTGGATCAAGCCATTACTGCCCAAACCAACTCCCACTGATGTCAATGGGACTTTAATAGCTGAAATGTGGCTGACGAGGTGTATCTATACTGGTAGCACCCAAGTTCATTCAAGTCAGTAAGTGCCATATCCATGGCTATATCCTGGCAATCACTCCTATTTCAGCTACAGTTTTGCTGCATGATTAGACAGAGAAAGGAAGAACATAGATACATACATAAAATCTGCAAAAAACAACCTGAAGGAGTTCAAGAATTGTTTCATAGAAGACCATTGAATTACCCTCTACCCAGTGAATCATGTGTTGGTTATGAAAGTATAAATTAAAGTCCCTTGTTATTTTAAAAAGTATACCAATAACTGGAGTTTACTTTATCTGCAATGCTAGTTTGTTTAAGGTCCTTAGTTTAGCATCTACAGCACTTGTTATTGGGTCTGATTAAAAGCTCATTTATTTCAATAGATTTTGGATCGAGCTCAATTATGAGCAGATTTTTTAAAAGAGCTTGATTTAATCAATGTTTTAAGACATATCAGTAGTATCTATGGAGAACTCTCTAATCAGAATGAATCAACTTAAAATGGTCTAGCTTGATTATACTGGATTCTATTCCCCTAAAAGGGGATTGTCAAAATGGAAGTATTTCATGCTTTGGTAGAGTTGTTACAAAGAACTCGGAATTCATGTTATTAGGTTCTTTGACATGTCTCCATGGGTATCAGGAACACCACTTCTTGTGTTCAACTGCCTACGGCAAATTTGCAAAGGTTCAGCAACTCCAATCTTTTGGTATTCTTATCCAGTCAGTCAGCTTTAGGGATTGCAAAGTAATGTGTTATAGTGTTAGGGCTCGAAATGCTCAATCTAGGTAACTTTAGTGACATACCACTAATCCCTCTAACTGGGATTTAGAAACATTCTTATAATTAATGAAGAAGCTTCTCTGAAAAATGAAGGAAAATATTAATCATTTTGAACAAAAACTAAAACCTAAAAAAGTTAATTGTGGGTCAAATTCTTTACTGTTGCAATTACCGAGCAGAGGATTTGGCCCTAAGACAGTTTTAAAATAATCAAAAGCTTACCAACCAGATAGGTCTCAAGAGTATTTTGGAAGTGTTACCAGTGTTACACTCATTACTTGAGTGAGCATATTCAGGGGGAGAATAAACCAAAGAGTATCTAGAGAGCAACACACTTGACATGATTTTCAGGTTCTGGAAATTGTTCTGGAACCTTAACTATAACCAAGTGATGCAGAATGGGAAAAGACAACTTATGACTTAGCATACCAATGCGTCCAGACATCTTCATCTGTATGCTGACGGAGTTTTGCAGGCAGAAGCAGCATTAAAAATTGATGAAGGACAATATAACTGTTTTGTTGGATAGTTCTGTGACTGTCTTAGCTGACAAAGCTGTGCAACATTCCCAACTTTTGTTGGGAGGAGTTTCACATCGACTTCTGCCCACACACCTCCCCTCCTGCACCCCGTTTCATTTAATGAGCTGTCTTATGCCCTAAATATAGCTTTTTGCGACATTATGATGAAATGGGTACTTTTTCAGCTGAAAAATGTTGGCTCTCAGCTCTTTTCTGTTCAATGCTTCAACCATTATTGATTGAAAGCTTGATTAAATTATCACTATCAAGAGAGCAACATGGATAAACATTTGCCAGAGAAAAAGACAAAGAACGGACTTTTAAGAATACAAACATTTCAGACAGACAAAAGAATTACCTCCTCATTTTTTTTAACTACAGGTGCCACAGTAAGAGAAAATAAAAAGAAGACATATCATGTGGAAAAATACATAAGGATACGTTCATGATGACTCAGCTCCGAACACAGTATACCTGTGTTTTTGTACCTAGATGCATACATTGGAGAGAGAATATGCATGATTGTGTGGAATGACAAAAGATTTTGTTTGCATGTTTTTGGGATGGCTTCATTAGACATGAATGGCAGTTGCTTTCTTGATGCAAATCAAACCTGAGGGAACAGTTTGCTGAGGTATTTGGTTCAAAAAATTGAAATTTGCTCTTTTTGCTCTGATCCAAATTTTGCCTAGAGAAAAAACAGAAACATTTGGGTTAAAAATTTCTGGGATTGAAGTGCAGGAGTTAAACAATTCCTGATCCTTCAGGAAGTAAGCACCCTCCACTTCTTACTGAACTCAGTTGGAACTAAGAGTATTCAGCACTTTTTTCAGGAACTGCACAGCACCTTGCAGGACAGAACTCAATTTTTGCAGGTTATTTGCTGTATCCGTTCAAATACCTGTATTTTCCCTGTAGAATAATCTGGGAACTCTGGGTTCATGTTCAGTGCAAGACTGGGCAAAATAAACCAACTGATATTTTTGTTACACTTTCGCTTCATGTTGTTCATTAAATCTCTTGTTATTGAATCACCTGGCAGTGCTTGTCCCTGTGAACAAATCATGGTTACTTTGCCTTTGTTTCACTGATGGCAGTTACATTTTCAGCAGCACTAACACTCCCACGTTGTCACATGGAAGGTTATCCAATATGTATGTCTATGTTTTATAGGCACATTAAAGATGAAACACTACCATGGGGTAGCATTGTCCTTTAAGGGGTTCAAGTCCCAGTTCTGACCTATGGCTGGTTTTCCACCTAAATCATGGGATTGGAGGATTGAAAACAGGTGACTGAAAGGCAGACTGGCAGGGATATGAGGGAGCCTGTTCCTCTGCTGAAAACAGCAGAAGCAAGTGGAAGATTCTCCAGTGACTGTGAAAAACAGGCATTGGTTTCGTGCCGGGGGGAACCCTTGAGGTAGGACAGCAGGCCAAGGAAACTCAGTAGGTGCCTGGATGGTGGCCCATATTCCCAGGGCTAGAAATGTAATTTACCAGGGGCTGGTAAAGAGACCTGAGGAAGATCGAGGAGGAGCTAGACAGCATATGAAATGGGCTGGGGAAAAGCAAAGAGAACAGCTGCTTCATGGTTTTGGGTTCCTGAGTTAGAGCTGGGAGTAGAGTGAGGTGCTAGGCTCCCTTACACCTCAGATATGTGCTTAGAGAGGCTATAGTGATATCTCTGGCCCAGATCCACAGATTTCTAACCTTTGAGATTAGCCACCCCATGTAATCTGCAAACTCTGGGTAGGCCCTATGCTTCCTGTACAATCCATGGGAACAGACAGGCACCTTAGAATGGGAGCCACAAAAGCCAGGCAGGGAGCTGCCTAAGCTAGACAAGAACAGAAGCAAATGAAAGGAGTGAGTCCTAAGCCCTATCCCTCTCACAGAGTCCAGCATCTAGGTCTGGGCTGGAGAGAGGCACCTATCTCTACTTGGCATTCACAGCAAGGAACCTTTTCCTGGAGTCATGCAGCTAAGCTATTTCTGGCAAGAATGATAGCAGTGCACAATTTTTTCCCTTCTGCTGATGAGACAAAATGTAAACAGGGTTTCCCACCTGTCAGGAAAGTGCCTTAACCACTGGAGTATTGAATCATTCTCTATCTCCATCTCTCTCACTGGGCCAATGCATATTTAATTATTTATACAACTTCAACAGGAGAGACAGGAGACCGACATCTGAACGTCCCAGGGCCTAGTGGTAAGAGCTGTCTCCAGAGAGACAGTATACCCCCATTCAAATACCTTCTTACTGGGGAACAAAATGGAGGCAGGGAGCTGGGGTATCCCACAGCCCAGGTGGGTACGCTAACTTCTGTGAGAGTTCATTCAAGCATGTATTGTGTGGGTTTCACCCATAGCAGTTGTTGGGGCATTTGACGCACTGGATGAGGTGCACCACACATTGTGACAGATATACTTGGGACCCATGGATCTTAAAAGGCTTTTTTATGGGAAGGATTGATCATCATAGCAGTGGAGATAAGTCTACAGGTTTTGCGTCTGTTATTCTGGTAGAGTCTGGTGATGCTTTGAGTGCCAGCCACCAGTTCTTTGATATATAGGCAATCGCAGAGCGTTAGAGGCTACGTCTGTGCTAAAGAAGTGGCAAGGACTCCATTTTCCACTTTTCAGTTTTCTGATTTTCCACAAAATCAACAGGATTCTGACCACTTATGCCCTTGGCCACACTATCAAGACACAGTGCTTTTCATCAGATCATCTCAAAGTGCTTCACAAAGGAGGTCAGTATCATTAACCCCATTTTACAGATGGGGAAACTGAAGCACAGAGAGGTGAAGTGTCTTGCCCAAAGCTACCCAGCAGATCAGTAGCACAGCCAGGAATAGAAGCCAGATCTCCTGAGTCCTAGTGCATGGGAGCTCATATACTCCTGCTCGGCATATGTTTTTATTTTTTCAAAAATTTGTGATACCTTAAGTTTTATTTAAACATTTGTATTGCATTAAAATATAAATGTCACACAAGGATGGGCCACATCGTGCTAGCTGTTGCACAAATACATGATGACAGACCCTGCTCCAGAGAGCAGAAGGCTCTCAGGATGTGAGTTTAGTATTTGAGTGGGCTTTGCTTTTTTTTAGCTAAAGGGCAAGAGGTGACTCACTAGAGCACTCGAAGGATCCACTTACAATTAATTTTAACTGAAACTGATAGATTTAATGGAAAAGTCTCAGCTAATTTAATCTTTCCTGAATTTAGAACACATTCTATAAGTAGAATGTAATATGTAATACAAAGGTTGAATCTGGGCCTTAAAGAGAAACTCAAGTCAGTCCAGAGCCTTGACTGGTCATCCACACACAATGGAGAGAGTTATAACACCAGAGGACAGAGAAACGTACCTGTCAGATGCACTAGGCCTGAGGAAGAGTCAAAAAAAAGAGGAGTTTCCTCCTCACAAGACTGTAGTTTATGCTTTCTTAAGTACTAGAGTGTCCCAGCTCAGATTTGCTTTATATGAATATTCATGCAAGTAAAACTTGATTGTTTGAGCTTTTGTATAGTGAAATTCACCCCATGCCTAGGTCTTGCTCAAGGCTTATGCACCACTAAGGCCTGTGCTGAAGGTTCAAGTGGGTCGGAAGTGTTACATAGACCTTTAGTTAGTTCTCTGCACAGGAGTTAAATCTACGTAGAAACTTACCAGGCAAACTCTACCAAGGCAACATAAATTTTAAATTCAAACAAATGTTCATGGGAATTATTTCTTTGCGGGGTTTATTGGTTTATCTAGAGACCAATAAAGGTAATACAGATGGAGGATGCAGAAGTCAGATTAAAATATCAACCCAAAAGATCACTGAAAAAGTGTGTGTGTCTGATATGTGGACAAGTGTTGAAAGTAGGAGCCAGAATCAGATTGGAGTTCAAACTTTCACCACAGTTCATGAGGTTTACTCCCTTGTTCCAATTCAAGCCCACTTCTTTTAACCTATTAAAGAGCTTGAGATAGACAAACAGCATGTATTTTGAGGGCCTTGTTTATTTAAGCAGTAATGCCTAAAATGGACCTCTGTGCAACTTGTATGGTGCAGTTGTTCTTGGCTTCAAAATAAATATCCAGGCTTAAAAGACATTTTTGGACCTCTTGCTTTGGTTCTTGAAAACTCTCAGCTTTTCTCAACATGAAGTGTGTTGCAGCACCATTCTTCTATGCAGTAGTCTACTTTCTCTTTAAAATCCAAGATCTGACCGATTGTTAGGGTGAAGACACTAGGGCTGTGACACTAAGTATTAACTATACTGTATATTTAAGGTAATTCTATTGAAAGAGTTTGATCCACATTCATGACAGGTAAGCACTACTTGCAGTCTGTGATAAATCTAGGTCAATATCTTGTGTGATAATGAACCTGGTCAAAAGTTGGTCACAAATAACATCAAAACACTCATATGGCACTCACTAACTCTATCCTTGGTAAACTTTATAGTCTTTTGCTGGAAGAACTACTATTTCCCTATATCACATCTGAGTATCCTCATCTTTGGGCCACAGTTATTATATAAAGGATGTGAGCTTGCTGTTGGTAAGTTTGTCATCTGTGGTCTTTTCTGCCAAGGACATAAAACTACTATTTTGTTTTGTTGAAGTGTGTGTTTGTTTGTTTTTTTAGCACCCCAGTGGCGGAACTTTACTCTTTTGAGGCTGGACTTTATTAACATGAAAGTTTGCATCAATTAGACAGTCATCGGTAATCTCCAGTTATTTCCTTAATGGTTACATTATTTTGACATGCTCCAGTTCTTAAGTTTTGAAGATTCATGACATTCTGAATAGACCAATATTCTGCAAAGTTCCTCCTTTGGGCACACATAAGCTTGAATGATAACTTAGTTCTCTTCAGTTGTATTCAGATCAAGAATTCAGAGATCAACACCAAGCAAGCATGTTAGGCAGTATGTGAAGTGCTGCATCAGGGGAACATGAAAAACTGGATAAGCCATAGTAGTTTTATACACCAACAGCTGTTGGTGTGTCATCTAATTAAATACATTGCAAGTTTTTCCCATGACATCAGATTGATTACTGTAACACTCTAATCATCTACCACCAATTACAGTCAGAAGGTAACAAGGAGGAACTTTTCCTTTTACCATGGAACTTGTTTCCTGAAATGAAGCCTATGTTTTAACTACTCCCACTGACATACAGGCTAAATAGTCTTGTCAGCTTGCTTATGGCCTAAACAAATGCAAAGCATGAGCCCAAAGGAAGACATATGATCTAATCATTATTGTGAAGGATTTGGAATCAGGGGAGCCAGGTTTTTAATACACATTGGCTCATTATTTGAGCAATAGTATGACAGGCTGCCTCCATATCCTAGTATTATCTGAGCATTCCCACGTAAACTTAAGTTCTTGTGACAAGATTTCTACGATTCTCAGGAATCTTGTGTTGAGCCTTCTATCTCAGAAAGGAAAACTCCTCACTGAAAACTAGATGCTACATAGAAACTCGCTAAATCTTACAAAAGAGATCATTGGGCACTGGTTCCATTATTTGTCTTGGGAACATAATTTGAAAGGGCCAGATCCCTCTTCCCAACCTCTGACCAGCAAGTGGTCAGAGATTGGGAAGAGGGAATGAAAACAGAAGTTCCCCACGAAGTTCACCCATATTCTTTTCTCAGGAACATAAGGATTAACCCCATACTTACACAAGCAGGGTCTCTTCCACCAGAACCCGTGGATCTTGATAGAACTGGTTGAGTGCTAAGGTCTTATCTGAGGAGGTCCTGTGTCATCTACTCATTTGCTATTAGCGGTACTGTAGTTTAATCATATCTTTGCCTTTTTTTAAAAATTAAATTCAAATTTAGAGAGATTGCTTATAGTTTATAACACTTGATTGCGAAGCTAACTAGGCATAAGGAATGAATGTAATGTTCCATTAGATGAATCTGTTTCAAGCATCTCATCTTTTTTGTCTTTCATAACTCAATTATCCCATTTAACATTCCAGCTGAAGTGGGGTTATCAGTGTATACTTGTTTTAATTGCAGGAAGTGCCTTGTCCTCTCTTCTTCCACTTATCCTTTTGCCCCACCATACGCTTTTTGGATTCACTTTACTACAGCTGTCATTTAGCTCTTTCAGTTACATTTTTAATAAATTCTTGATGTGTAATCAATAGTTTTCAAAATCAGGATTCCCCATACCATTCTAAGCCCCTTCTTGTGATTTAAGATTTCTACTTAAATATTCTCTTTAATCCCCCCTGTTTCCAGATGATGCTAATGAAATAGCTTCTGTCCAAGCCATTAGTTTCCTCAGAGAACTAAAAAGGAAACCAATTTGTAGTTGGGATTTTCTGGGTGATGTTTGGGGAAATGGGGCAAATCTGGTTGAAATTATGCTCTATTTTTTTCTCCCCACAATGTCTGTCCTAAGCATCACCTTAAAATTTATCATAGAATGATTATAGATTCATAGTATGTTGTATCACACATATAGATCACAGCTAGGGCCAGATTAAGACACAGGTACTGATACATCACTGTCAGTGTGACGGTTCCATTTTTTATCATCCTAGCAGACAGAAATGGGGTGGGAATGAAGTCCATTAGATGGTGGGAATTGGGAGTTGCTGAAGGAAAGAACAAAGGAGACAGACACAGAAGGAGGAAAGAGGCAAAGCAGGATGTGGGAGGAAGAGACACAAAGGACAGAAACACTAGTGCTCCTATAGGTGTGCATATTTTCCTTCCCAAGAGGTGCTGAATGCAGCACTGAGATACTGGGCAAAAAGCTAAGAGTTTAGGGCTTGATTGACAAAGGGTTCTTTGGCATTGCAATGCCTATTTCCTAGGAACCTAGATGGCTTGTGGCCTAGAGTTGGCACCTAGGTTTCCCACGTACTGGGAGAATTATGTACTTATAAAAATGATTCACAGAAGCCAGCAAGGTGAACAGAAAGCTGCTTAAGCTACCCAGCCGTGATATGCAGAGAAAGGGATGGGGCTGAGGGCCCAGAGCCTCAAAAGTACATAAGAAGCTAGCTTCTATTGATCTGGGCCTTAGATATCTGACTGATTGGCCGGAGAGACTGATGTCCACTTGGGATCCTCAGCTGTGAGCACGTTCTATGAGTTAAATGCCTAAGCTTGATCCACCCTATCTTACAAAAATTCCAGAGAGAAAGACCCCTCCACCCTGCTATAGCCAATAGTCCAGTACTTAGGGGACCTCACTAGGAAGTAGGAGACCTGTTTTCAAATCACTGCTCCTCCAAGTTTGGAGCAGGGACTTGAAACCAGGTTTCCACATCTTAGGTGAGTGCCCTAATTGCTGGGCAATTGGATATTCTTGGCACACACATGCCACAACCCCAACTTGCTCATCCCTGACTGTCCTTTATGCAAGTTAGGCATGCTCCGAACACACCTATCAGAGCAGACCAAGGTGAGATAAGTGGGAAACATCTAGTTTGAGAATACCACTGGAGCTTAAGCATGAGTGAGACCTCTAAGCAGGCTGTTAGCTGTGGAGTCCCCTACTTTGCCAGCCCACAACCCTAGCAGAAATACGGACACTTACAGGATTAGGCAGCAATTGAGCAGTGTTTTTGTGAGTGTCAGTGGTGCCTAAATGTTGGGCTTAGGTGCCTAACGAGGCAATAGACACCTAAGTCCCTTTGTGACTACATGTTAAACTAAATTTTTGTAAATATGCCCCATTGATACCAGTGGGAATAAATGTAGACCTGGCAATAGGTAGGTTTAATTCTAAGTTCATGGAAGCTGCAAACACTTGGACTGAATCTGTTCACTAGCCCAACAGATGTGAAAGGTTATATGTATCTGGCCATGTATTTATTCGCTGCCAAAAGGACAGCAACCAAAATCCTGAAAAATAACTTGAACAACTCTGGAAACTAACTGTACACCATGGTAAATTCCTTGAGGATAGCAAATGTTGTATTTACATTTTGGAAAGGTTCTAGGGATTATCAAGGAAGTTAAAAATGAATAAGCCTCACATTTGTTCTAAGTAAATCGGTCAAAACATAATAAATCACCAAGAAGATCACAATATGATAAGGTCTAGCAAGCATAGTTTCTTCAGAGAAAAACTCATGCCTCACTAGTCTAGTAGAATTCTTAGAATGCATCAAAGGACTTGAGGAAGGGGAAACGATAGGTATAACTTAGACTTTCAAAAAGCCTTTGACAAGTTCCCTCTGAAGAGACTATTAAAGAAATTAAATAGTCCTAGGGTGAGAGGCAAAGTATTGTCACAGGTCATAAACTGGCTAGGACGGGAAACAATAGGAATAAATAGGAAATCATCATGGCAACGTACAGAGGTGCCACAAGAGTCTGTAGTAGGACCAGTGGTTAATATATTAACCAGTCTTGCAGAGTGAGCAGTGAGATGTCAAAATTTATGGATGACATGAAATTATTTAGGTTAGTCAAGTCTGGTGGAGCCTGAGGGACTTCAGAAGGACTTAACCAAACTAGGTGAATGGGCAAGGCAGATACAGTTCAATGTTGATAAATGCAATGTAATGCACACTGGAGGAAAAATGTGAACTAGCCATTTTACCAAGATTTAAATTGATTGTATTAACTCAGGAAAAAGTCCAGAGTATCATTGTGGACATCTCTATAAAGACTTCTGCTCAAAAAGCAGCTGCAGTCAAAAGCAAACTAACAATATTACAATTCATAAGGGAAGGAATGGAGCAGAAAAAGTATTTATGCCCTGCTTTACTCAGTGGTTTGCCCTCATCTGAACACTGTTCAGTTCTGTTACCCTCTCTTAACAAGCGTAGCATAGAATTAGAGAGTTGACAAGCAGTGAGAATGACTAGGAATGTGGAAAAGCTCTTATATGAAGAGACTGAAAATAGTCCTTTCCTCTCTAGAGAAAAGCAATCCCAGTAAGATAAATACAAACATTACTGGGAAAGTGGATCAGGAGCCCGTGTTCTGCCTGTCTTATAACAAAGAAAAAAGGGGGTATATTCAATTAAATTGAAAGGTAGCAAATTCAAAACTGGTAAGAGGAAATACTTTCAAACAATGCATAATTGAGCTCTCTAAAAAGATGGAAACATTTCACAAAAAATTGAAGTTGTTTCCTTTTGACAGAGTTAAAAAGTTTTGAATTTGTTTCTCCCTTTCTCACTGAATGGGAATTCCAGGGTTCTCCTTTCTTCTCTTACAAAGTAAAATAAATAAATAAATAAACTTTTCAAAACTGCTTTGGTGGGAGGACTCTAGAGTTATGCAAGTCTAGTGAAACATATCTTTACTTAGATTGGTATATGTACACTTTCCCCAAAGAAGGAGATTGTTCAGAAGAACTCCCAGTTACATCTGTTCTTTGTACAGGTTTTGAGACAGTCGTTTGGGTAGAAACATAACTAATTTTATGAACATACTATCAGTTTTTTGACTATCACTCTTTGAAAGCTGCTTAAAAATAGTTTATAGCCTAAGGAATGTTTTACTATGAGAGATTTTTAAAGAGTCAGTCAAAATAAAATCAACACATGCTCTCTACAAGTGTACATTTAACAGAGTCCAAATACATTAAAGTAAAATATTTCAAATATGAGTCTATACAGAAGGGGTCTTATCCAAACCAAGTATTGTTTACAAGGTTAAAGTGCGACAATATTGTCCTTAACATTGGAAGTGGATTTTCCATGTAGATCTCAATCCAAAGTAGAGCACTTCTTTGGGACTGTGTATGTGTTTATAGTTAACGGTTTACTTAAATGAATGACTTCGTTGGGAACATAGTGTTAAAGAGAAGTTAAATTTCATGTTTCACCTGTTCAGGAAGCCCTCCTTTTCAAAAGGATAGCACTGTGTGCACTTCATTTGTGCAGGACTTTGGAGATGCTTAAGTTATGCAGGCTGCTTATGGCAATCTTATCCACTCACTGGGTGCCAGCATCAGGGCAGTATAACTTGTATAGAACCTTTTTGTCCTCCAAACTGGCGTTACTCCATCTACATAAGATTTAGACAAGAGATAAATCACCTATTGTTTCACAGACAGTGTTAGGTTGGCAGCATCTTTCAGTCACACTGCACAGAGTCTGTGGCTACAAAGGCCACAAGGCAGGGGATAATCAGGCTATATATCTTGGTAAGCAGGTTGATGTGCTGTTAATATCTTTGGGATAGATTGTGAGCTGTTATCTGCTCGGAGCAAGGGGAAGCAAGGTATTGTGCTGCACCTGGACCAATGTAGAAGTGACTCAGTCACAAACTATCTGCTGGTTCCCCCACTGTGCTGGGGAAGAGATACGCAGCACTGGTCCATACCCAGTACAGCATATATTCTGACGCAACTCTGCTAGGCAGTACAATGCGAAGAAAACAGTGGAGTGACTTGCATCTTCTCTCTCCCACCTGTGCAGGAGGTACATTGCAGCTCTGTAGGGTCCTGCTCCCCCTTCCTTGCTGCTACCAATGATGCAGGTACCCAGGACAATGGAGAAAAATAATGCCTTGCACCACGATACAAGCTGAGCCACTATTTGGCCCTTTATGAAAATCTTTCTCCAGATCCACCAAGGAATGGTGTGGTTTTAATTGGTCAGGTTTTCTGTGAGCAATTTATAAAAAGCTAATGTTAAGTAGTAGCACTACTATGCTGTTTATATGAAAGAGGTTTCCATGACAGTAAGTTGCATACCCTTGTCTCCTCCCCCATCCCCATTGCAGACCCTGTGCACTGTAGTAAACTTGAATTCCATCTACAGCTAAGTAACTGGTCTGTAACAGGCCATTATTCTGTATAATCATCTGGCAGCTGATCTGAATTCCACTGAAGTCAATTGGGTGGCTTTTCATTGGCTGCCGTGAGCATACAATCATATCCTTAGTCAATGATAACAAGTAAGGCAATACAATTTGGTGGACTTCGGTTTTTTCAAACAAACCAAGCTTCCACTCTGTAGCAATTCACAGAAGTGCGTTGTGGTTTGAGGATAATCGATTATGTGGGCTGTGGCCATTCAGCATACAAACAAAGAACTTAAAAGCAGAAAACTTGGCAAAAGTTAACAATAAGCACTAGTTCAACTTACAGTATAGCAGGTATATCTCAGTGATGAAATAATGCATTGAAAATATACTGTTGGATTCAACTAACCTCCAACAGTTAGCTTCATCCAGTTCAGCAGGTAAATAATAAATTCTATGGGCCTGATTCACTTACACTAAGGTTCTTTTACACAACTCTGCCTCTCATCAGTGAGAACTTAGTAAAATAATTATGCCTGTAGATGCTCATAAATTATAAATGTGTCTGAATGATGAATAATTATTTTAAATGAGAGTTTACATCACCAAGGCAAAATAAATACCAATGGCCAAATCCTGAGCTAGTCTTTGGAAATTAATAATTACGTAAAGATATACTGGTTCAGGATCTGGCCCCATGCCCACCATAGCCCGTCCTGGGCAGAAGACTTTTGTACATTTTAATATAAAGGTAGAATAATTTATTCAATCAACTCTAATCAGTTTAGCTCTTAAGGGTGAAATTCGCCACTGAGCACAGGCCCAGCCCAAGACCTCTTATGCTTTCATAATAGGTCTTAATGAGACTTAAAGGTGCATAGGTGCTGACTGGGCACAGGGGCAATTTTACCCGAGTTGTCCAGGAACAAACATTCGCTGCTTGATATCATTTGATGACTTGCATCCTGATTGCTCAGGATCTATTCAGAGTAATCCTTCAAATAATCAATGTCTGTATGACTAGTCTTCTGTCACATGAAGTTTCCGTGTTCTGATTGGATGCCCCAAATTTACAAGTGCTTCCATTTAAGTCAAGTCTATTGTAATTAAATTAATCTCAGCCACAGAATTACAGTACACAGTGCCCCAATTATCCTTCATTGTAGAGAGAAATTATATTTTTCATGAGATAAAACAGGGAAATCTGGGAGAGCTGGGAAAACAGTATATATCCTCTGACTTCAGTCCTGGACACTTTCCTCAGGACCAAACTTCTTACTGCCCTCAGTCAGATAGTTCCCAGTGGAGAAATCACCAAAGGAACCACTTCATACTGAAACTTAGGCACTTTCAGAAACATCCTCATTGAATGATGGGGTGGAGAAAATTTAATATAGTATATTTTCATTGCTTAAGTCTTCTTACAGAACCAGGAATTGGCTCCAGGGTGCTGCCAGCTACAGATCAGAAGAAGAAGATCCTGCTGCACATATGCTGTCCTACCCCATTGGGCAGGAATAATGGGAGAGGAAAACCCTTCTTTGGTTACTGCTCTGCCTATCTGGAAGAAAGACATTGCTGTAGAAATTCAGAGTGGGAGTATTTCACAGTAAAACCAAAACCCTGTCAGAAGTATATTCAGTGAACAATTTCTCATGCAGTGCTAAAGTATAAAAGGATGGGGAAGAATAAGATTTTTACATGCTCATCTACCCATAGGCAAACAACTGCTGTAGCTCCAGGGCACCACCACAGTGCCAGGTTTCCTGTAGTTCAAAAGACATGTCTGTGCATATTGTGGGCCAAATCTTGCCCTTAGTTACATGGTGTATAATGAGCACCTGCACTTTGTATGAATAACTGGAATTTGGCCAGTAGTTTCAGATTACTCACAGGTGTTTTAGTCCAATGAAATTCCCTTATTGGGCCATATCTTGTGCTGGTATAAACAGCACAGTTCCATTCACTTTAAGGTTACTTTAGATTTATACTAGTAAGAGAACATTGGGCCTGATTTTAATTTTGATGTATTGCACTGCTGTGCCTGCAGATTGTAAATGGGGGGTCAGGAACCTGTTTTATAATAGGAACCCCCCCCCTACCTTACACTGGGCCTAATACGCTGCCTCTGCTTCATAACAAAGAGTCTTGTTTCAATGATGGTTACACCGCATTTTCAATGCTCTATTATTGTTAGAACGGTTAGTTAATTGAATGATTCCACTTTATTATGATTGGAGCTCAGGAATTGGTTTTGGATATTATACATTTCACATTTGGCCTAACAAGATACTAAAGGGTTTCTCTCTTTTATATTCTTTCCAGTTTAACAAAATTGTAAACACATAGTGGTGTTTAATACAATTGATTTTCCACCCACCAGGAGCAATAGTTAAACATCAAAATCAATGCCAGCCTTTGTAAACACCTACTTACTCTTGATCATATCTGAATGGTTTACAAGGGGTCATGTTAGCACTTTAGGTCAAGTGTGAGCTGGCAAAGGAAGTCATGTGGTCAAGACTATTACCACCATTAAGTTAACTGCCTAGAATGGCAAAATATTAAGGGCAGAAAACGTGTGTAGCGTGTAACTACAGGTGGGTTGTGCATTACAGAAGAACTTTTAGAAGCTTGCTGTAATCTCATCTCACATCAGCGATAACCAGGTTAACTCTGCTGATGTGAATAGAAATACACTGGTGTAAAAGATCAGAATCCAAACCCTGCATCAGTCCACTTTTAAATTACTGCCACCACTACATCTTATGTCTCATTGCTGGAGGTGGTGGTGTTCCCACTCCACACACAACTGTGCTATATTTTTATGTCCCAACTTCAGGTTTCATGCATATTCACTCCCTCCTTCCCATAAGATTTTCTTCCTAATTTGGCTTTTTAATGGCAGAGCTTTTGGTAGCCTGGCTTTTGTGGAAAATCCACAACAGTTGACGGCAGGAGCTCCTTATGTTACCACCAGAGTTCTCCAATCCTAGACCAAAGTCACATTACTTGTGGGGAAAAAAGTCACAGGAATCGTCAATACTGATTCTGTCAACCTTACCAAAGATACTTTCCATCTTCTGTTTAACACTAATACATACATTTCTTACTTCAGTTTAAAAGGCAATAAAAGCCTGACATGTAATTTTAAATAAAACAGTAGTTTTTTAAAAGGACCCTATAGATAAATAATAAAATTCAAAATCCAGTGAGTAGTGCTAAAATGTCTGCACTTTTTTATGGCTGTTGGTAGCTCTGCCCTTGTAGACTGGCAGCTGCTTTCTTGAGACAGAATAATCTAAATTTTTATTTACACTGTGCTGTTCTGACCATGCTCTTAGCAGTTTAGTCTGCAACAGGAGTCACTGGAGTCTGTGGATGCCAACCTCTGTCATGTAACAAGGTGAAGTTTGTCAGATGACAGGGTTCAGTTATGTACTAACCGCAGTGGCTACCATCCCCCAATGTACAGGCACTGCCCTTTCCACTAAAATCATCTCTCCTGGTGCTTGAATTAGGCTCCCATTAAATATTATACCTGGATTCTGATTAAGTCCTGCAACGGAGAGCAGGGACTCTGCCGGATATGTATTTGGATTCAGGAATGAAATCAGCTGAGAATCAAAGCAGCAGGAGAACTGAGAGAGAGAGTTGGTGGCCAAATAAAATACAGCCCACTTTCCTCTTTCCCTTAGAATGGCAGATTTTTCAGCATTTTGAGTAGCTAAAGTACTGGGTTGAAACATGGAAGAAAATACTAACAATACCAATGTTTGATACAATATGGGATGATCTTGAAATAAGACATACTCTTTAAATCCCCCCCACCCTAATAAATAAATACAAATACAATTTTTTAAAAATTCAAAAATGTTCAATCTTCCATGTAGAAATATCAAATTGCTAAAAGTCTATCCAGCAGACTGAACCAGACCCAGGACAATTCGGACATCTTAAAGTGGGTAAATAAGTTAGAAATGCAAGGTATTCCTTTATATTAAAATTCATCTGTCCTATGTATTTCAGAACAATGGTTCTCAAACTGAGGCCTGTGGCTTCCAGACGTTGAGTGGAACTCTTCCAAGAAGCCTGCAGAGTGGCTTATTGAACAATGGTGAAACATCTGGTAGTCTTCAGCAGTGATGTTTAACTCCAACTCAGCCTAGCATTTTTTTTTTTAAAGTCAGATTTTGCTTTGAACCAAACGAAATAAAAAGAAAACATCCCTTATGGCTGCTCTGTGTTCCTGTCTGTTGTCCCTAGCAAACACACATGAAGACAAAACTATGTTGACTGGGAGAAATTAGAAAGGAGTCAGGGCTGCAAACAGTAAAGGGATATTCAGTCTTAATAATATAGTCCACACGCCTGAGCATGGAAATAAACAGCACAGATAAAATGTGGAGAAACATATACCAGCAACTCCATCCATCACATTAAAACAAGTTCATTTTTGTCTTCTAATACACTGAGAGTATGTCTACACTGACAGCGGCCATCAGATTGACTTATCTGGATCGACTGAGCGGCCAGTGAAGACCCACTCAGTCGATCCAGAAGTTGATGCAGTAAAACCACCCCCTCAATTGGCGTAGTGCTGGATTGATGGGAACATGGCTCCCGTTGGTGCAGTGCAGTGAAGACGTTGCACAAAAGGGAAGCACAGCAGTCGATGGGAGTTATGCAAACTACTCTGAGTAGCTTGTGTAACTCCTTTTGACTGCCACTGCATCGCCCAGTAAGTGGAGACCAGGGCTAAGAGAACTAAGGAGCATAATTGCCACAGGGATGGCATGCAGTTGGGGGCCACACTTACAAGTAGTCCACAAGAATGTCTCCATCCTAAGAGGTGATTTACAGCATTAAAATGTTTGAGAACTTCTGCTTTACAGGGATTTATTCAAGCCTAAAATGGGCAAGGCCAATTACTCTGCTTCAGATTACTTTTAAATTAAGGAAGGAAAATGGATCCAAGAGTCTCAAAGTGATTGACAAAGACACTAGCATTTTAGTCAAGGGTAATTTATGGGCAATAATAGTTCATTTGTGTAGTATACATGCTGTATACAGCAACTCAGTATTACAATGGGGATAGATTCACCTCAGGTCTCAAAGTAACCATGCTTTTTGGGATACAGCATTTTCAAAACATTAAATATGGATTTCATTGTTTGGGGGCAAAGTATTATCAGTGCCTGATACCATTACCCTTATGCTCAGTAACTAGAATTTACAGCATAGTTCTCTTGCATTAAATGGAACTACTTAACAAGTAATGGTGGCACTATCAGGCCCTTCTAACTAAGCAAGAGAGAACTGCAGTTCAGACATATTTTCAAAAGAGTTCCAAACATCAAAGCTCTGATAATGTACACATTTGACAAGATAGCAGCCTTAAAAGGGCAGCTGGGGATTTCACTCTGTGTTATTCTAAAGCCATCGTATTTGGTTATATATATTCAAAGCTGCTCCCTGTATCCTGTACATGACAGGGTGGGGAGCAGAGAGCTCCAGTTGATGGAGCAATCTCCACTGATGTGTTGCAGCCAGCGTAACTAAATTATGCCAGGGCCATTTCATCCCCCAGGATCAGTGGAATTGAAAGTTGTCTTGAAGATACCCATGCTGCCCCCCTCAGCTGAGAATTCAGTCCATTATGACATCAAAACCAACTCTTACCGGCTGAACCATCCTAAAGCAGTCCCTAGCTGAGAGCTGATTAACCTTTTTCTTGTGACACATGCACCAGAGTTTTATTGGGTGACTAAGCTTTATAGATCCAATATTGATATTTGGTGATGCATGCTGAATTCAGTATACATAACAGCTTTGTGGAATAGCACATACTGTAAATAGGACATTCTCTGAAAGTGTCCAACAGATAAAGGAAATTAGCACTAAGGTGGAACAAAATGCATGTGAGTAATTGTGCAGACAAAGTTATGGATAAACAGGTGGTGCTGAAAACTGATTTCAGGTTAGGGAGTGCGTGTGGAAAATGCAGGATGCTGATGGCCCTTTGAGCTTGAAGACTTATACTAACTGTTCACAAGATAGGTGCAGTGCATGCAACAGTTAAAAGATCTTAAAACTCCTCAGTGGGCCTCACCCTGCCTAAACAGAACTAACTCTAGGACTGAGAGGACAGTATGTTCTCTATAGCCTAGTCAGTCCTTGGTCTGTGTGCTGAGATTACCAAATGGTCAGTGAGCACTGGGCATGAAGGAACCCTTTTGGTTCTCCAGCCAATTTTCCACTGACCTGGTCCCAGCATAAAGTCTTAGGCTTTTCTAACCTGTGCCAACTGCCAATAGCCAGTTCTCAGGGCTGTTCCAGCAGTTAGAAATCACTCATACCCAGTGATACCTTATCTATACTCTCTTTTTCCCCAGGAGAATTGCCTGCACTGAATACCCAAAACAGGGGTTATAACCAAGTCATTCTGATACTGCTGTGCCTCTGGAAAATTTCCCAATGCAGGAAGAATCTTCCTTTGGTTCACTAAGCCAATATAAGGAAGATCTGTACAAAGCAACCCCAAAGGGACCCAAGAACAGGGCCTTACTGCTGACAGTGGCAGTCGGCAAGTATCTAACCATGGGGAATTGGGAGGAGACCAAACTAATCTCTTATATTTGTTAGTCAGATTACTGCTTGCTCACAACTGACTTCACTGGATTTTAAACAGCAGCCCAGAGTTAAAAAGCTATATATCCCATTGTCAGTTGCACGAGTCATCCAGTAACCCTTAACCGTGTCTTCTCATAACAAGTCAGGAGCATTATCATACATTTGTTTCTCTGTTCTTCTATACACTAGTATTTTGCTCCTGGAACAGTGTAGGCTCATTTACTTAACGGCCATTAATACTAGTATGAGTTAGTGTGTCACAGAAAGGTGAACAGACTGTTATAAGGAAATATATATAACCCTAGTATAGGGAAGAAATTAGCTCTGTTAGAGATCAGCACCCACTATGGCTTTTGCTTGAGTGAATGCTCAACAACCTAATTAAATATGGGTTGACAAACGAGTCAGAACCGAATGATGTAAAAACACCAATGTACTTAAGCATTGTTTCAAGAATGCTTAAGGTGCCGTCCATATGCCATATGTCAGACTGGGGTATATATACCTTTATATAACTATGATGGAAGGATTTGACCATAGAGTACTTCAGTCAGTGTCTACCTTGGTTAGTTTAACATGTTTTGTCGCCAAATTGAATTATACCAGGTTCTCCCTTGCACTGCATCTTCTTAATTCCAGAACAGGTTCAAGAGACTTGCACCATATTTGAGGAAGTTATTTGGCACCCCAGATAATTTATTGAGAGAGATCAGATTAGAATGCCAAACCTCAATTTAAGGGTCAGTCCTCAAAAGGAAGTTTCTTTAGAAAATGGGGAGATCAGTTAAGAAGCTTGATCTGTCATTTTAAGTATGCCTGTATCTCAAGTAAATATTATTGTTAATAATAATTCGTATTACATAGTGTCTGTGTAAATCAGTTTCAACAGTTCTATTGGGATTATTCAGTTTTGGCTGAAAAGTCAATACATTTGTCAGTGTGCCTGTAAACATACAGGTTTATTTAAAAGACATATCAGAACAATCAAGATAGATATTGACAGGAAACAGCAGCAGCAATGCTTTGAATTTCTAAAGTATCTTTCATCTGAGAAGCTCAAACCATAATTACATGAGTTAAGCCACAGAACACTCCCATAAAATAGGTATCCCTTTTTTCACAAAGGGGGAAGCTGAAGGCTAAGTGATTTGCCCAAGGCCATACAGTCTGTGGCAAAGCAGAAATAAAACCCCAAACTCCTGATTCCCAGTCCTTTGATTTAATAGCTAGACAACATCCACAACACACTACGCTTTCTCCTAGATTGATGTGCAACTCTACAAGCTATTATTTTCAGTTCTTTCAGTCTCACTCTCAGGAAACTGGCCAGTTCCTTACTAAACATCATATATACCCTACTTATTCCTTAAGAGGTTTGGAGGGTGCATTATGGGGCAATATGAAGAAAAGAGGGCTCCTGGCCCCTGGGAAGGGACTGTGCCAAAAATCTATGCTGGATCCAATCCCTACCCAGCTTCACCATTTGCGCCCACATCTCTGCACTCCGAGCTCCTCAATGCTCAATCAGGTGGAAATGGTGCATATTGGGAGCTCAGGCTGGGAAAGACAGGCATAGAACTGGTAACATGTGTGAGGTACTGAAAAGATCAAATAGAAGAGGAGGAGGGTCAGGGTTGAGCTCACTCTAGGTAGGGGTGGGTATGTGTTCTGATATTCAAAGGGGGGAGAGGGCTGTAAAAGAATCTACACACTTCTCATTCCCTGCACACCTGTCAGTTATCTGGCCTAACTTCCCCCTTTATTCATTTTTCCCACTCTTGGCTTCACCCCTTCCTTCCTCCTCGGCTCTCCCTAAAACCCAGTCCTTTATACTAACATTTTTTTTTCCACTGAACACCATGCTGATGTTTTTTCCTCGCCCTTTCTCATGTTTGAATTGTTATCCTGGGTTTCATATTTATTGCCTTAACTGGATCATAAGTTCCTCTGTGCAGGGAATAGAGCCTGCCATTTTATGTGGCTAAAGAGTGCTATGGACAGGTGAGGTGCTCCATAAATATCTGTACAAGAAGATTCCAGGATTATCAGTGTGTTACTCTGGAGCCTAGAATGGGTGATGAATCAGTGTGAAGAAACATCTACAAGCATAGGGAACAAGATTGACACTTTATTCCAAATGTCAGCAGATTCAATCATCTCTGAGATACACAGTCTGTCACCATGCAGTTTTTAAATTCTCATCCATTTTGGGCTTTTTGCTATACCCATGACTTTATGAATTAAACCCATGTGACTACATGGGCTTTCAGCTCCTGGTAAAATGCCATAACTAGATGTGCACCTTGAAAAATGGGTGTTACATGCTCAGTTACGATCTAGGTATTAAATAGTATTCAACAAAACAAATACAGTACATAAGGCAATTATAATTGGGTAACTGAAGCTCTATGATTAAGATAACCCATCTGGATTATTTTTGTCTAAAGTTGACCCAGGAATGAATAATTTGAGTTATTGGTTGTTAATCTTCTAGAGAGTTAGATTAACAGGAGAAGCCTCTTCTTGCAAAGTTCACTGGGCCAAATTGTCTCACAATTTAACTAGTCCACTTCTGACCTTGTAGAGAAACTTATATACAGACAAGAAGTCACTTTTATTTACCGTAAAAGAAAAGAATATGTAGTTCTGCTAAGTGACAACAACGGAGAGGTATAATTAACTTTCCACTTACTAGTGAAAGAGTGATCCAAGGGAGTTTTATTACTACAATAACGAGATGAAAATGAGAAAGAAAACTGCAGATTGCTGAAGGATTTGACTGTTAGTTTTGCAGACAGTACTCCAGTTGAAGATATTGGGAGTTTTGCCTGACTAAGGATTAAAGATTTGTCCCATTGTTGGGAATTTTTCTGTACATGCAAGACGATTGAATAGATGGCCCACCATGTCATCTTTTTCTCTTCTATGATTCCCACTAAATAGTGGTATCAAACACACAGGCTCTGTGCATGACATGATCAGTTTACCTCTATCTGAAAGGTACAAAAAACAAGGAGGAAGAAGAGTTTTCTAACTAGGAGAGTCCACTCACCACTGGGGCACCTCCTCATGGCTGTGTCTGGGGAACCAGCTCTTGTCTGGTCTAGCACGCCATTCCATTGTTATCTCAACCCACAGCCTACTGCTCTCCCTGCATGACTTAGCCCTCTGACTTAGAGACTATAGAGCCCTCATTTTGCGATATTAAAGGTCATCCAAAACTGCCTGGTTGGCCTCCCATAGTCTTGGGCCACTTTTCAGTAGCTGGTAGGCAAACCTAGCCTAACACTACTCTAGGAACCTTACAATCAGTAGTCAAGGTCTGCACACACACTAACCTCACTCCTCTTTCCCTGGGCTGCTTCCTACTCTACCTTACACAGAGTCTCTTCTATACACTTCCAGGTAAACCTTCCCGCGGGGCCATGATTCTAAAGCTTCTCTCCCCTCCCTGGATTCCTCCTTTTCCTTTTCTAAAGTCTGAGAACGATCACCAGCTTCCACACTGCAGCCCATTTCTACTGCAAACTTCCTGGCTTTATATCTCAGCCAGCTTCTCCACACGCTGGGCTTTATCAGCCATTAATCGTTTTCACTCAAACCAGACTTTCAACCAGATGAGGTCTATAAGATTAATTGGCCCTGTCCGTGCCACCTTAACTCCTTCAGAGTTGGTGTGGGGTGAACACTCCATCACAAGGAGTAGTAAGATTAAGAAACGAGGCTATTTAGACTGATAACTGTGAGATTAATTACTGTCTCCAAAGAAAACTATTAGGCCTGGCTAAACACTGGAACTCCTGTTCTGTGGGCAATTCCAAAATTTCAAAGGCACTGTCATTCTGACTTGGAACTAAAGATGAAATTTCTCTCACAATGAGAATTCTGAAGTTTGGTTTCAAGAGTCAAAACAACATTTTGTTTCCATCTTTTGAAACATTTCTGAGGCTCCCTGAGCTACCCAGAGTCCTGGCAGGGATCTGGGCAGCTCAAGGAACCCTAGCTATGAGAAAGCGTGACAGCCTGCCCTAGAACCAGGGACTCTGGCAGCCTAGGCTCCTTCTCAGAGCCACAGGCAGGCTACCACGAAGCCTGGGCAGGGAACATGGCAGGAAATGAAGTAGATTTACTATGGAAGCTCATCCAGCAAGTAAGTTTTGACCGCTGCCCGGCTTCCATTGGAATTTAATCAAAATCACCATGTTCCCACAGTTGCATGCACTGTTGTAGCCATGTCAATTCCAGGATATTAGAGAGACAAGGTGGGTGAGGTAATATCTTTTTTTTAATCGACTTCTATTGGTGAGAGAGACAAGCTTTCGAGCTTACACAGTGCACTTCTTCAGGTCTGGGAAACATAAACAGGGTGTCACAGCTAAATATAAGGTGGAACAGATTGTTTAGCATAAGTAGTCAACACATATTTCAAGGGGCCATTCAAAGTGAAGTTGCCAGTTAACACTTAATCTCCCCCTCTCCCGCCAGCTGTCTTTCCCTCACCCCCACGGTAGAATTAATAACGCTTGAAGCTTTAAATACATCAAAAGAAAAAGCACAAAAGATTTTTAGTGTGAATGCATCAAGAATTCATCTCTGTAATTAAAAATAGAACAATAGGCCTTGTTTGTTTGCATACCAAAGCTGAGTACTATAGCAATTCATTACATTATAGCCATTATCTGTGAATAACGGTAAAATATTGTTGAAGATCTTTCCTTTTCTCTCCCACTCTGGATCCCTTGATTCAACTTGCAAATATGTGCGGGCTTTGACAGTTTCAATAGACTTATCCCCAACCTAGTGTTTCTGAAATAAGGCCAGAACTCTGAAAGCTTAGTTTTGTAGCTGCTATCTCAATGCTCTGTCTGTTTGGATCTGCTAAACTCTCACCACAGATTAAACAATTAGCAGGAGCTGCTCACATAGCCTTAGAACTCCTTGAAAAATTGCTGCCAGGGAGCATAATTATACTTCAATGACTTTATTGACTCCAAATGATTAAGCCAAGTATGACTGACAGAGCTCTACTGACCATTTCTATTTATAAACACAGTGCTATTCTGAATGGACTCAGGGTTACTTATATGTGGCTGTTGTGTGAAGCAGTTCTTTACCGCCTGTTAAGTTTTGTGGGCTGGCATAATAGGGGTGCTGGCATTTGTCTCCTTTCACAAGTGGCCATAATTCCTTTTAGAAACTTCTCATGGCCTCCCTCAAGCTTTTGACAAAACTTTCTAACAGAACTCTATTGTTGGAAAATACGTGATTTTTTAACTTTCTCTAACTGTAAGTTAATGTATACTGCCATCATGTGGGGGAGAAAAAGCAACAGGAAAAATCTATTTATCAAGCTCTTTCTGTAACTTAATTTACAGGGACTTTGTCCACTTGAAAATCCTATTTCCATTTGAAACTTTCTCCCTATTATTGATACAAATGATACCTCAGGTTACTAAAATGGAAAGAGATGAGAGGGGGAAAAAAGAGGTTTTTTTGGTTTGTTTGCTAACTTTGTTCATTAGGCAGGATTTTGCATTGCACTATTTTGCTGACATCCAGACCTACTTCCTGTCTTGAGTGCTAATATGATGATTTCCCTCACACACTGCAGGTGGGGAACACACATGCACCTTCTTCCTTTTGCCCTGCAAGAGCATGTTTGCTAGTAAAAGCAGCAGCAACACTGAAATTTAAGCTCCAGCACGGAGGCATGTGCAGAGGGGAGGAAAGGAAGGACAGGCCCAAACATATTTGGTGATGCTGCTCTGGGCCTGCTCTACCTTTCTAAACATCGGCTGGGGAACAGAAGAGATTTAAAACATTTCCGGACATACTATTTAAATAGTCCAATCCGAATTTCAAATGTTTAAAGTAGTCAAATTTAAAAAATCCAAGTAAACAGTGTGTCTTTAAAAAGCATTATTACTAGGCCTGTGTGGCTCCAAAATTTAATATAAACAGTAGCTATTGCCAAGAGGCTGAAATATTGCGTAGACATATTTAATTAAAAAGTGCCTGGAAATTAATCTATGCCTTAAAATGCTGGTACTTTCCATCCCATTAGCTAGACAGCATGAATGAGTGGGGGAAATACGTGTTTTATCAAAAAATAATGTTATGGTTGCATCACTAAACATCAAAATATCAAGATTAAGGTAGCACATGCCATTTTAAGCATGTTTCCTTTTGCATATGATTCAATCTTTAATTACATGATCATATGGGGCTATGCCATCTTCATTCACACTGAATAGTATAGTTCTTTACAAGAAGTCCCACTGCCTAATTTATTACTTAACATGTGTAAGTGTGGCAGAATCTGGCCAATAACACTTGTAAAACAATGCAATATAGTATATTTTTCTTCCTTATACCCTTTGTGTACCGTCACATAATCCTGCTTACTTCTCCATGTATACTTTTCAGAGTTCATGAAATTCACTTCTATAACATCTAAACCCAAGATGTCAATGTAGCTCAGTAGAGATGCTCTTAATTTATAAGCCTGTAAGAGGATCATTGGGTTGAAGCTGTGAAGAGTTTAAGCCTGTGGGGTGGAGGCCTTGATTGATTTACTGTGCAATAGACAAAATATCATTGCCTATCCTATAACATCAGTAAATAGTGCATACATAAATATACATGAATGTTAATTTTATGATGAGATGCACATCTATATACAGTATTTACTTCTTGACAAGTCAGCATTCTGTCAACATGGTATCTGAGATCACCAGTTTGTACCTATACTTATATATCACACATCTGCCAGGATTATTTCCGATTCTGGCAGTTTATATAGACAGTGAGGATGAGCGTACAGTTTCTAAGATCAGCACAAAACTACAGTTATTTATGTGATCAAAATACTAATTTATTCTATATGGGGAAACTTATTCTGGTTTATGAAGGCTAAATCAAGAAAAACATAGGCATTACAATGCCCAGTGTTGCAGCGACTAACTTTTCGGTGCCTTGCCACCCAGTGAAATCGACAGCCCTTAAATTAAGTATGCATACTCCCCATACTATGCATAGAGAGAAATAGGCATCTAAGAATGGATCCATAAAGGCCATCATGCTGAGCGGAGGCCTTCCCTACAATCTTTAGTTAAATGGTTAGTGCACTCACCTGGGATGTAGGTTTAATTTCCTCCTCTGCCTGATGTACAGCACAGAATTGAACGTGGGTTTCCCACCTCTCAGGCGATTGCCCTAATCACTGGAATACAGACTCATTCCTACTCTCTGTCTGACCCAATGCATATTTTTTATTTACATAATGCTTTAAAAGTAGAGACAGACACACCCACTCCAAGCTATCTCATAGCTCTGTGGTTAAGGAACTCACTTGAAAGGTGGGAGACGCATGTTCAAATTACTTTCCACATCATGCAGGGCCTTCCACTTCCCAGGTGAGGACACTAACCACGGCATAAAGATTATAAGATAGTCCACCTCCTTATATGTTGAGTGTGGAGTTAACCATGCTCAGGTACGTGGGGAACATCTAGCATAAGGATACCTCCAGGTGTAGCCCTGCAATAGGCACCAGCCGCCAGGACTGAAGTGGTTATGTCCATGCCCAATGGCTGAAATTTAGGCAGTAAAATAAGGCTAATGGTGGAAATTCAGGGTGCATTTATACTGTGTGCTTCTTTTGGCAGTGTGTAGATACATACCTGTGTTGCTCTCCTAGCAGTGTATGCAGTGAGTTGCAGCTTAAGCAAGTAACCCGCACACTTCAGGCATGTCATTATACTCGAGTACATATCCTACATAACTCGTTACATGCCCAAGCTATGCCTCTCCAGCTACACTGCTATTTTTAGACTATTTTTAGCAGTGTAGTGTCCCACTACCTCCTCACTGCTGGAGCCTTTCCCTGGAAAAGACTCAGGCAGTGGGGAAAGACTCAGGTAGTGGGGACGTATTGGGAAAAGACGCCAGCAACTCCTTGCTGCTGCGGCCCTTCCCCTGCCTCAGGGAAACATCCTGGCAGCACAGAAAGACTCCAGCTTCTGGGAGACAGCAGGCAAAGGATCTGGCTGGGAGGAGGGCGTGGCTTCCCCACTGCCAGAGCCTTTCCTCAACACAGTGAAAAGGTCTTGCAATGGGGAGCTCCTATAGCCTTTCCCTGCTTCCTCACCTCTGCCAGAGCTTTTCACTGACATATGTATCTATACCATGGAGGCCTCATCAGACTTCTTACCGTGGCAAGTAAGTACATGTAAACTAAATGCCACCACAAGTGGCGTGTAGCGTAGACACAGCCATAGGCAGGGATAACAGAAGCTGAGCAGGAGGCTTGAAGATTTCAGTGGCACCTAACCGTTGGACTTCGGTCCCGAAAATGGCAATTAGGTGCCCAAGTCCTATGGTGGATCTGGGCCTGTTTGTGTTTTCTCTTGAACTAACATCAGATTTGCTCCTTTGGAGACTTGATACACACTTGTATTTAAATACATCAGAACTTTTTGTCTTGTTGAATTACTATTTTACCTGTCAAAAACAAGCGCTGTGTGACCAGATTAATTAGTTTGGAGAGTAACTGCTAATGTAAAAATTACATCTAATAAACTCAGAAAATGCCATAAACCTCCCTGTTAAGAAAGTTGCCCCGATTAGGCATGCCCACAAACAAGAAAGTCTTTCCTTCTAATAGCATTCATTTAGATTAAGATTCAGACATTTTTAGTTATTTCTCAGAAGTAACAGTGTAGTTCTGTAAGTTGCTTCCCACCAGTCTACTCTGTCAAGCATGTGGCAAAGCCATTTAAAGAATTAGCAACAAGATGTGAAGAAAAGGGAATTATAATGTGTTGCAGAATAGAGGGGAAAAGTTGTGGCCTGCATAATGTGAACGAGAAGTGGTCAGCTCCCGAAGCAAACAATCCACATGAACTCAAGGAAAAGCAACTCTCCAGTTATAAAAAAATTGTGGTAAACTCCCCTGTGGAGTATTTCACAATATCAATTTTCATCACAAAGTCCAGATCCAGAGCTCACTGGAGTCAATACAAAGATTCCCTTTTATCCATGCATCAGGCCCTAAAAGTCATAAAACACTTAAAAAAAAAAAAAAAAAAGTGTCATAGATCCACAGGGTGTGCTACGCCTCTAACTTTTATACAGTCTCCCTGGAAGGATACACCATTAATGCTAGGCCCTATGACTCCACTGTTTAACAAGGGAAGCCCCATGGACCCCCTGAGGCTGGGTCCTTGGCTTCAGAACACATTTTTCATCACGGCTCTTCCAGCAATTCGTAAAGAACTTTGAACTCCTGTTAGTAGCACCCTGGGTGGCCTAGCTTGTCCTATGGATCCATGACATTATGTTACTAACTCTCATATTTGCTGAGGAAAAGAGCAACATTTTTGGTATAAGGGTAAATGGCATGCCAAAGAATGCTTTCCTAAAGGCCCTTACTTAAGGGTTTTGGCTGGTCCCCTCCAAATATAATTTTGATCAAATTTACATACTGCTGCTATAGGGTGACCAAAATAGTGTTAACTGAGCACCCACCAGCCATAGGTCTCACAACTACTTTCTTATCCCATATACTATTTCTGGTGGGATCAGAAATAATCTGCATGAAATGGAATGTGTGGAATTGGATGAGGATGCATACTCGCTAAAATGTATTAATGTTGTCCCCAATTGCTAGGCCCTACCCTGAAATATCTCTGTGAAATAACCTCTCCACTGGTTTTGGGGACAGTCAAAATGAGGGTAGAACAGTTCCATGTGGCTATCATCTCTCTAGCTGGGACTTTTCTAGTCTGCTCATACGTTAGATTTTTTGATGCACCGTCAGTAATAACATCTATGCCTTATAGCGTTTAAAGGTGTATTATGTGCAAACAGGATTGGGCATCCATGCCACAGTATGTCCCCAGCATATTTCAAGTTCTTAACCAGAGCCCTAATTTACACTTCAGTGTCTGCAGAGACCAGTTTTCAACTGCCGTTAGAATGAATTTCATTCTTCTAAACTAACAGAATCCAGGGAAGAAAGAATCTCTTGTTAATTAGTTCAGCATCTGTAAGAAGATAGTAAATTAGATAAAATAAACATGAAAGGAAAGGTGATTTTCTGCTACCCTTCTGCCTGGTGTCATTAACAGTACCAAAGTTCAATGAAATGTCTAGAACTCCCTTTAATTAATTTTATTAATGAATTTTAATTAATTATCTAAAACTTTATCTATTCTCCTGCTTTTGGTACATAAAATTTAATACTCTAGCCACCTTTGCAAGGAATCTCTGCCTCACCTTGCACGCACTCAGAAATCTTTGAAAATGCAAAACCACAAACACTTTACATTTCGGAAAGCAAAATAACCATCTTATTTATATAATAAAACAAAATTATCCACTTCCAGTTCATGAGCGTTATCACCAAGCCCAGGGTCTCAGTTAATTGCCTGTCCTGTTGGGGGCCTAGAACCCAGAACCCAGCAAAGTCCCCACCTATCTACTTCTCACTCAAGTTAGGCTTAGTCTACATTAGATTAGTGAGTCTCAGCCTTTCAAGACTTCTATATCCCTTTCAGGAGTCTGATTTGTCTTGAGTACCCCAAGTTTCACCTCGCTTAAAAATTACTTGCTTACAAATTCAGACACAGCACACAAATAATGAAAAATGGATGACTTTCTCATTTTTACCATATAATTATAAAATAAATCAACTGGAATAGAAATATTATACTTACATTTCAGGGTATAGTTTATAGAATAGTATAAACAAGTCATTGTCTGTATGAAATTTTAGTTTGTACTGACTTTGCTAGTGCTTTTTACATAGCCTGTTGTAAAACTAGACAAATATCTAGATGAGTTGATGTACCCCTGGAACCTTTGCATATCCCAAGGGGTACACGTACCACTGGTTGAGAACCACTGCACTAGAGCTTACTTCAGTATAATTTACGTCTCAGGGTGTGAATACACCAACCTAAGCAGCAGTGTGGACAGCACTATGTCGATGGGAGAGCTGATTCCACTGACATAGATATTGCCTCTCATGGAGATGGAGCTGTTATGCTGATGGTAAAGCTGCCTCCCATCTGCATAGCCTGCTTTCACCAGATGTGCTGTTGTTGCGCTTCTAGTGTAGACTAGCTCTTAAACTCTGTGATGGTCAAGTGGATAGAAGAAAGTCTTACTCCTTGACCTGTTTATTCTAGGCCAGCAAGGTCCAGCCATCAGGCCACAGTCTGGTTTGCTGCCCCCTTCTGACCTGATTTAGCAAAGTGAGCTCCACCAGCATCTAGAACTCTAAGTGGGAAACTCAGAGCAAACCAGAAATCCAAACAAAAATCCCTGCTTTCATAGATGGTGGAACAAAGGGCACTGCCATACTCCTGCTTAAAGTGGTTTCTCTCACGTGCAGGATTTACAGCTTGGCTCAATGGCTCTCAGCACCCTCACTACACAAATTGTTCCAGCATGACTGCCTGTTTTCCCTTTGGTAAGTTTGGGCTCAGTACCCAATTCAAGGCTGCCAATTATCAGCTCGGAGTGACGCACCTTCTCCCAGGTATGTTTTTCTTAATTTATTCCCACCCTTTCATAAACATATTTGCATAACAACTTAAATACCCTATCTAAAAAGATAAATTTCACATAAAGCAAAGCAAACTTCAATCATACCACACAAAACATTGTCCAGTATTGTGCTGGGGTGAAATTCTAATTTATGCTGACTGTACTTGTCAGAGTTTCTTTTCACTTGAAGCCTTCTATCGCTGGGGTTTATATTTTGTGTTATTTCGTTCAAAGTTGTCAGACTAGATCCAGGTAATGAGCAAAGCATGCTGAAAAATGGGTGGGAGCTCAGCATCACTAATGGCATGCATTAGGGGCATGGGAACTACTACAGCTTCTGAGCTGCTGTAGCAGCTGCTGTGCCGGGCTGCCCTGCCCTGAGGCCTGGAAGTGTGGTTGGATTACTTCCAACGGCTGGACCTTGAGCAGAGAATTTGCCCACCATAAGGCTGAATGTGTGTCCAGGAGATTTTATAATGAAATTTTGTGTACTTTACAGATTTGAACTATGATGCACAGAGTTGACAGGTGTGCGAAATTACTACTTATAGGAAATCAAAGTGAATTCAAGGGGCTACATTTTGCTCTCACTTTCATGCAGCCCCATTTAAGTTAGTGGGGTTGCATGGGACTTTACCCAAGGTAAAATTTGACACAGAAGTGGAAGCAACCAGGGAACCTGCGACAACGGTCACATGGGAGTTATTATGAGAAAGAGATGTAGATTTAACAGGTTAACTCTGCATAACAAGTAGTATTAGATAATACTCTGCATTTGTATCATACCGTTCAAGGAGTAACTGACTATGGCTGGAAATACACTGACTCCCATTGTCTTCAGGGGCTTGAGCCTGGGACTTTTAGCATCAAAACCATAAGCTTCTACAGCGTTAGTTGACACAGGACTCCTGTACCTATAAGAAAGTAGTAGCAGCCTGTAAAGTTGCAGAGCTGAGTCACTAGAGGGCATCCCTTGCACTAGGCCGTTCTATTACAAAAGCTTTTTGAAAGTATTAATTCCCACAGTGTCCCCTGAGGTGGAGAAATGTTATTCTTTGTGTTTCATAGAGGTGGTAACTGGAGCAGAAACAGGTTCAGTGAACTCCCCAGATCACAGTGTGTCAGCAGTAGGGCCAGAGCTAAACAGCTAGCTCAGAGTCCTCTGCTCTACAAACAGGGCAATTCTGCCTTCTTGGGGACTCCTGTCCCACTACCTAATGTTCACTAGGGTATATACTATATGGTAATTCATGACGAGTCATAGTCAGTGTTAGGTGTTACGTAGCCTTTTAATGGATCTGGGCAAAGTTCCCAGATTATTCTTAATGAATTTCAAAGCGAAGTAAATATTTCTGAAAGACTTTGCTGCTAAAAATTGTGTAGTGATCAAAAAGAGCTCTGTGAGACTCATAGACTCATAGACTCATAGGTCAGAAGGGACCAAT
>ML675613.1:26636602-26671250 GCA_007922155.1 Mesoclemmys tuberculata | reverse complement strand
GCCGATAATCCAAAATCAATTGCTCAAATTAAACTATCCCATCAGCAGTCCAGACAATGTATGCCTGTGTGTGTGTATGTGGGCTTATCTACAAAGGGATTCAGTGCTCAGCAAGCCTAGGTTGTCTTCCTCGGACAAGGATTAGGATTGGGGTGGCATACAGAGCTCATGGGCTAGGATTAGATTCAGGACCAGCAGGGATCCTTGGGCTAGGATTATGGCTAGCAATGTCCCCAGGCTAGAGTTAGAATTGAAGCAAGAGGGTTCCCAGGGCTAGAATTAGGGCTATGCTGAGCAGAGCACAGAGGGTTGAAGCCCACAGTTGCCCATGAGGTAGGGTTTGAGCTGGCAGGGGCCAGCAAGCTAGGTTTAGTATTGGGGCCAGCAGAGGCCACTGTGCTAGTGTTGAGGATGGGGATAGCAGTTTATAGGGGTATGGGTAAGGTTGGATCCTGCAAGGGCCTCCAGGAAAGGGTTAGGTCAGGACCAGCAGGAGTTAGGGTTGAAGTTGGCAGGGGCTACAAGGCTAGAGTTGGCGTTGTGAATAGCAAGTCCCACTGGATTAGGGTTAGAGATGGCAGGAGCTGTGAGATAAGGATTAGGGTTGGAGTAGGCAGAAGCCATGGGGCTAGGATTAGGGTTGGGGTGGGCAAAGGCTGTGGGCCTAGGGTTAGGATTGCAGATGACAGAGACTGCCAGGCTAGAGTTACTGTTGTGGATGAGAGCGGAGCCACAGGGCCAGGGTTTGTGATGCTTCCTAGAATGGTCAGGCAGCCAAAAGCACCTTCCTTGTGAATATGCTGCAACCTCTGTACTTCAGGAGCCCAGACAGAGACTAGGGATATAAAGTTTAAAAGACAACTCTCCTTATTAGAAACATAGCAAGATGACTCCTATGGACTCCGAGCATGCAAAGCCTATCACAGTGGGGGGAGGTCTTCTGGTGATTACACATCACTAATATTAAAGAGACAGTACCACACTACACTGTCTCTCCCTTTCTTCATTCTTATGTACTCTCCCAATAAATAACGTAACTTTTCAAACAATGTCCTCAACCCCAGACCTGAGACGTAAGAAGATTAGTACAGCACTGTTGCCTGCTTGCTGTTAATTCTTCAGTTGTACGGCAGGCGTGTGCACTTGTGAATTTATTTCCTGACACTTCTGGTGCAGCCTGTGTCTCAGAAGATATTGGTGATATTCTGGTTTCTCCTGCTCCGGTAGAGGTGCCGCATGTTGCTCATATGATTCTTCCAATTTAGATGTCTGTTGTGCACCACAATATATTACAGGGAAGGAGTGGGCAGAAGCTGTGGAACTAGGATTAGGTTTGGGTGAGTAGGAGCCTCAAGACTAGGGAGCGGGATGGAGTGAAAAGGGTCCCTTGTGCTAAGATTAGGACTATGGACGGTAGGAGACACTGAGCTGGGGTAGGGATGTGGATATCAGGGGCTAGGGTTAGGGTCAGGGTTATGGTTGGGGTAAACAGCAGTTATGAGGCTAGGAGTGACGGTGGGCAATAACTGCAGGGCAAGGGTTAGGCTGGTAACAGCTGTGAGGCAAGGCTTAGGGTGGGCAGTGGCTTTAGGGCCAGGGTTAGAGTCATTTGGGAGCCCTGTGGGGCGGGGATGAGGTTGGGGAGGGTGGAAGCTGGGAGGGTGACGGTAGGTGTTGGTTGGGTGTTGTGGAGTGAGAGTTAGTATGGACAGGTTAGGACTGGGGGAGACCACACAGGTAGGGTTCGAATTTGTTTAAAATGGTAAAGAACCAATGCTGATATTTTCAACTGTTGATATTCTAGGGAACTGAAACACATCTTTCATTAAGATTAATGGAAAATATGTCTCAATCCACTAGAGTGCATTGCAGTACCTTTTCAGTATGCAGTACCAGAATTAAATATGAGCAGTGCTAGAAATTTAATCAGTACTGTTGTCAGGACACCCATATTTCTTATCATAACGTCAGTATTCTGCCTTCTTTTACACCATGCTGACTTAAATGTCTTTGCACAAAAGGTAACTGGGGGCACAGTTTGGCCACAGCTAACTTATTTATGCTTTAATAAATCAAAAGATATTAAAGCTGAATTCTGTTCTGCTAAAAGAGTCAATCTGAGATGCTGCAACATAACCCAGGGAACAATCTGGACCCAATGAACAGCTGTGTCCCCTCAGTTCTCCAACCTGGGGTGCCTCATACACGGCCTCGCTGTGAGGGTTACTACTCCTGGTCTCCTCACACACAGACACCAGCATGCAAGATATTCCCAGTGATAGTATATGATTGCTATAGCCACCAAAGCAACACCAGCAAATTCCTAGTCCCAATCTTTCCCTAGAAATGTACATCTTGTATTGCCCAGCTTGCTCCTGGACAATAAATAGAAAATGTGGCATTTTATTAACAGAAAATGATATGCACAAATCTTGTTATCGCAAATGGAATTTCCCAAACACTTCAATTCAATCACACTGGTTTAGATAAAACAAGTTTATTAACTACAAAGAGAGAGATTTTAAGTGACTACAAGTAATGAGGCATAAAAGTCAGAATTGGTTAAAAGGAAATAAAAGGGAACTGTAATTAATCCCTAATTTAACAAGCTACATGAATTCAAAGCAAAGTCTCTCACCACATGCTTCAGGAATCTTACTGGTTGAATTTCTTTCAGTCAGAATCCCTCCCTGAGTCCAAAGCTGTTTCTTTTGTTCTTCAGGTGTAGAGAAAAAGGGAGGAATCATTTGGGGCTCCTTCTCTCTCCATTCATAGTTCTTTCACTTCTTCAGGAATCATCTCCAGCTGAGGTTTAAGAGATGGAAAGTCTGTGTTGAAAGGAACCTCCAGCTGTTCCTGTGTCAAGATGTAGTTTTTCACCCACATCCTCTTTCCTGACAAATAATGGCCACTTAAGCAAGTGATTATTTTGCTGACACCTGGATGAGGCATTGGATAGCCTTTTGTCTCGGGGGAACAGGTTTGTATATGCTTCCTCCAGAGTTGGAACATGCCTAGTAATACCATACAGAGGAATCTTATAATTGTACATGCAATGTTGGCACACATTTTACCTGAACAATAATGCTCAGAAAGTTATGAGTTTAAATGATATCTCACAGGAATACTTTGTACAAAATTTACCATAGTCCTGTAAAAGGGGTGAATATAAAGGGTACAGCCTGTAATAGATGCTTCTCAGTAACAGAGCAGAATTTGGTAAATGTTTAATGAGGATGCAAGGCCACTCTGTCTGAAATCCATTCTGCATTTGAATGCTCAACTTTCACATCCTGACTTACACTTCTGATTAATGTAGACAGAATTACAGCTATAGAACTTGGTAAGCAACACTATTAATCCTTTGCAATGAACCCCTAAACTATTGTTATGAACCTGCAAGATTCATGAACCTACACCAAGTTTCAAGCATGCTGGAGAGTGATTTATAGTTTACAATCAGATGAGTTGAACTCAGTGGCTTTGGTTGAATTTCAGTCTGTGTTTTTAGTACCTTTCAAATGCAAAAGCAGGAGAAAGGAAATTGAGAAAAAGGGTTTCCACAAATCTGTGAGTTGAAACTGCTGAGTTCAACACACCTTGACCTTAGAGACATGAAACAGATGATGAATTATGGCTAGTTTCAATTTGAATGAAACAGTTCAAACTATAGAACACCTTGATAATAGTAGTGGAAGGTGCATAAGAGAATTTCAGTAATAGAAAATAAGAGTTTAAAAGAATGCACGCAAGGGCCTGATCCAGTAGGTGTGCTTAAAAGCTGCCTATTGTATCAGGCCCCTCCAATGAGTTCACACACAATTAGTGGCTAGGGGACTCTCCCAGGATGTGGAAAACCCTGTTCAAGTCCCCCCTTCTCCTGATGGCAAGAAGGGATTTGAAAAGGGATCTGCCACATCTTTGCTGAGTGCCCTAGTCATTAGGCTATAGACTAATCTAATTCTTGCACTGGCTTAGTTAATATTTAATTATTCAATTATTTAGCTGAAAGTGGAACAAATTTAATAGAAGAGACTGAGGGAGGCCCACAGCAGAATATCCCATAGCTGGAGCACTCACCTGAGAGGAGGGTGATCTCTGTTCCAATCCATTCTTCCCCTCAGAAGGGGGTAGGGACTTGAACTGGGAGTGTCCTACAATCTGGGGGAGTATCCTAGCCACTAGGCTAAAGTTAGTCCTCCTCTCCTCCCAGCCCCCCACTGGTTTGTTTCAGGCTCTGACTGCAACTTAAGCAGCCGAGCACCTATCTTCCCACAGTTCCTGGCAGAAATAGGTACCTTATGGCAGCCCACACTTAGACTGCGGTGGGGCTTAGCACCCACCCTTCTAGTCAGCATCTCCCATTGACTGGCTGAGGCAGGAAGCCACCTAGTGTACAGGCTTTACTGTCGAAGGCCCATCCCTCTTCCCATTCATTGTACAGAACCTGTAAACAAGGTCATTCACTCACTGAAGGCCCTTAGCCAGGCATGGGGTAGAAGCTCTCTTGCTGGGTTAGCACTTCCTGTTAACGGTGAATGCAGCACTACAGTGGTTCCTCTTCCATTGACTCAGCCCTCTGACCAAGCACCATCTTAAATCCACCCCTTCCAGAGTACAACTGGCTAAGCTAAAAGTCCCCAAAATATCTTTAAACACAACAAAATTCCTTCTCCCTCTGGGACTTTTTCTCAGCCTGTAGAACCCTTGCTCAGCTCAATAGTTCCTGTGGTGGGCTTGTACACCCCCTTTCTTGGGGCTGTTAGGGGAACCCAGGCCCATCCACTACTCTAAGTTCAAGCCCAGAGCCCTCTGCTGAACAGCTAGGTCTGCTCCTTTTCCTGTGTACAATTTTCCCTGGGGCACTTCCTACCCAGCCTCTTAAATTCTCTTCTGGGTCTCTCTGTCTCTTCCCTGATTAATGGGAATCTCTCCCACGCCTCCCTTCCTGGAGAGCTTTTCCCTACTCTGTATTTTCTCTCCAGGACTTTTCCCGTGCTGGGCTTTATCACCACTCAAGCCTGATTCTCTGATTACTGCCACCACTTTCTGCTGTTTATTAGGAATTAGCCTGATCCCCCTGAGGTGGGGCTCATTCTGTAAACAGGCTATCTTAGCTCCAGGATCTCCAGCCCACAGGGTGCAAGCTATCCCGTTACAGGAACCTAGTCACCCAGCTTGGGCTTTGTGGATTGCATTGTGGTTTCTGTGATTTTTCTAGGCTTCTCTATGCTCAGCATCATGACACCTAAGTCCATTTGTGGATCCAACCACAGATTTTCAAAGGCCTAACCTCCTGGTTCTTAGGCTATCAAAGACCCTCTCTCTAACATGAACTCTGAGTCTTCAGACTTTCAACAATTCCTATCAGTTCTGGCTGCTAGCAGCTCAGCTTGGTTGAACAAGTCTTTGGAGGTTCTGGCAGCTGCTCTAGTCTTATTCAGCTGCTCACGGAAGCAGAAACATTTTTTGCCCAACCAGAATACTGAGGGTCCAATCCTTAGCTGGTGATAATTGGTGCAGTTCCTTTGAGTTCAACGGAACCATGCCAATTTACATCAGCTGAGGTTTTCACCCTAAAAGTCCAAAGCATAGTGGGGTTTATAAAAGTTTAAAGCTGAGGCCTATTTTTTTTTTAAATTATAGCTCCCCCAAATGTGTCTGTATTGGTCTGCTCCAACTGCTTGGGTCTTAGCTAACATCCAGAAGCTCTCTGAAAATTCCTTTTGGCCTAGTGTTGCATTTACAGTGTCTGGCAGCTGATTGTCTGGGAGAGATCTACTATAATTTCCAAGCACTCATTTAGGCAGAGACCAAAAATAAAGGACTTTATCAATGGAAGCACGTAAAATAAAACTGATTGAAGAATATCGTTGAGGTGGACAGAGGTGGAGCAAACACTTCAGCTATGAGACAGAATAATGCTATGGGGTGTGACATACGAGTTTTCCAGGGCTTCTGAACACAAGTTAGGACTGGAGAAGGGAAAGGATGAGAATCCACATTTTTTGTTTTATTTTTGTTTTCACATAGTGAAATCCAGGCTTGGAGAGGCCTTGCCAGCATTATCCAGCCAAACAAAATCAGGGATTGAGAGCACAACTTCACACAGAAACCAGTCTGTTTAATATTATTCTTATCTGGGGCTGAACTTTGGATAAAAATCTGAAAATATATATAAGTATTAGTGGCTCATATACGTCCATAGTTAAGAGCATCGCTGACAATATTCATATTTTATTCTGGTTAATCTCTAATGGACATTTTATTTTCATATTTGGTTTTGCAATATTTAATCTTCTAGAAATCCATTTCCGTGTGGTTCTCTCTCTCACTCGTAAAACCCACACACACGTTTTTTAGTTTGTGCTAGTTCTTCAGATGAAAGGTATGAACATTTGCATAACAGTGTTTTTGGCCACTTTTCTCATAATTGCAGAGTACAAAAAGGAACAGTGCAAATTAGCTGTAAAAATAACTTAAGTGAGCTAGAGAGAGGGGGAGTGACAAGACAAAGAAGACCTAGCTCTCTCTTTAATGTAAACATCCAACAATCACAAAAAAAAACTCAATCTTTCTAAAATACCTAGTTAAGTACAAGATGCCTTGGGCAGATGGAATCTTGGATACATCTAAACTATGTAATTACCAACTCTGAGTGAATCAAAATATTGGTACTAATTTTGTAGTTTTATAGGTTGCAGCTTATAGCTGTTCAAAATGTTCTCTGATTTGGATTAATGCTTGCATATCAAAAGGACCTTTTACCTCTAAAATCATTACAACTGATTATTTCATCTGGCTAATTTTTGTTGTTTATAAGCAAGATGGCAACAAGCAAAATTTGATAAAGACAAAGACACTTTTTAACTTGCTGATAACCAACTACATTCTGGGTACATCGAAAGCACCCCAGGGACTGTGGGAATTTGCACCCTTTGGTTTGCAGATGTTCATACAAAAGCATCTTTGGGTTTGAGCCAAATGAAGCTCACCCCTCTAGAATTTTTATTTGAATTGCAGGTTCAACTGAATTCAAACTCATAACAAAGAGTTTCTGAATTGTTTTCTCATGAACACAAACTGGGGAAAATCTCACAGTCAAAATCCATAGCACCACTAACCTTATCCTCCCCTTCTAGTACCTCATAATACACCAGGGATTGTCATCTGGTAACAGCAAGACAGGTATCAAAGTGTGATTACTGCAACTGCCTGGCTACAAATTGTTCACAGAGCTAGTCTGTGCTAACGCATCCCATTATTTTTGTTATCTCATCTTCTCTTTCCCACCCTACATGGCTTGTTTGTCTCACCAACCTGTTATGACTGTAAAGCTCTTTGGGGCAGACTGAACAACACTGTCTAGCACAATGGGCCTCAGGCTAGCTGAGACCTTTAGGTGTTACCTCAGTGTAATTGTTAAGGATAAGATTGTGTCACGAAGGTCATGGAATCTGTGACTTCCTGTGACCTCCATGACATTTTCTGCTTCAGCTGGGGGGAAAGAGGGGCGGAAGCTGTCAGCCGCTGGGAGGCCCAGTGGCTCCCTGTCCCCATGGCTGAGAGAAAATGGGGACCTGGAGCTCTGAGCTGCAGCCAGCAGTGGGGGACCCCTGGAGCTCCCTCCCACTGCCCATGGCCCCTGCAGTTCCCAGGCACCACGGATGGTCAGAGGGTTCACAAGAGCTCCCTCTCGCCACAGGCAATGGGCGGCAGGAGCTCCTGTTGCCGTGGGCATCAAATCAAATAGTTTAGGATTATGAAAATTATATAAAGTGAAACTGGTGGATTTGGCATGGCTCTAATGCCCTGTTCATCAGCAGGGTAAATAAGTGATATAATAAGTCTTGAGTTACAGAATACTACATGTAATGATTTGATGTGGCAAAGTGGCACATAATGGTTGACAGCACTGGTCCTCTGGCACAATGCAAATTTCTACCAAAAGAGTAAACTTGTCTATGTAGGAGACAGAGCTATTTTGATGGCTGTTTCAGGGCTGTGGAACAAGCCACCACAAACTTCCCTACCTTCTGTTCCAAATGGAAGGCATATTTCATTGACTTCACCTTCACATATCAAGCACAGCAGGGAGAAATCCACATTTTTTTAAAAAATGGACAGACAATTTATCTCCTAATGAGAGGTAAAGGAATCACATCTGAGTCATATGTTAGTCATGGCATTTGATGCACTATTAGAGGAAACTTCTATAATGTGGGGATGGATGTGGTATGAGAACCTGAATAGAGTAACAGAAATGAAAAGCAAAGCAGTCAGTTACCTCAATTCAATGGACCAGTGTAATGAGAGAAGAAATTTACTCACTTGAGGAAACAGACTCATAGCTGGAAGACTAGATCAGAACTATAATGCATATAAATATATTTGAAGCTTACATTGTAGTGAGAGCAGTTATTGTATTTGGGTTTTCTAATTTCTACTGTAAGGAATTATTTATTGGAGAGTAGAGATAAAGAATGATTTTGGTTTTGATGTTTCATTTTTTTAAAGAGAACAATTGTAAAAATGAGAAAAAGAAAGTATGAGGTTAGAAATGTTTTAGGGTTGGATTCTTACATTGGCCATTTACTACCGAGCCACATGCATTACCTAAAAGTAGGAATTTTAGGTCCAATCTTGCAGTCCTTATTCAAGCACTTACTTAGTGGGTGCTCCAAGTATGGGCTGCAGCATCAAGACCTCCGTTTGTATTTCTTTCAAACTATCCAGTCACTTGCTGTGGTGTTTATTCTGAAGTTATAATTATTACATAACCAACACAAATACTACACTGCGTTTGGGTCACGAGGAATGCATAGATAACTCAGCACATTGACAGGAGAATTGGTAGGGTTGATTGTTCATTCATGTTAATGTTTCCATTGCAGTTAAACAAGGACAGATAGTTCATGAAATATTTTTCACTTATTGGTACCTATGGCCCCAAAGCAAATTGTGTTATGCTCAATTTTTGTCCCGTTTTCAAACATCAACATGGGCTGGCAACTAGAAGGAGACACACTCAATAAACCAGCATTGAAAAATGGTTTCATAGCCATTCACCTATTCTCCATACATTGACCACTGGATAATAAAGACACTATAGCCGTCAAAGACAGTAAATGGAGATTTTACAAGTCAAGTTCTTACTTGAAGACTGCAAGAAGCTGCATGGACCAGAGGCATAAGCACTGGCTGGGAAATGATGAGCATCTGAGCTCTAACCCCCTGCTTGCTGTGTGGTCTTGGACAAGTAACTTAATTTCACAGTTATTCAATTATTTACTCATGAACTGATCAGTTAGTTAATATTTGCACAGTACTTTGAAAAAAATACATAGGGCTACTGTATATAAATATTAAGTATATTATGTGCAGAATCACTGGGCACTTACCATTCTCTTAGGTTTCTTTAAATATCATATTCAGTACCATCACATTTAAAAGCCTTTTTTTAAAAAAAAAAGAGTTTAGTCTATACAGAAAGGATCTCTGCAACCCAGAGCGTATGTGTAGTCAGGTACTAAATAGATTTAGTTAGTATAACTGAACTGCTCTACAAGTCCAAGCTGATACTGTAGAAGCTAAAAACAGAGCTATAGAGCTTTGGCTGTGAGCTCAAATTCAGCTACTTATATGGTTCATAAAATTGTGACTATGATTTTTAAGCTGTGATTGCGGCTATTTCAGTTTGTCTCCTACAGTAAGGCAAGTTTGTGCACAGTTTCCAGGAGAAAAGATCAACTGGGAACATACAATGTACCTTAACTTGCAGTTCTTACTTGAAATCAATGGGAATGTTGCCTGAGTAAGGATTGCAAATCGATAAATCTTTACAAAACTTATTATAAAGGAGAAACTAGCATTTTCTAGAAACATGGTTCGCAAAAAATTTGTTGTGGCCAGGTACGAGGGACTGGAAGAGTTTCTGCCTCTAACTGAAAGGTAGAGCTGCCATAGCTGGCTGCCTGATGGAAAAAGGAGAAAATGAATGAGAAACCCTTTAATGTGATGGATTTCTTCCTTCTGTTTGTCTGAAAGTACTGGGCATGATCAGCTTTTCTTGCTCTCTGTGTGTTAAAGTAAATAGCACAGTTGTAATTGCTCGGTACTGCCTGTTCCTTGTGCACTGAGGGAATGGAAGCATTTCATTTCATTCATCGTTTATAACTTCTTGCAGACATTCCTCAAAGTCAGTAGATTTAAAAAACTTAATGAAAGAGCATGGCATGGCATGGAAGTTCTCATGGCTAGGGTTACTGTAGATACACTGTGCATTTGGGCACCTGGGGGACTGCTTCTAACACCTGTAGGTACACTGCACTATTAATAATCTCATTTTCCTTGCACTGCACTAGCTACAAAATAATTTAACTCAAGTTAGTAACAAATAAGAGGAGACAGATGGAATAAATGTTTTAAATTTAAAAGTGGTGCAGCATCTAGGGATCAATACATTGGGAGCTGACTACCATTGATTTAATTTTCACATGCAATGCAATGGAAGTGGAGTAAATAGGGAAGAATGGAACAAAATAATTTTATTCTGTAAAATATAGATCCCTTTGGGCACTGGCAATTTCATTACCGCAAAGTAAGCTAAAGTACCTCAGTACAGTGTGATGAACTGGCTAGAGCTTCTGTACCATTGTTTTCTGCTGGATGGGGTTGGAACTGTGTCACAGGCTTGCGCAGCTACAGGTAATTCTCTGTTAGTCCATGTTACAGCAGCCTAAGTCTTTGAAGCCGTAACTCAGAGTTCAATCCTTGTTTGTCATGATGTTCTGAAGTTCAAGGCCCTTCCCTGAATTGGCATGTCAGGCAAGGGGACTGGCTGGGGTGCACCATTTAGGATGATGTAGTTTACTTCCCCTGGTGCAGCTGACCCACTGGCTGAGCCAGTACAGGCCTATGCCTCCATTCGACCCCTTTGAGCTGACATGCACTCTGTGGGAATGCACAGAGTAGTTCTTCCACTCCACAGCCTTAGGAACTACCATCATGACAGATCTTTGCACAGATAATCTCCTTGCTTGCTCCCTCAAATGTGCACCTCTAACGGCTTGTCAATAAATTCAATGACACATCTGTACATGTCTAACTTCTTGGAATATTCATCATTTTGAAAAAGAAAGGCAGCTCATTTACAGGATGCTTTAATCCCCTCCAGTATTTGTTCATTACTGTAACGTGTGGAGGCAGAAAGCGATTGCCACACTAGAGAATGTCAATAGTCCATCTCCTCCTGTATCCAACAGGAAGCACTGCCAAATCTTCAGGAAATCATGAAAAATGCTCCTAATTCATCTGCTCAGCTATGCAATATTATCTACATTGAGGGGCATGAGGAGCTGGTCAGGCCAGACATAAAGGGAAGAGGAAATAAGAATTTTTTTTTACCCTGAAGCTGATGTTGATTTTATACCATAAAAATTACTGCTAAATCTTGTAATTTGTGCCTTCCTTCGAGTAACTGCAAATGCTGTTCTCTTATTTATCAGTCTAATCCTTTTCCTTTTGTGAATATTTGGTTTCCCATGTGGCCATAGTGCATATTTATACAATAATGTAAAAGAAACAATTAATGAGGAAAGGTTTAAATGTTCAAGCTAAGAAAATACGTGATTACAATAACATATTTTCACTTTAACAACACAAAAGTTCTAATATGCATTATTTGGAGCCTGGTACAGCAGACAGACGCTGTGAACCACAGGATGAGGGCCTCAGTAATTACCAAACAGGCTTATAAAACTATGTTAATAATTGGCTGTATATTTTTAGTTCAAAGCATGGGAAATTCATAAATGTAACTCCTTAAACATTATGATGAGAAAAGAAAATGTCTTGGAGCAGACCACTCACTTAATAGGATTTCAGAATAGTACATATCTTGGCAAGGAACTATGGAAATATACAAGACTAAAGGGTGTGTGACTTATCTAGAGAAATAAAAATGTTTCCAATTGTATGGTCTGATCATTTAACCCTTAACTGTAGTCTGTAAATAGTCTAATTCACCTGAGGGAGTCTTCAAATGAGGAAAAATTGTAGGATCAAACCTAACAGTGTTGTCAGAAATTCATCCTATCCTTTAAGAGGGGTTTTACTTAATTTAATTTATTCTTCATAGCCATTCTCATTGTATTATATTTCATGAAGTGAAATCTGAATTTTCAAGCTTTATATTTTTTCTGGTATGCAAACTCATTAACTTAGCACATTAAATGGAGTATAAATATATAGCATTGTTACATTCTAATTGGAGTAAGAGCTCTATTTCATTGCTATACCCAAACATGCCAGAAGGTGACAGGAGATACATACATTTCTCTAGATTTTAGTAAAAGCTTCTGTGCCTACCACACACAATTATCTGTAACTAAAACTATTTTAGACTTCTTTTTCCTTAAAACTCAGTGCATTTTTAAATTAGCAGCTTACTTTGTAAAGACAGCAAACTATTTTTAAATGATCAGTGAATTGACTAAGTGCAGGGTAAAAGGGAAAAACCATTGTAGGAGTATAAGGGATCAACCAATAAAATGAATGGCCAGGAAATTTATAACAAATAGGATAAATTAGTTTACATCACATGTAATGAAGGTGTAGAATTCACACAGCTGAAGCTGAAGGACTCTTACCGTATCTAGGTTGTTTAAAAAGGTTAAATAATTTGATGCCCATCAATGACATCTGCAGTTGTGCATGGTAAATTAAAAGTGTCATCCAATCACACACCTCGGGGCATAAAATCATCTGCAGGGTGAGGAAATAATTTTCTTCTCTGTACAGTCAAGCAACTGGCTTGATTTACTATGTGTGGCAACATTTTCTTCTTCTGAAGCATCAGTTATTGAACCAATACTGTGATTTCTATATTATTCTGTATTATTATTAGTTATTATTATAACCACCTAAACTAGTATGGTGCTTTTCATCAGTAGATCTCAAAGTGCCCCACAAAGGGAGGTCAATATCATTACCATTACTGAGAAACGATGGCCTTTAACTGGGATTCAGCAAATCAGGGTTCAAATTCTAGCTGTGACACGGACTTTCTTGGGCAAGTCCCTAAATCTCTCTGGAAAAAATTTCTTAAAAGTTACTGAGGAGCCTCATGCTACTGTTATACAAATAATAAGTATAGTTGAGAACTCAAATTTGAAAGTACACATTATCTTAATTAAAAAAAACACTGATAAGAACCAATTTTTAAAGAGAGAGTATTGATGATCTTATCCTATTTCCGTCTGCAGAAATCACAGGTTGGTTAAAGCAAGGTTATGTTTCATATGGGAGACCTCCAAGGGACCCTGAAATGTTGCAGAAAATGTTTACTACTTAGTGGAGGGCACTTTTTCCTCCAAGTTGACTTTGGCTCAACACTTGTGTTTGATAACAGAGGACAACACGCTGTTGGTGGGACTGTCTTTCAGATGACATCTCAAAAAGGGCTCCTGGTCAGAGAATTGGTAGAGGAAGGAGACAAGGGATTTTCCTTCTGCATTTTACCAGTTTCACTTCAATGATAATCTGCCAAACCTGCCCTAGTCCTAACCACTTGTGGTCACTAAAGAGCACACAAGACACTTAGTACAGTGGAAGAGCTCAGATATCAAGGAGATGAGTATGGTATAAGAACCTGTCTAGAATAGCTTAGCACTATATGTTCTGTGACTGTTGGGATGTTATCCTGCGCTAGTCAGTTTTTCCCCCCTTCCTTCCCTAAACTGTTATGTATTGGTATCCATGTAGTGGTTCCATTTTATTTTATTCATTTTGAAAAATTTTAATTGCTTAGCCTGGTTACCATTCAAAAGGTCACTGCTTGCCTTTTGAAAGACTTTTTGCAGTTGGAAATTTACCATCATTATTTCCTGTTAGTAAAAGGGCAAACTTCAGTATCTTGGACACCACTCTGAGGTGACTGTTGGTAATGCAGCATTTTTAAGCACCACCCACATAAATGTTTTATTGCATTTTATTATGTTTCATGTTTATATTAAGGGCTTGGATGAGGAGACACTTCAGAAATTATTATGAAAGAATAAATAAATCCCTTATTTACCTCACAAAGTGTTGGGAAGTTCTACTCAAGAATATTTGTAAGGCGCTCTGAGATCTTGGAGGAAAGGCATTTTAGAGATCTATCAGTGCACTGATATAACTTCTCTCAGCATCAGTAGAAGCTAGAGTGCACACACATGTGCACATGAGGGGGAGGGTAAATTAGATTCCTCAAGGCCAGACTCACATCGTCTTTCTTTTAGCCCCAATGTTGACAAAATTGGTTATACAAAAGTACTATCAATTTGCACCCATCTTGGGTGTTCTCAGAAGTGTCTTGTCCACACAAAACCCCAAATTAACCTGAATTTGCATAATTTCTGTTTGGAAGAGGACAGGCATAAAGAAACTAAATGTGGAATTTATCTTCTGGCTGACAATTAGCAATTTCCCATTTAAAATCCTCATCAATTACTGAGATGTCATTGAAAAACAAACTGATAACTTAGAACAAAGATCTTAAAAAAAGGTAAATAATTTTCCGTTCATCTGAAACATATGTTGTGAGCACTACCATTTCTATTACACCACCACCAAAACATGCTACATATCATATAAACATTTAAGATCTGGAGGCAGATCCTGAACTGGTATACTGTGACATAGTTCCATTGACTTTACTGAAGAGATGATGCTTTTATGCCACCTGAGGATACAGTCCCTACCCCAACGAGCTTACAATGTCTCCACTCAATCTTATAAACATTTATGCATGTAAATAACTTTATTTACATGTGCAGACAGCTGGAAAATCTCCTGTGAGTAAAGCTACTCACATGTGTTTGCAGGATAGGAGCCTAAGAAACACACAAACTACAGATGAGTGAGGGAAAGGGATACAATATACAAAGTGCTCAAGATATTTTTGTGTGCCTTCTTTGTTCCATATATGTTTGTCTTTCGTATGTCTTGTCTATGTATGTCTTTTGTGCGCTCAAGATTTTTCGTGTGCCTTCTTTGTTGCATATATGTTTGGGAGGTGGGGGACAAAAGTTATGATTTTTTTTATATATTGAAGATTTTTTTAACTCCTTACCTATTTTAATTATTTTAAATGTCTCTAATTCAAGTCCTTGTTTTCTAATTTTATTAGTCATGCTAGTTGGAGTGACTAAAACCCATGAGTAAGAGAACCTAGATTAGGCTAAAAATACTATAATACAATAGTAATTAGTAGGAGTGTAATTAACATTTAAAGACAGAATTTTCTACTCTTCATTTTTATGTGCTCTATAATTTTCTCATACTCACAAAATCCAAAAGTGCCAAATCCATTTTGGAATGTTTTCTCCCAGAGAGCATGAGACTTGCAAAGGCCTGGAAATACTCATTGTGCAAGTTATTCATTTTCTTTCTTTCTTTTTTTTATGAAAAATAAAATCACAAACATCACAAGATTTAGTTTAGTGATTTGATAGTACCGGATTGGGATTTTTTTTTAAAAATGAAAATAACTTTAATATCTTTGTTAAATTAATTTATTTCCTGTAAAAATTTTATTATTTAATCAGACACCTTAAAATTGGAAAACTTTAGTTGTGATTTAAATCCAACTGTAGGAATCAGTCCAGGAGTTCTTACTGTATAAATTCAGTAAATGGCTAGGGAAAAATTCAGTGGGCCTGAAGTCTTGTCCACATGGGAAGGTTGTACCCATCATGCGAAATGTAATTAAGCCACTGTAAACCCACCCTGAGAACATTCTTATTTGGGTTTAAATATTTTTGTGCTTGTTTGGCTTAAGTCAATTAGGAACAGGTCTAAACTAAATCAAAATAAATTTCCATAGGGGTTTGCACCAGTTTAAATCACTATAATAAATTATTTAAATAAAGATTTTGCAATTTCCTGTGTAGACAAGATCTGATTCTCTAGTGATAAGCCAGGCCTCCATATGCACTGTACAAACACAGATAAAAAAGATGCTTCCGACCCCCAAAGACCTTACAATCTAAGTAGAGTACAAAGAAAACAGATACTGGCAGACAGATAGGGGAGAATAGGAAAACAATAAGAAAATACTAGTTGGCATGGTAAGCCGCGTTCTCATCACACCTACTGCCTATAAAGTTTTTTGTAGGCATTACAGTAGATGAGTGTTTTAAAGTGTGATGTAAAAGAGGCCAATGAGATGGCTTAATTGAGTAGGACCTTACTCTCTGTCGGCTCATTGAAAACAAGTGGATTGCTCACGGAATAAGATACTATAACTATTCAGAGAGTAAGGATGTCGAAATTAGACCCTTAATATTGTTTTTTAATCTGCCTTGTAAAAGTATTTGTCAGTAATAGGCCTTGATTACATATCAAGTGAAAGTCAAGAGAGTAAATGGCAGAAGATGACACTGACTCCAGAGAGCCTATTGTGATTGAATGCGCTGCAAGAATGTAGCTATGTACATAGAACATGATCTGGTCAATGCTATGAATATTTTATCCCCTCAAGTGAAGGAAAGAGTCCTGAGGACAATAAACCCATCTTTGTTTATGAAATCAAAACCCACATCATAGTGAAACATTTCAAAGCCTAACATCTAGGAACGGGGAAAAAATTCCCTTGGTAGGAATGCTGTAATAATACTATCATCAAGAAATGAGATGCTTTGTCAAATATTTGTCAAATACTAAAGCATTAAATCCTTTTTCATGCATTTTTGCTTTCAGTGTGATACAGTTTTATGTCAAAGGTTTTTTTTTTAACTGCATTAACACTCATGGAAAGGCATCCTTTGTTCTATTTTTATTTCTTTTTATCTTTACATCTTCACTGAATTATCAGTTTTACTGCAAGTATATATTTCAGTTTCAGAGCAGTCACAGCCTTTCATAACTAACTGAATTCTGTTTGATTTATGAACTCAATAAATAGATTAGCAATTGTATATAAATAAAACAAAGTAAGGCAGAAACAAACATCTCACAAGTATTTCTTAAAAGAAATCAACTGGAGGAAATGGCAGTGATAATCACTCCCTTGTGCCCATATTCTTTTGGGTTTTTTTCAGTTGCTTCTGAGTTTCCAACTGGCAGTTGGAGTCCATCTCTGCATTTGTCAAGGCAGATGCAATCACCTCTTTCTGATGTGGAACTTGCCACAGTTATCTACACCACTGGACTTATGGGGGCACCTAAACATCACTCAGAGATATCAGCTTCTGCAAATGCATGGCCTATTTAATTATCATTGTTTCTTCTCCAAATTGCATTACTCTTGAACTGCAGAGGCTGCAGAGGCTTCCAATGCAACTCGAGGTTTCAGTTTTGATGAATGAAATCCTTCATGGTTTAGATCTTAGTTATCTGTGTGTTCATGTTTTAACGAGGCATTTGAGATTAGTTTGGATGCCTGAGCTGACAATGCCTAGACGGATTGTTAACTTGGAGGCCAGTGCATTCTCATGGAAGGGCCCATGGCTTTGAAATTCACTCACCACACTGGTCCAACAAAGCCTGGACCATTAGGGCAAAGCCTATGTAGTTGCACAAGCTTTCTCTGAGAGGTTATTTGTAGATGAAATATTTCCAACTGAACATTTTTCCATCAGAAAATGCTGGCTTCACAGGAACATTATGATTGACAAAAAATTATCCAAAGGTTTCATTTTTAGATAGTCAAATATATAGTTGAAACAAAGCATCTTGACTCATTAAAATCTGAAAGTTGACATAATAAATTCCAAACAAATTGCTTCCATAAAGTTTAAATGAAATATTTCAGAAATTTTTTCCATAAAAATTTCAGTGATTTAAACTTTTTGTCTTTATTTAGGGAAAATTAAAAAAAAAAATCTAAAATCTAGTATTTCCTATGGGATAGAAATTCCATTTGTGACCATCTCTTTTTTATGATGGCAGGGTTGATACACTTGCCTTGGGCATCTTTTTACTTTGCTCTGGGATTGACTAATGATGGGTGCAAGTCAGGTAGACAAGAAGTACTCAGGTCCCGTAGGGAGTGAACACAATTTCTTCAAGTCTCCTAGTCCCTTGCTGCCTGGGGTAGAAAGGACAAGGTTAAGTCCCAAACCAAGTATCCCATAGTAGAGCCACAACTAGACAACCTGCAAGACACAAACTTTCTGTGCTGAAAGGAAACTTACAGGCTATGTTTTCAATAGGTAGGGACACTTGTGAATATCATTAGGCTGCTATTATTATAACGCTTGGTCTACACTTAAAATTTAGGCTGACATAGCTTTGGCACTCGGACATGAAGTATCAACAGCCCTGAGCTCCGTAGCTATACAACTTAGCCCACAGTGTAGAAACAGCTAATATGATGGAAGAATGTTTCTGTTGACCTGCCTACCATTGCTCTGAGAGGGGGTGCTCCTACAGCAATGGAAACATTCCTTTGGTCGCTGTAGGCTGCATCTATACTACTGGGTTCTGCTGGCATAGCTATGGTGTCTTAGCTATGCTGCTGAAGTCCTTATAATGTAGACATGACTGGCAAGCCCCTTGTTCCAAGGAGCTCATTTATTATTCCAGAAGAAACTGTTGAAATATTTCCTTGAGTCTCAACTGAATCTGATTTTACTGACCTGGCATATCATAGCACTGAGGTTACATGGGTAAAATCATTATCTTCCCAACTGCCATGACATGACAGATTACACCATCATTGCACACCACTCTGTACAAGCTCATGGTAAATGGAAGCCATTCTTACTGTGAAAACAGTGGCAACTGATGACTCCCGTGAGTCTGCCATGGATATTTGTATCTCCTCTTAGCAGGGAAGCTAGTGCAGTGCATATACAGCAGTAGTTCCCTAGGGAATAGTCCACACTACATTCACTTTTTGTAACAGGGACTAGCTAAGGGTCAAATGCAATTGCAGTTCATTCTTTAGCTAACTCTCCAAATTGAAAATTCACAGCCATACCTTCCTTACCTCTGTGTTAAATTATAAAGTGATTGGAAATCTGGGGGAGGAGCCAAGCAATCTGACTAATTTGCAGGGCATTAACTCTCCAATAATGTCATGAACTGATCCATGCACTTGTCTGCACCTCCAGTCCCAACTTAATTTTTAGCTTGTAATAACAGTAATGATCAAGGCCTTGAGCAACCAACTCCTCCCAGCTAGTCATTAGTTGCTGTTGCACCTCAGTTGTTACAGAATACTTAAAACTAATCTCTCAGCACTTTCAGGAAGTGTGACAAATGAATCCAGTTTTTGCTTTCATTCACATTTCTGACTGCTCTGTTACCCTTGTTATCCCTGTTGATTACATCATTGTGGTCTCCCACAGCAACAGTAATGATGTAACTGCCTTTCATTCAGGAGCTCAGTCTCTGGTAATCTCAGAGAAATTATTTGATGAGAAAGATGATGTAGTGTATACAAATTGGGTAGTAGTATATGTTTAAATAGTGTGGGAGGCATATAGTGGGCTTCCCTGTCTTCTATTGCAGTAGACCACCAGGAACCTGCCAGAGCAGCAGCGTTTACATGCTAGGCTCTGTATATATATATGTAGCTAGTAAATGTGGTTATTTAGAACCAAGCTGTGTCCACGTGGTTTTTAATCTTATTCTTAGGGTTTGTGTAGAGAGCAAAGACACAGCCAATGGACTCTCTGGTTTTTCATCAGTAGTGTGATTAATGCTGCCATGTAATGAGACGAGATTTAACTGCTGTCCTTTCCATGGCGTCTCATTTTAGGCCTTATTCTCCCTATCCTCCTCCATATTTCCCAGCAAAAATAAATAAAGCATAAGGACTAAAAGCATTGGTTTGTGCAAATGCAGGATATCCATTAAACTCATTGGTTTGTTGCCTATTTTACAGTAGTAGTTATATAATTAATTCCTAATCATAACCCTCCAGCCTCTTTTCAGATTCCAAGTCTCATCACACAAATTTCTGATACTCAACCTTCCCCGTCCCTGCTTCTGGGGACATTCTGGATACAACTGTGAATGGGAAACACTTCCATTAGCACCATGTGATACAGTTAGGCTGAATTTACTCTTTGACCTGCTCTCTCATGTTCAGTTTCACTATGATCAACCCCAGCTTTTTTTGCTGTAACTAATACTTCACTAAAGGGTAAAAAATATCTCTTGTGCAAAACTGGGGTGGGGGGAAAGAATGATTCATGGCTTGCAAAAATCTTTGTGCTGCTCTGTTTGCAGAACTGGCATGTGATGGGCTGAGTGTTTCAGTAGAGTAGTGGCAAACTGATAATGTTGCTGCCAAATGAAACCGATAATGCAAAATTTAAAAAGTTAAAAGTGACATGTCATGACGTGCAGTTGTCAGAACACAGTAATGTGATGTTTCCAAAAAATCCATTTTTACCTTCAAAAGCATATAGTGTTTCAAAGTATATCACTGTCTCAGAAGTGGTCATTTTAAATAAGACAGGAATACTTTGGGCATGATCCTCAGTGACTGTAACTCAACATAGCTCCTCTGAGGTCCCTGGAACTACACTGATTTAGAGCAACTGAGGATTTGCCCCTTCATAGTCCACCTTCAGTCTTCAAGTTCATTTGTATCAGCTCCCTCCTCAGCTCTCTCGTGAGGTCTCTATAGCTGTCGTTGAGTTTCTCCAACCACGCTTTGCTCTCTGGGCCTCTGCATGGACTATCAAAACTGACAATTCTCCCATTTATCTTCAGAAAACCTTTTCCTCTTCTGCTTGCAGCAGCATGTCAGTTTGTTCCAGCTTTGACCTAGCAGAACCATTTTCAAGGGTTAGAAGATCTCAGCCTCCAAGGCCCATTTAGTCCTTGATCTCCTTGTTAAGACTGCCTACAAGGTTGCTACTTAATGCCTATTTTAAATTCTGATATCATGTACATTAGAACCCAGCTCTGTAATCATTACTCAAACAAGTAGAACCTACTCATCTGAATAGTTCTATTGTAGTCATGTAGATCCTGAGCTGGTGTAAAATAGGCATTGCAGTCAGTAGAATTATGCCGATTTGCTCCAGCTGAGAATCTAGCCCAATCACATTAATTGCACTAGAATAAAGTGTATTTGTGAACAAGGGTTGGATGATTGGGTTCTTCATTAGCATTTATAGTTTAACATAGCAATGCATTTTTTTAAATGCAGAGTATACATTCAATATATACATCTAGTGGCTACTTGTGAGTTGGGCAAAATGTCATTGAAGCTGATGCGTGTAACCCCAACCTTCATTTAAGATAGTCAAAAGAGCTAAGCTCCTTTATGAAATAATAGTGGTCCACACATCAAAACACAAGCACATGTCATCACGCACAAAGGCCACCAGGAATTTGAACTATGTGGGCAGAGGGCTTCTCCAGTGATCGCTTTGAGTAGGGTATGTGCATGTCTCTCTCTCTCACACTCACACAGAACATTTCCAGACATACCCTATCCAAGCACATTAGAGAGTCTGGAGCTGGCTAAAAGAGGCTTGTGGCTGTGAGCCAGGAAACATCTTCTGGTTGTTTGGTTCCTCCTGGATTCAGAGAAACAGGACTTTGCATTCTTTGTAAGTAAAATTTGTACCAAGGAAACACCTAACTCCATCACAAATTTCGTCTCCATCAGGAACAACCTGTAAGACCCTGAATTTTTCTTTAGTCATTCCGGTCAATTCCTTCCCTTAGCTACAGTTTTATCCTATTTTCCAAATTGAGAAAATCTGTGGCTTTATATTAGGGATGTCAATTATTTGCAATTAATGCATGTAATTAATGCAAAACAAATTAACCAGATTTTAAAAATAGTCGCAATTAATTGCAGTTTTAATCGCACTGCTAAACAGTCATAGTATACCAATTTCAATTTATTTTGGATGTTTTTCTACATTTTCAAATATATTGATTTCAATTACAATGCAGAATGCAAAGTGTGCAATGCACATTTTATTTTATTTTTTATTACAAATACTTGCTCGATGAAAAAGAAAAACAAAATAGTATTTTTCAATTCACTTCATATTAGTCCATTCAGTTCTACTTCTTGTTCAGCCAGTCGTTAAGACAAACAAGTTTGTTTACATTTTTGGGAAATAATGCTGCCTGCTTCTTATTTACCATGTCATGTAAAAGTGAAAACCGGTGTTCACATGGCATTGTTGTAGCTGGTGTTGCAAGGTATTTATGTTCCAGATATACTAAATATTTGTATGCCCCTTCATGCTTTGAGTTGTAGGCTCTACATTTTACATTGTTTTGTTTTTGAGCGCAGTTATGTAAAAAAAAAATCTACATCTGTAAATTGCACTTTCACAATAAAGATATTGCACTACAGTACTTGCATGAGGTGAATTGAAAAATATGCTCATCTTCTTACAGTACAAATATTTGTAATAAAAATAATATAAAGTGAGCACTGTACACTTTATTTCCTGTGTTGTAATTAAAATAAGTATATTGAAAATGTAGAAAAACATCCAAAAATATTTATGATAAATTGAAATTGGTATTCTATAATTTTTAGCAGTGCAATTAAAACTGTGATTAATCGTGTCAATATTTTTTAATCTCGCAACTAATTGTAAGTATTTTTTAATCATTTAACAGCCTTACTTAATATGTTAGTGTATGGTTAAAATAATAAATATTATAGAATATTTTTACATTAACAACATTTTGCTGAAGGATTACATTATTGTTTCCTTCTCAGCAAAGAAGGGTGACTCATTTTGAAAGTTCAAGAACTTTGTGGCCACGTTTTTGTCTATTTGTGTAATCACATTTGAACTGAATCTTTTTAAAAGTTCTGAATTACTCCCAAGCTTTATTTTTAATGTATATATTTATTTAAAATGCATATTTGTATTACAGTAGCACAGAGATATCTCAGTCAGGCTCAGGGCTCCATTGTGCTAGGTGGTGTACAAACATATACAAGGCACAGTCCCTGTCCTAAAAATCTTACAGTCTAATATAAGGAATACAAAAAGTGGAGATATATATATATACATCTCCTTTTTATACCCTGTCTATGCCTGGAAACAAGAAGTGGGGAACAAGCTACAAGAGATCCCATTTACACAATTTTTACAGAACATTTCTGTGGACTCAAAGTTTGCATAAAATTTAGTGTCATTTATCCAAACAGACCCTGAATTATTAGCCTTTTCACATTTGACAATCAATGCTAATTAGTTAAACATTATTGAATCGTTTTAACATAAATATATTTAGATGGACCACTTTCCTTTAGACCGACTGTACTGTCTCTTAGCTAGTGGAAGAGACATGATTGCTGTAATGAATATAAGGGGATTCTTGACTGCGGCTGCTAGACATAGACAGACCCGGTTGTTCTCCTGTCCCAGGCTAACTATTACAGTGATGATGCTTAGTGTCAACATATAGGTTATCCCTAAATCTTGACCTGAAGCAAGCAGCCATATTTCCTGACTATGTTTGTGGACCAAATTCCCAGTTTTGACTTGTCATGTCAACCATACCCTCTGTTCCTGTTTGATATCAATCTCCATTGACAATACTGTTTATGATACAAATACAATAAGAATTTCACATCTATGCCAACATCAGAAAAACATCTACTTCGTTATTTCAGAAACCTTTCATTTGTAAATAGTCCAGAGATTGGAATGTCTTTTTGGGGGGGATAGCCTCTTTCCAAAAGTCCATTTGAAAAATACTCTTTTGCAGTTTTTAGTACCATGATGACTTGGGGTAGGGGGGTGCAAGCTGCGGTGGCTTTATGCTAATTTTCAGTTAGGACCTTTTTTTTTAATCAAGTATAAAAATATTATGCAATTTCAATGAATCCAGTCCAAAGGATTTTTCTCCTCCTTATAGCCTCTGAATCCTACAACACTCGTGATTAACTGCCACTCAAATAATATTTCTTTGGAGGGCTTCTTTTTTATTTTTATATTATGGTTATATTCAGTGAAGCTGCACTATGCCAGCCTAAGAGCTATTTGATGCACAGTAGAATGCACAATAAAGGAAAAGTGTTCATGGTTCACTGTAATTTAAAATATAAATTCTTAAAGATATTTAGATTGAAATAAAGAAATGTAAGATCCCATGGAGGTAATCAAAATGAGCCAAGTTCTGGCAGCCCAGACATGAGAGTATATCACCCTAGTTCTCTGCTCTCTGCATTAGGTTTGGACTGGCTCAGGTTAACTGAGGAACCTTCTTCATAACAAATCTGCTACAATCTAGTTAGAACTGGTCAAAAGTTTTCTAGCAACATTTTTAGATGGAAAATGACTATTTTGCTAAATGTCTGTTTTCAAATAAATATCTCTTTTCTGTTAAACTTTTTGGGTTTCCATTAAAAAATGGGAATCTGAATTTTTTTTTCAGTTTTCAGCTACAAAAAACTTAGATTAAAAATCAATTAAAATTTATCAAATGTGTTCATCTACAGTTGAAATTTTTCAATTGCTAAAAACCATAAAGTTTTCAGTTTGGGGGTTTTCAATGAATAGAACATTTTTCATTTTTGTCAAAAAAAAAAAAAAAACTGCAAAGAAAAAAGCCAAACAAATTTTTCCTAACTAACTGTAAATCCAATGAACAATAGAATTGTAATCCATATGAAGACTCACTTATTAGTCCGTATGAACTAGGATTAAAAAAAAGTGGAGACAAGCATGGAGAGAAAGTAATACCTGTTTTTAAGTAATTAAAAACATATACACTTCTCAGATAGCATGGTGATGACAAGCAGAGGATAAAATATGAGAAAGGTAGGGTAGACAGATAATGACCCTTACCTCTCTTTGGGCATATACAGTGGTTGAGCTCACGGACCTATTTTTGCACTTTTGGGTGCCAACACCTGCATATGGTTAGTAGATTCAAATACTTATTTCACTAGATCCTGGCATTCTCACAAACAACACACATCTGGACAAATAGGTTCTGCATGTGAAACTTCTGTCACCACTCTAGACAGATGTTAATGAACACAGGTGCATGCACAGATGTGAATGTGCTCAAAATTCCATGGGCATGTATGTTCAAATCAGACCTTGTAAGGCCTTGTATGAGCTGTTCCCTTGGTAATAACATTTTACTTTTTAAAAACGAGGGGATGCAATGGTGGTTTGCTAAAACAGAAAAGCCAGCACTCCCTCTGAAATACCACGGCACTCATGTGCTATCACAATATAAGCCAGTGCACTCATTTACTGCCTCCTCACATTCGAGTGCGATCATGCTGTCACTGCGCTCAAGTCATGCATGTGCGTTTCATCACTGTGCCTGCCTGCTCTACTTTTGCATGCAGACAGCCAAGTGAAATTTCTAAGCACCCTGCTCTCCAAAGTATTTGAGCAGCAAGATTCTTGTACGTTTCCCTTTGCTGCTTGCGTACAAAAATGGATTAGGTAGAAAAAATAGAAAAAGAATGAAATGTGCATCATATTCACACACTGATCTGCAATTAAAAATTCAACAAGTTGACCACATTTTTTGGCCTACCAGTCTTGACAGCTGTAACCTTTTTCTTCATGCAGTTAATGAATGTTACACTTTATAGAATAATTGGGTATATTAACAATTAGTAGATTTTTATGTAACATTTCCTTTTTTCAATTTGTGTTCTTTGTAACATTTTCCCTGTTTACTGGTATAAAACAAATATCTGATGTACAGATAGGCAGTAAACAAAATACATTTATCTTATGCAACATTAGCAGCTTTTTTGTTTGTTTGTTTGTTTTATAATGATTATTTTTTCAAGGACAGATTTGAAATATTAAGCACGTCTGAAATGCACAAGATGCCCAACTCCTATTAAGATCAATCTACTATGCTGTGCAGCAAACACAATGAATACATCTATGGTACAGTGGCTTCTATTTGTTGGCAAGCTATAAAAAATTATTATCTCAAGCATTATGAATTATGCAGTTCTATAGTCAATTCAAAATCAGCCTTATGGATTATCTAAGGATGATGGAAATTTCTGACAAGAAGTAGCCATACAAATAGGATGGCTGGAGAAAGAGAACCTACATGATGCATATACTGCATAAAATAAATTAAAAATCTTACGCAGTGTTTGTTTTTCTGCATCTCTCAGTAGAGGTTTATAGTATATATATTCTTGTAATTCAAAATCACACCGCCACACCTATCACACACATTTTAGGCCTAATTTTACTGTTGTTTCCTCCAGATTTACACCATTTTAACTGAGTGCACCTGGTCCTGTGTATCAGATTTGCAAAGGAGGTAGTAGATGCACTCACAAAAGTGTGCATGTCTCTTCTTCCACCCACTAGCATTTGCTTGTGCAAACCACACTACACAGAGGTAAGGAAGCTGCATGACTGACAGCTCATTTTCATATGCAATTACTTCTGACTGCAGATTCAGAAGAATGCAGATGGAAATGTGTGTATGCACTTTCCTGCATCAGCCTGTCACACTGATGGGGGCATGGGGGTGAGGACCAACGTCTGTTGGTGAAAGAGACAAGCTTTCAAGCTTACACAGAGTTCTTCTTGGGACCAGCACAGCAAACTCTTGTTTCCAGAGCTTATAGTGACATAAATTTACACTAAGGAGGTGAGAAGAAGCAGCTTTTGACTTCTCTTCTCTCCTGACACATGCTGGGGCATCAATGGGACATGCCAGGAGAAAAGGAAGCATATGTATTATTGGGAGAAGTGATGCCTCTTGCTAATAATTCAACTTTGAGCAGATACTTGAAAAATGATTTGCCTGAAACTCAAAAAAATCATAATTCTGTTTGGAATTTGGCCAAATACATAATTCTGAAGCTGAATTTCAGTCCAAAGCTAATGTCAAAAACACATTAATAGTTTATAGTGTAATTAGCAAGGCATATGTCCTAAATAAAGTTGCTGCACCTGGTGCATTATTGTGGTGTTTCTTAATGACTGGTCCATGGCCTGGCACTGGTCTCTGAGATCTCCCTGACGCAGTATAGAAAGCCGGTCCCTGGAATCAAAAAGGTTGAGAAACACTGCATTACTGAAGTTGTCAGTCTGGAAAATAAACAGAGTGATTAAACTGGTTATTAATATCCTAGCTACTGGGTAGTTCTTTTAGTATGCAATGTGATTGAGCTCCTGAGCCTGCAATCAGATCCGTGTGGCTGAACCCTTATACCCACTCCAGTCTACATTGACTTCAGTGGAACAAGGGTAAGCTCAAAGGCCCACATATATGGAGCAAATTTCAGATCAGGTCCTAATTTGGTATGTGCTTCAAATATTCTTGAGAAGGAGTGCAAGTATAACTGGTAGACTATAAAAGTAGGCATATTAAAACTCACTTCATTTTTGGCAGTCTGACCTGCATCTCTACAGAAATAGAAGTGAAGAAGAAGGCCAATACCAGTGGCTGAAATTGATTCATCTGCTGGTGCTAGCTGATTCTGCTTCCATTGACATAGGAGGGGATGTTGGATGGGCAAAAAGAAGATGATAGCATATTTGCCTAGTTATTCAGTTGTCAAGCTTTATCTCACATATCCTTTTCAATCATACAATGAGAGTCATGACTTCCAAATATCAGAAAGTCCATATGCTAAAAAAAAATGAATTGAAACATTTCTAACCAAGTTAAAAGTTGCTACTGTAGATGCAAATAGAAAAGGGGAAATGCAGGTACTCTCTTAGGGGAAAAATTGTAATGCCTGGTAGTTCATGGGTACTGCACTGAAATCTAAAATAGGTTATTTCTACCTTTGGCTTAATTTTCAGCAACTGTGGTGCAGTACTTGCCTATATAATTTCATACAGAAATATGCTCAATGTTTAAGGAGTGACAGAGTTAAATGGTAAGTACATCATAGATCTGTCAAACCTATTTCTTTCAGAATTTATCTGAATCTTGCTTTGTCTATGGAGGATTTGAAGCCAAATATGACCTTCCAGCTTATGTTGCCTGCAGGGAGTTCAGTGTCCAAAACTAGAATCATCTTAAATGTTTGGCACATGTTTCCATCAGAAACTTTAGCATAAATGAGAAATGTCATGAATGGCACAGAAAATAAAAGCATTGTATATACGTCTAGCCAATCAGTTTTAGCGAATTAATTGTTTTTGTAAACCATACTACCTTAAAATTGTAACACACACACTTTAAATAAAGAAGAATTATCTTGCTTTCAGATTCAAGTCCACAGTAAAACTGGATTTTTTTCTTTACTAATATTGTACCTGGCATTTTGGACAGACTGGATTCAACTGAATTGAAATCATCTTCATTGATCTTCTCCTTTACTGAAACAATATTTTAAACACTTCTGTCTGGATACTATGCACTTTTCTAGCTATAAATTGACAACAGGACAAAATAACAGGGAAAAAAACGAGTTTAGTGTTTATTTTCTTGGCAGATGTGATAACAGAAAACTGACTGGTATGGACAAAAGGGACATGTATATCTATAAACAAGACAATACTATTGATTAAAGAGCTTTGAATCATAGCCAGATAATTTACTATTGCATTAAGCTTTTCCATAAACAATCTATTCAGCATGTAATGTAACTTAGCAATGTAAATATTAACATTTCAAAGCTAAGATAGCTTCTGTAGTGAACTTTGTTTTCTTACCCTGTTTTCAAAAACAATCCAAATCACTGTGTTTAAGTTCAGTAGTATTTTCAAGGTATGATTGGGTGCTAGGAAGTTTGAAAGAGTCAGATTCTGCCAGAATACAGACTAAAGTACTACTCAAAAAGAGTAAATTGTTCCACTGATTTCCATAATACTACTTACAGATTAAAGTAGTAAAGGAAACAGAAACTGGCACATAATCTTTTGGCCAAATTCTGCTCTGACTTTTGTTATTATAAAGTAAACATAGATGAAGTCAACAGGTTTACAACAGTGTTGCTGAGAACAGAATTTCAGTCATTATCTGTAAACAGAGATGCTGTTTCTAGGTTCATGGTAATTCACTTCTACCATCCTGCACATGAAGCTCAATATTAAAGATCATCACTTGCAAAGTACCAATGGAACAATTGACCAAAGGTCGTGGTGGATTCTCCATCACTGCCAATTTTTAAATCAAGATTGGATGTTTTTCTAAAAGATATGCTCTAGGAAATATTTTGTAGAATTTCTATGGCCTGTGTTCCTGTGTTCCTAATTTTGAGAAGTATATTGTATTTGTTTGAAATACTTCTTATTTCTGGCCAGAACCAATATTCCACAGTTATGTTCTGGTAAACTGAATAATCATTGAAACTATTAAAACACAAATTGTGAACATCACGTCAAAAATATACAAAGTAAATATCCTTAAATCAAACTCTAATAAATTGTCAAGCAGCATTTTTCTTACTTTGCCATCTGTACATTTTTATTATTATTAATAGCAATATTTTTCCATCAGCTTGTGAGTACAGTGAAATCAATGTTAATTGACATTTACCAATAAAAATGTAATCTTCCCAAGCCTTCCCAAATCTTGTATATTTATGTATTCTTAAAAGACATTTTTAAAACCCCATTCTCTGTTTTCTTGCCTGATATATACAGGGTAGAGCTGACAAAAATTAAACTGCATGGAATGCTAACAGTGCTTCGCTCTTAGAACTATACCAAGTCATTTGTCAAGACAAAGTTTCTTTCCCTATTTTGGTGTAGTGTTATCATCCCCAGTCATGTGGTCACATGAAAAGGCTCCACTACTTTGCAAGATGCTGTCATTTTCATTAGCTTCCCACAAACAAACACAACAATTTTCTTACATCATCAGTTCCCTCTCTGGATATATCTGAATAGGAAATGTTTGAAATGACGTAATTGCTTAAATGATACTGCTTTCCAGGATCCAGATATATGTGCTGCGATTTGCTTTATGGAACCATTTTATAAAGTTCTAAACGCTTATGACATTCATTTAAATATGGGTAAAAACAAGTCATCACGTCCAGTGAGCAAACATCAGACTATAAGAAAACCAAATGACAGTTGCCTTGGGTTAACCAGCAGAGCCAGTGTGCATTGAGCACTGTTTCTTGACTGAAACATCCAGCTCACAGGCTTCACAAACATATTCAGTGTCATGGTAAGTAGGTTATTTTCTGTGCTTTTTTACAAGTCTTACCCCTTCTGCATCCCTCAAGCAAGAAACCAGCACAAAGCTTTCAATCCTGATATCCCACATGCTGCGCAGTTTCAAACATTTAATTATAGGATATGTTTAATGATGCAACAATGTCACCTTAACTGTAAAGTTGTTGTGGCAGTATCCTCAGTGCCATTGCTTTGCAACCCATATTGTAGGAAGGGGAAGGGATGACATCATCTAATAACATATCCCATATAACTATGGTAAAATGGCAACTTTTTAATGTCACACAACTTTACTAATTCAGGATTTCGAAGACAGCAAAATTAATGCTGTTGAGTGTTCTCACTGACTACATCTTTGTAAACACGTTAAGTTTGGATCTTTTTCAACTGCACAATAAAATATACCCAATGTGGCTAAATTCTCCAGGGAATAACTAAAAGACTTGGGGAAATATACATTAAAGCAATCCAACATGACATATTATTTGTTAGTTTTGCTTTTCTTGCTATACCCTTCATGTTTTACAAGCCACATGAATGCTAAATCAGTGAAAATTATGGTGGTGCTTTACCAATTACACTTATTTGGTAATGTACACCATGGTTTGTGTTTGCTTTCATCATTGAATATGACCTGATGTGTGCTGTTTGGTGCTTCTACCTCAAAGCCCAAGGAAGGAAATACAAGAAAAATGTGGATTTTTGCAAATTATACAAAGCATTTCTGTTATAGTCATTATGGGACAGAATGTGAGATCCTTATTCATATTCATTAGTAACTTGCATCCCAACTTGTCCCAATGAAGTCAAGGTGAGCACTGAGGGAGTAAGGTTGTATTCTGTGTGAGTGACTATCAAAACTGGACCTAGCAAATAAAGTGCACTATAAATCAGAAATTGCTTTAATAATCTGTTCTTATTCAAATGGGAGGGCTGGGAGAGGCAAGGCTAGCAATTACAATTACCCCATTTAGTAGCTTCAGTAAGTGGTATAATGCAATACAGGAAAGATTTTTCCCTTCAGTTAGATAATTTCAACCTAATATTTATAACTGAAGCTTTCCAAATTAAGTATCACTGGACATTTGAAATAGTATGTGGGAGCCCAAGAAAACTGTGTGCCTACAGACAACGTACTTCACTGCATTTGCAAGAATTAACTTTTGTCTTTCCTTTGCTATATGCATCAGTTACTCTTTATTCTTCCAAAAATATGTCTGGGAAACTCACTATCCCCAAACAAGAGCCCCTTAACTTAGCTAGAGTGCTGTGGAAATCAGACTTACAATAATACAAGTCTGCTTGATCTCAGCTAGTTCCCTTTGTTGGCTCTGGGAAGTCAAGCTTAAATAGGGAACAGAAGGATTGTGCATTGTTCAGAAAGGGTCTCCTGTTGCTCTCATGCTAGTCACAGCAACCAGTCAGAACCTTTATGAAGGTATCTCCTATTGTTTCAACCCAAATTGCTCCAGGTTGACATTTTGGGGATTTTCTTGAAAATAATGAGCCTAGCAAATGTTTTTGTTATAAAGTATTTTGAATTAATTTCCTCCATATCAGTAAGGAGGACGAGAGTCTGATCTGCTCTACTGTTACATTAATCCTTGTTACTGAATAACTATTGTTACTGAGATCAGAATATGGCCCACTTTAGGTCCAGGCCCTTTTCTGTCTCTCAGACATCTCTGTTTTTTTCTCCATAATACTAAACTTTTCAGCACTGAAGGCTCCCAAGTCAGTCTTCTTGTTAGTGGCCACTTTGGCTTCTGTGTTTTCTGCTCCATTGCTTCCTTTTTAGTCAGATTGTCACAAGCGACAAGGAGCACTTCAACCTTCTTATTTCCTTCAAGGAGAAGGGTGCTGTCTAGAGTACTTTGGGTTTGGAGCACTGTCAGAGGAAGCCAGAAAGGATCACATATGTCAAAATTGACAAAGAAGGAATTTTTTTCCCCATGAAAAAAATGTTTTTTGGCCAGCTCTATCATTTGAAACTTTTGTTGAAGAAAAATAAAAGAGAAAAAAATCTGTAACATTTTTCATGAAACATTTTCCTTCCTATTTTCTGACCAGCTGTAATGGGTGGATTAATTAACAGTATTGCCCCCTGCACCCTTAAGCTGAGGAGAGGTACCCGATGGTATCATCAGGGTTTCCTTACTTCAGATTTATAGAGGTAAGAATGAAAGGAGAATTGAGCTCTATCTAAAAAATGTAATAGGACCTGACCTGCTGTCAGTGGTTCTGATAACCTGTTCCTATCTTAAATGATTACTTTGAACTAAAGATAATTTAAAGCTAAACCTCAGATCCAAGGCGTTGAATTCTGGGAAGAAGAGAACTTAGAACCTAGATCTGAAATCTGAAGTTTGGTTCCCTCACTACCTTAAAATAATCACAACATTTCCAACGTCACTTTGATGTATCCAGAGTTAAAGGAACTTCCCACTACCACTGTTGAAAATTAGCAACTGATTTATTCTTGTCTCTGGGCATGTAAAACAGATTTCACTGAATCTTGCAATTCAAGCAATGTCACCTCTGTATAGTGTGCTGCTCTTCTGCGTCTGAGTAGAGCATACAGTTGCAAAAAATGGAGTGTAAACATATAATAATAAATAAAAACCAATATGCAGTCATGCAGACGAGCACTTTACAAATGTGTTCCAGCTTGCGACCCTGAAAGGCTGGCCATTGGCAGAGGTTTACAAGGAGAATCCAGATATACTTTGACAAGTCCTACCCAAATTTTTACACATGAATTTGATGATTAGGTAAAAGCAGCTTATTTTAGTTACTCAAAAGCCAGTATGTGGAAAGTGTTCTTCTAGAGATATACAAAATCCCTGAGTTTAGTCACTGTCTTTCCAAACTGTATACTTTACATGTTGAGAATACAATACACTTCACCTCATTTTTATTAACAAGCTATTTCACATGATTTTTCAGTGAAAATAATATAAGCAGATAATGAAACGTGTTACCTACACTGATGCACTTTGCAGCTGTGTTGTGCAAGGAGTGAGATGAGTAGGCCTTTATGGGGATTATATTCTTCCAGACATCATTTAGCTAACTTTCAAGTGAAGGGAGCTAGCATGTGTTCTGTGTTTAGATATCAAACAATATGAATAGCTTGTGCAGATCAAAGAGATGAAAATAACCAATTACTTCCAGCTGCTAGTCCTGCAGGTTACCGTTATTAACAATATCTTGGCACGTTGATAGGGCTTTCCATTTTCAAACAAGCTGTACAGATGGTATCCAATTAATGTGTACAGTGGCACAGAAAAGGTGGGTAAATATTGTCCTTCCCCATTTTAGAAATGACATGGTATGCCCAGTTCTCCTCTTCATTATGGCACAATCCTGTTCCGATGAAAGTTCATAGCAAAATGCTCCTTGACATCAATGTGAACAGTATCAAGCAGCTACAGTGGTGAAAATCAGGGGTAATTCCATTGGAATCACTGGTGTGGCTGAGATGAGAATCAGCCCCAGATTTTTATCCAATGTCGGATAACAAGTGAGTTTTTGTGTTAACTATGTTTTGAGTTAACTATGTTTGCTTGTTGAACATAAGCACCCAGAGATAATTTTTTCATTGAGAGCAACCACATCTTGGATTATGCATTCCCTGTGATGCATAGCAATGCAGAGGAGAAAGCTGGGGATTTGGCCTCCTCACCTATGCCTAGAACATTATCCCTTGCCCAGTAATGATGCAATGTAGTTGCAACAGTCTCATTTACACCTGCTTTACACACACAAGTGCAAAAACATCACCATTGTACAGTCCAGCTCAGGATGAGGGTCACAGAGATTAAGGCCAGCATTTTTAAATTTGGGTGCTGAAAGTCAGATACTTTGAGTGACAGCCTTACCTCTGCTCTGTCCCCCTTACACTAATTAAAAGGGTCAGAATGGTTCCTGCTCTCTGAAAAATGCACTGACACCCATAAGAACTCACCCACGAGCTCTGGCATAGGAAGTCAGTTGTAAACAGTCATACTCACTTCTGTAGCACCTTTGGTGTCAGAATGTGGTGTTGTAGATGTCCTTGTCTCTAGCACTGCCTGTTGACCACTTCTTTGGCCACGTACGTCCTGTCTCTGTCTCGTCTTCTGTGTCCTAGCTCTTTGGTCAGGCCACATTTCAGTTAATCTCCTTCCATTGTAACGAAAGTCTAATTAAAACAAACACAACATCTAAACAATCCATGCTTCTTCCCCCCCTTAGTTACTTTGAAGTTTCCTGTTCTTCACCCCTACTCCTCGGGCCTATAGACTTTCTTCTCTACTCCTTTGACTCAGCACTCTCCCTAGAGTCTTTTCTTCCTAGAAAATTTCCCCACTGCCTCCCATTCCCAGGGACTCTGGAAGCTTTTTCCAGGGATCTCCTTGCTTCTTACAGGTCCTATCTGTAGGGTTCCCCAAGAGCCTGACTTGCTGCTTGTGGTTCTTTCTAGCCTGCCTTCACTGGGCCTTAGCGAGAGCAGGAACTCCCCTTACTCCTCTCTCCCAGGTCTCCCTCCGCTGTGCACCTAAACTTTATTGACAGAGGCCAGGCACAGCTGA